>OY998177.1:4119753-5340022 GCA_963921935.1 Galeruca laticollis
CTTCATATCAGAACAATCGGTATTTATATCAGAAATTGACGAGATTAAGGCGGAAGTCTCGTCCTAGAATAAGAACTTTCTGCATCGAAACCATCACATACCAGTGCCACTTTAAGTCTCTCTACTAATTCACTTGTCTCACCGGACTTTTCCAACTCGGGAATTCTGCACTTTGTTCCGTCACTTTCAAGCCACTTAGTGTCTTGGCCATATTTACGTTACTATTTATTTATATTACCCCACACCTGACACCAATGTAATGTTTTTCTTACTTATTTAAAAAGTTTTTATTACGTCGGTCGGGATACATTTATACACACGGTATGTCTACTAATTTTATTTAATCACTTAACTATGCACTAATTTATATTAAATTGACTGTTTATTAACTTAGACTCAATGTATATAAATACTATTTACTATTTCACTGTTCTGCCACGAGATCAAATTGAAAAACTAAACTCCGTTGGTAGCTAGACTCTCATATATTAGATGATTCTATTCCGGAAACTTCTCGATTGTGGCTCCCGAAAACAATCGAACTCCCTGGAAATCTCTAGATAAGAATAGTCACAAAAAAATAATGATAAGTAGTTCGAAGAAATCCCTGCGCCTTCGTCAAAATTTAAACGTTCATATATAGTATAAGACAGAGTTGGATTTAGGCACTACACCAGTGTGCGATTACGTAACAATATGTATTTTGGAAAAAATTTAAATGCAAATACATTTTTTATAATTAAAAAAGTAAAATCGCCTCGATTCAAAGGATTTTCCAACCTAAAGCGAGTTTTAAAATGTATCAAAATCCTCCTCTTGTTATTATAAATCTATGCATCGTTGGAATCTTGGGCAGAAATACATTAGGTTGCCAAGTGGCAAGTTGTTTGAGTTTAGCTTTAAGTAACAATGAACGTTGAACTAGTGAGTTGAACTACCCAGTTTCTGTTATAAGTAGGTAGGTATTCAATACAATATCAGTTTGCAATTAAGATTTTCATAATTAAAAGCAGTTCCATTTATTTTTATATGTTACGGAAACATGATATATTCCGACAATTCTATAAATAACTGCTAATAAATTCCTTAAAAAATACATAAATTGATTTATACGGCATATACAGCACATGGTTTGTAGAAAGTAGATCACAAAAATGAATAAAAGAGTCGCAGGCAGCAGCAACTGTGGCACAAACGTCTGTTTTATCTTCACATTTCTAATTGTTTCATGTTTTATTCAAACATATCTAGGTCATAATTATTATCCCATTGAGAGATGAAGTTACATCTATGAATGCGACCCTAGAACCTTTGAAGTATGAGGGTTGAGTGTATAGTGAATAGAGACTTTTATTGTACAAGCCCAACAACTTTTTGAGAACGTGTTTTAGCAGAGAAGTAAATAGGATAATTATTATGTAACCTTAGTAATAGTTATTACTTGGCAATATGTTTATGTTGAATAGCGGCACGAAATATACAGTATGTATTTACAAGAGAATAGTAGTGTTTTATTTGGTTTTTATTGACCTACTGTTTTATTAAGGAAATGATATCCCCCTTTCTGAGGTCTTCTACATGTTTTTATTGACTTCCCTCTCATTCTTATTATCTTACCAGTTCTTAATTCTCTATTTTTAATCGGCTTTATTTTCCTGCAAGTTCTTGTATGGGCGATTGTATACATTCATAGAAACGACTACTTTTGAAATTTAAAGTATCATAATTGATCTCAAAAATGAAGAAATTGGTGTATCTACTTCCGGTCTAAATAGTTCCATGACCATCTAGCTGTTACAGAAATATTTGAACAAACTCTATTCTCTATTTTTAATCGGCTTTATTTTCCTGCAGGTCCTTGTATTGGTGATTGTATACATTCATAGAAACGACTACTTTTGGAATTTAAAATATCATAATTGATCTCAAAAATGGAGAAATTGGTGTATCTACTTCCGGTCTAAATAGTTCCATAACCATCTAGTTGTTACAGAAATATTTGAACAAACTCTATTCTCTATTTTTAATCGGCTTTATTTTCCTGCAGGTCCTTGTATTGGTGATTGTATACATTCATAGAAACGACTACTTTTGGAATTTAAAATATCATAATTGATCTCAAAAATGGAGAAATTGGTGTATCTACTTCCGGACTAAATAGTTCCATGACCATCTAGCTGTTACAGAAATATTTGAACAAACTCTATTCTCTATTTTTAATCGGCTTTATTTTCCTGCAGGTCCTTGTATTGGTGATTGTATACATTCATAGAAACGGCTACTTTTGGAATTTAAAATATCATAATTGATCTCAAAAATGGAGAAATTGGTGTATCTACTTCCGGTCTAAATAGTTCCATGACCATCTAGCTGTTACAGAAATATTTGAACAAACATTGCTACGTTTTCTTCACCGGATTTACTGCGATCGTAGCTAATATCTAAACTTTTGATCCACTTTTTTTGCATCAGATTTCGTTGCAAATGCTTTACTTTTAAATCAGAGTATACCAGTAATGTAGATACAGTTGTATTATTGGATCTTTATCCTGCGTCATTAATATCTGATAACACAACCGACAAATAACAAATTATTTTGTTCTGTTCTTCACTATTAACACTCCATCGGACGGGCTAAGCCTATCAGTGCATAAGGTTTTGAAAATTAGCAATAACTTTCTAATTTATGGCGTTGGGATATTTATATCCTATATACCTTTTTACTATTTAAAATGAAATTTACAGCCTAAATTTTGTTGAAAAAGAAATCCAATGTTTTGCGTTATAGCGGTGTTTGCACTCACAGGCTTAACCCGTTCAAACGTGTATTCAATTACGTAGCATACTCTAGGCACCATTTATGGTGGAGATACTGAATTATTGTACTTTAGAATCTATATACGAGATGCGATAGTGCTTGGGGGATTCCCTCACTCATAAATCATGTCCCGTTTCTGTTAGTTTGTATATACAGATACATGGTATACTGTGATTTGTGCACAATAATACTGAACATTTCTTCTTGTTACATGGTAAGTGATTTTCATATTGTTATACCTATAATATTTTTAGAACATAAATGTTTTATTATAGTGCTCAATTAAAATGGATACCTATGAAAAGCAAATTGAACGTTAGATGGAACTTTATGAAGATGTTCCAACTGACGAGGAAGGGGCTGCAGATTTAGACAGTTCAATAGTGGACTCAGATCATGTAGAATTTAGTGAACATGACACTGACTCTAAGACTGAAAATAGTGAGAGGGAACAAATTGAAATGGAAGCAACAAATGCAGACACTGATGAGCCAACAGAGGATCGGCGTTTGTATTATCATGCAAAGGATGGGCGCAAATGGAGAAAATTTGGCGGTGCACGCAATGTTCGCACAAGAAGAGAGAATATTGTCACCATTTACCTGGGCCTCTTCGGAAAGCAAAAAATATTAAAAAACTTATTGATATTTGGCATCTCTTTTTTTGATGATATCTTGGATATTGTTGTGAGGTATACAAATTTATATATTCAAAAAATAGCATGCAAGTACCAGGATCCAAACGATGCAGCTCTGACGTCAAAAGAAAAGATGAAGTGCTTTTTTGGCTTGCTTTATCTTGCCGGCACTGAACGAGCAGCTAGACGAATTTTGGAGGAGTATTGGAGTAATGATGGAATGGGATGGGAAATATTCGTAGCAGCAATGTCACAAAGGAGATTCGGATTTCTTTTGAGAGTCATCAGATTTGATAATACGACAACGAGAGCAGAGAGGCAATCTATAGATAAATTGGCGCCCATAAGAGAAATATTTGAAATATTCAATAACAATTTCCAGCGTTATTAGTCGATAGGGGAGTACGCCACATTAGACGAAATGATGTTGCCTTTTCGCGGTCGATGTGCCTTCTGCATGTTTATGTCTAAGAAACCCAGTAAGTACGGCATAAAAGTTTTTTCACTAGTTGATGCTCGAACTCATTATACATCAAAATTGGAAATTTATGCTGGTGTGCAACCAGAAGGCCCATTTCAGGTAGACAATTCAACTAAAGCAGTGTTTCTTAGAATGTTTGAACATATTTCGAATTCGGGACGAAATATCACTATGAATAGGTGGTTCAACAGTTTTGCCCTGACTGAAGAAGCTTTTACACAACATAGACTAACAGTTGTCGGAACACCAAATTCCCGAGCAAAAGGTAAACCACAGGAATTTAGAGAGAAAAATAAGCGACCTATTCCTTCGACTGTTTTTGGATTTGGAACATATATGACTTTAGCATCTCATGTTCCTAAAAAAAAAAAAATTTCTAATGATATCTTCTTTCCATCGAGAAGGTGTAATAGATGAAAATACGGGTGATGCACAAAAATCTGAAATCATTACATTCTACAACACCACCAAATGCGGGGTCGATGTTGTTGATAAGATGATTTCGTCATATAGTGTGGCGAGAAATACAAGAAGATGGCCGTCAGTGATATTTTATGGCATGCGGAATCTAGCGGGTATCAACGAATTTGTCATTCATAGAAGTAATAATGAACCTGAATCTCAAATAAATTGAAGATTATTTGTAAAACAGTTAGGGTTAGAGTTGGTGAAAGTAAACATAGCAAAAAGAGCAACTGTGTTAAATTTGCCAAGAAATATTCGACAGACGGCCGCTAAATTTGCAGGAGTGAATATGGTGCCACCACAGGATCCACCTCCAAACAAACGAGGATACTGTAAATATTGTAAAAAACTGCAAACAAGATACTTTTGTAAGTTTTGCAAATCTTGGCTTTGCATGGAGCACATTACTGCCTGATGTGGTGAATGCGCCGAACGGAATCAACTTTGAATTTAAGGCATCAAATTTTTTGTGTCGATTTATTTTTCAATTTGTCTTTTATTTTATATACTTACTTATACCTTTTTTATTCATGTGTAGCCGTTGAATATAGCTGATTTCAGTTTTTTCATGTGAAACAATGTCATAAATAAAATGATGTGTTATAACTGTGTTTTTCTTTATATTCCGCAATTTTTTTTGTTAAATCGCCTACAATAAATATAATGAAAATGAGTATCAATTTTACCAATCTGAAAAGATTTTGTTTAAAAAAAAATCAAAAAATGAACTTTTTGATATTTGAATTTTGTTTCTGATAGGCTTAACCCGTCCGCTAATGTAACTACCTATCCGCCCGTCCGATCGAGTGTTAATAGACTCGGGAGGACTCGCACTGTTAGATAAGATCTAACATTTTCGGTTGCACTACAGACTTTTTTCTTGTCAAATGGATTTCATATTTTAGGAATGCCTACTGTAGAATTCCTTAACCAGTTCATGCTTGTTGGGGCGTGAGTGGGGGGTTGTGATGGCTCTAAATAAATTAGAGTTAGTCATAGATAAGAGAATATTATATACACAAATAGATGGGCCACTCTCCTGAATAATTAGTCAATGTTATTTTAGTTATTCAACTTTTCGCTCGAGCGCTGCAGCTAGAAGTAGCGGAATTTTAAAAATATATTGAAAGGATTATTTTTGCTATTTTATATTTTCAACTGATAGAAATACTGTTGGTACACGAAAGCATTCTCATGCATCTTTTTAAAGGGCCCGAGAATACATTAGTTTACACTAATTTTATCAATCGAAAACGCTGTTAATGAGGAATTTTATGATAATTGGAATTAATATACCAAAATAAAAGACAGGTTAAACACATTATTTTTCTTCATTAAATTAACTAAATACCAACATACGAATAAATTCGATGTAGCTGTTTCTTCTTGTTGTGGTATATATGAGTTTGGAACTGCATTTGATCTTAAGTATGTTCTATTATGATGTGCAACAAACGTCGTTTCTTCGGAAAAGTGGATAGCACATGTTCGATAATTTTTTCTCCTTGGTATGGGGATATCCCCTCTTTCAATTATTTGAATCCATTGCCCAAAGACCTAAGAAAAAAATGAATAGAAACTATAATCAACATTACTCAAAACTTTCAGTCGTTAAATTACAAAATGTTCTAATCTGAATCATTTTCCCAATAAGTGGTTTATTTATAATCTGTTAATAAACACATCAAAAAGAGACAGAGTTGACATTTGCTGCAGATGACCTGATTATTGTGCAAGTTGAGAGTGATTTAACCCACTGAATATATTTTTAATTTATAATTTAACATATACTACTGATTATAGTAATGGGTACCCAAATTATTATTAATCTTTCTTCATACATAGTGGAAAAATAATTTTAGTGGAAAAAAACCTTAAATCAAACACACACTAATTTAAAAACTTACCTCGGGATCTTTAGGAAGGAGATGCATTTTAATATCCTTACTTGTATTCTTTCAAGTGGGAACAATATAGTATTGAACCATGATGTTATTATTTAACAAATTCAATCACTAAAAACATAAAAATGTGTGTTTATGCAAATTAATATAATAATAACCGTGTAATACATGATCTACGAAGTTGAAGTATGTTATCAACGTAAATTGAGGTTATTTAAATGGCAGACTTTTTAAAATATATCGACGCGAGAGATAACATACGTGCTTTTCTTCATATTGTTGATAATTTTTTAATTCTTCAATTAATAAGCAGGTAACTTTTTATTGTTTTTTCCTTTATTTATTTGAGCTTTTCTACAGAAAAAAAATGGATTCTAAAACTGAGCAACATTTGTTGGAATGGTTTGAAGAGATTTCAGATCATGAATGTGACGGAGCCATTGAGTCAGATTCTGACATTGAAGATGCCCCTTCTGAGCATAGTGTTCATGCAACTGACACTGAGCAATCTGACGATGATGAAGAAACGGCATTATCCCCCAGAGATAAGCAAGTGCTAATGTCACCTCAGTGGATAGGGAAAGATGGCACTACATAGCTGAAACATGAACCAGACATTCCTCCCACACAAATACGTTCACAAAACATCATATCTAAACTTCCTGGTGTGAAGGCTGCAGGAAAAAACGCTAAAGAAGTTGTGGATTGTTGGAAACTATTTATCCCCGATGGCCTTATTGCAGAAATTGTAATCCATACCAACCAAAAATTAGATGAAATACGATCATCTTATAAACTGCCAAGGGATTGTTTATCAACAGATTTTGAAGAAATATCTGCGTTTATAGGACTGTTGTACATGACCGGCATAAAAAAGGCTCAGCACGTAAACACAGATGAGCTATGGTCCAAAGATGGAACAGCACCGGATTTATTTGCCGCTGTAATGTCCAAAAGACGTTTACACTTGTTGGTGCAAGCGATAAGATTTGATAATATGGATACAAGGTATGAAAGATAGAAGACAGATAATCTGGCACCAATAATATCAGTGTTTGACCAATTTGTTCAACGTTGTTCTGCCTATTACACGGTAGGGGAGTATGTCACCATTGACGAAATGCTGGAGGCTTTTAGGGGACGTTGCTGCTTCCGACAGTATATTGCCAACAAGTCCGCGAAATATGGGATCAAAATATATGCCCTTGTCGACTCCAGGATTTTCTATGTCAATAACATGGAAATTTATGCTGGGAAACAGCCAGTAGGTGCTTACCAAGTACCTAATGATGCTGCAAGTATAGTCAAACGTCTTATCAAAACCATTGACAAATCGGGACGAAACGTTACAGCAGATAACTATTTCACATCGGTTCAACTTGCCAATGATCTGTTTACTGATCACAAGTTAACACTTGTGGGCACATTACGGAAAAACAAGCGAGAAATTCCACCTCGGCTTAGTGACGTAAAAGATCGTCCTATACAGAGTAGTATGTTTGCTTTTGGAGTTTCTCCCAACCGTTGTATGCTACCTTCATTTGTTCCAAAAAAAAACAAAAATGTGCTAATGCTTTCCACTCTACATTATGATGACTCAATTGACGCCAAATCCGCGGAAAATAAACCAGAAGTTATTACGTTGTACAACCTCACGAAAGGGGGAGTTGATGTCGTTGACAGAATGAAAGCCGAATATTCTGTAACTCGAGTGTCCAATCGTTGGCCATTCACTATATTCTGCAGCTTGTTGAATATTGCCACTGTCAATTCAAAAATTATTTACAAAAGTAACAGTGGTATCATATCAACACGAAGAAAATTCATTAACTTATTATCAAAGCAACTTACACGACCTCTTCTTGTACGGCGAGCTTCAATTACCACTTTACCATTCAATCTTCAACAGAGAATTGAATCTATTGGAAATATAGGACCACATAATAACCCGAAACCTTCAACATCTCAAAATTCTGAAGGTAAACCAAGATGTGGTTTTTGTGCAGCTAGAAAGAATAGATTTACCCAACATAAATGCCACAGATGCCAAATTCCAATCTGTAAGGAACACACAACTAGAACAACTCTAATTTGTTATAAATGTGTAGATAACAACGAAAGTGACGAGTAAATTTAAATAATTATGCATTTTTCTGTGTTTAGTTTTCAGAATTTAAAATAAATCAACCACAATCAATATTAAATAGTTTTTATCATGAAAAGTCAGTGTTAGAGGATATCTATACGCGCGAGCTCGCGTTAGAAAAAATCTATACGCGCGAGCTGGCGTAAGAAAAAATCTATAGGCGCGAGTTCTCACGTCGGTAAATAGTACGCGAGTTCTCCCGGGTTAATAATAATGTCGGTTATGTTATCAGATATTAATGACGCACGGGTAAAGATCCAATAATTCAACTGTATAAGTGGTGGAAAAAGAGTCATTTACCGATTCTGAATCCCTCTAATATTACAAGCTTCTCGAAGGAAGTAGTAGCAAATGACTATTAATAACTATATAATCATGAGATACAGTTGAATTATTGGATCTTTACCGTGCGTCATTAATATCTGATAACATAACCGACAAATGTCAACTTATTTTGTTCTGTTCTTCACTATTAATATAAAGAGATGCTACTTCTATGTCGTTTATGATATCAGATATTATCGACGCACGGGTAAAGATCCAATAATTGAACTGTATATAGTGCAAAGGAACACGCAATGTGTCTTATAGTTCGCGATAAGGTATAATCCATTTGAAGAAATTATCCTACAATGCATCGTCAGGATTCTGCGCAAAGAATAAAAAATGTTCCAAATGAAAATGTATTGATGGTTTCTATTTCATCTTACGTAGGTATCGTAAGTAGAACGGTTAACACATTCGCTGATGTTTAAGAAAATGGTAATACTATTATGTGCTGAAACATTTTTCTTTCATAACATGATTTGATTGTTTGTAAAGTATCCTTAGATCTGTGTGGTAAACCGGGAGTTCTAAAATGGGCTGAAAGGGCCGTGGCGGTATAAAACGTCATGTGCACTGTTCACATAAGTTTGATGTGCGATGCTAATAACGGTTCTCTCCGTGATAGTAGAAATGTTTTGCAAATGAAGTGAACTGTGAGAAAAACAATTGAAAAAATAATAAGATGAAAATTCAGGTACTTACTCATTTACAAGTAATGTAAAAGATTTATCAGGGCATAGGTATAGGTTATTCTTACAGCCAGAGCAGTGGAAACTTGTTTCCTCTCTTTTCTTTTCTTGCTGGTAACACCAAATACATCGTCTTCAATTAGTTCCTACACGATTTTTTTAAAGATAGTTATTTTTATTCATCTCATTAACCGGAGCATATGGCTTATGACGAACTAGACTATCAATTATGATGAGCATATAGTCGTATATCGGCAGCTGACATTTGGTGGTTTTTTAAAATAGTAGATAGTTGGGCATCAACATTTGAAGAATATGAACTCCAAGTTTTATGTATCATCGAAGTCTTTTCCTGTCGTATGGGTAATATGCCATACAACTGATCTTGGCGATCAACTCCGCCCATAAACTTATTGTATGGATATATGGGACTAGGCTTCTGCTTTTTGCGGTCTAGTTTGTCAGTATCATTAATCATTTCGTTTGTAAACTCTGTAGTAATTTAGGCTACCTCCCGTTTATCATGACATTTTCATTCTAATGTACCATCATCACTACATTTAAATATTGTTGCTTCTTTATTTAACTTTTGAGTTTTGTCCACAATAATGCTTTTCTTGTTAGTTCTCAATGTACCGGGGTACTATGTATTGCGAGCGAGCAGTTGTCCATAAATGGAGAATAGCCGGAATCGAAGCGTCCTTCCATTAAATTAAGTACAAAACTAGCAGCATGGCTATTGCCTCCAAGATCATCTAGTTGTTCGATATATACAGCAAACTTACCACCAGGTTCCATCAAAACAATTAATTTGACTCCATACTTGTGGCGGTATAGTCGGAATGAAAATCTTCCATGTAATAGTTTCCTCTAATTATAAATCTTTGTCGTGCTAATGAACACCTGCCATTTTATTATTAAGATATTCAATAAAGGGTCTAATTTTGAAAAGACGGTCTTCTGATTTTGGTTTTCTCTCTCCAGGATTGGGCGCAAAATGCAGACACCTAAAACAATAATTTATGAATTTGATCATAGCAATTTTGGCAGCTATCTCATGAATAAAATAAATCTGTCTCTGCCCATGGCTTTAGAGAAGAATGGGATAGAAAACAGCCGAGATGTCTTCCAGTAGTCCTGAAGTCGGTTAGTGGATATAGCTCCCATATGAATTGATATCCCAAAAAACAATCGTAATTAGTCGATAAATCGATCTATTACCTGTAAAAAATTAAATTACTAGGTTTAATATACGCACCTTCTGGTATAACAAGGAACTCCGCTCTTCTGTCCAACATGGAGCTATAGTCATAGTCGATATCGCAGTTATAACTGGTGGCTCAGTTATCGAAATAATCACTCTGATCACATGCAACCATCCTTACTTTCAGGTCACTCGGTGGTATGAACTCTTCATCAAAACTCGTAATTTTCTAAAAAAGCTTCGTCCTTTGACTCATATTTCTAATTCTAATTCTAAGAGAAAGAAGCCAAAATCACGTTATATCGCCACAAAGTAACACACCTCTCAATAGTAAAACACAAGACTAAACCACAATATGTAAATGCTAAGCACTAACTCCTAAATGATGGCAGGAGCTGTTGCATGGTCATGCGTTGTAACTAACTTCACGAATGCAATTTTTCATGGCAACAATACTTTTGACAAACGCTCACCAAATATCAGTCATCCTGCGCGGAAATATTCCACGTCACTGCTATGCCATTTTTTGGCGCGTATCTTCATTTGGTTACATAGGCTTTAGTGATTTCACCTGTCAGTTGGCCACCACGCCACATGCTGACCACTTCAGTGCGCGCCTTGCCTAAGCATATACACGACCTTAAGAATGCCCAATACAAATGAAGGTAGAAACCGTCATGAGCACTGGCTGAAGATAGTTGATGACGGTAAAAACTGACATTAGCAGTGGACTTGTTAAGTAACTGTCATTTCGATCCCTCGTCTAATCCAAGGACTAATTGGATTGTCTTGCGCAGTTTGCATCTCCTGACATTTTCTTATTTAATTGAACTGTCAAGTATTATTAGATACAATTTTCATTGCTTTTGTAATGATGTTCCTTGCGTATTGGATTTTTTATTTTTTACTAAACTTTTAACATTACGATGAGGGAATTAGTGATTGGGAATCAAATGTTTCAAGCTCAGAGGACGATGACCTAATGGCGAATGAAACTAAAGTGAAGAATACTAATTATGTACGTAGCTATTTAGAATAGGGATTTCATGAGTAGAACGTGAGTTTTTTAGAACAAACTTTTCTTGCGTATATACCGACAGCGACCATAGGCAAAAGGAATGAAACACAGAACTGTGGAATGAAATCACCGACTAGCAGATCGTCCAACATTCATACCTTCCAAACATCTTTCTCGATTCTTGTACGGTCAAGATGAATGCGATCAAAAGTCACAAGTTAGAACAAACCTATAGAAACATACATACTCTCATATTTACCATACATTAGTCACGTTATTTTTCTCTTTGTGACCATTAACTCTCGTGCTCAAGTTCTTGTGTAGTATTAGAACACTTCAGTGTTTAGTTTTTCGGAAATCTGTGTTCTAGGAAGTGAAATTTGCTTCTCTCTTTATAGAATTGATATTATGAGTTTCGTTTTTCATGCAACTTTGACTTACTTAAAATATTTCATTTTTCCAGAAAAGGGCACATACTCTCATGTCCTTCAACAAATGTGTGTGTAAGGTTATCAACCCGAATAAGTATTTTACTCAACAATGGCCAGTTCCTTGTTCTATTCCATTTCAAAATTAAAGGGTAATATGGTCATTTTGAAGTTAAATAGATTGATTTGGTTAGTAACTACCCCTTTTTCAAAGCTTGCAGTGTATGTATGTATGTTACTATGTTTGTTCTGGTGGAATCTTGACTTCACTGACATATTCTGAAACTATATTATATAATAGAGGAAAAACTTACCTAAAAGTATGAACCAAGCCAAGTTGCAAGGTTGTAACAATATATAAAATACATTAGTGAAAACAGAGGTAGAAATAAAAACAATAAAAAAAACAACACACAACTAATGGATTCGACAGCAATACAGAACTAAGAATATTTAATATATAGATCCTAAATTTTTGATTTTGAGGCGTTGTCACATTGTGAGGAGAAATCAATAATAAAACTAATAATGAGATCTTGATATATACGACTAAACTTATCCGTATCTGTTTTTTTGTTAGTAGAATTTTTGTTTTTTGGATCATAACTATCTCACCAACTAGTCTCTTTTCATACTCATCCTCAAAATCAAATGATGCTCACGTTTTCGAAATGGTGAATCTGCGCCAGTAAAATGCTTATTTTTGTGTCCTCTAACTCTATTGAGCAAGAGGTAGGTGTTTAGTTTGGTCAATAAATGAAGCAGAACAAATTTTGAGATGGAATTTTGTGAACTAAATTTGAATTATACAGTTTGTCCAACTTATCCTTCATCAAACTACAAAAATGGCTAAACTTCTTCATATAATAAAAAACTATCTGATTTGTATTGTTGGATAAAATGTGTTTGATTCTCTGAGACAGTCCATTGACAAAAGGAATTTTATAGTAATTCAGTTGATTGTTTTGAGAAACATTTTTAATTCTATTGTTATCAGTGTCCTGTATAATTTTATTAATAATAGGTCTAGAATAATTTATAAAGTCGTAATATATTTCTAAACATTTCTAGATTTTCAGTAATATATTGTGGATGTCATAATCTCACTATCCTATTTTTAAATTCTCTTATTATAGCAATCTTTTATTTAAATGGATGACATGAATGGAAACTGAGAAGTCTGCCCGAGGGGAAATATTCTTCATAAAAATTTGTGATTAATGTCTGGTGTTCTCTTTTAATTGCCATAACATCTAAAAAAGGTAAACAGCGGGATGTACATTAAATGTGGAATGTAAAGTAAATTGTACGTAGACTTGAAAAAATTAAAATAGGTCAGTATATCATTGACTTCTGTTTGTGGTATGGATATGATGGTATCATCAACATCCGACTTTAAGAGGTGTACTGGGAAAGGCAAGCTAGACAATATTTCGTTTAAAACATTCTCCATAACTCTATTGGACAAAATAGGGCTAGCTGGATTACCCTTTGCAGTTCCACGAATTTGTTTATAGTTTTTACCGTCAAATTGAAAATAACTGCTGTCATACAAAAATGTAATTAATCATAAAATCATTACAAGTGAAATGTCTGTAACGGTACTAGAATTTTTCCAAGTTTTCTCAATATATTTCACTAGGGAACAAATATACAACACATCGAGACTCATCAGCACCCAATCTGCCAAAACTAAAGATTCTAGATAATTGACAAATTCATATGACTTGTTTATGGAAAATTTAAAGGTAGAAGCAATTGGTTCTAATAATTCAGCCACACATTTTGCAATATTATATGCAGGAGACTGTATGCAAGATACCGCAGCCCTTAATTTATCATTTTTGTGTACCTTTACTAGGCCATAAAGTCGAACGCATTGTAAGTTTTAAAACTTTTTGATTTTAGGTCATTTATATATCTTTCAGAATTAAAAAAAAGCAATTAAGAAGTCTTTTGGTTTAGTAAGAACTAGTAGGATCTTTAGTTAATTTTGAGTAAGTAGTTACTTCATTTTCAGAGAATAGTCCTCTTTGTATACAATAGTCGTATTGTTACCTTTATCAGATTCAGTTACAAAAATATTTTTATTATTTGTGTCATTAATTTTGGGATTGAAATTCAGATTATGGTATATTAAATATTCTTAGTTCTGTATTGCTGTTGAATCAATTAGTTGTGTGTTGTTTTGTTCATTATTTTTATTACTAATGTATTTTATATATTGTTACACCCTTGTGACCTGTTTGGTTCATATTTTTGGCTGAGTTTTCTTCTATTATTATTATAGTTTGCTATATTTTATTTTGATCGGTATTGTTTCTTTATAGCCCTGAAAAAGGTGACAAAGTGCACCAAAACGTTGGCAAATAAAATAAAAGAGTCAAACTATTATATCAATCATTCTCACCCGCTGCCATTAAAACCAGTGTAAACTGAGTGTCTGAGATAGATTGTTTTAAACTTACTTTGAAAAATAATACTATTTCGAATTCGGAGTATGTCTGGATATATCTGAAGAGATACTCCAGATATGAACATAGTTCATCTTCTCGTACAATTTGAGAACCGCAGAAGAACCACACACAGAAGCGACAATCTGCAAAAAAAAGCATTGGGTAAATGGGCTTCGAAATTGTGACGACATTTGACGTAAAGTATAACAGGGATCAAGCTAAATCGCCACACTGAGAAAAATAGATATTTTTATATTCAAAAAATGTGTGATTGAAACTTTTCGACACTTTATCTGTCATTTAAATAAAAAAATATTTTTTGTAATAAAATATATTTCAAATAATTGCAGTAGTGATTTAAAAGAAAAAAAGCACAGAAATATCCTTTCGTCATATTTTCGCCACTTTCAGCACTTTAAGACGAAAATATTGTTGAATATTTGTTTTAATTTAATATTTATTACGCCTAGGTTACATATATACAAATTTTATTGTAGTGTATATTGATTCATGTACAAAACTTCACCTGCTTCCCTTAATAAAAACTATAATGAAAGAAGGAAAATTCTAAGTAGAGAGTATTACAATAAAATTTTATTAGCATGGGTAAATATCTCTTGAAATCACCTGAAAAGGTATAAAACTATCAGATATTCAACTACATATTAAAGGATTTTAAACTCAACCTTCAATTAGTGTCTTCTTGTCATCGGTATAGCTTGATTAGGACTCTTCCAAGAACAGTGGTACTGGCACTACGGGATAAGAGGATACTTTGTGTGACGGATGTTTCCGATTCCAAAAGCAACGATTGTGGAAAAACGTGCTACGCTCTGAGCGGATTTATAAAGAGGAATTTTGTGGTGAAAGTAAGGAGGAAGCGGCTTGAATAGAAGTTTTAAAGCCAGCAACAGATCGTTGGATATAGTTCTCCGAAATCACTTGACAAAATTCCAGTTCTAACCAAAACTTCTATTAGAAGCCACAGGTTAAGGTCCCATACCAATCAAGGCGAGTCGTTAGCTAGTTATGACATAATGAATAACAGTAACAATTCGTTGAAATACTTATTATAATTATCTTTTTTATGCCTTTTTCTTTTTTTCGTTGATTCATTTTTCCCAATTTTACTATTCCCTTTTCTGTTAGGTTGCCTTATTGTTTTCTACTTCTCCTTTCCATCTTAGATTCTGTGAGAAACAACGATTGCCTACTTTGTTACTGGGTATTTGATTGATTTGTATATTGATGATTATACCCCAAACATTCTGGACGAGATTCCCCTGACGAAGGATCATAGGACTGGCAGTTAAGTCAACTTGTACTTCACATTTTGGGCCGTGTTTCTAGTCTTCTGACTGTAGTGTTCGTTATATTCAGTAACATCTACCAAAATGTATGCTGTTAAGCTGAAAATTATAACATTACCATCGTTTTGAAAGTAAAATGTCATTAAGATGTTAATACAATCGTTATTCTTAGGAAATAAAGTAAATATTGAATACTTACGTGAAACCTATGTGTCCGTCTTCGGGTATATGTAGATGAATGAAAGATATTGTAATCCTCGTAAATAAGTATAAGTATTTTCTTGCAACGCACTTGAATTGTTTCCTAATTTATAATTGACAAAGATTGTGTTTTTGATTATATTTCTAGCTGAACTTCGTCGACTGGCGTAGACATTCAACTAGATGAATAATCTTAATTAGACAAAATTAATGTCGAAATTAATAATTTATTATGTACAAATGTACAAGAATGGTACAAAGCTATGAATGTTGAACTTCGGTGGTTTCAGATCGGAAGACAATTTATGTTTCGATTTGATGAATATTCACTTGTCTCGTATATAAACTAAGTAACGATGTGTTAGACTTAGTATCTCTGATTGCTTGACTTTGAGTGAAGTTACTTCGATATGTAACGACGACTCGATGAATCGATTGAGTGTTGAACTGAGTTATGAACTAACTAACTTTAGTATTGAACTGATTTCGTTTTTGAGTTGTAAGCTCGCTTCGACAAGTACTAAAACTAACTTTGTTATTGAGTATTGAACTCGTTGCGATGAGTATAGGAACTTTGTTATTGAGTATTGAACTCGCTTCGATGAGTGTGAAAAACTTTGTTATCGAGCGTTGAGCTCGATTCGATGAGTGTAAAAAACTTTGTTATTGAGCATTGAACTCGTTTCGATGAGTATAAGAACTTTGTTATTGAGTATTGAACTCGCTTCGATGAGTGTGAAAAACTTTGTTATTTAACGTTGGGCTCGATTCGATGAGTGTAAAAAACTTTGTTATTGAGCGTTGAGCTTGATTCGATGAGTGTAAAAACTCGCGTCGATGAGTAGTAGAACTGATTTCTTCACGTTGTAACACGTGTTAAATAGAAATCTGCAAGGGGCGTGTTCACACATGGATTGAGTTGACCAAATGAAAATAAATATTTCTTATTGGCCAGTATCATTTGACTCGTCGGGTTCATCGACAAGAATCAACAACGGATGCCTCCAAGAGATATTTCAATTTCTATTGAATACTCCAATAGCAATTGTAACCTTTTTACTCAGAAAGGTTATTTAAACATTTCTTACAAATCTTCTGATCGTCGACCATAAAAATTCACGCACAAGTGACAATAAATTTAGGATTTTTACAATACAATAGATAATAGTGTGAAACGTGAGATTTTCCTAGCTTCTTAAATATAGGATTTCAAACACAATGCGACAATATGTCGACTTTCAAAAATGTGCTATTTTAATGCTCAAACAAAACTATTTACAATTATTATTGCAAAACGTGATATTTTAAAGGTATTTAACAAAAGCTGGGAATAAAGTGTAACTACCCTTTGAATTTACAACAATACAAAAGATATTATCAATCCTGTAACACATTTTTACAACGCTTGCAACTAAATGAATTTACGCTTCACATCTGTACAAGGAAGAAAAGAAGTAACATACAAATATCTTACATATTTTTAAAGCATCGTAAACAATATAATTCAAGGTCTTATAATCTTCAACAGATTGGGTTTTAATCATCGGATTGTTTTCTTTGAAACTACCCAGTGGCGTAACTAGGATGAAGTTCTGTGGGGAGATTAACTACCGGGAGATCTGAGTAACGGAATTTTTTTCAAATTTTAAGGCCTTAAAACTCTATTTTACCTTGGTATTTCTTATAAAATTATAGCCAAACAGTTCCTAGCTTTTAGTACATTTCAATCAAGTTTTAGGTTTCTGGGAGGGGATGGTCTATCCCCCTCATCTTTTCCGTACTTACATCACTGAAACTACCTACGGACTCGTTATTTACAGTAGCAGAATTACCCAAATCAAAGAGAAGAAAAAACTATCCCTGAGATGATTTGTATTTGTATATTTAATTTAATTTCTATCAACTACTTGGAGTTACAACATATAAAAAACTTTTCAGTGTATTGTGTTGAGTCATCCCACCTTAACAATTTTGAGCGTCAACGGATTGTCGCCTCTCTTTGATTAGTAGCTCTCTGTTGGAAACAATTATAAAATCCAATTCCTTTAGGCTAACTTTTCTAATTCGCTTATGTCACTTATATTTACTAACAAAATGTTCAGATGAAGAAATGTTCTGTTCCTCCCTCTTAAAAATCAGCAACTTTATAATTGGAGGGTATCGGTTCCAAAAATATATAACAGACGTGGATTTTAGTTATTAGTCTGTGGTTTTTCCCAGTTTGCTATTTTTAACCTAGCAGACAGGGCGCTGTATTGGTAAATTAATTAATTCATTTCATTTTGATGTAGTGTGATGTAATAGTTCCGGCCCAGATTCATAACAGATGTGCATACAGCAATTGTCAATACTTCTTCTTTTAACTTTTAAATTGAATATATATAAAATCAATACCTGTATCAATAAAATTGAGAAACAAGAAATAATCTGTTATTGAATTGTTTCCCAAAACAATATTAATGTTATCTCTATTGTATAGAACGAAATGGAAATAATGACGAAGCTCATTAAAATCAAGAAAAGGAAAATTATATTGTACGTACATACGAAAAGTTTCTGAGACTTGCTAAAATATACACTCCAGTGACTTTTAGAATTCACTGAATTCGAAATGTGTTGCCTAACGAAATTAAAACTGAGGTTGCAAGGGAAAGGGGTAGTTTGTTGGTTACCTGCCTGTTATTTCAGCATGGATGCGTAAAACGGGTGAAATATTGATCAGGTGATTGAATATCGTCGTCCAAAAATGATTAAATCATACAGAATGTTTGATGCGACATTGTTTACGTAGTTTATTCGATGTCACTTCAAGAACTAAGCGGTGGTTTATTAGAGAATTGAATATTAAAAATACCACCCATACAATACACCCATTATAGTCCAGGACGAACAGACACATGAGTCATGAAAACTATTCCACCTAAATTTCTCGCATGCTGCCAAGGGGCAACTCGGTTAATTAGACTGAAATTGTTTGAACAATTGCAAGGAATTGTTACTTTCAACTAGGACAATTTTTTGCATTCTTCTATCAAATAGGAATAAAAAAAGTACTCGGATTTTTTACCATTAAATTAATATTTTTTAAGATATGAATTTTTAAAGGTTTATCCAATCCTAGTTCCGGATACTTTTGACCCATTAAAAATATATCAAGAAATAAAATAAAATATAAGAGATACTTTTCTGTATTTTTTTTATTCAACAATTAACAATGTCCATAAGCAAGAAAGAAAAAAATTCATTTTAATACCGGTTGTTTAATTATTTACTCGCTAGTATTTGGTCAATTCATAGACAAATAATATTATAACTTGGGTCAAATACTGTTGTCATATATTTTGTGTTCATAAAAATATCCCAAATTTATAGTTTAGTGTGTATTTTATTTGTAAGTGATTATAATTAAGTAATTTTCATGCTAAATAAGTGAATTCGTGCTCCGTAAATGCTGTTTATATTTACTCCACAAAATTGTGTTAAGTTTAGCCTAGACATAAAATAATCCACAAATATTTTTAGCTGTTGCTAGTGATTCCACAAGTGCATTGTATTTATTGATCCCCATATCAGGGCCTTTTGGTTCCTTCAAGAACCTGTACACAGCCACAGCCTTCTGAGTAAGTGAAAAAAACTACATAGGTAATAGTATTAATTATAGCAAAAGTGTTTTCTTCGATTGAAAACAAAATCAAATCAATTATGCAATATGTTTGTTTAATTGTAGTATTACAAATTTGAAGTACAGAGAAAGTAAGTAGGTAGTTTTTATGTTTATTATAATACAGAATGTCTGCTTTTCCACTGACCCCTCTTAATAATTCAAATGAATAGTAGCAAAGAAATGCCAATCAATTAGGTAAACTATAAAAATGTTCATTATAGCAATAAACAGACATGTCCGCTTTTTCATTGACCCTTATTAATTATTCAAAAAAATTAAAGGAAAAATCGGTGGATGTTTTTATTGAAAAGAAACAAATAAAAAATATTTTATGAAAATATCAATAAAATTATTATTACAAAATAAATGTATTTTTCTTCATATTTATTGATACATGGCAGCTGTTCATCTTCCATTTTTCTCTACCATTTCTCCTCATAACAAAAAGAAAATAAAAAGTTTATATATGGATATAATGAATATATCCATTTTTTACGATTCTATACTCACAAAGAGGTGGTGACTCCCCCCTCACATTATTGAAGTCTGGGTCCACGTAGTTATAAAGACTGAAAAAATATACTTCAAATATTTTCTTTATATGAATAATATTTTTTCCTCCTACCCCTATAGAAAGTACACACTCTCCTTCCTCAAATCAGGGAGGAAACTCATACTTTTCCTCCCTAGGGAGGAGAGTATTTTTCCTCCCCATCATTTCAAGTAAGTTGTAAACGATGAAACTTGTGAATTCATTATATTCATATTGTTTCCATAATTTCTAGAACATCCTGTATATTCTGTTTTTTGGTAAAAATCAAACATTAATGTTACTTCAACGTAGTTCGTCAATATAAATTTCAACTTCAGGAATGTTAGATATACGTTTTTTGAGTTCAGAATAAGAAAAGCGTAGTATGCTGTGGCTCACTGACAGTAAACACGGCGATTGACTATTGAGGTGCAAAGTCGCTACATTCATTAAACTTAGTTGAATTTTTGAAAAATGGAGAGCGATTCAAGTGATTTTGAATTTCCAAATACACCACTTAATATTAAGGAACAAGCCAACATAGCGTCATTACCTTTACTACCACAAAAATCTAAAGACAGGTATGAAAAACAATATGCACAATATAAGCAATGGGCTGAAGACAACAAGATACATAAATATTCAGAGAATGTTTTACTGGCATATTTTTCATTACAAGGAAAATCATTAAAAGCTTCAACACTTTGGTCTAAATATTCAATGCTACGCACAATGATACAAATGAAGCACAATGTCGATATTAAATATCCAAAGTTGGTTGCATTTCTAAGACGGCAAAATGCTGGATACAAACCAAATTAAGCTAAAACTTCTACAAGAGAAGAAATAAATACATTTTTAATGGAAACCCCCGATGATGTTTTTTTATTAACGAAGGTAAGAAATGAGATCCCATGCAAATAATTTAATTTTTGATATAAAATATTAATAGGTAGTCCTTGTTATTGGAATTTCTGGAGCATGTCGATGTGATGAGCTTATTAAAATGACTATGGATGATATTGAAGAGAAAGACAATCTTTTAGTCATAAATATCCACACTTCAATAACGTATAAACAACGAACTTTCGTTATCAATACTACAACAGGTAACGGCCCAAATTTTGTTCTAATCGTTAAAAAGTATATCTGTCTACGTCCTAAAACTGAGCATAAACGATTGTTGGTATGCTTCAAAGCAGGCAAATGTATAAAAATGTATAAATCAAGTGGTTGGCAAAAATAGTATATCCAAAATACCACCAAAAATTGCAGAATATCTCAATCTTCCAAATGCCAAACATTACGCAGAGCACAATTTCAGGACAACTTCAGCAACTCTGTTAGTAAACGCTGGTGGGGATATTTTAGGTCTAAAACAGCATGGCGGTTGGAAATCAACCAATATCGCGGAAGGTTATATAGAACAATCTTACACATAAAAAAGAAAAATTTCTGATCAAATTATGGGAAATAATGTAGAACCTGAACTTGATCAAAATCAGCCAAGCACTTCTAGAAGTTACCACCATTACAATGTGCTAAGCGAAATTATTTCAAATACTAAAGCTCCTGTTCAAACCCTATCTTCTTCCAATGGTGTTCATATAAGTGCCGCACATTCAATATTAACATAAATAATTCTGAAATATAGTTAAACAATACTATGTACTTAATTGTATAACATATATTGATAAATTTGTTTAATAAATAATTCTTGTGTTCTTAATTATATTCGTTACCTATTTGTGTCGTAAATAAATTTTCAAAAAAAGGTGGGTAGGAGGAAAAATCATATGTATCACATGGGAGGTAAAGTGGCACTTTCCTTCCTAGTAATACAAATAGCTATTACTTACAACAATATTTTTCTCCCAACTCAGTAAAAGTATACAAGTAATCCATTTTATCTTGGAATCCATATTACAAATTTGATATACATAAGTACTGAATACATTTTCTTTATTTTTATGCATACATTGCAACTGAACTGCATCTTCTATTTTCTTAATCCTCAGACAAAAAAAACAAAAAGTTTATAAGCTATCCCCTACACATCAGGCTACATTTTAGTTTTAGTTTTTACTTACTGAATAGCTATAGCGAACAGTGCTATATGGAAAGTATTTGGACCTGTGAGGGTAGTTACATCAGGTTCCGTTTTAGCGAAATTGTCAGTTCTGAAAATGAATAGAAATTTGATTTTTGTAAATAAGTCTTGTTAGTGTTTTTACTTACGGAATGGTATCTGGAAACTCTGTTTTATGAAATATTAATGGACCTGCAGGGCAGTTACATCGGGCTTAGTTTTAGTTACATAATCAGAACTGTAAATGAAATAAGAAAATTAGATGCTTCTTCTGAGTAAGTTTTGCCATTTTTTTACTTACAGTATAGTTGTAGCGAAAACTGCTATATGAAAATTATTTGGACATGTACGGGCAGTTGCATCAGGTTCCGTTTTAGCAAAATTTTCAGTTCTGAAAATGAAAAGAAATTTGATTTTTGTAAATAAGTCTTGTTAGTGTTTTTACTTACGGAATGGTGTAAGGAAACTCTGTTTTATGAAATATTAATGGACCTGCGGGGCAGTTACATCGGGCTCAGTTTTAGTTACATAATCAGAACTGTAAATGAAATGAGAAAATTAGATGCTTCCACAATTATCTATATCGTTTGTAGTAAGGGTGGGATCAGAATGAGTTGGTTTCATTATCAGTTAATTCTATTATTTAATGTTTTTCAGAGACTAATATTCTTACATCAAATTCAAAAGTGTTCTGATATATACTACAAACGATTTTAGATGTATCAAAGTGATATTAAATTTCATCTGACTTATTGATTTAATGGATAATTTTATTTTTCGTGAATCACAATGTCTACTTAAAAAATTGAAATGCTACCACAACTTTCTTTTTTGCACTGGTGCAAAGAAGTTGTTACCTTTTATCGTAGACAAAAAGAATGTTTGTTGCACTCAGCATGATTGTAGCTCTTGACTTTGTCTCGAGCTACAAGCTTCATGCTTCGTTGCAACAAAAATCCCCTTTTTGCACCTATTACGCAAATAACTACTTTTTAACGTTATTCTTATCAATTGTTGGTGAATACATCAAAGTGATTAAATATATTATGTGAGAATGATTTTGAGTTTTTGTTCTTTGGAATAAATATATCATGTTTATACCTGATAATAGTAACTGTGATTCCGCTTAAGTTGAATTTTATTGTTGTGTTTTTCTAGACAAATTTTGTTCTTCATGTGTCAATTATTTCGCTTATTGTATTTGTTTGATAATTCAGTTTTGATGCGGAGTGGAGGCATTTTATTTCAAGTAGTGCATCATCACCTACAAGCCCTAAAATATTTTATGAATAAATGTATGTCATTTAATATGCAAAAAGAATTTATAACACATGGTAATTATTTGTTATATTAAATATATTCACCATCAGGAGAAGCACCTAGACAACCGTGTTGAGCATCTACCCACAATCCTGAATCAATCACCACAACATTTTGTACTCGTTCAAAAATGCTCTTAGCCACTTTATCCTTAAGAATTCCATACTCCATTGCCTTCGTCATACAATAAGTCTTTCGAAGAACAGCTTTAACTAGAGAATGACAAGGTGTATTTGTTTTTCTCTTAACAACCTGTCCAAAGAGAGAAGCAGTCAGTCTTAGTTTTCTTTGATTTTCATATTCATCGTTTCCAAACTGCCCTACAGATTCTGCTTGTATGCGGTCTCTTTGGCCAACTGTCACCTAAAAAAATGTTAAATTATTATATCAGTTAGCCTAATATAAGTAGTTACAGCTACTTGAAATTATTTTGACTTACTTGTAATCTTTGCATGATTTCAACTACTTCCTGTTTCATCATTTCTGGGTTTTCATGTTGTTCAGCATTTGGCCCATAATCTATATTTGCGGTATTTTCTCTCTTTTCAACTAGTGCTTCTTCACCTGATGGTTCAGTGTTTTGCGACACTTTTTCTTTTCGTGAACATTTACCTGTTGGGAGAGAAATTTTTTGAAATGTTGATCAGGAGAGCATCCAGTCACATTGTTGTAGGGACTTGTGTGCCACCCAATATGTGCATTCTACTGGCTCTGGTGAGCTGAAATTCAAAAGGGTTCAAAAGGGCTGTATCGAGTTATACAGAAGGGATTTTTTTCTAAAAACCATTTTTTTGTGTTGTTCTTGCTGAAAAACGTAAAAACAACTCAAAAAATCCAAAATTCCAACTTTTTTTGGTTAAACCAATACTTTTCTCGCATATTAGATGGGTTGGATGGAAAAGTAATAATACCAATAATGTATTATATAAAAACAAAAAAAATATTTACCATTCAGGTGATCACACATATGTGTATCTGTCATGGGAAAAAGAGAAAGAACCAACTATTTTTTTGTATTATGAAGGAAACATGTTTCAGTTCCAATCTCCACAACACATACGATCAATCTTTGCAAACAAGGTAGAAGCAAACTTGTACATGTTGATTGTATGTTTGATTTTGTACTGTATATATCGATCTCCCCACAATATATACATTATTTTTTATTACAGATCTTTCGCAATAAATTTTTTATTAGTTGTTATAGTGGCTTTGTAAGGTTTTTGAACGTTTGCTATTTCAAATTGAAATTCCTCACTGTACCTTACTTTCCTCTTTCTATTAAATGTAAAGCATTGTATTACAAGTAAATATTTCTTCGTATAATAAATTTGAAAACTCTTTGTTTGTACTATTTGTTTCTAGATAAAATTGAATATATTTACACATGTAGTTGAAAAAAGAGCCTACATGTCAAATAAAATTTGAAAGCAACCAATAGAAACTCTGAAACTGATACAAATATGATTACATTGGGGCAAAGTTGTGACACGACGTTCTGTGTTTTCAGAGTAAATGGCCTATTTTCAATCATGTGAATTTGCAACTTTTCCGCAGTTTAATTTTCTTAGCATGAAACAAACAAAAATTTATAATCACAAAAACATTTTATTATGTTAATATAAATGGTACAAATTTTGAAAGGTAGAATGTTTTCAAAGTACGTATATTTTTCTTCCATTCTTGATTTCTAGCAATTCCCACAATGCTGTCACTTGGTATCCATATTATTAAATAGCACGTGTCCTTTCATGCAATATGTAATGCACCTTGTATCAGGTGATAATAGTTATATTTTTCAATTATCACTATTCTATATTCATCAAAATGAATTATGCAATTCTTGTCTTTTGAGAGCGGTTTTTATTTTTCTTCATTCAGATACTTCAAAGGTCACTTCACTTCAATTGAGCATTTTTCGCTAACAAACCCATATTATCATTAAAACAGGGTTTCAAGAGAAACTTGAAAGATAGTTTGATGATACTAGAACAAACAATCAGTATTATTTATCCCATATTTTCACATTAATCAAATAATCCAGTAAACATAACCTCAAACACAGCTTTTTAAATTAAAAAATACGGAATGCGAGATAATTTAAATTATCATAATTATAATTTTTGATATCGGGTCGATACGATTACTTACTTTTTAACAATTTATTCCTTTCTAAAACATTTATGAAATTCTTAAATAATCAAAAATCTAGACTCAAATGGAAATGATGTCAACAAATTTTGTTTGGATCCGTGTATATAATATTCTCTTATCTATGCACAGCTGTGCTGTGGTTTGGATGCAACATAAAAAACAGAGATAAGGTTTCTGTGCTCACAAAAAGTAGACATATTTGAAATCAAAACATTCGAACAGAGATGCGTTTCTTTGAACCGTCAAGAGTGGAAAGACAGAGAGAGAAAATATGTTGAATAAGTAAAAGCCGATTCAGTACTACTGTCGACATCTATCGTAAATATTTTGAACCAAATAATTATTAGATTAGTAATTAGTATTTTGTAGGTTTTTAGGTTTATATACCTGTGAAGAGGCCCCTCTTAAACTATTAAACTATACAGTAGGGAGTTGATTAAATTATATAGAAGAACTTTTTTTACTTTAAACGGTAGGGCTACGTCGACGTTGGTTACTATCACTCTTGCCTCCTTATCATAAGTGCCTTGGATTAATGAAATATCCAGTCAACTTTTCTGACCTTGCTCCTAATTATCTAGATGATCAGGTCCTCTTCTTCGCTTTATAAATGATTGGAACAAATCATTTGTTGGAGATTCCTCCATATTTGTTTATTTTGGTTATGATTTCGAAATCCACATGGTAATACAATATGTATTTACTTCGTTGTTTTACGGCTCTGCGGTCTTCGAGAAACTATTTAACGAATCAGTTATAATCTGGTGTAAGATTACATGATGGTGCATGGATGTAATTACTGATTTGTCACACCCCACATGACGTCACCCACCATCTGAGGTAAGTCTTTAATCTAGCATTCATCTCCCCTCTTAAGAATGTTCCAATCGCACTTACGAATCATAATTTCTTTTCAGAACTTTTCTTTTCCCATTTTATATCTTATTGGCTTGCTAATATTGGCATAATTCGCTGTTTCGCCACCACCGTTTAAGACAATCATTTGAACATCGACTCCCTATTAATTGTATGGTAGCAGTTGTACTATTGAACATCTAGCCCAACTACTTAGTTTCACCCTAGATTGTGGATCGTTGTATCATACCATCTT
The DNA here is from genome assembly GCA_963921935.1 of Galeruca laticollis. NCBI lineage: Eukaryota > Metazoa > Arthropoda > Insecta > Coleoptera > Chrysomelidae > Galeruca > Galeruca laticollis. The sequence goes on from OY998177.1 coordinate 4,146,708, forward strand.
AGGACAAGATACCCCGTTTTACAAAACCAAGTAAGATCAGTCCAGTTGCTTAAATTGTTAGGAACAACAATTTAGTGAACAAGTGTCAATTGCTAGTAAATATTTGACGTACTTGGTGTATTTAAATCCGGATATATTCGTTAAATTTAATTTTGTATATAAGATTAACGTACAATTGAATCCCTGAAGTATACTTTTGCTGAATATTTATCTTTAAGCTTCGTAAATTCATCCATTTCTATTTGATCATTTTTGTTTGTTTACTTTGACTCAAACGATTGGTATTATTCAATAATTATTAAATATTGTTCCTCCTATTCCTATTAAGTAATTCATTTTACCTAACTCTTGTAAGTTGGAACTATGATCCCAGAGAAGTACAATTAAAGGTGGTCTTTACCCACCCACTCTCCACAGTCGAGTAGCCCGGAACACAATTAACAGATAAAACTTAAAACCACTTCTTCCTGCAACCCTCTCTCAACAACTTTGTGAGGCAGTTAACAAACCCTTCAAATAATGCTGATACTCAAAGCTGATTTATCCAGCGATGAAAAAAGAAATTGTTTTAATTGTAGGTGATAATTATAAGAGTTACCGTCAAGCAGCCGATATGTTCAATACACGCCACCCAAATAGGAATGTCAATAAGAGCAGAGTGGAAAGAATACTGAAAAAAATTCAAATGACTGGAAATGTAAGGTAAATGCGCTCAAGACTACGCACTTAACTTTTAATTAGCTATAGTTCGAAATTTACGAATTAGATCTCAAATAAAACAACACAATGCGACAAAAACATATATATTTAAGAAAATGAAAGTCAAACTAAACATTTTTGTGCAAAAGGAAAGGAGAAAATTAACATAATAATTTTTTTTGCAAATACGCACTTTTAGGATACCAATGAACTAAGAAAACAAATAATGGTATTATAAGAGTGCGCATAATTTGCAAGCGTACGCAGTTCTTTATTTTAATGCTCTTCATGACAGAAGTCACACAACAATGGTCCCCGCCCTTCGTAGGATGTGCATATTTCATGGAACGGTCTTAAAAATTTTGATCATTATCGACTTCTGGCGGGTCCGTGTAAGTCTCAGTGCAGGCAGGACATTCTCTAGAAACTTCATTTGCAACCTTTTTTACTAGCACTATTTTGTTAAACACTTTTACACGACTTCTATCTTTTGTCTGAGTTCGTTTACCTATTTGTTTTATAACTTTAGTTTCAGCTATCACCGCCAATAGTATCTTCAAAAAATATATTACGTATAAGAAATACAACTTAACTAATAACTAATTTTGTTTCTTACCTGAGCCTGGCGTAAAATAAAGATTTTCATTGGTTTCACCTTGCATTGGCGTAATTGAAATTTTGGATTGTCCCATTTCATTGGATATCTTAACTGGATTATTATCTGTAAAAGTCGAAAGATGAAAATGCGATCTAAAACCCTCATCTCAGATCTTATTGGAATTTGTAGGAGTCTCCATTAAAGAAATATGTGTAATTTCATCCTGATTGTTATAGCTTCGCTTCGGCGAAAGGTCTGCGTTTTTGTCTTGATTAGAGGAACATCTAGGTTTGGAAGAAGAAATATGTATAGTTTCATCTGAATTAGAGAAAGATCCCGGTATGGACTTTTGATCGACTTCTGCCATGGAATCTGCCATGGAAGCAATATTTATGAGCTTAAAAAGTTCGGGATCATTTATTTCAATCTCTATATTTCCCAAACCAGTATCGTTGCTTACAACATGTTCCATTTCTGGAGCAGGTGTATTATTGATGCCGGATGGTGCGAAGTCTTCTTCTGGAAAATGAATTCCGTTTTCGCTATAAAATTCTATTGATCCAATGCTAATATGGGAGGCATGATTATCCAAAATGAGGAGTTATAGGTTCTTGTTTATTTGGTTTTGTATGCGTTTCATATGTAACCACTTCATAAATAATTCTGTATTTATATAGTCACTATCTGAAACGAGCATAATAGTGTCAGTTTCATGAAGCAACTCCTTCTTTTCTCTTTTTCTGGGATGAATAAGTACTGTTGGTATATAATGCTCAGAAGCACTAACAGAATAAACATCTGTTATTAGTTTTCCTCTTTCTGCTGATACAACTTTCCCGACTTTCCTTTTATTGAAATACCTTTTGGAGTTTTATTTAGATCAGTCAAATTCCTGATTCATTCATATTATATATTTTGCTGAGAATCCATACATTTCTATGTACATTTTCAAATTTTCAAAACACCGTGACACCTGAATTTTATTGAAGCCAATTACTTTTGCGAGTCTTATTTGTACTGGATGCCTTACTGACAATTTATGCCTTTTGTAAAAGTGCGAAATCCATTTTTCCCCAGCTAATTGGTTACTCTTATTAAAAAGGTTTTGAAGCTTGCATACCTCAGCATATTTATAAGTCATGTGTTGTACAGTTTTCATAGTTAACCCATGCAAAAAGTCCATCTAATTCTCATATTTTTTCCGCTAAAATATCCTCAATCTCCGGTGTAAACACGACCTAATGACGTTGGTGTTGTGCCAATTTTTAGGCGCTTTCTCAATGTAGACTCATTAATTCCATATTCCTTAGCTATTGACCTCTTTGACTGGCCATTTTCCAGTTTTTTCTTCATATCATACATCATATCTTTATTGAACCGCAACTCGCGGCCAATTTTTCTTTGATAAGGAGCCATTTCTTCTAAAAAAATGATTGTCATGTAAAATCACCTGACTATACTGCCAAAATAAAATGCTTCATTTTGTCATAATCAAATTAATGGGAAATGAAATTGACTGTCTCGACCCTTACTTCGTGGAATATGCTCATATTAGTGTTTTTAAATGAAACTCACGGTCTCTAGTTAATTCCACAATATAATAAAAGTTATTGAAAATTCTAAAAAATTGACAATTGTTTCGATAAATCAATATCATCGTCAGAATGACAGAAGTTACATTTCATTTTATGCCTACCTGATGTTTAGTAGTTATTTTTGGCTAGACCAAGAAGTAACCTAACTTGTGATTGGCTTAATATATGTTTATAGAAAAACGAAGAAGATGTGATATTACAAATATTGAAGCTTAGATATTATTAGTCCTATGGTGATATCCTGGATATCATTTTTACAATTAAGATCACTATAACTGTGCAATGATACAGAAAACCAGGAAAACTATATCTGCTGATCTTTACAATTATCACTTAAGAAGACAGTTTATTAGTGGAGAACTCCCTAGATTTAACTGTTCATTGACAACTTCATATTGTGGGTTTCTTAAATGTCTTCTAATTTCCAGTTCTTCAAGGAAATCCAGTTCTTGTTTCTTTTCACAAATATGCAGCACTTCTAGTTCTGTTTCAGGTGTCAATGAATGATTGGCGTCAAGTAGATGTTTTGCGTAGTGGGATTTATCTGGTTGTTTTAATCTGTATGCTCGTAAGTGCTCACTGTATCGTATTTCAAAATTCCTAAGGGTCTGACCCAAATAGACAGCATGATATTCTGGACATTTGAGTTTATATATACCTGACTTCTTTAATAGTGGTATTTTTGTTTTTACATTTAACAATTTTGTACTAACGTTATTTTCTGTTTTAAAAGAAATTGTTGTATTCGTTGCTGAAGAAATATTATTAGAAATATTCCCTGCATATGTGATGGTTTTATAAGTTTTAATTGCATCAGCTTGTTTAGGATATATTAGTTGTAATGCCACTTTTTCTTCTTTTTTACTAATTAGCTTATTTATCATATCTAATGGATAACCGTTAGATGTTATCCATTAGATATGATAAATAAGCTAATTAGTAAAAAAGAAGAAAAAGTGGCATTACAACTAATATATCCTAAACAAGCTGATGAAATTAAAACTTATAAAACCATCACATATGCAGGAAATATTTCTAATAATATTTCAAAGATAATATCTTCAGCAACGAATACAACAATTTCTTTTAAAACAGAAAGTAACGTTAGTACAAAATTGTTGAATGTAAATACAGAAATACGACTATTAAAGAAGTCAGGTATATATAAACTCAAATGTCCAGAATTAAATGCTGCCTATTTGGGTCAGACCCTTAGGAATTTTGAAATACGATACAGTGAGCACTCACGAGCATACAGATTAAAACAACCAGATAAATCCCACTACGCAAAACATCTACTTGACACCAATCATTCATTGACACCTAACACAGAACTAGAAGAGCTGCATATTTGTGAAAAGGAACCAGAACTAGATTTCCTTGAAGAACTGGAAATTAGAAGACATTTAAGAAACCCACAATATGAAGTTGTCAATGAACAGTTAAATCTAGGGAATTCTCCACTGATAAACTGTCTTTTTAAGTGATAATTGTAAAGATCAGCAGATATAGTTTTCCTGGTTTTCTATATCATTGCACAGTTATACTGATCTTAATTGGAAAAATGATATCCAGGATATCACCATAGGGCTAATAATATCTAAGCTTCAATATTTGTAACATTACATCTTCTTCTTTTTTCTATAAACATATATTAAGCTAATCACAAGCTAGGTTACTTCTTGGTCTAGCCAAAAATAACTACTAAACATCAGGTAGGCATAAAATGAAATGTAACTTCTGTCATTCTGACGATGATATTGATTTATCGAAACCATTGTCAATTTTTTAGAATTTTCAATGACTTTTATTATATTGTGGAATTAACTAGAGACCGTGAGTTTCATTTAAAAACACTAAATTAATGGGATTTGGTATTTGTTAATATAAATAAATTACATTTGCGAAACCTGTCTAATATAATAATTTTTACATTTTATCAAATTTTATTACTTATTTATATCCTTCCAATGGAATCTAAAAGTACGCTCTGCGTATTCTTGGGCTAATTGCCAATGCACACTCTTGGTTATCGGTTGATATTCAATATAAAATGCAGTATTACTTAAATGCATGGCCTTAAGGATTATATTTGCATAAAACTTGTTACTACATAAATAAGTCTAGCGCCAAGCTACGGCACTATCTTCACATAACCGCTAAATTGTCCGGTACATGATAAATAAAATCTCTAAAAATTATAGTCACAAATGCTGAATTTTTTAATTGTCTTTATAATCTTTATTTATAGATATAACCAAAATAATTTTTCATATGATTTACTAGGTATTTATTACACTGTACACAAAAAATCACAGCAACATATCTCATCGACTTCTCTATTAAAACTAACTTGCTTTCTCTTAAATCGTGCGTACTCTTAGGCGTCTTTACCCTAGCCAATTTAAATAAAACCCCACATGTGAAACCTGTCATAGGTGAGGAATCTACTATGAATGTTTTGCTATCTACAATTGAGAATCCAAAAATGCCTTTATTGGAAAGAAAGGATATTTTTGGTATATTATATGACAGTAAAAAATATTTCTAGACAAAATAAATATAAAACCTACAGACCTCATTTCATACATTCCCTGCAAGAACGAGACAAAGATGCATGCTTAGATTATTGCTTTTGGTTTTAAGGTATAAGGGAAGATGAGAGGGAGATTCTCAATTCACAGATTGAGCAGCCAAGATTAGCAATGGTGTAGTAAGTTCGCAACATCTAGGCTCGTAAACAATACTCTTTTAATACAAGTAATAGTACCGTACTTTATAAGAAAAAATTTGAATTCCTAAATGTACCTAAACTTTTTAGTAACTGCAATTAATGGAGAAATTGAAGAAATTCTGCTTCAAATTAGACAGTATTTATATTTTCAGCAGATGGTGCCTTAATCCACAGCTCTCTTCCGGTTAAAACGTGGTTAAACCAAACCTGTCGAGATAAATGGGTAGGAAGAACGTCTTCTAATTCATTTTCCGCTACGTCTCTAGATCTTTTTCCAATAGATTCCTTTTTATACGGATACATCAAAAACAAGGTTTATAAACATAGACTTTCCAGAATTTAGATGGATTTGATAATATTATTGCTGAAGTATTCCACCCATATTCTTGAGAATTGTTTGTATGGAGACAAACCGAAGAACAATTAAATTTATTGAGAATAATGGAGGCTATATTAAGTATTTTCTTCAACTGTTTTTTTGTTACTTGCCAGTTCTTAAGTTACCTCTAGTTAGCTGAGTTGTCTTAGTTGTTAATTATTTGGTCCTTTTACCAATAATGTCTCTGTATTTTTAATTGATGTTTTGTGGCTTAGATATATTCAAATTTTCGTATAGGTACTCATTTATAAATAAATGGCATATTCCCTGTTATTTTTGCGTTGTATTCTTATTGAAAATTCATACAACTTAAAATTTATATTTTATTTCTTTTTATTCTATTCTTGCATATGCCGTCACTTTAACATAATACGTTAGTGTGTGTTACAAGAGGTATTGAAAATGCCAGATATCATACACATTTCTTTCTAGTTTTTACTGAAATTCAAGTATTTCACAATTATTACTCATACTTCTTACAAAATTTAACGATTTTATGTATAGATATCACACAAAATTTATTTATGGCAACTTGTAACTATTATCCCAAATACTCTCAATCAACTGAAACGGTCAATTTTTAGTTTTTACCAAAGGTACCTGAAATTTTATATTCAGACATAATCACAATCTCAGCTAATTTAGTATTACTTTTCCGCCCAACCTTTCTATATGCGAGAAAAGTATTGGTTTACCCCAAAAAAAGTTGAAATTTTTACGTTTTCCATCAACAACAACACGAAAAAACGGCTTTCAGAAAAAAAATCCTGTGTGTATGCCGTCGTCGTCGTCGTCGTTGTCGTCGGCCACTTTTCCTTAGATGTCTTGTTAGCACGATACAGTCTCCGGAGTGCGATAAGTAAGCAATTTCATGATTGAATATTGTTAAGGACATGTCACAGATGATCCCTATTGATTTTCAGTTCACCAGAGTCAGTACAACGGTTGTTATGGTACTTGAAGTACGACATTTTGTGATTTTTTGAGAAATTTCAGTTTGTTAGCACGATACAGCCTGCGCAGTTCAACAAGTCACCAATTTTATGATTGAATATTTTTCAGGGCTTCTCACTGATGAACCCTATTGATTTTCAGCTCACCGGAGCCAATACAACTAGTAATACAGTACTTTAAGTACGATATTTTTGTAATTTTTGAAGAAGTTTCAGTTTGTTAGCACGATACAGCCTCCGGATAATATACAAGTGACTAATTTTATGATTGGATATTATTCACAGCATCTCAAAGATGAACCCCATTGATATTCAACTCAGTAAAGCCAGTACAACGGGTGCTATGGTACTTGAAGTACCAAATTTTCGTCATTTTTGGAGAATTTTCAGTTTGTTAGCACGATACAGCCTCCAGAGAGTATACGATTGATCAATTTTAGGATTGAATATTGTTCAAGGTGTCTCACAGATGTACCTTATTGATTTTTAGTTGACTAGAGCGAGTACAGCGGGTCCTCTAAATCCAGATATACAAAACTTTTGGTTATTATTGGAGAAATTTCGGTTTGTTAGCATGATACATCCCTCGAAGTGTATACAAGTAACAATTTTATGATAGAACATTGTTCAGGGCCACAGATGCGGAAAAGTTAGTTTTAATCCGTAAAACCGTTTATTTTTAAACGTCTTAGTAAAAAAATTTCCCTTATGGTGCAACATTTTTTGCTATGACAGTATATTTGAATTTTATTAAATACTCATTATTTTTCACTCAAAAATACACACAAAACTTCTAGATGTCCAAGTATTAATAGTAATTTTTTCTATTTTGCTGCCAATAACCATGCGAATTCTGTAAAGACAACACAGTTTACATATGTCTTGCAATTTCAGATCATAAATAGCTTAAATCATATTAGATTTGAAACAGCAAATCAATTAAGTGATTTGAATTTTTAAAGTCATGTTAGTGGCAAAGCAAAGGCTTTTTTGTTAGGATTAAAAATTAAATATGTCAGAAAATATTGAGGAAAAGCTAAATTGGTGGCTTTAAATTTATTGCCGGAGAATTCGAAAAAATATGTCTACGTATGAATCGTTTGTACAGTGGAAAATTTCCAAAAAGAGAGTAGATCTGCGAACCAGTCTTATTGGTATATTTTAATAAATTGTTAAAAAAATATACACCGTCCACATTATGAACATCCTACTCAACTCTAAGAAGTAAAATAGATTTAAAAAACGATTAAAAATGGTCTTTATTTACATTTTTTGAAATCCCTGTTTAAAATATTCTAAAACTCATAACAATTAGTATGCCGATGGATTGGCTATTTTTAGATATATTGCGCATGTCTTGCGTTTCATCATGGCTCCTCGCTTCGATAGCATTATCCATATGTTTAGAGATTAGACTTTTGAAATAACTTTGTCCCGAGTATATAGTTGTTGTTCCTAGTATCTTTCGGCTGAGTTATCCCTGAAAAGCAGCTGAAAAACAGGGTTCCAAAATAGATCGGGGTAGAAAATTTCGAGAGGGAAACACGGCTGACGTTGGTTTGATGTTTGGTAATTTACTAGATATAAGGAGTATTATAGCACAGTTGTATGATTGGACTGAAGTTACTCCCTATGAAAAGAAAATGGGGTTTGGAGCTTAAACAACCAGGTTATATAATTAACGATCCATGCAGAACCCTACACCCACTAATGCGGATGCCATCTGCGCGATTTGCGTCTTTGTGATTTCTCCGAAGGTCTTGTGGCAGACAGTAGTAATAAAAGTTTGACGAAATTTTGTTCATACAGTCTTTGATAGTAGTTATATTGACTTTGTCTTGTAACCTGGAGTTTCTCTGAGTTTAGGGTAGATTGTATTATGTTTTATCGCCCGTCTGAGACACTTGTTTTGTATCACCTGCAGGGAGTTGAAGTTATGTTTTGTGCTTGTGTAATATATTGGTGCTGCGTAAGTGAGTATGGGTCGAATGTTTTCTTTGTTGGTTTTTTATGTAGTGGAATGAGATAAAATGTTCCGAACGTCCTGACTGGTAGATGGCGAGGAAATATCTCCTTCTCATTGCAGTAAATTCTGTAGGATATGATGGAGTTCTTCAATTTTTACGTTCATTTTTGTTCCCAATGAAGAGAATCCTGATAAAAGATTTTCAATATTTTCCTGTTCTTCTTGGTTTTGCACTAACATTGGATATTGTGCTGGACGCATTAATTCCAAAATCTTGATCTCTAGAGACATAGCGATTGAAGGCTACCAAGCCAGTTTTTTTGAAATCTTTTGCTACTACCTTTCTAGAACATGAATTGAAAGCTTTAACACACTATGCAGCAACGACATACGATGAAACCGTACTCAGTTATGGTTTTCACGTAATCAATTTTCGACTTCTTGGGCATAATAGGTTTTTAAAGGCGACATAAAACCTGGATCTAGAAGTGATAATTGATAGTTACGCCAATCATGACCCTAATATTTATTATTTCTAAGTACATCTGTTTGAAAGGAAATATTCTCTACAATTTACCTCTCTTGACCTTTTTCTTAAAATGCATAGTTTTAGATTTATTGAGAAAAAAGTAAAAACTCGTCAATTTTACCACATTTAAAGGGTGGTTTTGGCATTAAGGGCTAAACACATCAGCGCTGCAGTTTGAGATGACACTTAGCACCTTAAAACAAAGTACCTTGCCAAAATGTAGCAGTTGAATGTCACCCATATAAAAAATGTAGCGGCCCTGGCGATTAAATAATTACACATTAGTTTCATAAAATAATTTCTCTAGTTAAATTTATTTGTCAGTACTAGTATAGTATCTACTCGCATATAATATTAGGTATTATTCACGAAAATGATAAAATACTATTATATGCTCGCAACAATATACTATTGTCACTAAGTTAGCATAACTTATTATTTTGTTTGTCTGTAGTGATACATTTTTTCAGTTAATCTCAAGTGTGTCTTACAAACAAAGAATAAGTCATAAGTTTTGACATTTTAAAATAGCTTTAAATTTTCAACATTTTCAATCATCATATTTGAAAAAGTTTCCTTTTCTTTGTTATTTCAATATATATTATACCCTGTACTTTGTACTATAACTCAATTGACGTAAATGGCCATATCGTGTTTCACTTTGCTCAAAATATCGCGTGGATATATATGTAGATGTTAGTTCAGCGGTATGTGAATAATTTAAGAGTTTTCCCAAGTTACAATTCACATATAACTTTTAGGATTATTTTGTTAACAAGAACTTTCATAATTTTCACTTTAGGTGATAAACTTTGTAAATAAATATCCTAATCTTCTAAAAATTATTGCTGGAAAGGGATTTGATTAATCCATAAACCATAAACAGAGCGCGGTGATATATTTGCCGCCATAAAATGTGGGAATAAAGCAACACAAAAGTAGGAAACAATATCAAATCGATATATTTTAGAAACAACCAAAGGTTTTGTTGGACGTTTGGTTTTGCTGGCAAGTGAGTAAAATAAAAATATTGTTGGAGTTGAGATTAAACGTTCTCGAAAAATATTATCGATAAGGTCTGATGTGTCCTCATACTTTTTAGAGAAGAACATGACAAAAATGAAAGAAAATAAGAATATTTAGCAAATGAGAATAATTGCCGACTATATACTAAAAATTTTCATAGAACATATTCAGTTAGTGCCTACCAAAAATATAAATATCGTATAGTGGCCGCATTCTGCGTTATTTTGATTCAATAAGTTGTGAACTAGATTTTTAAATATAATAAAACAGAGCTATGTTGACTGCAAGAACTGCTCTTAATACCTAACCTAATAAATAACCAGATTAGTGGAGAACACATTTCACTTTCTTAAGAAATCCTAATATTATTAGAAATATTTTGAAGATAAATCTTATTAGAAACCATACCTCATGAGGGGATAGTATGAATTAGCCATGGAAACAGAACGAAAAATAGTTAGTTCTTATTCCTCTTCTTCATACGTTAGGACCAGCTCCTGTATTTTCTTCAATGTTTCCCTAGAAACAGTTGGGATGATAAAGACAAGCGTTTATACCAGGCGGTCGAGGCATGTTTGGTAGTTTCTCTTTAGCAATTTTCTCTAACAACAAATTTGCATCTCCTAGGTTCTTTAGATACTGTAAGGGATTTAATTTACATTAACATAAAAGCTTTCGTTATCTTCGTCTTCAGATATGGTTACTGCATCACCAGCGTCGGATATTATTTCTATTTCTTTGCCTTCCAATCGATATCCTCTCCCAGTCTGCTTCACCTCATTCATGATTTCGTCCATTTTGATGTTAAACAGGATTGGGCTATGAGGATGTCAATGTCTGTGATTCCAGTTGTCACAGGTATTTTCTTACCTTATTTATTGGTCGCTCTTACATATGAATAGTTCTCGATATTCAGCCATTCGATTATTATTATTATATTCGAGTTCCCAAGTACCATTTTCGATGGAGGGAACGTAGCTGCAACTGCATTAGAAACTTTAAAGTGTATTGCCAAATTATCTTCCAAGTAATAGAAACTGTTCTATTACGTGGCGATTACCAAATTGGGTAACGCCTTCTTGGTGGCAGCTACGTTCCAACGACGTTTTAGGATATTATATAAATGAATATTTGAACAAAATCTAGAATAATTTTTTCATTTTAAGAGTCTGGTATTTAACCAAACAATATTCTAAAATTCATCAAATATTTGTTTCATTTGTGTATTTAATATTCTTAAATATGAAAAATTGTTTATTTGCTTCGATGGTAGAATACATTCTCAGATGAAAGTGAAATTATTCTTGCATCAAATAAACCCGAAGAATTGAATGGACAAAATATAACAATTGATATTATCTAATATTTTCTTTTACCAAACAAATATTGGTCTTGGAATTCAAATAAACTAGCGTTTTCGTTTGAATGATAGGTCTATTTCGCTATATTGAAACAAGAAATTTGTTTAACTGAAAAATATTTTGTTTGATTCAATACTTCCGTTTTTCCTGTGTAGTTCCGTCGCGCCTATGGTTAACAACCATTTTGTGGTCCGAACCCCCGATCCATGCTATCATTTCCATTGGGATAGACTTTAGTAAATACGGTTTACTACGATTTAATAAGAATATTCTCAGTGAATAGCAGAAGTTAGCATTGTGTTGTGAAATCATTAATTACTTTTGAAAATGCAAACTATTAAAGTACACACAAATTTTGCCGCGAACCTTTACTGACGTCATTTATGGGAATTTTAGTTATGTAACCAAAGATTCTGCAGAAACAATCTAACTTGAAACGTGCTTGAACACTCACTAAAAACGAATTAGGTTATGTTTACTTATGACAGCTGTCTGAGCATAACCTCGGATGTTTATTAAAGCTTCGTATTTTCCCTTATCGATCGACTTCAGCCAGGTCTGTCCCGAAATACAACTGAATCTTCTGAATCGTTTTGACACCCATTAAACCTTTAGATACGTCATCATAAACTTTAATTCATTTATTTCTAATTAACTTAAATAATGTACTATAATAATAACATTAACTTATTGAATGTCCCTTGTATATTGTAAAGAGTTGTTGCTAAGGCAGGTACTTTCAATTTTATTGTTTTTGAAATTATTTTATTAGTTACCAATTTTTGTCGTCTGTGTGTGTACATTCAATTTTAATCTTTCAATCGTTTTCAATTTATTGCTAAACATCAATGTATAAAATTTTTGAAAATGCTCCGAATTAGACAGAGAAACGTCCAATAAAAACATGAATTGATACAGAATTTACGTTTAACCTTATGCCCAAGAAAAATGGAAAAAAATTATATATATATATATATATATGTATGTAAATATATATTATAATGGATTGTTATAGTTGTATACTTTGCCGACAATACCACTATAATTGTTATATTATCAATTTAATATATTCAACTCTAGTATAGCTAGCTCAGTAATGAAATAAAGAAAAATTTTTATGTATTTATATATTTATGTGGAGAGCATGAGAAACTCTTACTACTCTTTGGGATCTGGAAGTGATTTTAACTCTATATCTACAATATTTTACATATATATGAATCATTCAAATAACTGATATTATATTTGTTAAATTAATTGGTGCGCCTATGTATAGAAACTTTCAATATAGCAATCGATTTTTTTTCACAATTAAAATAGATGGAAACTATTAGTAGAATAATCGATTCCAACTGTCACTCATATCAGTTGAAGTAATATTTATCTGAACATAAACAATAGTTTCAAGAATACCTTTAATACAACAACTATATTATATTGATCAAGAATTATGTATTATAAATTTAAAGTAAGTGATGAACTATCTTAAATACTAATATAATATTGAAATGTCAAACAATAAAATATTTGTTAAATATAAATGGTAAGTACTCAAGTCTATGTTATTACCTTTCTTTTTTTTTATTATAAATGTACATCTCTAACCCGAATGTTGGTACCAACAAAGATAAAAAGAAACACTAACCTCTCAATCACTAATATTCCTTTCTTGAAATTCTGTCTGTTAAAAAACCATGTCATGCATACATATGTCGTCCAGATGGAGATGTTTTTTTTTACTAGATTTCTTGTTACAGGTAACACGTGTTTGTAATTTCTATTATTCTCCAGCTTCGAATTCCCAATCAATGCTCAATATCTTATTCAGGTACTTTACATTACGATTCCGTACCACATCAACTAATTATTCAATTTGAAATGACTCTTTCATTTGTACCATAGCCTCCAATAACATGTATTTTTTATATATTGTATATATCTTCGTAGAAATTATTATTTTAATATCCTTATACTAGCTATTTCGAATTAATATAGGGAATAACTCACTTCTTTGTACAATAACTTAATTCTCTCTTTTTAAATTCTTCAACCATCTAAGTTTTCTAATCTCCGACTTCCATCATTATTCAAAAATCAACAACCAACCCGCATTTTTATTTTTCGTTGCTATCCGAAATCATAAATATCTTGATTTCAGATTCATTTTCTAATTCCTAATATATAATTACAAACCATAAAATTCACATCTTTCTTGACTCAATAAATATAGATTTCTATGGTTCTGCTTCTTTTCCAATTTATAACCTTATTCCAGTCAATTTATAAAATGATTTTTTTGACATTTCTGACATTATTTGATATATATAACCAAAACTCTCTAAATGTTAAATAATTAAATTATTACATGTTTATTTACTATAACTATTATTAATGTTCAATGAATATTTTTAGAATATGGATTACATGTTTCTTTTAATTAAGGAATTTTGATTTATTACTTACAATGGATTTTCGATATGCTTCTTAAATGAACTACTGTGTTCAAAGGTAAGTCTTATCCTTTTTATTCAAATTTCTTATTACTATTGCTCATATATTGTATTCCATTATGAATAGCTTATTTCATCAATAAATTCTTTTGGTATCATATTAAAGATATTCAATCAAATGTTCCAAACTTCAATATATTTGTGAGAGTGAGAATTTCAATTATACTTCCTTCTAAGTAGTGAAGAACTATCTCTTCTACATATATATTTTTTTACTTTTATAAGGTAATAGATATTATGTATCCTGATCAAAATAGGTGCTAATAATTCTCTAACACTTAACAGATGATGTATATATGCTCCAGAATATTTTGTACATGTAAGACATATACAGTTTTTTTAAATACTGCATTAAATCTTCTGTATATTGGAAATATTTTAATTAACCGATACTGGTTTATATAATTCTGTGTAGTATGCTAATATGAGTAATATTATTTTAGTTTCTGTGTTCTTGAATTATGTTCAATATATATATATATATATATATATATATATATATATATATATATATATATATATATATATATATATTGGTATCGTCTCGATTTTCTGTGTGTGTATATGATGCATATATGGTTGTTAATTTTTATGTTTCATATTTATCTGTAAGTTTAATATATGGTGTACATTCGGCGGATATACCTACATGTCTTCCCTGTATATTGTTAAACGCATATTTAATATTCTTACTTTATATCATGATAAGGTAGGGCTTAAAAATTAACGAGAACGTAACCAAATTTAAAGAAAAATAAACTTTTACATATAGTATATTTATTTCAAAGAATTCTGTATGTGGGCGTAGATAGGGTTGCCTACCTTACTGCAGATTTTTCAAATCCACAGTGAATAAAACATTTGTCGTCTTCTGATTCCTGAAAATTGGGAAAATAACCGACACACTAATTGTAAATTTATACAAATAATTATATTTAATTCATTGAACATTCAAAACATTAAAATTCCTTCCTTAAATTCAGACCAGACCACTGGATGTATAACTTATCTAGGTATAATCTGAAAACTGTTCTGAGAGATAAAATTATTTAGTAAGAGTAAGGTTATTATATGCAAGATTTAAAATGAAACGAATATTATTTGTTAAATGATTGAAATTAATATGGGAATATTGAAATACTTTCAGATTATAAGTATAATAGTTTATATGAGCTCATATTGTTGGTAAGTTGAATAAATTATTTCTTATTATCTACAATTTACTATTATTAAATTCATCAAAAATATTCTTGATTATCACTAATAACACAATTTCTGTCTCTTTACAGTTATATGGCTTCGATAATATTGAGTTGAATGTTTGTAAGTACGGAAAATGTTCTAAATATACCTATGCACTTTCAAGATGTAATGTTTAGTATTGAAATAAATGACTCACAGTTTAGTCCTGGTTTACTTGAGGTAAGTTCTGTATTTGTTATCTAATTTTATATGTAATTTGTTAATTTATCATGGTATTCTTCCTCATACTCCAAGTTTTTTAACCACTCTCCCCAATTTTCAATATGGCTTCCTCCATTTCAGTTCATTTTCTCTCGTAAATTCTTAGGACACCATTTTGTACCTCTACCCTTGACGATTGAAATATCATAATCCATCTGTCAAATTCTACACAGATTTATATAGACCTTTCAAAAAAAACTAACTTGATTTCATGAAATTAATTAAATTTTCTGTCAATCGCTATGTACCAGGATGATCAAAAAGTTACATAAGAACTATTGAATTAAATAAAAATATCTGAATCATGAGTAAATTCATTGTAGAGTTCATCATGAATATAAATTGTCACCATACTCAAAATTTCTCTAAATTTATATTAAAATAATAACTATATTAAAACTCATTTTGAAAGTCTTCCGTTTGTTCATTAACTGCTCGGTTCATTTTCAATTACACTCTTATAATTAAATATTAACATTTACAATTAAAGTTTGTTGATTGTTATTGTGTCTGAATGTTTTGAATTTTAAATGATTTATATTTATTTGTGAATTACATGGCTACAATCTGTTTTTAATTTCCTGTTGTATCTCTGTAATGTTTTATATTATTATTTACTACTATTGCTTTAAATACTATGATTTTCTTTTTATTAATGAAAGCAAGTGATAATTAGGATTTCTTAGTTACGTCTATTTTAATCCTTGCAATGTGTGATTAATATAACCTCACTTGGATTACATGTCAATTTGTTATATTTACTATTCGTTCGAGTTTATTTTTCTTTTCTTCACATTAATTATGTTATTTATTGGCTATTATACCTTTGCACTGTTCCAATATATATTAAACTAATTATATTTGATATAATACTTACTTTTATTTAGAATATTTATTTAAATGTTTTTGATTATTTATTTATTTAGAATTTTTTTGTTTTATGTTTGGCTAGCTCAGTTTGTTTTTAATATTTGTTTAATAATTTATTTTAATTAGATTATTCGGGAGCATGAAATCCTTTTTCCCTTTGAGTCCTGGCAATTTATACTGATGTAATAGTTGAAATAAAAAGAAAACACATTATTTGAAATCAATTTAATTATCAATGCAATATTTATTTGATAAAGTAATATGCGACGCCAATGGTTATATGTACCTATTTATTGATTTTAATAATATCATAAATGCGCATGCGTGAAAAAATTAGTCATGCGCTTTAGCATGAACGAACAATTATAATATGTAAGAAGCATCTATATTATACAACACAGTTTGTTAACGATGCACACAATTGAATGGTTCAACAATAAACATAAAAGAATTTATATATATCATAGTTATATATGATACACATAGCTGTGGGAAGAAATGAGTTATATACATGGATAGAAAAATAGAAATTATATACAAATGGACATGGTTACAACATTATAAAATTTCAATCACCAGATTTCTGCGATTACAAGATGGCGTGATTAGCGTAAGTACATATTTTAATTTATATAAAGTTCGGCCTTTTATTAAATTTAATGATTTATGCAATGAATATGCTATATAAAGTCTGTTTCTTTCTTTTTTAGATCGATCATATGTGAAAAAGTTTGTCAATTTATGATATTAAGTACTTAATTGGTAATTTGAGTTTTTGCACTGTTTATTGGCCAATAAATTATTTAAATACACTGACCTGTTGATCTTAAATTTGGAAGAAAGTCTCTGGATCCCAGGAACACCCACTGAATCTCAAAAAAAAAACCAAAGTTGTTGAAAATTTCACAGATTCTTGTCGGAAAACTTGTTACAATTAACTGTAAGTATTTCTAATATTATATTTAACAGTACTTTAGGAGTTTAAATGTCTTATACCGGGAATATCTTTAAATTTTTAGGAACACTATCCCACACACTGCTCGCTTCTTAACACCAGCTACCGTTCTCCTTTAGCGTCCCCTCGATTCTCAACTTTTTTAAACAACACAGTCTTTTGTTATTTTCCAGGTCACTATTCAAAAGTTTATTTACTGATTCACAGTTTGTTATGTCATCTTTTACAACCAATCAGATATTGTCCTTTGTAATCAGATAATTGAAACTTCAATCACTTATCAAAACAATTTCATACATACAAATACATTAAAATTGGTTATACATAAATCCATTTACATAGTACAACATTCAATATTATTATTGATAGTATATCCTTGTTACATTCATATCAATTATAAATATAAATTCTCTTATGTTATTTGTCACTATGTCATTATTTGTTTATCTATGAAATCTATTGGATTATATTCTATTCAATATTTATATTTGTTCTTATTCTTAAATTAATGATTATAATGAATTAACTATAGTAATATTTGTTTTCATTTCAGATGAACAGCTGTTATGTTATGAAAAATAATCTTCGTCTTAGGCAACTTTATTTACATCATTACATTGGTTAGGCAATATCTATATTTTATGTTATCATTGAGGTAATTCCTTTTTTATTATATTGTTATAGGCTGTTATTTAATATATCTTTATTTGATATGTTGTTTAAATTAAGAAAAGTGTTTCCTTTTTACTTGTTTTCTTAAATTATGTTATTTTCATATATATTTCATACTAGCAAACTTAATTTTATAATACTACTTCTCTTATTATCTAAGATATCTGGTTCAATATATATATATATATATATATATATATATATATATATAAATATATATATATATATATATATATATAACAAAGAAGATGTAGGAACATCGCGTGATATGTTAACAACAACAAAGAGATTTAGGGGCAATTCACGCAAAATAAAGGGCTACTGAAATAGAGTGGTAACCGTGGGCATGCATGTTTCTGGCTCATTTTGCCTCTTCAGCACGGCATAACCAAATAAGGATGTGAAATTTGGGAGCAAAGATGTTAATCGAAACATGGAAAAACACAAAATACCGGATTTCAGCAGGGAAACCAAACGCTCATTTGTGTCTTCAATTGGAAGATCTCGAGTTTTCAGGACAACAACCAACATCGACACGGAGGCGCATATAGCCCCCCCGCCATGAACCTTTCCGTCACGGTTACCACTCTATTTCAGTAGCCCTTTATTTTGCGTGAATTGCCCATGAATCTATTTGTTGTTGTTATATATATATATATATATATATATATATATATATATATATATATATATATATATAGATATATACGTCGAAATTATTTAAATTTCGACTGAAAGCAGGTGTAGTAGTAAATCGATTCATATAGACACCTCGTATTTTATGAAATTATATTCATTTCATTTCATACGGCTAATACGGTCGCATTTATCTGAGGTGTTGGTTCGCAACTGAAAGTGAAAATGGTGCCAGCTGACTGTTTCTCGCTTGTGTGTAACTACACGAACCAAGTGAAGTTGTCGGAGGACGGTATCTTCATTTCGGATTAGAGATTCTGAACTGGAAGGCATTACGGCACTCTTGAAGAGACCCAAGAAGGTCGAAACCCGTCAGTGTACTATGCCATTCCGCTATCAGTTGCGAATCACCACCGTATCGGCAAAATGGTTGATCGACGTAACGGTTTTCGAAGGGGATGTAATTCAATATTCTGCGTGGTTTTAGCCAGGAAAGCGTTTGATTTTTCCTTCGAAGAACGGTCAGGTCAATACGTCTAAATTATTTAAATTTCGACTGAAAGCAGGTGTAGTAGAAAATCGAAATTTATGTGTCATATAGACACCTCGTATGTCATGAAATTATATTCATTTTATATATATGCATATATATATATATATATATATATATATATATATATATATATATATATATATATATATATATATATTTATATATATTTACTCTCTACAATAGTCCTATTTCATTCTGAAATAAGCCTAAAAACCATTGTACAAAATCGGAGTTACCGTTTGGCGTTCGATTTTTGATCCTGGGATATTTCCGTGAAGATACAAATTTATCCAATCGAATCTGAAGCTATCTGATACATAAATGTTGACCCTGATGAAGGATATAATATTACAACCCAAAAATCTTCGGAAAATTTTTCAAAGCTAAGAACAAAAATACAAGTATTTTCCAGGTTGTTACATGAAGTGTTTTGAACATATAAATTACAGAGATTGATGAAAGAATGATCAACAAAGAGATAGAATGTGAAATATGTCTAGAAAGAGAAATGCAAGATAAGGTATTTGAAGTATATGATATTTCATGTATTTCATGATGACCCATATCACTAGTTTATTTGCAATCGACCAAACCAACAAAAATTGATATTTTATTGCCCCGAAGCATATTATTTCATTGCTATTGACGAAGTCTTTCGGAAAATGAGTGTACAACATTAATGCTCTAGGTGTTAGACTATTTTTTCAAATATCGAATGTCAGGAAGTAGGTTATTCATACATACTAACTTGAACAGCCACTTGATCGTCTATTTATATTCAAGCTAATGATTAAAACATCGGTTCTGGAAATAGAATTTTTGTCGATCGAATTAACTTTCCTAATTCCACGTAAGTAAACACTAATAAATTACAAAAAGTGTTTCAAACATCTTCACAGATGCTTGAAATAAATGTGAGAAAACAAACCCGTTTGCGTTTCAGATTTCTGTTCAGTGTTTTCGTTTCGATTAAATATCAAGTTTTGGAATAATAAGGAGTACCTGAAAAAAATATCCCAATGAATTCTCAATATTAATGTTGCGATTATACCATTTCAATATTTATTTATAACCTAACACTATCATTTTTGCTATACTGATTAATGAAACTGTAACGAATTTGTTTTAAATGAAATTTGAGTTCAATATTTATTTGCACATTCATTTGTACATTCACAATTACTTCCACTCATACATTAATTATTTACAATCTATATATATATATATATATATATATATATATATATATATATATATATATATTTATTTCAACATTGTATGGCACTGTTATTGACTGACTCTGTAGGTGTTAAATGCTAGTTTTTATACCGTGATCGGAAACTCCAGAGAAACCTTGCTCCGCTTTGTTATGGAATAAACATATTAAAAATCTCTAGTTTTTTTTTCGGTTACTGCCTCGTGCTTCCAACTAGATACTGCTATTAAGTCGACCAAAGGTGGCGTTGATTTACTACAATAGTAGTATGTAACTACGAACTTATGTCTGTTGAATTCCCTGAACAAAAATGAATCTTAGTTTGGAATTTTATTATATATTTTAAAAGCAAATCATTTTATTTTCTAGTACCTGCTTTTATGACCATACATACTTGGGTATATAACCTTATTTCTATATTGTTTAGATAAGCTACCAAAACACATGTGTTTCTGTGAAATATAAGAACGTTTAAGGCTTACTGTAAAAGATATAGTTTTTCAAAGAAAGAGTTGGCGAGAAGTCTCTGATGCGCAAAGACTTTCCACAGGCGCAATATTTTAAATAAAGTTGATCGTATAACAAATATCGATGTTATTTAATTATCTTTTCTATAATTTTCTACAATATCTATAGAAACAAAAAAATTCATATTGTATCGGTTTGCTAACACTATATAACGAGAAAACGTTAACCCTCAGTGCTCGCTATAGGTGTGCGGGTTGTCTCACGTAGTGCAACCCGTACTCGCCAGTCGACTAGCTTCGAGTCGAAGAAGGGTTGGATTATTCCAAAGTTTAACAAGTTCACAGAAAGGGTGCCAGAGAAGTTTTGGCAAGCACCCAAGACTTCTTAAGCTAGCCCACAACTCCTCAGTGGATTAACAACACTAACTACACACACCAAAAGGTTAAACTGATAGGAAAGTTATCGTTAAAAATAAAAGTCAGCAAGTATCCCCTGATTGAAGTTTAATAATCACTTTGGACCATATGTCTCTTTTCAAAATATGATTGTTACAAAATTTATAACAACAAAAATTACATTATTGACACCTGAACCCAGCTGAAGGCTGTAGATTCAGTATGCAGTTAGGCTGAAGGCCGAAATCTACAAAAAACTTATATCGCAACTAAATTATCAGTTACAAGCGAAAACTCGAATTTACAATTTAAATAACTGACAAGCAGGTTCTATAATACCTGAGTAGAGCTGAAGGCTACTAACTCAGGATGCAGAAGAGCTGAGGGCCCCAATCTACATCGTTGTCTCAGATTACAATTACAGGAAAACGAACAAATGGTTCATGTACAATTTCTCAATTACAGTCAAAAACTATCACCTAAACTATAATCTGTGTCAGTTACATGGGTTCACACCTCCGCAATCTATACGAATATGAAAATATATAAATGCATATGCATATAATTAAATAAGCAAACGAGCTTAGCGATGCGCAAAAAATATAAATTGAAATTATCTACTGTGCAAAATTAGTTACATGAAATCGACAAAGTTCGAAAAATATCTAAATAGCGCAGCACTCCGGTACGTACCGTGTTCTACTTAGCGTTCAGAGCCAACAACTCAATATTTTAAATAAGAAATATATGTTTACAATTTTATATACATAAGTGAGAATGAATTTATATTAATTGCCGCAAAACAGATAAAATAAAAACCATACGTAAAAATTTTGGGAAATTTGACTGATAATGTGGATGGACGAAATTTAAATGCAAAAAAAATATAGGAAAATGACTGTTACGAGTAATTTTTCCTTCTTCAGAACAGCAGTTGAAGTTGCTTCAAAATATTCCAGCCCTCCTGGTTACTGGCCTGGCTGACTTCGCAGGCTTCAATCACTGAATAAAATCCAAAATTTAAAACCCCCCTGGATAACGAGTCCTTCTCACGAGGCCGTCAACTGAAATCTCCACGTGATTTTTAATTCCAACAAAATATAGTGCTACTCAGTGGCCATAGACACACGCCGACTCTGCAAATAATCGGTTCAGACCTTCCAGATGCCGTATTGGACGGTATTTTCTTTCCCTACGCAGAGTTATTGTATTTTTCCAACGTTATGGCTCCAGAGCACGTCCGAATTTTGTTAAAAGACTTTCCAGTGTTCACAATGACGACCTAAGGAGAACTCCGTCCACGTCGGCAGGCATACCAATATTAAATTATCGACGGACGGGCGATTTTTCGCGTTACAACTATTACGATAATTAGGAAGTAATTTTTTTGTTTTTTTTCGTTTGTTACTGTTCACGAATATTCTCTTGCCTTTTGCAATTTCGTTGTTGAGGGCCAAATCATACAAGAGAAAATTAAATTTAAATACTTCAACATATTAGAGCTCTCTGGATTTGATGATGTTGGGTCGAAAGTAAGACAAAAATCGAACAAGGCCCTCAGGGTGGCTGGGTGTTTGAGTGACAGTGTATGAAAAAACAAATACCTACAAAGTGATACCAAATCAAGAATATATGAAGCGGCTATAAGACCTACACAGCAGATATCCGACAAGACATAGTAAAAATAAAAAGTATTATAAAAACTGGTGAGATGAAAACTTTGCTTGAAAGACAACGAGAATAAAATATAATGCGAACATGTAAGGTGGATAATATTACGCAAGTTATGAAGAATGAACAGTAAATTATGGAGAAGAAGAGTTGTGGTTCAGATTAAGCAAATCTGAATGAATAACTTCTACATTGTTGTTGAAGCAAGCAAGCTTATCAATTAATCAAACAATTGTTGTTCATATGTAGAAACAATAGCAAACGTTTTTCAGAAAAAAATTCATCAATTAATTATTGGTCGAGTTGAATGCAAATATTTTTATCGTTAAATTCATATTGTCACACTATTTGCCATTTTCATTCAAGAAAAACCCAGAATATCTCCTTGTCCATTTCGAAATT
The DNA here is from genome assembly GCA_963921935.1 of Galeruca laticollis. Lineage (NCBI taxonomy): Eukaryota > Metazoa > Arthropoda > Insecta > Coleoptera > Chrysomelidae > Galeruca > Galeruca laticollis. The sequence continues at coordinate 4,170,360 of OY998177.1, forward strand.
AATTACTGACTGTTTCTGTTTAAAACCTATTTATTATTTGCAGTGATGACTTTTTCTACATAGCGTTTATCTACCAGTCAGAATGCCTTCAACCGTTGCGGCACGAATTAGAGATTTGTTGATCCAGCCTGACTCGTACAACTTGTACAAATAAGCGAATCCAGGGTAAGATCGAGCTGGATTGATCCAAGAATTCAATGAGAGTAATTTCGAGGAAGGAATATCGAGAAAACGAATTCACGAGGCGGGTCAGTCTGTAATAGTTTGGATAACTGCTGGCAACACTGGCACGATTGCACTTCGGTTATTACAGTAGAAACGGTAAAGCTTTTCCATCACGTGACTTAGTTGATGATATTATTCAACACATACTATGTTGGTACTATCTTCTTCTAATAACAGAAAAAGAGCGAAACTCAATACAAGCGTTTATCGTATTGTTTTGATTAATATGCAAATGGTTGATGTCGTATCAGTCACGTGATGGAAAAGCGTTTCTACTGTAGTTTTCACTTGAAAAAGTTCCAATTTTTGTTTTTTTATACTTTTATTTACCCATTTTATTACCTATTTAATAAGACTTTTTGGTTTCTATTATATACCTTCAATATATTAAATACGATGGCTTGACAGTCGTTTAATTTCATTTTTGTTTGTTTTATTACTTACTGTCAAAGGCAAATGCACATACTCTCTATGGAGGTTATGTTCTCTAATTCCAATCCAAGTTTCCCACCATATATCATCAATAATCAACACAACCAATCTATTTTGTTTGCGTGCTGCGGCGCCTTACTCAGGCCCTTAAGAGAAACGTGCGTTCATCAGATCAGTAGGTACTGCTTAGTAAACGAAGGAACACCCCTGAATTGCGCAGAAAATGAAAAGAGAACTCAGCTGTGTAGAGGATAGCAATAACTCACTATCACAGATAATCCACAGATAGATGAGACACTTATTGTGGCGCCATCTAACGAGCATGTCGACTAAACAGTTGAGTGATGTTAAAAAGATTTCTGTAATTTTAGGTTTTAGCGGTATAATCAAATCTACTGTATTTTAATTATTTTGTTTCAAAATAACCATTTATAGTCCATCATTTGATATTTCATTCCATTTAATTCAATTAACTCAGTAATGATTAGATGTTGAGTTAAATTAAATAAAATATCAAATGATGGACCATAAATGGTTAAATTGTAAAAAATAAAACAATAATCATATAAACAAATATTCATTTTGGTATAAAAATACACAACAAATAATTTCTTTCACAAAGTACTTTTCTTAACAAACCAATGACAATAAATAAACTATAATTTAAAAACAATGCAATAATTAAAAAATAATTTGAGTATCATTAGATTTTTAAATGATGTTTAATTAAGATAAAAGTAGGAAATTATTTATGATAAGTTTATATTAATTTATTTATTTATTATTACACTCCTATAAACACACAGAGCTGGACAAACTACTGGAGTATAACTGCTAACTACTTAATAAAAAAAAGTGTTAGCAATGTTAACTACTATTTTTGGCACTTTCTGTGAAAGCAAATATTTGAGTATATTTACTGTGACTGTTAGAATAAAAGTAATTAAAATATTTTCAAAGAAAAAGTTGTTAACTACTGCCCAGCTCTGTAAATACAAGGTACCAAGTAATTAGATATAAGAGTGCTAAACAGCATTGTGACTGTACAAAATTTAAAATAATATACCTAACATTTCATTTCCACTTAAAACACATCTTTATTTTTTTACTGGAAGTATTAAATATATTTATATCACAAACATAAACCTAGAATATTGTATATTTGTATATTTCTACATTTAAAAGCATTCGGTTCTTATGAAACCATCGCATAAGGCAATTTAAGTTACTCTGCAGCTCCTGGCAGTCTATGATTGTTGAATTTTGCCCTTGAAAATCCCACCGTCCTGTGGAAGTTCTTTCACGATTCTGATTGAGCTTCTACAAGGAAACGCACAAAATAATAACAATAAATGAGTAAACACACAAATATGTTTGAAAATTTATAACAACAAAAGAAAACAAAATGCGCTTACTATTGAAATAATAAGTTCACACATGTTTTGTACCAAGCCAAAAAAAATATCAAAAAATGTTTGAATGTTTAATTTTTTTTGTTTTTTTGAATTCCTTTCTTTTGGAGTTTTTGATTTTTTTGTAATTCTTGATTTTATTTGGTTTTTAAATATTTTTTGGATTTCTCAGCTATTTTTTGATTTATTGTTCTTTTTTGTCTTTATTGGATATTTTGGATTTTTGGTTACCGCTAGACCAAACACTTCGACGTAATGGCTCAATAAAAGTTAATGCTCACTTTCACCTTCCATAAATTGTCATACGATTGGCTATATATGAAAACCGGCAAGGGCTCAATACCTTCCATCCCATAGCTGATGGAGGGAATATCTTCCACATGTGGTGAAGGTGGCAAATGATTCAACACCTCTACTGGTGGAGGGAATAGCTATAACATAAAATAAAACCAAGATCATTATTTTTCCTATGGGTACATTTTAAAATGTCCAAAATTATAGCATGCTATATTGAATACAATAAAACTTACCATCAATTTTTGTTAATTTCCTCTCATATGGGAAGGCAAATCCAACTGTCTTAATTACCTCCCTTCGTCTTTCTCAAATCTAGAGAAACACTGTTTTTGAAAATGAAGGGGACATGTCCTCCATTGTTTCCTCGTCGACAAATTTAATGATTTATTACCACTGCGTTCCAGCCATATCAATTTTATATCTTCTTGTGTTGGAGGAACAAAAGTGTATAAAGAAATATTCACTTTAGTATTGCCACAGATTTCAGTTTAGCTAATGTAAAAAACAACCAAGATCTCTAAAGTTGTCGATAAAATTAATGAAAATTGAAAGAAACATGCCATTAAATTAAAGAATGTTGTTCGAAAATACATTTTTCTCTGTGATGAATTCTCTCTTCTGTAACGAATTAACAACCATTTGTCACAAGAATATAAATATTATTTATTTATTCTTACGCTTTTGTGCTGCGACAGGATTCACAACCTCCTTTTTGTATTTCAAAAGCGATTGTCCTCGCGGCTTGAGCAACTATGACTCCCATCATAATATTCAAGGTTTATTGCTACTTTCGAAATATACGCTAATGCATTACCACCCATAAAAAATTCTACAATTTGTAAAGATGTATGTATGTATACTAGCATTACAGACCGTGTAGGTCCATGGCTGATGTTTCAACACTAGCGGTGGGTGTTCGGTGTTCCATACGAAACTCTTCTGCGACAATCTACTAAGTTCAATTGCCAATTCCGCACAGACTATCCGAACGCCCACTACTTCGGTTCGTTTCAAAATTTCTTGTGTTCTGCACCTATTTCCAATTTGCACATTAATAACTTAACCCTTCCATGGCTTAGTTGACGACTTGCCTCTATCCCATCTTGTCATTTGTTTTACTTCTCCAATTTCTGACATTAAGTCTTCGTAGGTCCTCTTCAACCTCCGCTTTCCATCTTGTTCTGGGCCTACCTCTCCTTCGCCTTCCTCCTATAGAACTATATATCAATATCTTCGGTAGCCTTTCCGTTCCCATTCTTTCTATATGTCCTAACCATCTTAGTCTTTGAGATTTTTCATTCCAATATTACCCGGATTTTCATATAATTCTTCAAGCTCTTTGTTTGTCCTCCTCATCCATATTCCATTTTGTAATTTTCCTCCAAATATCTTCCTCAATAGTTTTCTTTCCCATATTTGTAGCATTCCTTGCTCTTTTTGGTTTAATGTCCATGTTTCTGTCTTGTAAATCCTGATTTTCGCACTCCTTGATATATTTTTGCTTTTCAATAATCTATTCAAGGCATAAATGCCATTATTGCCACGCATTATTCTGTTTTGGATTTACTCCCCTATATTGGGTTTTCGTCGTGTGATTATTGTTTCAAGGTACTCGAATCGATCTATTTCTTGAAATTCATATATCTTTCCTTTGGCTGTTTCTACTGTTAAATAATTCCCTTTTATAAAGTCTCGATCTGTCCATTCCATGTATTTTGTTTTCAGTTCATTGATATAGAGCCCTTTTTTTCTGCTTTTCCTGCAATATTTTTTATTACTTGTTTCATTTCCTCTTTACTTCTCGCTAATACTGCTATGTCAGCTGCAAATGCTAAACATTGATGCCTCTTATGATATATAAGTCCAGATCTATTTCTTCTTGAATTACTTTTTCCAAAAACAGACTAAAGAGAATAGGTGACAGTGGATCGCCTTGACTTACGCCTTCAGTGACGATGAATTTCTCTGACACATCGTTATTTATTCTTACTTCATTTTCGGTACTTTTTAGTGTTAGCCGAATCATTCTGATCAGTTTCCCGCTCATTCCTAGGTCTTCCAGAGCTTTGTACCGATCCTTTCTCTTTACTTCATCGAATGCTTGTTTGAAGTCGACGAATAGCACCATCGTCTGTTTTCCAAATTGATAGCTCTCAGCCTGTATTTATTGTAGCATGAAGATTTATTCCACTGTGCTCCCACCTCGTCTAAATCCACATTGGTATTCTCCGGTTATATTTTCCAAATTTTCCTTTAAGATATCCTTGATATAAGTGGCAAGTGTCTTGTATGCCCCATTTAATAGTGCTATTCCTCTATAGTTGTGGCATTCATTTTTATTCCCTTTTTCATGTATAGGAAATATTATAGCGTTGGTCCACTCTGTCGGTATTCGTTCTTCTTCCCATATGTTTTGCAGTAGTTCTTCCATCACCTAATCGCGTTCCTCCATATTTGAACATTTCCGCTGTTATGTGGTCACTTCCCGGACTTTTATTGTTCTTCAGATTAGCTATAATATAATTTATTTTATCTCTATTCGGAGGAGGTTCTTTCGAGTGCAGCTCGAAATTTGTTCCTACAGTCTCTTCATTATCCAGTTCTTCATCCTCATTTCTTCGCCCATTTAACAGATGTTCGAACTATGTTTTTCATCGCTCTAAAATTTCTTTTTCGCCCAGTAGCATTTCTCCATCTTTATTTCTAATGAATACGGGATTTGAATTGGATCCTCTTTTTTCTCTTTTGACTCCTTGATACAGGTTTCTCAGATCTTTGTTTCTGTAATTATCTTCTACATTTTGCAGTAGTCGCTCATTGTACTCCCTCTTCTTCCTTCTCAATAATCTCTTTGTTCTTTTCTTTTGTTCGCTGTATTTTTCTTTAGCATCGTGTACTTCTGTTGTTAGAGTCTTTAATCTTAGTTTATTTCTTTTATCCATTTCGTGCAAGCATTCATCATCAAACCATGGTTTCAGTTTCTTTCTTTCATCTTCACTCATTTTTTTGGCTACAGTATTCATTATTGTCTTTATTGTTTCCCAATGATGCTCTATATCTCTTTCCGTTATGTCATCCATTTCCTCGCTGATTACTTTTTCATATCCTTCTTTCTCCTCATTTGTTAATAACCTTGCAACTATTCTATCTTCCATTCGTTTCTTCTTTCCATTTTTGTTTATTGGTATGAGTTGCTTCAATGTGACTCCCACCATGAAATGATCAGAGTCCAGATCGGGTCCTCTATACTTTCGTATATTGGTGATGCATGGTCTTCTTCGAGCTCAATTAAAACATGGTCGATTTGGTTCATTGTTTTTCCGTCTGGCGATATCCTCGTACCTTCATGAATATTTTTACGCTGAAAATATGTGCTTTTGATTCTGAGGTTGTGTTCTTTCGCAAAATCTATCAACAATCGGCCATTTTCATTTGTTTTCTCATGCAGACTATATCTTCCAATTGTTGGCATATATGTCCCCTCTTTACCTATCTTGGCGTTGGCGTCTCCCAATACGATTTTCAAATCATAATTGGGGATAGCCTCAAAGATTCTGTCAAGATTACTATAGAATTCTTCCTTCACTTCTATATCCTTCTCTTCTGATGGTGCACGTATGTTTACAAGTGTAATTTTGTGATACTTCCCTCTTATTCTTAAAGTGCACAATCTTTCTGAGATGGGTTTAAAGTCCATGACCATCCATTTTAGTTTTTTCCTAACTATAAAACCAGTCCCTAACATTCTGTTTTCGCCCCCACTATTAAAGAATACATAATCTGCCATTTCTTGTGAGCCTTGCCGTAGTTGTTTAGTTTCTTGTAATAATATGATATCAAATTTATATTTTCGAGATTCCTGGTCCAACTGTTTTAATTTTCCTTTTTCATATGACCCTCTGATATTCCATGTTCCAATTTTATTATATGTTATTTGATCTTTTATGCTTTTTCTTTCATTTTTTGTTTTTCCTGTTCCTATTTCGCGCCAGTTGGTTTTCGTTGTTCCATTACATATTACTTTAGTTAGTTTTTTGATTCATACTTTATTATTTCCAGCCTATCTTTTTCCCTGTTCCAACCCCATACTTCATCGTTCATAATTAGTTTCTGGAATCCAATCTTGACTGACTTCCCGTTAATTCCCTCGCCTTTTGCATGATTCCTAATTTTTGCTTGGATTTCTCTTTCTTTTTTGGTCATATCATCATTTATGTGAACTTTTCTGTGTGTGTTTTTCAGCTTGCTTTTATTTTGCATAACCTTCCTCTTATCGTCTCCACTATTAAGTTCTACTAGGCATGTATTCTCTCCCAGTTTTATTGCGGTATTTACTGCTACTTTAACCCCTATCTCCTTTTCTATAAAATTTTGCATTCCCTCCCGCAACGCTTCCGGTCTATTGGTATCCATTGGGAGTACTTTATTTTTCCTTCGTTTTCCATTTTCGAGTTTCTCTAGTTTTTCACTGACAGAGTTCACTTGCTTCTTTAGTTCATTAATTTCTTCACTAGCTCGATCATTACCCCTCTTCAACTCTTTGATTTGTTTCATATACTCCTTCTGTTTTTCTTTGATTTCTTCGATTTCCTGTTTAATGCTCTCCATATTTTTTCCTTGTTGATTTTTTATCTCTTTCATATCGGCTGCTAGTTGGTTCATTAATTTCCACATGTCCGACATCATGTTTGCATTTTGATCCTCTTTTCTGGGCGTTCTCGATATATTTTTTTGATCTTCTAAATGTATCTTCTTCCATTTCATCCGCCTTCCTCTTCCCATCATCAGTCGTATAATCATCTGAGTCTATCATTGTTGGCAATTATTTATTGTTACTAGCTGACCCGACAGACTTCGTCCTGTCAAAAAGATTTGTAATGTGGCAGTTTTTTTGCCTACGTATTTAAAAAAATTCTCCTGAACAGAACCGTCACCCTGGTGATAGGGCGTTGTGAATAAAAAATAATTAAATAAAACATATATAAGGATTTAAAAGTAAGTAATCGCTTTATTGTTAATCATGTGAATCATAATTATTATTATTATCATTGTAGTGCTTTGTGGTATACGATGTTTTTTGTTTGATTACCTGGCGCATAGATAAACAAATCTGATGGTTTTCCAACACGGGAACAGGCAACATACAATTGACCATGTGAGAAACATGGGTTTTCTAAATTAATACCACAAACACTTAATGATTGCCCCTGGGACTTGTTTATAGTCATAGCAAAAGCAAGCCGCACTGGAAACTGTAGTCGTTTAAACTCAAATGGCACATCAGTCGGAATCATTGGGATGCGCGGTATGAGAACATCTTCTCCTTTATACTTTCCTTTGAGTATAGTTGCTTCTATCACATTGTTTAGTAATTTTTTTATCGCTAACCGTGTACCGTTGCAAAGACGCGGTTGGTTGATATTTCGCAACATTATAACCACCGATCCAACCTTTAATTGGAGATTGTGAGGTGGCAATCCTGGCAAATCCAGCGAGTTTAAAAATTCCGGTGGATAGTTGACTACATCATCTTGATTAGTAGCCGAATGAACTGATTTATATATCCTCAATTCGCCTGTAATTTGTTCTTGAATTTTCAAATTTAATTCATTTACATCTATGTTTTTTGCAGCCAGTATAGCTCGTTCGCTCAACCAATCATGGTTTCTGTAATTTTGAGAAACATCTGGAAACACCTTCTGAATAAGTTCATCTTTTGATCGAGTTAACTGACAAAAACTACGAGGAAAGTTAATGCAGCCAGTCAACATGTCTATAGGAAATTTGCCATTACCAATGTCAATGAGTTGTTTAGAGAATATGTTTCCAGATTGGTCATTTTGCAACTCCACACGCATATTCTTGCTTAAATGAAGTACTTTGACATGTTTCCACAAATTGGAGGACTTTAGACATGCATTGAGTTCATCAGCTGGCGTTGATCGTGGAATCACTGGCAATGTTTGACGAAAATCTCCTGCTAATAAAATCATTGCACCACCAAATCGATTATTATTGCTCCGTAGATCTTTTAAGGTTCTGTCTAAAGCCTCCAAAGATTTTTTATGTGCCATCGTGCATTCATCCCAAACAATCAATTTACATTGCTGCAAAACCTTTGCCATTGCAGAGTTCTTCGAAACGTTGCAGGTTGGAGTTTCATTGCTTTGCATATTTAATGGCAATTTTAGTGCTGAATGGGCTGTTCGACCACCTTCAAGCAAAGTTGCTGCGATTCCCGACGAAGCGAGTGCAAGTGCAATTTTATTTTGTGAGCGAATTGTTGCTAATATCAATGAAATCAAAAAAGTTTTTCCTGTACCACCAGGTGCATCTAAGAAGTAAATCCCTCCAGTTTCATCATTTGTTACTTTCATAAGAGTTTCAAATACATACTTCTGTTGTTCATTTAAGATTTGTTTGAATTAATTCTTTCAAAGCGTTGAGATCATACAGTTTTTCTCGATGCAACTCTTGGTTAAAAGTGTCATGCATTGGACGATTGGGCGCGATCAGGCCTAATTGAATTAATAGTTTGTTTGACATTATCAAGCACATGTCCTCAATTGAAATCAATGCTTCATTGTAAATTTCTTCACTGATTTGTATATTTGGATTTCCCATTCTATTCCGTATTTGATACAAAATATCATCACACATATAATCTTTGTACTTGATCCACAAATCAATTGGGTTTGATGGGAAGCATGTAGATATGATTATAGAAAACAATGTTCGTATTTGATGAGCGTGTGATGATATTACAGCATCATTGAGAGTTTGATCCCAATGAGCGTCATTTTCAAGCAATTGCAAACGTTGACAGGCTTCTCTGTAGGATCCACACAATTCACCATCAACAGTTCGTAACTGTTGGAATGATGTTGGGCCACGTACATTGACTAATAGCAGTCGTAAATAAAAACATTCATCATTGCTTGGATGTACTGAATAAATCCGGCCAATCGCATCGGTGGAATATACATCTGTATAACCTGGAACTGGTTTTCCTTGTTTCCGTCGTATAAATCTCCTTGAGGATTGATTCCAGGTATAATATTTTGGCATTTCAGAATATAGCAATGTTTGTGCGAAATCATCGCTTTGGCATGTCTCAAAAAAACTGGTTAATGTAGTAGATGGTGGCTGAGCAGCTCTTTGTACTGCGTTCTGTGCTGTAAAATACACTCTTTGTCCATTTTCTAAATGCACAGCTAAGTGAACAACAGAAGGGTGTCTCTCATGAATAGGAAAAGAAAATATTCGCCAAACTGCTTCATTACTACTGACATAGCGGCCCATTTGGTATTGGGTAACTTCATCATTGGAATTCTCTGCACCAATTCCAATCACAGCCATATCACTCCCTTTGGTTACATATTTGCAAATGTATTTAATAGATTTCACTGAATGGCAAGATTCAACGTTGATGTGTGCTTTGAATGTCTTTGATAAAATGGGTGAACATGGAACAATCCAACGATTATCTATTTCAATATCTTGTTGATTTAATTTGACAATTGTTGATTTTCCATTGTCTGCTGTCGATCTGCGACGATACAATGGATAACCGTCATTACCAGTAATTGTTTCCGATATTAATGTCCGTGGATATCGTTTTGAACATTTACCATCCATCATACACGGTGAATTTTGATTAAGAGTTCCACAGGGACCATGTATCATGTTTTTGATAACTACCTCATGCAATCCAGGATCTACTTGTACATTAGGGATTTCAGCTGATATCACTGCATCAACTTCATTTGGCCTTATCTTTTCAACCAACCAAATCAAAATGTGTGCATGTGGCAATCTTCGTTTCTGCCACTCCACAGAATACATCCAGCAGCGTGTCTCACCAAACACATTATGTTTTACGATGAAATCCATTAAAGATTTCAACTTTTGTCTAAAGACTCTGGCTGTAATATCATGACGATCAATGGGTGATTGCCCAGGGAATAACTCCTGCTTGATTTCTATCCATTGCGGATTGCATGTAAATGTGATGAACAAATCTGCTGTACCATAATGACGAACATACGACATGGCATCTTGAGCATATTCGTGCATATGCCGAGGGCTTCCGATGTATGTTGCTGGAAGAATAGTCATCCGACCGACATTCTGTGCATTTCCATCAGTATTAATCGCATCTCGAAGGTGAATATACTCTTCAGATCGGAGTTTGGATTGATTCAACCTGATGAATGTTAATCTCTCCGTTTCAATTTTAACATACATGTCTACAACATATTTATGATATAATCGCCGACATTTCAATACGTGATTTTCTTCATTTTCCCGAATCATTAGGCGGTATGAATAATAGTTCATTGAACTGACTTTTTTGTTGGTTTCAGAACCTGTAAATATATTTTGTTTTAATAACATTCAAATATAAAATTAAAATACATAATATAATGACTGAGATATTATCGCCATAGCTAAACTAATATTTTAGTTACCTGTAATGGGATTTATCATTTTTATTGAGAAATTGTAGCCATCTTCACCTTGCCAAAATATAATGGGATATTGCAGTGCATCATATGAGCGGTGTGTTTCCTTTATACGTTGTAATTGATCATTCCGACGATGTAAAACAATATCACGGGATTCCAAGTTTTCTCCAACTACAACGATAGCAACTTCATCAATAGTTGGTGCATTAAAACGTCTTGTATGTTGACCTGCAGGTGTTTTATCAGCTCTGATTACAATTTTGTGATTATCGGATGGCATCAGATCCAGGGCAGTTATAAACAATATAATCAATTGATTGTGTTGATGAAATAAAGTTTGTAATTGTTCTACAATAGACCTCTTTACTAAATTGTTATGTGCACAACGCAGATCAATTTCTTGTGGTGAATTGCCCATAAAATAAATTTGCAGGAATTTGTTGTCGCTATCTGACACTGGTAACAGTGAACCTGCTCTGTGATATATTTGCCCTTGTATCTGTAAATAAAAAAAATATTATGGTGTGGTATAAATTAATGGATTGTCAGTGATCAAACTTAAATAATATTTGATCTTAAAAAGTATATATTTAGTTTTAACTAATATCTATCAAATATAAAATATAATAAAAGTGTCACTGAAACTGAATCACCATATAATATGATGACTAAGTGATATATTAGTGATTAAGAAATTGAAGATTAGTGACACATCTTAACTTTGCTGACAGAAAATTTTGTTCGCTAAAATAATTATGAGTAACTGCTATAATACATACCTTGAAAGTTGGCATAAAATTTTCCCGAACTACATTTGTTGCCCCAAATGAAGTCATTTGAAAGCAATTGTTATATTGTTGGATATGTGTCAAAAAGTGTATAGAATCTGTTCCTATTCCTGAAACCAATGAGTACAATGGTTCTGGTGGTGGATCCAATGGTATCAATTTTACTTTACCATTTCCGCAACACAATCCATTGGCTTCGTTTTTGTATTTTAATGCCTTACAGTGTGAGCAAACCGAGTTCATAGAACCAATAACAACACATTGGTAGTTACTGTAGTCAATTGACACATCGTAACTGAAAGCAGCTCGATTCAAACTTGCGCGATTATTAGTTGAATGTCGCCCTCTCGCTTCACGCGTTTGTGATATCCGAATTCTTTCACGTTCATTTTCGTCGTCACGTTCTTGTGCAGTACGATTAGATCGGTAAATAGCTTGGTTTGTAGCATTTCTGGTTCTTCTACCTAAATTGCTTCGTCTTATAGGAGGCATATCAAATATAAATTATTTTTTCACTAATCACGAACTAAACAAACACTAACTAAGTAAACACTCTGCACAAAACACGATATACGAATTTGTTTCGTGTATCAGTTGACAATTAAACTCCTCCAACTATGTATTCTGTGCTCCAACGCACACACGCACATTGTTTTGATAGATATGATCTTTGACGTTAGGAACACACCTACATTGCTTAGACAACAGTGAGTGCTTGTAATTTAATATGAACTTTATACCATAGCAATGAAGCTCAAATTGACTACGTTTTAGTTACAAATCATTTGTATGGGAAAAAGAAAAGGGCTATTTTTAGGGTTTTTCCAGCAATAATTCTAATTTTTCTCGCCGTAAAAACCATCCTTGAACTTCAACGAACATTTTAAAAAAAGATTTGGCCAAATTGGTCGAGGCGTTGTTGAGTTATGCGCTTACCAACACATTTTGCGATTCATTTTTATATTATAGATTTCAATATTCTTCGTTACTTTGTAACGGTTCAGATCTTTGTTCCCAACTCTATTATTTTCTGCTGCAAAGCTTATCAGTTTATGTTTTTACGACACGTTCTTTCTTTTTCGCACTACCGTTTACAATAAATTTATATAAATAATAATGGTTTCGTACTTATAGTTTACTAAATTTAGTTATTTTGATATCACCTGATTCCCTGTACAATATCGCACACAATGGTCCTTGTATTATGTTTTAAAGTACTCGTAACAGCCCAATATTTGGGTAATATCACGGAGCGGTTTTAAAACAACTTTCTCGATATTTAGAGTCGGGACACTCTGTAAAGATAGCTATAAAAAAATATCTCTATGTGTTGTAAGATTTGCACGTATTTTTTATTGACAGCATACGATCTTTCTTGCAAGTATGTCTAAGTTCAAACCCTGAGGTGTAAATGTTACTTCAAGTGAATCGGTTCAACTCCAGGTTCAAGTTGTATCTCAGTAGTAACTCTTGTAACTTATTTTATTATTCATACGCTTCTCGTTCTTTGTATATCTCGTGAATTTCTATTTTTGAGCTACACATTCTCAAGAATATTTCGCAATTCTCTTGGTATCCCGAGTTGTAAACGAGTAATTATTTTGTATTCATTCAATTTTCGCCACCGTAAAGAAACATTGTACAATTAATGGAAAGTGTAAATAATGTAATAATTCTGTGGAATATAATAATAGTGTCCGAATTTGATTTTTATTTAACTACAAACAATGAAAATGGGAATAACAGTGCTCTAATTATCACTGTACTTTCACATACGTACAAATGTCGAATTGAAGCTTTTGAATGGGAGTATTACTTGCAACACTAATTATTAGTATCTTCCTATCGTTTTAGTATAATCATTCATACTACAAAAGGAGTTTTGTGCATTGATTGCTCCATTTATATTAGTAGGCGTAAATATAGAGTAATAAATAATTAGTCCTTACACGGCTACGTGAGTACCCAGAAGGGAGTAATTTAATAAAAATTATTTCACATCCTCTTTGGTGTAAATTATCATCATCAAGTGCTCCCTGAGGCTAAATCGCATGCGGGTGTTCATTAAATCAATCTTTGGTTCACTGAGTAGCACGAAATCGATTCCAGAATTACCATTAAAACCTCTTTACTGCTGTAAGGTACTTTGACATGTTTAAAAAGTTCTGTGTGCGAAGTTAATATTTGTATTTACAGTAACTGATCAAAAAAGCTTCACATGGGTAATTTGTGTAGTGTTAGGGGTGAATCTGTTTAGTAAAACAGGATAAACAAGAAAAAGTGTGAAATTTTAATTTCTCTCAGTTTGGTAAATAGATTTACATAAAAATAGGCAATGCGTGAGGTATCTAACCATGTCTCGCATTTGAACATAAAATCAAACAAATTAGATAACTACCATACTTTATACAAAGGAACTGGGAAGAAGAATTTTGTTTCAATAAATTGTGTTTTAGGAGATAATGTGACTTTTTCAGTACGACTTATAAATGAATATTATAGAAAACGAAGGAAATGGAAAGATGTATCCACGATATAATTCATAATAAAAAAATGTAATTATATTTTAAATATCTTCAAAATATACACAAACATATTGTTTATATATAGAAATTAACGAACTATATCTGTTTCGGCGTAATTTCTCTGATTGTATGCCTCAACTGGCATTCAATAAATAATATATTTGAACCAATAATGTTATTTAGAATGGCAATGAGAAACGAGGAAAAACTAGAGAACTGAGAATAATTATGTAAAAGAAAAAGAGAAAATGAGAGTGAGAAAGTTATGCTTTCCAAATGCAATGAAACAAACGTATCGCTGGATGACCCAGTGGCGTATCTACGGAAGGGGGCCTGAAGCCTCCCCAAAACCTCCAAAAAAATGTTTGTAAGAATGTGAATTTCAAGCAGAAGATTTATTTTATTATATTATGTTAAATTATAATAGAAATGCATTGCAAAATTATTCATGAGATTAGAAATAATATTTTCACTCGTTCCTAAAGCCAATTCCTGCATTAGAATTTCATAAAGCCGAGTTTATTCTTCTCAGAAGCCATTGTTTGGACCATGTAGTTAATTTTCTTATTTTTGTGGGGACAACGTGATGATGGTGCTCTGAATTTACAAGGAAAAAGGGAGTATGCAGGTAAATTCAGAGCCTTATTGAGATTTAGAATTTATGCTGGAGACTCGACATTAGAAGATCATGTTCAAACTTTTCCAAAAATGCTTTTATGATTTTATGAGCAAATCCATTCGAAACTAGCTCATAGAATGCTATGGGGGTATTATTGTAGGACAAATTGTGGAAAAGGTAAAGAAATTGCAGTTTTTTCGTTAATTGCTGATAAAGCTCTACTGAACAGATAGCTGTATGCCTTAGACATTTAGATATTGATTTGAGCCAAATTTTAGGAAATATTGGTTGGATTTGTTGAAGCTAAAGATGAACTCACTGGAGAAAAACTGTCATCACTTATACTAGGAAAACATCAAGAACTTGGGCTCTATATTTTTAATTTCAAAGGCCAACCATATGATGGGGGCTCAAATATGGCAGCCCATTTTTAAGGTGTTCAAGCAATAATTAAGCAGTTGAATCCTCTTGCTTTATACATAGACTGTGCATCAAATCAATTGAACTTGGTTTTAAGACATGCTTGCTTAGAACCAAGCATCAGCAATTCATGTTAAACTATTATTTTGATCGCTTCATTATATGAAAGTCCTTTCACAAAATTTTCCCCCGTTCAAAACCCTCCCCCCCTAAATAAAATTCTGGGTCTGCTACTGGGATGACCTATAATAATATATTGCTCTGTTTTATCACGATTCTCTGTAATGTTTCAACTTTATATCGCATTAAAACATGTACATAAATAATTCCATGATCAAAAAATGTAAGGATATATTCCCATATAAACGACGATCCTATATAATGATCTTTCCTATATCGGGAAATGTAATAAACGTAAAACTTTATTACAGCAATATTATCTCTTACGGGTTTGTAATTTACGAACACCGTAAAGGGTTGTAACGTTGCACAATAGCTTAGTAGATGCAAGCATGACGATCCAAACGGAATTATGTTTCAGGGAGAATATTCTAATCCGAGAGGTTCGAATGAAAACTAGGAGATTATTGATATAGAATCCACTCTCATGCCAATTTCCAAAGAGCAAAAGTCGGTCTAACAATGATGCATTTACGATTATTCAGGTACACGTTTAGATTATGTATTAATCATTTTTGTTTTATGGGATATACTTTTCAAGATTCTGTTTGTTAATGTATGCTGCCATGTAGAAGAGACCTGATATACTTATACTTTGCTATTTGCTCCTGGCTTCTGAATCTCAAATAAAGAACAGATGAAAAATCCAACATAAGGTAGTCATTTCACAACTTGAAAATGGTGACATATAGAAGTAAAGCTCGTAAAAATTGCAAAAGTTATTAACAAATAGGTATTTAGTTTATGCGAATATTTCAAAAATAATTAAGATATTTGAAGAAAAAATTCTTGAAGAGAAGGAAACTTCCAAAAACAAATTCCCGAAAATATAGGCCGTATTTATAAAAGAAGCCTTACCTTTTGCTTCCAAAACATACAGCAATTCCTTCAATGTATATGCATAAAACAAGTGAAGGAAAAGGTGCTTCCATGTTTTTGCTTAAAGGTAAAAGGTTTTACTTTCTTCGTATTTATAAAAAGAACCAATCGCTCAAAAACTGAAGGATTTGCTAATAAAAAAAGAGAAGTCTGGTTTGAAACAACTTTCCTCAATCTTTTCTGTAGTTGGACAGCCAGCATACAGTTATTACAGCACTATTTCCTCCCAGGACCGAAGGAGAAGGGACTCGTTTCCTATTTTATTTCTAACTGTATAATTTTTCAATCGCGTTTTTATATTGTTTACTTGTTTTACAAAAGCTCTACTACATCTTCTTACCAAACAAAGTTAGATACTCCCCAGAAATTTCAGTTAATGCAACAGTTTTTTTCTTGTTCATAGCTGGTACTTGAGATTTCTTGAGACCTCCGTAAATACTTGGACATCTTCATCAACACTGCACAAATAAATCAGAAGGAACAGCTACATCTTAATTCACTTGCGAGGATATATGAAGAACAATTTCAGTAAATGTACTGGAAACCTGGAATTACTATCATAATATTTGCCCAGAAAATACCTTTCTTCCTTTCAAAATGTTTAAAACATTTTTTTTGAAACTTTCATTCCACTTTATTTAATTTTGAACAGATATTTTGAGGAATAGCAGACACTTTAACTTGCAGATAACTGTTCTAATGTTATAAAATTAATTCGGAATTTTCATCATAATCAAATCGCAATCGATGAAAAATTTACATAAATACCGTTATCGGCATGAATTTTCGTTAGCTTCAACATTATTCAATAACTTTTAATCAAGTTGTTGATGAATTTTACTTTTTAGAATGAATACCGAAAATTTGAGAATTTCAATCACTGGTAGAGCTTATTTAAATGACTAAAATATTTCTTTAAATTATAATGTTACTAATTAGAATTTCAAATAGATTTCTTGGCAATAAGCATGTACAGTAAAAATAAAAATTAAAGAAAGTGGTATGACCTCCGAGAGCTTTATGTGTGGCGAATTGTAGTATTATTACATATATAACCGAATTTTAAAAAAATCAAGAATAAACGATAAAATGATTAGTTCTTGAATTTTTTATTCTATTTCCGAATTATTCACAAAGATAAAGAAACTTTAGAAATAAATATGACAACACGTTTATCTTTTGATATTTGAGTTTGGAGGTCGTTACACTTTCTATACTTTTTGGTTTTACTCAAGTTAAATGATAGATTACAGGGTTCATCAAATAATCATAAAAACTTGTAGTTTGTGCAAAACTAATGTTGACATACTACGTCAATATTTATAATACAGGCGCTAGTATCTGACAGAAAGCGTGAGAGTGATACACGCGACTCTGAAAATGATGAAATTGAACAGCCACCAATAAAGAAACAATACAGACCAACAAAACCATCTCTATATAAAAGGTATGATGGGTATGACTACTTGCCAATGTTTGATGAGATAGAAGCACCCAGATCTTGCCTCTTTGAAGAATGCTGTAGTCGTTCCAAAATTAAATGTGCTAAATGTGATGTGTACTTGTGCCTTTCACGCAATAACAATTGTTTTATGTTGTACCACCAAAAACCATGAAAGAAAATAAATATTTTCAAGAATGTTTAATGTTTTATTCACACATAGGTATACAAAAATGCAAAACTCACGATCGTGCGCCTTGCATATTATTTCTCACGATCTCACGATCGTGAGGGTACATTTTCCGGAAAACTGTATTTTCTGGAGTTTCTTTTTCATTTTTCTGGACTTCCTTTAAGTCCTAATACAAGGTTTTATAAAGTATTGTATCAACATTTAAAAAAAATATCCGGGTAGAAAGGGTTAAGTGTCTTCTAATTTCTAATTCCTCAAGAAAATCTAGTTCTTGTTTCTTGTCACAGATATGCAGTATTTCTAGTTCTGTGTTGAATGTTTGGTGTTAGTAGATGTTTCGCGGAGCGGAATTTCTCTGGTTGTATGCTTGTAAGCGTTGACTGTCTAATTTCAAAATTTCTAAGGATTTTACCCAAATAAACAGCATTTCATTCTGGATATTTAAGTTTATATATACCAGATTTTTTTAATGGGGATATTTTTGTTTTTACATTTAACAATTCTGTGCTCACATTACTTTTTGTTTTAAACGAAATTGTTGTATTTATTGCTAAAGATACTATCTGTGAAATATTATTAGATATACCAGCATATGTAATGGATTTGTAATTTTGTGTGTGTGTAGGTGTGTGTGTGTGTAGGTTTGTGTGTGTGTAGGTGTGTGTGTGTGTGTGAGAGAGAAAGAGGGCACGGAAATTACTCCATTTGCCACAGGATTATGAAAATTGCTTCTTTCAATTCAGATACTAACATTGCACTCCTTCAAGAAATTTATTAATAAATCGTAAACTGTTCTATTATCACTACTAAGGACGTGACTAATATTTAGAGGAAGGTTATAGTTCAGTTTCATAAGCGATTTAATTAAACATTCAGATCTAACGACGTTTTTAAGGCAACCAAAAAAGATGTGATTCAGATCACAATAAGAATACTGGTTACAGTTACAGGATGATGATCTGATAATGCCAAGTTTTGCAAGGTGTGCAGGAAATCTTCCGTGATTGGTTTTAAGTCTAAAAATAGTTGATGAATAGAATTTGGGTGTTGTATACTTGAATATATATTCGGGAGGTGGGGGTAATGTGGGATGAATTTTAAAATACTGGTTTGTAGAGGATCTAGATGTATTTATCCACTCCTGTTTCCATTTTTTAGCAACTCCATCCCTCATCGTGTTGTTTATATCTGCTAATGTCAAAATATTTCATACCTGTCCATTTATAACTGCATCCTTCGTTATCAGATCGGCCCTTTCGTTCCCAGTTATATTACTATGGCCCTTAACCCAAACAAACGTAACATTTAATTCCAAAAGAATATTAGTGTTTTTGAATGAAACTCAAGGTCTCTAGTTAATTCCACAATATAATACAAGTTATTGAAAATTCTAAAAAATTGACAATTGTTTCGATAAATCGAAACAATTGTCAATTTTTTAGAATTTTCAATAACTTGTATTATATTGTGGAATTAACTAGAGTTTCATTTAAAAACACTAATATGAGCATATTCAACGAAGTAAGGGTCGAGACAGTCAATTCCAAAAGAATAGATTTGATACTACATAGTACAGGACAACCAATACCTCTGATATAAGTATATTTTATTGAATCGATAATAGATTCAGAGTCAGAAAGAATTACAGCATTACATAATTGGTTTGTAATCAACCAACTGAGGCTTTTCTGTATAGCTACAAGTTCTGCTGTATATATACTACATATATCGGGTAATTTGTATCCATATGTTAGGTCCAAAGGCTGGATAAAAAACCCACACCCTAACCCATCTTTCCTCTTAGATCCATCTGTATATATGAATATATTATTAACATAGCCTGTTAATATTGATTTCAGAAGTTCTACATTGATTTTATTAGAAGTTGAATACTTGGGAATTATGACTTTTTGACTCGTAATAAAATCTCTAGACTGCATACAAAATGCTGGGATGATTTTGTCTTTCTTGTAGACGTTAGTGTAATTCATGGTTTCAGTAAAAGCCTTCGCAAGGGGAGGTGTAGTTTTCAGTTTCCAGTATCGATTTGTTAAATCTTCTGCCGCGATCTCACTCAACCTGTTGATCATGGGCGATTCTCGAAATCTAAGTTTTATTAAATATTTTTGAGACAGATATTCCCGTCTTAATCCCAAAGGAGGTTCATTACATTCTGCCAATATACCATAAACAGGTGTGGACTTCATCCCACCAGCACTCGAACGTAAACATTTGTATTGTATGCGATCATTTTTTTTTAAATTGGAATTGGAACTAGAACCATATAAACAACATCCATAATCAATTATTGATCTCACATAAGCTCTGTAAAATAAAATTGCAGTACTCGGTGCTGAATCCCAATTACGGTTAGTTACACATTTAATTAGGTTGTAACCTTTTTCACATTTGTTATGAATATGGAGTACATGTTTGGACCAAAGGAGTTCCTTATAACTTTGGAAATCTTCTCTGTGAGTATTTGGTAGGATGCCTTTGGATATTGATGAATTTGATTGAAAAGTGGGTTAATTTTCAATGGTCACCGGAGATATTATTTTACGTTTTCTATAATGTTGGTTTGGTGGGCGAGATGCCCAGTTGTGACTAGTTGAAGGGGACTCTGAAGGAATATCCCTATTATGATTGCTTGGCAAATTGGGGAAATTTTCTAGATTATTTAATATGTCAAATCTGTTACTACTAACTATTTTGGGATAGCTGGTATTTTGTTCTACATGTTCAGCTTCTTTGAATGAAAGATTTAGTTCAGACATAATTTTATTAATGTTGCGCTGTTGGATATATTTAGGACAATTTTTTGATACCGATTGATGTCCACTTTGTTCGCAGTAAATGCAATAATCATCTTCTTTACATTCAAAGTATTCGGGGTCGTCATGCAGTTGACCGCATTTTTTACACTTAATAGTTGTGCTTTTACAATATTTTGCGGTATGCCCATATCGTAGGCACTTGAAACACACAGGATAAATATAAGGCTCCACTATAAACCTAACTAAATTAATTTTAACCCATTGTGGCAAAGAATCACCTAAAAAAGTCGTGGTACATATTGTACTTCATTATCTGAATCAATAATTTTTCGTTTCATTCTTTGTATATTCACTACCTTTTCATCCCTTTCGATATTGTCTAATATGTATTTTTCGTTAAGGAACGTATCGACCTCTCTAATTATACCTTTTTTGTGGTTAAAAAATGTAGGAATGTGGGCAACTAATTTATTTTCTACCATTAAGTTGTGACCTACCATAGAATTAGCAACTTTATAACTTTTAAAAATTATTTTTACTTTGTTTCTTCCTATTAGTTTAATATCAATAATGTCTTTTTTGAATGTTTGAATATTAAAAATGTAATGGCCTACTTTAACAGCAAAAATACGAGTCTTTTTATCGGTTGGTTCAACTATGACATAGTACGGTCCGTTATCTCAACTAGAATATAAATTATTTAGATCGTATTGTCTTCCATCGATATCCATTTGATTTTCATGTTTATCTGGTGGGTTTTTCTCAGGAGGGGGTACTCCCCCTCCGAATTACTATTCATTTTGGGGATATTAACAGTTAGCGGTTAACAATGATGTATTATGATTAGTAAAATGACAATATAAAGAATAAATTTACTTACAATCGATTTGCCTATAATACACGACACGAGCCACGATACGTACCTGTCGAAGTGTCGAGTAGTACTGTTGTAATTTTGTAATCTTTTTAGTTTGTTTAGGAATTATTAGTTGTGAAGCCACTTTTTTCTCTTTTTTATTAAGTATTTATATATTATAATATGTAATGGATAATCGTTGGATCTATTTGTTTGATTGTATTAATTCCTCTGTCAAACTTATATTTATTTATAGGTACTGAAAATGCTATGTATCATTGAATTGTATGCTGATAATTTATGTGACATAGGATGATTGGAAGTATATGGTATAGTCACATCAGTATGTGATGGTTTTCTGTAAATTGAATAATCAAGTACATTAATAAGTTGATTGCATTATTTTCTTCAACTTCTGATTTAAATTCAATTTTTGGGTGTACATTATTATTATGATTGAAAAATACGTGTAATTGACGATCAGTAGAACAAGATAATATGTCATGTGCATATTCCAAAATAAGATATTTTTTGAAATGTTACATTCAAAGATTTTCCTTTCTAATTGTTTGCCAAAATTGGTGATATAGGGCTTCCCATTGGTAAACCTTCATTTTGAATATATACCTTATTGACATAAGTGGAATAATTCTGATTAATACATACATCAAATAAAAGATATTTATTTTATTAGGAGTATACTTTATGTGCCTGAATATGGAAGTGTAAAAGCCGAATGAAATACAATATTCTATTTTCAAACGATTTATAACTATTTCGATAAATTTGTGAGTATTGCAGTTTATTCGTAATGATAAATTTACCTGCCAATATCAGTAATAATACAAGCGGAATTTGATTTGAATCTATGATGATAGTAAATAATATCAATTAATCTTAAATGAAATAAATAATTTTTTTGCCAAGTGTGTTTAAATCTTTGAGTATACGGTAGTGAAGCCGA
The DNA here is from genome assembly GCA_963921935.1 of Galeruca laticollis. Classification (NCBI taxonomy): domain Eukaryota; kingdom Metazoa; phylum Arthropoda; class Insecta; order Coleoptera; family Chrysomelidae; genus Galeruca; species Galeruca laticollis. Next base: position 4,192,836 of record OY998177.1, read on the forward strand.
ATTGTATCTATAATTTATGCCACCAAAAGTTGCAGCAGCAGTACAACAATTATTACAGACAAAATCCACAGCCGAGTACGAAGCTTCTTAACAGAGATTTTTAAATGACTGTGAGCGAGAAGGTATAAAAAAGACTTTTATTGTCCCGATGATTGATATTCTCGGTTAATTTTTAAGGATGTTTTCAGATATGTCAATAGATTTTTTTAATTCAATTTGATAACGAAAATAGCATGCCATTTACTTATTGTTATGGAAATATTTGATGAAACTGTATATTGGCAAATTTCTCAACTAAAAATCAACAGAAATGGTCTCTGGTTGCACTAAAACCGTGGAAAAATATCACTTTGAGAACTTTCTTTTTTCCTTTTTGAAATTTTTAATAAGAAAAGGTACATTATACTTCCTATTATGTCGACACGAACAGCCGAAACATGATTTTCTGTGTTTGCTTTTTCAAGAGAATGACTAGTAAAACATAATTTTGTTCTGACATGTTTGGGTAAGACAAGCTGTTAGTTCACTTGAAATTGCATCGTTACGAAAAAAACGATTTTAATGGAAATTTTATGCTTAAATGAATTTCCGTATAATGATTCAGGACCAAAAAAAAAACAGAAAAATCCGTCCTGGAAGAGAAAGTGAGGACGTGTTCCATTATCATTTGATTTACGGAACTACTGAGCGGAATTCTCTTCTTAGTAGAGTCAAATGGTGTACAATTGAAAAATATTTATTTCTTCCTATATTTCTGTAGCTGGAACTGCGCGGATATTCGTTTTTTATTTATGTTTGTTTTGTCGCTAAGTTTAGTATAATTGCTATATACATTTACGTGAAGTTCGATTGTGATTTAGTTTGTTGATAATGTTCAGTTTCTCCAAATCATCTCAAGTCTTGAATTTTGCATTGCAAATGGACAGGCGGAGCGTTACGGTGAATCGACTATCAAAAACATGAGCGTATAAAAGAAACAGTAGTACACTTAGAAATGGTTGAGATTTGGTGGGAGATTTGCCTACCATCAACGTTTTCAATTTAACTGAAATTATCATCGTTACAGTCGAGAAAATTGTGAATGAGATAGATAATCGCTGAAATTATGAATTATTCGGTAGCATCATTGAAGCGAATGAGAATCTCTAAGCCCAAACTGATGACAGAGGATGGATGGATTGATGTTTCTGTAATCCAATATTTTATAGATGATTTGAAATTGTAGAAAAAGGATTACTTTGTCTATACGATGTTACCTGATAACCCGAAAGTCAAAAGTAATTTTATTTTCCCCTAGGGTTACTACACTTTTTCTACTTCGTTTTTAAATAATTACGCAGTGCATCATAAAGTACAATTCCTTATTGTGGACCTAATTTATGATATACCCGTATTCAACAAACAGTTTTTCTAAAATGCCTCCAAATGAAAGTGAGAGAATTGAAATTTGTGTAAAGTCCATCTACACTTAAGGTGAGACGGACATGTATTTAAATATGAAGTGCAGCCTTCATGTAACTATCACTAAATTTTATCTTGCAGGCGAGTGAAATGAGGTAATCTGTTAATGTGTGAAAATGATGTAGATCAAATACAGTTTTTGCCCTTACACACAACTAATCTTCGTTTTTTAGAAGTGAGCAATCATTGTTGTCCTTCTTTTTTTTTAAACCAATAATAGGAGAGTCTCGTATGAGGCTTTTACCATTGACTCCATCTCGTCGATTTTTTGTGAAAAAATGGCTGCTGTCCTGCTAATCATTGTTTCTTTCTACTTATGAAATATGTTGGTAATTTTGAACCAACAGGATATGTTACATTAAAAGTCTATGCATTTCGGTGAAATGTCATTCCAAGTTAAAATTTCTTCGGAACTGCCACAAAAGCGCCACAAATGGTTTCAAAATAAAAACTGTTCTTTCCATTTCATATTAAAATCACGCACGGCAATATTTTCTGTATACTTCCTTTTTGATCTTGAAGCCAGTTTAAATGAAATAACCGATAATACAATCATTTCTTACAAAAATACACCATGCACCGACACACATAGTTCTAACAACGAAAATAAATCATAACATTTCTAGCTGCTCAGTCGCGGGGGGAGGGGGGGGGGGTGCTACATTGGTGCTGTATACGTAAACGGCGGTTCTAAGATGCTCCGAAATTTTATAGTCCCGACGCATATTTTGCTTCTCAATGAGTGGGATTTTTTTGTTTTAGTTAAGTATGCGTTTTGGTTTAATCATATTGTAATTTTTCTTTATTTAGGATAAACCTGATGTGCCACTCTAGAGGGCCAAGCGTGCCCCCTGCGGCACGTGTGCCGCGGTTTGGTCACCCCTAGTCTACACTAACAGACCCGACAATATTCGAGACCTAAAAGCCCTAATCATGCAGTGAATGTAGACGTATTGCCCGCTATGCAACAAAATGTTAAAAACGAATTTATTGCCGGGTCAAGTCATTGTTTAGTGGTCGATGGGGATCAATTTAAAGATTTACAGGAAATTTTCTTTGATTAATTATTATTAGAGTTCATTTTTTATCAATCACTTTGTAAATAATAAATTGGCATAAACAACTTTTGTCGAAACAGCTTAGCAAGGGAAATCCGCAAATAAAAATAAACGGTTTTAAAGATTTAAACTAACCTTTCCGCATCTAAGAAAGCGAATTTTTTCCAAAAATAACCAAAAATGTATTTCTGGATTTATAGGATCCGTCGTAATGTCTTTGATGAGCTGAAAGTCATATGTGAAACACCCTTAACAATATACAATCATAAAATTGATCAATTGCTTCATCGTGCTAACAAACCGAAATTTATCCAAAAAGATAAAAATGTGGTACTTTAAATACCATAGCACCCGATGTACTGGCTCTGATGAGCTGAAAATTAATAAGGGTGATTTGTGAGATATCCTGAACAAAAAATTAAATCATAAAACTGGTGACCTGTTACATTCTGGAGGCTGTATCGTGCTAACAAATCGATATTTTTCCAAAAAAGTCATAAATGTGGTACTTCAATTACCATAGCACCCGTTGTACAGACTCTAGTAAGCTGAAAATCAGTAAGGTTCATCTCTAGGACGCCCTGAACGATATCCAATCATAAAATTGGTGACATGTTTCAAAAGCGGCCGACGACAACGATGACGGCAACGACGACGACGATATACACACAAGACTTTTTCTCTAAAAACCGTTTCATCGTGATTTTTTTGCTGAGAAATGGAAAAATAACTCAAAAAAATACAAAAAAACAAATTTTTTTGGAGTAAACCAATACTTTTCTCGCATATTAGATAGGGTTGGGGGAAAAGTAAAATCTATTGCTGATGTCACAACTCAAAGGTTATTCATTATCATAGATTATTCTATTAAAAAAACTAAATTAACATAAAAAATCGTTTCGGAATTTTTTCGTCTTACGTGCTAATAATGAATTTATGCGTTACTTTATGAACGCAATGTATATCGATCATGGCAATGCTAGAAAATTAGAACGTTACGATAAAATAAATGAATCGTATAAATTTCTCATCGAGATGTCAAGAATTATATTTTAGATTTCTAAAATAGTATATTTTATGAACTCTCTGGTAAAAATAACATGAAGAATATAATACAAGAAGCTACTCATCATCACAACACGTCGTAAAATGATCTCTAAATCTAGCATAATAATTTATATAGTATGTATAGTAGAGATTTTTTGAGCGTGACACAGCTTTGATTTATATATATTTTCCAGGAAACCCTATTAAAATGGAGCCTGCTGCAGTGAAAATGTCTATTGCGGCTTTTATATATAAAGTTCGGATGAAATAACTAATCCAATACGTGTTATAAGCATCACTTACTTCGAGGTATATTTTTGGTTGCAAGAACTACATGAATTGACGCAATTTATTCTGTTATCTACTAATCGACAATATTATTGACTCTGTCTCTTAGTCAGTCACTTGTTGTTATTAAAAAAATGAAAATAGGAACTTACTACTGAATGAACTATGAAGCAGTCAAGTGAAAATTACATTTTGGTGTGAATGGTTACATTCAAAGATATTTGATTTGAGGAACGTATTTTGAAACTTCCCTCTTGTTTTATGATTCTACTGGAATCCAGGCATTTACAAATATGGATTGTCTTTCTTCTTCTGAGTGTGTTCATCCGTTCCAGATATTGGCGATAAGCAAAACGATATGAATTGTTGCTATAAATAATACTCGTGTAAACAGGGGAAATCAAGTTCTAATGTTTTTCAACCAGGAGATTCTGCACCTTCCGGGTATCCGTCTGCCGAAGGCCTTATCTTGAAGTATCAACTGAACCCTGACATTCTAATTAGCGTTCTTTTAAAGTGTCCACAATTTCAGTCTCCTTTAAAATAATTTCTAAAATTGTACACATGGATACCTAGTCATGTGGTCAACCCAGAAGATTCTAATAATTGGTATGTATAGCCACATCTCAAAGGCTTCACGTTTCTTTGCGGATGCTTCCTCTATGCAGTATTTTATCTCTACCGAGTAGTCCCATTGCTCATTCATCATAGTACCCAAATATTTTCCTTTTATTTAATTACACTTTCGATTGTTTGATTATTGGTTGAATGTATGTTATGCTTACCCTGATAATTTCTGTTTTGTACCAGTACAGATTTATTTTAAGACTAAAATTCTAGTCGCCGATGCCTATTGTTTTCAGAGCCTCTATCAATTTGTTGTGTCGACCTTTGTCGAATCGCTTTTGATAGATATACGTATACAGTTACAGTTACAGTCAACATTTCTACAGCGCTGAATCAGAATTTGAATAGCGAATAAGTCTCTCTAGTTCTCAGCACATCAATACATTCAAAATATGTATTTGATAGATTTTTCTCGCATTTGGTATATATTCGTTTATGCATTATTTCCTGACATAATTTCAGGAGGTGGCTTAAGAGACTAATTAGTCTATAATCTTCGCATTGTATAGGGATAAATGTAGATTTCAACGAGTCATGAGGAATATCTCCAGTGTCCAAAGGCGGATTTACCACAAGGCGGAGAATGCTGAAGCCTAGGGCTGTACATTTTTTTTTGTCTCACAGAAATAAAAAAGATTCATATCTCTATATAGGTAACAGTTTTCTTCAAAATTGCACTCTTGTTTTGAGATATTTAATTTTTTTAATTCAAGAAATTCACTTTTGAATCAAAAATTAAAACTCTTGTGTGATGGGTAGAAAATTTTCAATTGAAGAATGTTTCTTTTTAACGAAGAAAAAGATACATTTACTTCGTCCAAGAGTTTCTTTCTTTTGGACTAAGATATGCGATAGCATTGGTTCAATATCTTACGGACTTACTTGACACGACTTTTCAATCAAGATGTATTATTTATCTTTTCTAAAAATTTCTTTTTATTTCTATATGTTATATCAAATAATTATTTATCGTTCATTCATAATAAATACTGATGTTGGAATCAAACACAAATTTTTATTGAAATTATTCATGGGAAATCTTGGTTAAGTGTTTAACAGATTATTTTGTATCTATAGTGGTGGTGCAAAACATGACAGGATAGCCATGTGTTGTATGAATTGTTGATAGATTATGCCATGGATTAAAGTAATTGTGTACTTACCTCAACTTGGATTATAGGGTGAAAGTAAACATCTCGCCAAGTAGCAATGGGATTCATTTATACATTAAATACCACTTAAATTAACTATACATGACCGACAATTTGCTAGGACGGTCAAGTTCAACTTCTTACATAACATACATTCGTTATTATCGATAAACAGAAAATGGTATCAATTCCGCTAGCTGTTTACAATGTTTCTTCTTATAGTAAACAATTTGTATAATGTTCATAGTTATGCTTACAATTAGTTTAAAATATCTCTTGATATTATTATTATGTCTATTATTATATTTAACCCTGCAGTGGTGGCGCCAAGTCTGTCAGACCCGAGCGGATTTATTTCATACATAAAAGTGGGGGAGCCGGGCCCAGCAGCTTGGTGCGGCCAGTACCTTCCTACCGGTTAGTATATTAGTGATTGTGGTAGTATTCGCGTCGAGAAAGTTTTTTATATTGGTTCTGTGCGACTTTTGGTTCTGTCAGACTTGGCGCCACTGCTAGTGTAACAAAAATTTTGTTGGCAGGTAAGTCAAATAATATTATGTTTTATTCACGAACGCAACAATTATTGTGATTTAGTTTTTATATTTATTAAAATAAACTATATTGTTTCAGGAAAATGAATTATGAGAAAGATCAGGCCAAATTGCTTCAGCTTCTAGATGAAGTTGTTAGTGACACAGAAGAAATATATGACGATGTTGAGTCTGAGGGAGAAGCCGATATCATTCAAGCACATTTGTCTGACTCTGACACTGAACAGGAAGGGGCGAGCGATAGAGAAGATGAAGCGCCACCAGCGAAAATTCCGCGAGTTCCTAGTTTTATTGGAAAAGATGGCACCATTTGGAAAAAGCACCGTCCAATTCAGAATGTAAGAACAAGACAATCGAATATCGTCATTCAGTTGCCAGGTGTGAAACCAATAGCGAAAAATGCAAAATCAGTAGCTGACTGCTGGAAATTATTTTTCTCAGATGAAATTTTGGAGATTATCGTAAGCAACACGAACAAATATATTCAAAAAATGAAAGACAAATATACAAGAGAACGTTCGGCAAAAATGAGCGATATTGTGGAAATAAGAGCTTTGCTAGGTCTTTTGTATTTAGCTGGTCGTCTAAAAAGTAGTCGACTAAATACACAAGAACTATGGAACCGTAACGGGAGTGGCATTGAATTATTCTGGCTGACTATGTCACAGCAACGTTTCCTTTTTTTATTGCGACATTTGAGATTTGATGACACAGATAGTCGAGAAGAAAAAAAGAAAACTGATAAAATGGCTCCGATACGAGACTTATTCGTATTGTTTGTCGCCAACTGTAAAAATGCCTACACAATAAGTGAATATGGAACAATTGACGGAAAACTTGAGGCGTTCCGCGGAAGATGTGGCTTCAAACAATATATACCTTCGAAGTCAAACAAATGTGGTTTGAAGGTGTTTGCTCTTGTTGATGCAAAAACAAGATATACTTTGAATTTAGAGCTCTATTTGGGTCAGCAGCCCGAAGGACCATATCGCGTAAGCAATGCTCCAAGCAGTGTCGTTACGAGATTGATTGGTCCAATATCGGGAACCGGAAGAAATATTACCTGCGATAACTGGTTTACGACATTTGAACTTATTCAAAACTTATATACGAATCACAAACTAACGTACGTAGGCACAGTGCGTAAAAATAAACGGCAGCTTCCACCGGAATTTATCAATACAAAATCACGATGTATCAACTCAAGCATTTTTGGATATCAGGAAAATACAACAATAGTCTCATATGTCCCAAAAAAAGGCAAAAATGTGATATTAGCGTCAAGTTTGCATCATGATGACCAAATAGATGAATCAACGGGAGAACAATATAAACCGGAGATTATTACTTTTTACAACTCCACTAAAGGAGGAGTTGATACCGTAGACGAATTATGCGCTACTTACGATGTTTCTCGTAACACCAGGAGGTGGCCTATGGTATTATTTTATGCACTTATGAATGTGGCAGGAATAAATTCGCCAATTGTACATGTGGCTAACAACCAAACTAGTTTGATACGCAGGATGTACCTCAACCAATTGGCCGTCGAACTAATAGATGAACATCTCAAGCGTCGTACTATGATGAAAAATTTAAATCCAACAATTCGTCAAAGACGGCAAGAGGTAACTGGCTTCTTACCTGAGGTTCCTAGAGCAAATCCGGAAACGCCAAATGTGAAAAAACGTTGTTATCTTTGCAAAAAAGACAGTAAAACGCGTTATTACTGCAAAATTTGCAAAAAATTTATTTGTTTATCACATGCTGAATTTCTGTGCCCGAGTTGCATACCGGAGTCCGAAAACTGAAGAAACGGCTCAGCGATACCTTATTCTTTAAGATACAATACATCACTTTTTGATTTTTAGTTTTTTTCTTAAAGCAAATCGCTCAATTTTGTATGTCTGATTTATTTTTAATAAAAAGAGATACGTGTTAACTTTTACTTGACTTTTCAATATACAATGTTTTTCTGGGTATTGGCAGGGTTAATTCTGGTTAAAAGTAATGTATAAACATAATTAGGAAGAAGAAAAAATTAAATAGTCACAAACTGTATTTTTGAAAAATTTTAAAATGTGGGTCTTTCAGACTTGGCGCCACTACTCATGTTAAACATATGGGCGCCACCACTGCAGGGTTAACAGTTCATATTTGTTCGTTTGATTTGTTTCTAACCTTCGGGGTTAATAACCACTACAAGATCCCATGTATTTATAGTTGTAGCACTTATTATTTTTCTATAAAAATAGTTTTTTTCCTATGATAATGTTAATAACATTTAAAGAATTTTAATAGTGATTCAAGATAGAAGTGTTAAAAGTGATTCTTTCACGAACTGTCGTTTAACAGACGAAACGGATTTGAACTTTGAGGCCCAACAACAGACAACGATTGAACAATCTACTTTTCCAAAAATGGATATTTATATTCATGATTTTGACGAAGAAGTGGTAGATGAATCATCAATAAGTACAACTGAAAATGCGTTTCAGAATCAGATGGCAAGTAACGACCAACTATATCCAGCTTCATGGGACATTAACGATAACTTAAGGGAAATTATCACAAGGGACAATACATACAATGAAGTGACTAAAAATTGATCAGCTTTGGTGTATTAAAAAATTTCAAGTATGATTTATGTGGCAAAAATGCTGTAACATGCAAATAGTCATAGAAAATAAAATTAAAATATACCTAGTAGGTACATTGCAGAAGAATTATAACAACTAAAATTCCTCCAGAATTAGCAGAAAACTATGTGTATAGTTTGAGAAAGAATAATGCTGTTGGATTTTTATTTTTCCAGCATTTCGGACGCCCTGAATAGTAAAATGTACTAAATCAGATTATATGGAGCAAAACCGAATGTAAAAGGTTTTAGAAGAGAGCAAATTGTTGATCAAATTGAACGTTCCAAATTACTTGCATGATTGCGTCTGAGATTTCCAAGAGGGAAACAGATAATTAGATTAACTTGAAAGATAACAATTTTCAGGTAGCTGTACACATTCAGCAGTATCCAATTACCGAGTGTCAGTAACGTATAGTTTGGACGTTATAAGTAATATTAGAATCCGTTTGGATTTTGATAAAATTAGAAACATGTAGCTTCTTTGGCTAATAAGACACCTTAGTAAAGGACGTTAAGACAAATTGAGACTTTTATCTATTGAGATTTCTACAATAATGGATTTCCTAGAGGCGGAAGAATATGAGATTTGATACAGCTGACAGTTGATAGTATATTTTGAAACGAATGATAATTCAACTGCTCTCAATTTTCAACCCCGATATTTGTTTTTTTACATATTCGAGAGAAGACCGAAAGTGATGGTATTGTGAATATCTTTATTGACCCTCACTTAATAAGCGTCACAGTGATGAATTGGCTAACGAATAGATCATGAAATTTTCACAATATCAGAAATATTTTATATAAAGCTTTTGTGAATCGCGAATTAAGATCGCTTAAATTACCATTTTGAACAGTCAATAATTCGTTCTTAGTAGATAAAACATTATTAAAAAGTTCGACCCAGACCCTGATTCAGTATTTTAATTTCTTATTATGAAACATGGAAATACACTACCCAAAATAGTTAGAGAAACATAAATTTACGTCTTAAAAATTGTATCAATTTGAACAATACATCAAATAAAGCTTGCTTTGGAGATGTACATTTTGTTCAAGTGAATTTATAAAATCAAATAAATTCTATATGTATATCCCTTTTAAGATAACCATATCAACTCGAAAAAAATACAATAATTAAAGTGGAAAAACATGAATCATCCTCCTCTCTAACGTGAAGTTGTGACCCTGATTCAGTATTTTAATTTCTTATTATGAAACATGGAAATACACTGCCCAAAATAGTTAGAGAAACATGAATTTACGTCTTAAAAATTGTATCAATTTGAACAATACATCAAATAAAGCTTGCTTTGGAGATGTATATTTTGTTCAAGTGAATTAATAAAATCAAATAAATTCTATATGTATATCCCTTTTAAGATAACCATATCAACTCGAAAAAAATACAATAATTAAAGTGGAGAAACATGAATCATCCTCCTCTCTTACGTGAAGTTGTGAAAAATTTGGTTTCTAATAACATTTGTTTTCCACCACCACGAGTTAGTGCTTTACATGTCCGTGGCATGCTGCGTACATAATTCCATTCATTCCTCGATTAGAACTTCTTTTAGTGGATGAAGGATCTGAGGTGGATCTGGGTGCTTTCGAACATATCTAACATGTATAACAGATCCCTCAGATATTCTATGGGGTCTAGATCAGGACTCAGTGGTGGCCAGTCCATGGTTTGAATCCCGTGAAGTTGAAGGAAGTTCATGGTAATTGATGCCTTATCTTCCATAAAAACTTGATTCGGGCCTATACTATAGGCTGCCGATTTAACATGATTCTCCAGAACTAGATGTACCGTTATGAGTTCAATCTTCCTGGAACTACTACAAGACCTGTTATTTCATCAAGACTAATTCCAGCCCAAGCCATCACATATCCACCAACTCCTTGTGTGGTTGCTGCAGAGTAGCGTTCATTGGACGTCGGTATATACCTACTCAACCATCACAACGAGATTCATCCGTAAAACAGTATTGGTCTCCATTGTCGAAGTTGCCAAACGAGATGATCACTAGCAAAACTTAAAGGCAAGGAATTAAGAGTTATAACAGATTTTCACACAGGTCTTCTTGGTCTCAAGTTGGCTTTCCTTAGTTTATTCCTAACTGGCTTGTTGGATAATTCAACATTTTGAGTGGCCCTTAGTCCGATTTGAAGATCTTTGGCTGTCGATACGCGAGATCGCGAAGAGGATATGACTAAAAACCTATTCTGACTTCGACCTTTTACGACCCTGTCCAAGGCGTCTTTTGTATGCTCCGGATTCTACATATCGTTTCCAAACACGATAGATAACGGAATGGCTAACGTTAAAATTTCTTTCTACCTCTCGAATATTGGTGCCATTTTCATTAGAAACAACAACACGACCGACTTCTTCATTTATATGTATCATTTTGTAAAAGTAGTGTCAAACTTAATAGTTTAAGATGGACTGTCAAAATTGTTTACCATTCCAAAAGCACATTACATTTCTAAATTACAATTTTTATTGCTCATTCAATTGTAAGTAGTTCTTGTGGTTTGTTTAATTGATTTTTGTTATTATAAAATTGATTAGTAAAATTGACTGTCTCGACCCTTACTTCGTGGAATATGCTCATATCATTCTGACGATGATATTGATTTATCGAAACAATTGTCAATTTTTTAGAATTTTCAATAACTTGTATTATATTGTGGAATTAACTAGAGACCTTGAGTTTCATTTAAAAACACTGATTAGTAAAATGTTTGATTTCATTTATTACAGTAATAGTACCTGGATGACCGAGCTTTGCTCGTTAACCGATTCATTTCATCCTCTACTTCTCGCATCATTATATATACCTGTGCATAACGATTATGCGCTTGAACGATAAACTCCAATAATTTCATCATTGAGGTAGTAATTCCTGAATTGAGTGGATGGTTAACTCTTTCATTCACGGCTTCATCAGGGTCTAAAAAGTATAGTTGTCCATACTGTGGCCGTTCAAAGACACCAACATCATTTTGGGTCGGATGTGCTGCCATATTCATTTTATGATATACTTGTCCGCAAACAATAAAACTATAAATTCCATGGCTATTTATTGTTCTATCATCTTCTACATTGAAGGATGCTAGAGCAAAAGATGCGTTTATCTGTCTTATTTTTTTATGAAATTCTTCCGAATATGGGTGACGGTTTAAAAAGAGACGTACTAATTCATTTGAAAATTTTGGTTGCTCCATTACAATTCGTCCATGCAAACAACAGTCACCAAAAGAATTTCTATTTATACGATTAGAAACGCGTTCCTCAGCGAAATGCAATGCACCACAATGTATACACAAAATTTCAAATGGTCCTAAGGCGTGATATTGCACAGCTGCAGTAATGGCACATTTATAAGTCGGCAAACAATTATTAAGTTCTAAAGCCCTACGTCGTCTTCCGTCTCGACGTCTTTGTTCTTCTAATCGGTGCTTTCGTTGTTCCTCATTTTCATTAGCTACACGTTGTGCCGCACGCTGCCGCAAATCTTGCAGACGTTGATCTCGTTGTTCGTCATTTTCAGTAGCTACACGATGTGCCGCACGCTGCCGCAAATCTCGCAGACGACGCTCTCGTTGTTCGTCATTCTCAGAAGCTACACGCTCTGCCGCACGCTGCCGCAAATCTTGTAGACGTCGCTCTCGTTGTTCGTTATTTTCATTAGCTACACGTTGGGCCGCACGCTCTCGTGAAACATCTAAATCATAAGACCTTTCTGCTCGTGTAATTTCAGTCAAATTTTGCAAGCATCTCACTTTAGCAGCACGTGTGGGACGAGCAGAAAACTGATTATGTTCTGTATTTAATGAGTCTTCACTGTGAGAAGTTTGAGAATCCTGATCAGTTTGATGACGATGCTCTTCTAGGTGTTCTTGAGACGAGTTGCGGCTTCGTGAAGTTAGATTGTTTATAAGCGTTTTTTTCCAAGATCGTTTAGGCATTTTTAAGTGAACACGTGCATTAAGAAGACCCAAATAACATAAAGTAACAATTGATTTTAGTCTAACCTCAAAGCAAACACTCATTGACTTCGTGTTACTTAACAACGCCATCTGCTGTCGTGTCGTTAAAGCAATTAGTTGCTCACAAAAAATAGTATTATTATTCGCCAATAGATTTCAGGAAGAGTCATATTTTTCAGTTGAGACTACTCAAACGCCTCCTTTTTGTTATTTTTTTTCCAAGTTTATGTTTAAGTTGATTATCGATAAAACACGAATAAAATGACATTTTCTAAAAATGATTCCTAGCTATATCGATTTATCGCCCCCGAAACCCCCTATATACTAAATTTTATGAAAATCGTTGGAGCCGATTCCGAGATTTCAATTATATATATATATATATATATATATATATATATATATATATATATATATATATATATGTGTGTATATATATCATCATCATCATACGCAGCTTATTCAACCATTTTGTTATGGTGTAGCCTCCCTTTACATATTTATATATTCCATTTCCATGTGGGCCCATTGTTGTCTATTGCTAGCTATGCGGCCCCAAGTTTGATCCTGCGAGTTTCTTTATGTCGTAGTCCCATCTTAAGTGGGGGCGTCTTCTTGGTCTTTTCACGCCTCGGGGATACCATTGCGTTATCTTTGTGGTCCATCTATCGTCTGTACTTCTAGCGAGATGCCCCGCCCATTGCGACTTTAGGGATCTGATTCTATTTATGACATCTATCACTTGGGTCTTTTGTCTGATCCAATCAAGCCTTTTTCTATCTCTCCTTGTTATTCCAAGCATGCATCGTTCCATAGACCTCTGCGTTACCTGGAGTTTTCTAATGATATCAGTTTTCAGGGTCCAGGTTTCACAGCCGTATGGTAATACTGGTAGTACGCACTGATCAAACGCTTTCGTTTTCAAACGGAGTGACATTCTAGACTTGAAGATGATAGAGTTCTGTCCAAATGTTCTCCATGCTAATTTGATTCATCTGTTTATTTCTGGAAGTAGAGAGCCTGATATGTGTATTAGTTGACCCAGGTATATGTATTCTTCTACTATTCCCAGGGCAGTGTCATTAATTGTTATTTCTTGTGCGTTTATCAGTTCGTTATATATTATCTTGGTCTTACTCAGATTTATTTTAAGGCCTACTTCATTGCTTGCTGCATTCAGTTCATTTATTTGTTGTTGCATTTCGCCAGGGTTACTCGCTATCAGGATGATGTCATCAGCAAATCTTAGATGGTTCAAGTATTATCCATCTATATTCAGACCTGTGTTGTTCCAGCCCAGTTTTCTGAAGATGCTTTCTAGTGTTGCTGTAAATAACTTTGGTGATATTGCGTCTCCTTGTCTAACTCCTCTGCTGGTGGGGAATTCTGGTGTGCCCTCATATATCCTAACTCTCGCTTTGGCTTCCCTATATATATTTGCTAGGGTCTCAATATATGGCTCGTCGACCCCTTGTTCTGTTAGGGCATTTATTACTGCTCTGGGATATATAGAGTCGAATGCTCTCTCAAAGTCGATGAAGGCTAGTGCTAGAGGTTGGTCGTATTCTTTGGTTCGACTGATAACCTCTTTGAGGGTATGGATGTGATCTATTGTACTGAAGCCTTTGCGGAATCCAGCCTGTTCTCGTGGTTGGGTCGAGTCTAGTGTATTTTGTATTCTGTTGTGAATGATCTTTGTGAATACCTTGTACGTCACTGGTAGTATACTCATTGGTCTGTAGTTCTTAATGTCTTCTTTGCTGCCTTTCTTGTGGATCAACACTATAAGGGCGCTGTTCCACTCTTTAGGTATGCTCCTGGACATCAGACAGTTCGTGTATAGTTTGGCAAGGTACTTCCACGTTTTAGCTCCTGCATATTTGAGTATTTTGGTCGTGATGCCGTCATTTCCCGCTGCTACGCCATTTTTCATGCTTTTTAGTGCCATTTCTACTTACTCCACCAATACTTCTGGTATGGCATCTTGTGAGTGTTCTATTATTTCTTCCAAGTTTTCAGGGGCCTTGTATAGGTCTCCATAGAATTTGGCTACTAGGTCTATTATTTCATTCCTGTCTGTGGTTCTTGTGTTTCCATTAGTTAATGCAACTATCTGTCTTTTCCCTATTATTAGTGCCCTTTTTACATTTTTGTAGCTTTTACGGTTTTCTATTGTTGTTTGTACCAGTTTCTCGTTGTAATTTCTGATATCTTCTGCGATTTTCTTTCGTATCGTCTTGCACAGTTCGGTGTATTCAATTCTGTGAATGTTTGTTCTCTTTTTCATTTCTCTTCGTTTTTGTAATAGTGCTTTTGTTTCCGGAGTTAGTTTTTTGTGTTCACCTCGTTGTTGCAGACCTCCCACTTCTACGGCGCAGTTTCGAATTGTGTCTATCAGTTCAGGGTTGTTATATTCCACTTTTTGTAGTCTTTCTTCTAGTAGTGCTTCATATTGGTGAGAGTTCTCTTTCAGCCTTTCGTTGTTTATGTTTTTCGTTGTGTTGGTTTTGATTGGTCCTGACCTTTCTAGTTTTATATCTAAGACCAGTCGAGCTCTAATTAGTCGATGGCCGCTTCCTGTAGTGAATTTGTTGAGCGTGCTTAGATCTTTTACTGTGTTCATTTTATTGGTGAGGATAAAGTCTATTTCGTTTCTGATAGTTGCACCGGGGCCTTCCCACGTCCATTTCCTGTTAGGGTTCTTCTTGAAGAAGGAGTTTGCCACATACATGTTCTGAAAGTGTGCGAACTGTATTAATCTCCTCTTTCATTCCTTTCTCCGAATCCATATTTCCCCATTCCTTTTTCTTGGTCTTTCCTGTGTGCTACTTTGGCATTTAAGTCTCCCATTATGTATTTGAAGTGACTATTGTCGTTGCTGAGCGCTTTGGTTATTTCATTATAGAATTCTTCTATTTCGTCGTCACTATGGCTGATTGTTGGGGCGTATACCTGAATAATCTGGATAGTATATCTTTTGGAGAGTCTTAGTGTTATGCTGGCTACTCTGTCTGAGGTGCTTGTTATCCTTATGATTCTATTTTTCCAGGGTTTCTTAATTAGGAATCCTACTCCGCTTGTTCTTCCTGTTGGTGTTCCTTGGTGGTATAGAAGATTCCCTGATTCAAGTTCTATGAGTTCTTCATTTTTTCGTCTTACTTCGCTAATGCCCATGATATCCCACTTCATTTTTGCTGCCTCTGTTTCCAGTTCCATAATCCTAGCTTGATTAGAGAGTGTACGGCAGTATATATATATATATATATATATATATATATATATATATATATATACGATACAAGAATTGCTCATTTAAAGATATAAGATATGGTCCATTGGCCTAGATTTATAAATCAACGTGGCTGACTGAGAATTATCGTAGCTTATGCTCAAGGCACACCCTAACAAATCCAAATCCAAATGGCCCGTCTATTTGTAAATGATTTTTGTATACGAAGCAATATTTCTGAAGCGGCTGTTGGGGTCGTCCTTATAGCATACTTACTTCAAGTTATCCAGCACGACTTTATTGTTCCTTCTTCAAATAGTGGTGAATACTAGATGTGTAGTGTACATATCACCTAAATTAATTTGATTCTTGTTTTCCTTTATTATTTTAATCATTGCTCTTAATTAAATTAGTATGTAATTGTATCTAACGTGCCACAGACAAAAGTCCTCTCAAATATTTAAATTTTAACTGAATAACTCGATTCACAATGCTTTTTTAAAGCAATCCATTCGATAAACGGAATGTAACTGTAAGAGCGTACTGTCATGTTTGGAAGGTTATAAAACTGAATCTGTATGAATATGTATTGAAAGGTAATAGGCCACTTGAATTACATAACTTTATCATTAATCAAGTTAATTATAAATAGTGCTCTGGATTCTAATTTGGATCTTTGTCTATGGTAAATGCAA
Organism: Galeruca laticollis; assembly: GCA_963921935.1. Classification (NCBI taxonomy): domain Eukaryota; kingdom Metazoa; phylum Arthropoda; class Insecta; order Coleoptera; family Chrysomelidae; genus Galeruca; species Galeruca laticollis. The sequence goes on from OY998177.1 coordinate 4,209,583, forward strand.
ATATATAAGGAATCTATTTAGATAAGTTTACTATTCGGTACACATTATTCAATATGTAGTTAACCCACTCAAGTGTAAGATCGAATTTTAATAAAATAAACAGTTAAGTGCGACAGTCTGAGTTTAAATCGAAATCCTTTACAGGTATATCGTTCTGCAAACTTGCCTACAAAATTCTAAATATTTATTATATCTTTCAAGACAAACCTACTCAATATTTTGTCGTGACCATTTATTTATTCATTCAAATTAAGCAACAATATTGCAGGTTACTTAAAAGATTTGTTTTGCATCCAGAATTTATGAACGAAACTTCTCAAGCCACTTGAATAAATCAGAATGACCAGCGAATTTATTGAATATTTATATCCATTTCCAACGTATCGTGTTAAAAATGTTATTTTCCTGTTTACTAAAGATTAAAATAATCTCCATTCACCAGCTACGAATATTTGCGACGGAATAAAACACTCATACATCAATTCGCATGATTAAATAGTATACAAATATTATTCATATATGCGTTTGGCCAGCTAAACTACAAAAACAAATTATGTTTGTATTCGGAGGGATTTTACCATTAAATTTCAAACTAAAAAGCTTACGTTTATTTCTGTAGCGTATTGAGATTATAAATATTTGATGTTTTATTAATTTATGTTTAATTGCTGTTGAAATGTAATAAATCTAATCAATATAGATTATTATTAAAAGTAAACGATACCCGTTTACAATCAATTGCTTCCACTTATTTTCCTTTATTCGTTTTATTTTTTCTCATGTCAGGCGCTCTCGTTTCCTAGACATCCTTCCAAAAGAATCATTAATGATGATTTCGAGGCACTTATATTCGTTAATATCGAATTTTGACTCCTGTTGTTATTAGTTAACGATGTCTCTCAAGAATCTGAGAGTTTTCAATCAATTATGGATTCTTTCAGGAATTAAATTAGTGGAAAATTGGAGCTTATTGTGTAGAGAAATAGTTCACAAAAAACATTCTGATTTCAGTTCTAACAGTCGAATTGCTTAGGAGTGGATTTTTTTATTTATATTACCATACCAGCGTTTAAAAGACAATAACAACGAAGAGGGTAATTTTGATACATTTTACTTCACTTACCAGTTATTTCATCAATCTAACAGGAAAAAAATGATATCGAATAAAAAGTAATAAAACAGTTCATGAAATGTTGACCTAAAATTTCACATTACGTGCTTTAATTGAAGCACATTCATTAGTTAAGTTATGTACTCAAAAGATAAGATTGCCAAATCTGTCATGCATATTTGGCCAGTTCTCAACCGTAAATAGTTCTTAATTAGTTTGAGTTTAGTAAATGTCATTTCACACTATGCGACGCTAACGGGCATTGTGAAGTAAATTCTTAATTGAATTTCTCTAACTAATTCAGCAGCATCCACGTCTCTGCTGTACATGAGGCTAAAATATTTGGCTCAGTTTTTCGAATCAGATACTGTTGCTTTTTTGCAAGGATGACCCTGATAAGAATACAAAAGTTTCTGACACTTTTGTGTATGCCTCTGATCTGTTACTAATTTCGGTTATTTAGTTTTCATAAACACAAAATCATTCTCGCTGGAATTCTTCATTTTGAGCTCCCAGGCAGCTCCCATTCATGGCAATTTCTGATGATAAGGTATTAACTTTCTCAATTCGTTTATGGAAAAAGAAGTATCATTGCCAATTTCATCAGATACAGGTTAATAAATTATATCATTCACGCCAAGATCACGCCGAGTCTTAATCTTCTTGGAATGGCCACAGATTCGATGCAATGTCAAGAGACATGTCTTTAGCTTACAATGACTTATTAGTACAATCCCTGGATATTAATATTTCCGACCACATATAGAGTAGGTAGATAAACTGTAAATAACAGAATAACAGAAAACAACAAAAGACGATTAGAAGCTGTAGAAATGGATGTATTCAGAAGATCGTTAGGAATCAGCAGAAGACAAAGAAAACGAAATGAGGACGTACGTCTCCAAATGGGGATAGAAGGCTCCTTAATAACGGACATCGAGAGAAAACAATTAGTGTGGTACGGGCATGTTCAGAGGATGGAAGAGAAAAGACTTCCCAAGAAAGTAATGAACTGGATGCCGCCTAATCGTCGAAAACGCGGAATACCTAGGAAAACATGGAAAGAAGGAATAGCGAAGGCGATGAGCTCACGATACCTGAGAGAGGGCCAATGGGACGATAGGAAGAGATGGAAGTTAGACATCGCACAACGTCGAAAGACGTTTTAAAACCGATATATATATATATATATATATATATATTATATATATATATATATATATATATATATATATATATATATATATATATATATATATATATATATATATATATATATATAGATAAACTGTAAATCAATGTTTGTGAGTATGCTTGAAGCTCAAAAAACAGTTTCGTTATTCAATTCTTGATTGTTGGGCATCTCCTTTAGAGGAGTGTATAAACATTTTATGTCTTTCTCAATGAAAGTGATGGCCTGTCTTTTTGAATACCATCTTCAGATTGCTATCCAAATACGTGTTCAAACATTCCCATCGTACGGTTGAACCTTTGGCAAAACAGAATATACTCTGTATTCCAAAAATGTGATCGTCATTGCATATACTTCTAGCTAGGTTATTGATGCTCCCATTGTGTGTTTTTATATTCACAGTTTGAGGACAAGTTTCACAAGAAAAGAACCTGTATAAGTTGGCCATTTGCAAGGGTCATCATATACTATTTCTTGTACTTTTCTCTCTGTAACGATTCTACTTTCATCATGTTGATATTCTTGGGAAACTTCGTCGTCGTAAGAAGTAACTTCCATTTCAACAGGACCGTCCATTTTTTCTTCTAATTTATCTTCTGGGTTCTGGGACGGAAGTCGGCCATGTTGGATTTCTTGGCCGGCTGCGCGCGCACCGGAAGTGACGGTGGCGCTGGTGTGCCGTGACGTCATAAGGGGAGGGGTCGAGGTCGGCCATTTTTTATCGTGTAATTGTAGATTTCTATTGCTAGATGGCGTATGTCATTTTTTGTAGATTTCTATAGTGGTGCCGTCCATTTTTTATCCCGTAGATTTTCTTTTCACTCTCGGATAATGTGTCGTAATTTTTGTGAAGTAAGTACCGAATATATTTTTTTAATTAAATGAAAAATGTCTCGTCTCGACCGTGAGATTGGAACCCACGACACACAGCGTCGAATTTATTATGTCTGCGAGTATTCCTACTACACCATTTGATAATGTTGTAATCTATTGCGGGATGTAGGTATAAGAATTATAAAAACATGTGCGCGCGCGTTCGTTACATTTTAATAATTATGGAAAAGACATAGTATATTTTTTATAACGTCATAAGAGCATTAGATATTTATCTCTGTTATTATTGGTCAACATAGATCAATCGTTGTGGTGATAGAGCTTTTTTATATACGGAATGTACCAAAATGATGCAATAAGGGTGTTATAAATTTGTGGAAATGGTATATATTTCTTATATACAGGGTGTAGTCATAAAATATGTTTAATCGTTATGGTATTATTTTGGGCAAGCGACACATCAGTTGGAAGGGCAGAGAGAAAAATAGCATTATTTTGGACATGCGCAATGGTTACAGAAGTGCTTATGATTTTTGTTTTTTGTTATCAGAAGAGTATAGACGCAAATTGAAGGAATTTACTAAAAAAGTAAAGATCGGTATAACTGTGCAATGATATATAAAACCAAGGAAACTATATCTGCTGATCATTATAATTACTACTTAAGAAGACAGTTTGAAAGTGGAGAACTTCCTAGATTTATCTGTTCTTTGAAGACATCATATTGTGGGTCTCCTAAGTGGCTTCAAATTTCTAGCTCTAAATCCAATACTTGTTTCTTATCACAAATATGTAGTACTTCTAGTTTTGTATTAGGTGTCAATGAAATTCCATACATTGTTAAAATCTCGAACTGAGGAATGAAATCAATAACGTTACTTTTTATAAAGAGAGAGAATAGTTATGAAATTTAAATAATATTCTTAGAAATTCACGACGAACGAAATCAAGGTGTATATTAACATAAGATTCCTAATTATGTCAGCCGATAAACACCCAAGCTTATCAACGAGTTTTTCCGTTTTTCTCATTCAAGAGACCATAGGAACTAAATTAACGATAAACGAGTGAGATCAAAAGCGTCTATTAATAGAAATATTATTGAAATAGATCTCTCTCATTGTAATAATTATTACGGCGTTGAATGATGTAATGTAAAATTCGATATACAGGGTGTTGACATGAAAGTACCATAAGACGCTACGATATATCTCCGTTGTTATTGGCTAGATTTTAATGGGACAAACGCGGTTATAGATTATTTGTTTATATACAGGTTGTCAGAAAGGCACTCTGCTGTTATTGGTCGGATTGAAGTCAAATAAACGGTGTTAGGTACGCTACTACAATCGATATACAGGGTGTGGACAATGCCATAAGGGCACTCTGCTTGGACTTTCATCGAACAAAACAGGATGTACCAAATCGCCATTAGGTCACTACGACAATCAATATACAGGATATCATTGGACACGTTCGATCGTTATACAGGATGTACAAATATGCCATAGGGGCGCTACAATGTATCTCTGCTATTATTGGTCGGATTGAAATCGAACAAACGGCGTTATAGATTATTTCGATATACAGGGTGTCGACATAAATATGCCATATGGGCACTCTGTTATTATTGGTCGGTAACAGTTGCCGTCGAGGGGAATTTGGTGACCTTGTTTCTGCGAGACATGGAGTTAAAGCGCTACCCTTCTTCTTGCACAGCGATAATCAGAAGGCCAAAGGTGTTCGAGAAGTTCTTGGGGAAAGTATGGAAAGAGTTACGAAAAAATATGATAAACCTGTATGTATACCATTTAAAGTGGAACTGGCAGGTGTAAATGTGGAAACACTGTTAAAAGAATTACTCGAATTATTAAAATAATTACAAAAAGAAGACTATTATCTACTAGACTTCAATATTACTCAAGACTTCTGTGGGGTGTTCCAGAAAGAAGAAGAAATGACAAACTACTTAACAAGTAACTTTAACTTTCGTAAACATGGAATGTATAGGGAGAATTGTAACGTAATTGTAAATAATAATAATAATACAGTCGGAATTGATTGTTTTACGTGGCTTACATCTAACGCGATGGTTAAACTATACGCTTAATGTTACTAGTTCTCGGTAAACAGTGGTAAATATCAAGAGAAATGACAAAATCGCGCAACATAGCTTATATGGCATATATCGACCAAAGAAAACTCTACTTTGTTATGCCCAAAATCGATGCATTTGTCTGAATCATACTAGAAACTTGCAATATTGGCCATATATTTCTTATTATTTGTAGATTTCGTGGACATCTACATATTTAATGCTGGGTTAAATCTATACAAACGTCGTTTTATGTTACTAGTTCTCCGTAAATAGTGCTAAATATCGTGAGAAATGACGAAATCGTTAAACATAGCTAGTTATATGGTATATTACGAGAATAGTTGGGTTGGAATATCAAAAGCTAGACTTAGTTTTGCTCAAAACCGATGCATTTGTCTGCATCGTACTAGAAACTTCCAATATTAGCCATTTATTTGTTATTATTGGTAGATATTGTGAACATCTACATATTTAATGCTAGGTTGAATCTATATAAATAATTGTTGTTACTGATTCTCGGTAAATAGTGCTAAATATCGAGAGAAATGACTAAATCGCTCAACATAGCTAGTTATACGTCATATAAAGATGGTTTATTGTGAAAGCTGGTCAAAGTTTTGTTCAAATGTTGACCTTATAGTTGTTATAATTGGCAGATATCGTGGACAGCTACATATATAATGCTATGTTGAATCTATCTAAATGTCGGCAAATGTTTAATTATATGTGGTTGCTTCTAATCTTGTAATTCCATATTCTCTGTCTAAAGTGTTGGAAAATGTGTGTTTTAATCTCTTATCTGGACAGTTGACGATATCTATAATATGGTTTCCAATGCTCTTGTTAACACCAGGACTGGTTATTTGACAAATAAATTTGTTGTATATTTTAACCATCGCGTTAGATGTAGCCACGTAAGGCTATCAATTCCGACTGTATTATTATTATTATTTACAATTATGGAACAATTCTCCCTATACATTCCATGTTTACGAAAGTTAAAGATACTTGTTATATTTGCTATATTTGCCTATTATAACAGATATATAGCTAATATTGGAAGTTTATAGAACGATTCAAACAAGCATCAATATTGGGCATAACAAAGTCCAGTTTTCTTTTGTCGATATATGCTATATAAGCTATGTTGAGCGATTTAGTCATTTCTCTCAATATTTAGCACTATTTACCGAGAACTAGTAACAATAAGCGACGATAGATTCAACCTAATCTAGCTTATTTACGTAAATTTCCGCGATATATGCCTATTATAACAGATATATGGCTAATATTGGAAGTTTATAGGACGATTCATACAAATTCATCGATTTTGAGTAAAACTAAGTCCACCTTTGGTTATCCCATCTTTTGTCTTTATATGACATATAACTAGGTCTACTGAGCGATTTTGTCATTTCTCTCGATATTTAGCGCTATTTACCGAGAACTAGTAACATTAACCGACATTTCGATAGATTTAACCCAGCATTATATATCTAGATGTCCACGATATCTACCAATAATAAGAAATATATGGCCAATATTACAAGTTTCTAGAACGATACAGACAAATGCATCGATTTTATGCATAACAAAGTCCAGTTTTCTTTTGTCGATATAGGCTATATAAGCTATGATGATCGATTTTGTCAATTCTCTTGATATTTAGTACTGTTTACCGAGAACTAGTAACAATAAGCGACGATATATTCAACCTAATGTAGCTTATTTATGTAAATTTCTACGATATTTGCCTATTATAACAGATATATGGCTAATATTGGAAGTTTCTAGAACGATTTAGACGAATGCATCGATTTTGATCAAAACTAAGTCCACCTTTGGTTATCCCATCTTTTGTCTTTATATACCATATAGTTAGCTATGTTTAACGATTTCGTCATTTCTCACGGTATTTAGCAATATTTATCCAGAACTAGTAACATCAACCACTATTTAGATAGATAGAACCCAGCAATAAATATGTAGATGTCAACGATATCTACAATAATAAGAAATATATGGTCAATATTGCAAGTTTCTAGAACGATTCAGACAAATGCATCGATTTTATGCATAACAAAGTCCAGTTTTCTTTTGTCGATATATGCCATATAAGCTATGTTGAGCGAATTTGTCATTTCTCTTGATATTCAGCAATGTTTACCGAGAACTAGTAACAATAAGCGACGATAGATTCGACCTAATCTAGCATATTCACGTAAATTTCCGCGATATATGCCTATTATGGCAGCTATATGGCTAATATCGGAAGTTTCTAGAACCATTTAGACGAATGCATCGATTTTGACCAAAACTAAGTCCTGCTTTTGTTATCCCATCTTTGGTCGTTATATGCCACATACCTAGCTATGTTTAGCGATTTTGTCATTTCTCTCGATTTTTTGCGCTATTTATCGAGAATTAGTAACATTAACCGACAATTAGATTCAACCTAGCATTATATATGTAGATGTCAACGATATCTACAATAATAAGAAATATATGGTCAATATTGCAAGTTTCCATAACGATTCAGACACATGCATAGATTTTGGGCATAACAAAGTCCAGTTTCCTTTTGTCGATATATGCCATATAAGCTATGTTGAGCGATTTTGTCATTTCTCTTGATATTTAGCACTGTTTACCGAGAACTAGTAACAATAAGCGACGATACATTCAACCTAATGTAGCTTATTTATGTAAATTTCTACGATATTTGCCTATTATAACAGATATATGGCTAATATTGGAAGTTTCTAGAACGATTCATACAAATTCATCGATTTTGAGTAGAACTAAGTCCACCTTTGGTTATCCCATCTTTTGTCTTTATATGACATATAACTAGGTCTACTGAGCGATTTTGTCATTTCTTCCGATATTTAGCACTATTTGCCGATAACTACTAACATTAACCTACATTTAGATATATTCAATCTAGCATTATATATGTAGATGTCCACGATATCTGCCAATAATAACAAATATATGGCCAATATTGCAATTTTTTTGACAATTCATCTATTTTGAGCAAAATTAAGTCCATCTTTTACAATAATCATCTTTTGTCTTCATATGACATATAACTAGCTATGTTAAGCGATTTTGTCATTGCGCCCGATATATAGCATTATTTTCCGAGAAATAGTAACATTTACCGACATTTAGATAGATTCAACATTGAATTATATATGTAGCTGTCCACGATATCTGTCAATTATAACAACTATAAAGCCAATATTTGTCTTTGTCCAGCTTTTACAATAAACCATCTTTATATGACGTTACATATAATCCCTGATCGTCGCTTAATGTTACTAGTTCTCGGTAAACAGTGGTAAATATCAAGAGAAATGACAAAATCGCGCAACATAGCTTATATGGCATATATCGACCAAAGAAAACTCTACTTTGTTATGCCCAAAATCGATGCATTTGTCTGAATCATACTAGAAACTTGCAATATTGGCCATATATTTCTTATTATTTGTAGATTTCGTGGACATCTACATATTTAATGCTGGGTTAAATCTATACAAACGTCGTTTTATGTTACTAGTTCTCCGTAAATAGTGCTTAATATCGGGGTAATTACGCAATCGCTAAACATAGCTAGTTATATGATGTATAACGAGAATAGTTGGGATGGGATATCAAAAGCTAGACTTAGTTTTGCTCAAAACCGATGCATTTGTCTGAATCGTTCTAGAAACTTCCAATATTAACCATTTATTTGTTATTATTGGTAGATATTGTGAACATCTACATATATAATGCTAGGTTGAATCTATATAAATAATGGTTGTTACTGATTCTCGGTAAATAGTGCTAAATATCGGGAGAAATGACTAAATCGCTCAACATAGCTAGTTATACGTCATATAAAGATGGTTTATTGTGAAAGCTGGTCAAAGTTTTGTTCAAATGTTGACCTTATAGTTGTTATAATTGGCAGACATCGTGGACAGCTACATATATAATGCTATGTTGAATCTATCTAAATGTCGGCAAATGTTTAATTATACATGGTTGCTTCTAATCTTGTAATTCCATGTTCTCTGTCTAAAGTGTTGGAAAATGTGTGTTTTAATCTCTTATCTGGACAGTTGACGATATCTATAATATGGTTTCCAATGCTCTTGTTAACACCAGGACTGGTTATTTGACAAATAAATTTGTTGTATATTTTAACCATCGCGTTAGATGTAAGCCACGTAAGGCAATCAATTCCGACTGTATTATTATTATTATTTACAATTATGGTACAATTCTCCCTATACATTCCATGTTTACGAAAGTTAAAGATACTTGTTAAGTAGTTTTTCATTTCTTCTTCTTTCTGGAACACCCCACAGAAGTCTTGAGTAATATTGAGGTCTAGTAGATATTAGTCTTCTTTTTGTAATTGTTTCAATAATTCGAGTAATTCATTTAACAGTGTTTCCACATTTACACCTGCTAGTTCCAGTTTAAATGGTATACATACAGGTTTATCATATTTTTTCGTAACTCTTTCCATACTTTCCCCAAGAACTTCTCGAACATCTTTGGCCTTCTGATTATCGCTGTGCAAGAAGAAGGGTAGCTTGGCTTTAGCTCCATGTCTCGCAGAAACCAGGTCACCAAATTTTCCTCGAAGGCAACTGTTACCGACCAATAATAACAGAGTGCCCTTATGGCGTCTTTATGTCGACACCCTGTACATCGAAATAATCTATAACGCCGTTTGTTCGATTTCAATCCGACCAATAATAGCAGAGATACATTGTAGTGCCCTTATCGCATCTTTGTACATCCTGTATAACGATCGAACGTGTCCAATGATATCCTGTATATTGATCGTCGTAGTGACCTAATGACGATTTGTTACATCCTATTTTGTTCTATGAAAATCCAAGCAGTGTGCCCTTATGGCATTGTCCACACCCTGTATATTTATTGTAGTAACGTACCTAACACCCTTTATTCGACTTCAATCCGACCAATAACAGCAGAGTGCCTTTTTGACAACCTGTATATAAACAAATAATCTATCACCGCGTTTGTCCCAATAACAACGGAGATATATCGTAGCGTCTTATGGTATTTTCATGTCAACACCCTGTATATCGAATTTTACATTACATCATTCAACGCCGTAAAAATTATTACAATGAGAGAGATCTATTTCAATAATATTTCTATTAATAGACGCTTTTGATTTCACTTGTTTATCGTTAATTTAGTTCCTATGGTCTCTTGAATGAGAAAAACGGAAAAACTCGTTGATAAGCTTGGGTGTTTATCGGCTGACATAATTAGGAATCTTATGTTAATATACACCTTGATTTCGTTCGTCGTGAATTTCTAAGAATATTATTTAAATTTCATAACTATTCTCTCTCTTTATAAAAAGTAACGTTATTGATTTCATACCTCAGTTCGAGATGTTTACAATGTATGGAATTTCATTGACACCTAATACAAAACTAGAAGTACAACATATTTGTGATAAGAAACAAGTATTGGATTTAGAGCTAGAAATTTGAAGCCACTTAGGAGACCCACAATATGATGTCTTCAAAGAACAGATAAATCTAGGAAGTTCTCCACTTTCAAACTGTCTTCTTAAGTAGTAATTATAATGATCAGCAGATATAGTTTCCTTGGTTTTATATATCATTGCACAGTTATACCGATCTTTACTTTTTTAGTAAATTCCTTCAATTTGCGTCTATACTCTTCTGATAACAAAAAACAAAAATCATAAGCACTTCTGTAACCATTGCGCATGTCCAAAATAATGCTATTTTTCTCTCTGCCCATCCAACTGATGTGTCGCTTGCCCAAAATAATACCATATCGACTATGCATTAAACATATTTTATGACTACACCCTGTATATAAGAAATATATACCTATTCCACAAATTTATAACACCCTTATTGCATCATTTTGGTACATTCCGTATATAAAAAAGCTCTATCACCACAACGATTGATCTATATTGACCAATAATAACAGAGATGAATATCTAATGCCCTTATGACGTTATAAAGAATATACTATGTCTTTTCCATAATTATTAAAATGTAACGAACGCGCGCGCACATGTTTTTATAATTCTTATACCTACATCTCGCAATAGATTACAACATTATCAAATGGTGTAGTAACATCAACCAACATTTAGATAGATATAACCCAGCAATAAATATGTAGATGTCAACGATATCTACATTAATAAGGAATATATGATCAATATTGCAAGTTTCTAGAACGATTCAGACAAATGCAGACAATTTTGGGCATAACAAAGTCCAGTTCTCTTTTGTCGATATATGCCATATAAGCTATGTTGAGCGATTTTATCATTTCTCTTGATATTTAGCACTATTTACCGAGAACTAGTAACATTAAGCGACGATAGATTCAACCTACTGTACCTTACTTGCGTAAATTTCCGCTATATTTGCCTATTATAACAGATATATAGCTAATATTGGAAGTTTATAGAACGATTCAAACAAGCATCAATATTGGGCATAACAAAGTCCAGTTTTCTTTTGTCGATATATGCTATATAAGCTATGTTGAGCGATTTAGTCATTTCTCTCAATATTTAGCACTATTTACCGAGAACTAGTAACAATAAGCGACGATAGATTCAACCTAATCTAGCTTATTTACGTAAATTTCCGCGATATATGCCTATTATAACAGATATATGGCTAATATTGGAAGTTTGTAGGACGATTCATACAAATTCATCGATTTTGAGTAAAACTAAGTCCACCTTTGGTTATCCCATCTTTTGTCTTTATATGACATATAACTAGGTCTACTGAGCGATTTTGTCATTTCTCTCGATATTTAGCGCTATTTACCGAGAACTAGTAACATTAACCGACATTTCGATAGATTTAACCCAGCATTATATATCTAGATGTGCACGATATCTACCAATAATAAGAAATATATGGCCAATATTACAAGTTTCTAGAACGATACAGACAAATGCATCGATTTTATGCATAACAAAGTCCAGTTTTCTTTTGTCGATATAGGCTATATAAGCTATGATGATCGATTTTGTCAATTCTCTTGATATTTAGTACTGTTTACCGAGAACTAGTAACAATAAACGACGATATATTCAACCTAATGTAGCTTATTTATGTAAATTTCTACGATATTTGCCTATTATAACAGATATATGGCTAATATTGGAAGTTTCTAGAACGATTTAGACGAATGCATCGATTTTGATCAAAACTAAGTCCACCTTTGGTTATCCCATCTTTTGTCTTTATATACCATATAGTTAGCTATGTTTAACGATTTCGTCATTTCTCACGATATTTAGCAATATTTATCCAGAACTAGTAACATCAACCACTATTTAGATAGATAGAACCCAGCAATAAATATGTAGATGTCAACGATATCTACAATAATAAGAAATATATGGTCAATATTGCAAGTTTCTAGAACGATTCAGACAAATGCATCGATTTTATGCATAACAAAGTCCAGTTTTCTTTTGTCGATATATGCCATATAAGCTATGTTGAGCGAATTTGTCATTTCTCTTGATATTCAGCAATGTTTACCGAGAACTAGTAACAATAAGCGACGATAGATTCGACCTAATCTAGCATATTCACGTAAATTTCCGCGATATATGCCTATTATGGCAGCTATATGGCTAATATCGGAAGTTTCTAGAACCATTTAGACGAATGCATCGATTTTGACCAAAACTAAGTCCTGCTTTTGTTATCCCATCTTTGGTCGTTATATACCACATACCTAGCTATGTTTAGCGATTTTGTCATTTCTCTCGATTTTTTGCGCTATTTATCGAGAATTAGTAACATTAACCGACAATTAGATTCAACCTAGCATTATATATGTAGATGTCAACGATATCTACAATAATAAGAAATATATGGTCAATATTGCAAGTTTCCATAACGATTCAGACACATGCATAGATTTTGGGCATAACAAAGTCCAGTTTTCTTTTGTCGATATATGCCATATAAGCTATGTTGAGCGATTTTGTCATTTCTCTTGATATTTAGCACTGTTTACCGAGAACTAGTAACAATAAGCGACGATACATTCAACCTAATGTAGCTTATTTATGTAAATTTCTACGATATTTGCCTATTATAACAGATATATGGCTAATATTGGAAGTTTCTAGAACGATTCATACAAATTCATCGATTTTGAGTAGAACTAAGTCCACCTTTGGTTATCCCATCTTTTGTCTTTATATGACATATAACTAGGTCTACTGAGCGATTTTGTCATTTCTTCCGATATTTAGCACTATTTGCCGATAACTACTAACATTAACCTACATTTAGATATATTCAATCTAGCATTATATATGTAGATGTCCACGATATCTGCCAATAATAACAAATATATGGCCAATATTGCAATTTTTTTGACAATTCATCTATTTTGAGCAAAATTAAGTCCATCTTTTACAATAATCATCTTTTGTCTTCATATGACATATAACTACCTATGTTAAGCGATTTTGTCATTGCGCCCGATATATAGCATTATTTTCCGAGAAATAGTAACATTTACCGACATTTAGATAGATTCAACATTGAATTATATATGTAGCTGTCCACGATATCTGTCAATTATAACAACTATAAAGCCAATATTTGTCTTTGTCCAGCTTTTACAATAAACCATCTTTATATGACGTTACATATAATCCCTGATCGTCGGTTAATGTTACTAGTTCTCGGTAAACAGTGGTTAATATCAAGAGAAATGACAAAATCGCGCAACATAGCTTATATGGCATATATCGACCAAAGAAAACTCTACTTTGTTATGCCCAAAATCGATGCATTTGTCTGAATCATACTAGAAACTTGCAATATTGGCCATATATTTCTTATTATTTGTAGATTTCGTGGACATCTACATATTTAATGCTGGGTTAAATCTATACAAACGTCGTTTTATGTTACTAGTTCTCCGTAAATAGTGCTTAATATCGGGGTAATTACGCAATCGCTAAACATAGCTAGTTATATGATGTATAACGAGAATAGTTGGGATGGGATATCAAAAGCTAGACTTAGTTTTGCTCAAAACCGATGCATTTGTCTGAATCGTTCTAGAAACTTCCAATATTAACCATTTATTTGTTATTATTGGTAGATATTGTGAACATCTACATATATAATGCTAGGTTGAATCTATATAAATAATGGTTGTTACTGATTCTCGGTAAATAGTGCTAAATATCGGGAGAAATGACTAAATCGCTCAACATAGCTAGTTATACGTCATATAAAGATGGTTTATTGTGAAAGCTGGTCAAAGTTTTGTTCAAATGTTGACCTTATAGTTGTTATAATTGGCAGACATCGTGGACAGCTACATATATAATGCTATGTTGAATCTATCTAAATGTCGGCAAATGTTTAATTATACATGGTTGCTTCTAATCTTGTAATTCCATGTTCTCTGTCTAAAGTGTTGGAAAATGTGTGTTTTAATCTCTTATCTGGACAGTTGACGATATCTATAATATGGTTTCCAATGCTCTTGTTAACACCAGGACTGGTTATTTGACAAATAAATTTGTTGTATATTTTAACCATCGCGTTAGATGTAAGCCACGTAAGGCAATCAATTCCGACTGTATTATTATTATTATTTACAATTATGGTACAATTCTCCCTATACATTCCATGTTTACGAAAGTTAAAGATACTTGTTAAGTAGTTTTTCATTTCTTCTTCTTTCTGGAACACCCCACAGAAGTCTTGAGTAATATTGAGGTCTAGTAGATATTAGTCTTCTTTTTGTAATTGTTTCAATAATTCGAGTAATTCATTTAACAGTGTTTCCACATTTACACCTGCTAGTTCCAGTTTAAATGGTATACATACAGGTTTATCATATTTTTTCGTAACACTTTCCATACTTTCCCCAAGAACTTCTCGAACATCTTTGGCCTTCTGATTATCGCTGTGCAAGAAGAAGGGTAGCTTGGCTTTAGCTCCATGTCTCGCAGAAACCAGGTCACCAAATTTTCCTCGAAGGCAACTGTTACCGACCAATAATAACAGAGTGCCCTTATGGCGTCTTTATGTCGACACCCTGTACATCGAAATAATCTATAACGCCGTTTGTTCGATTTCAATCCGACCAATAATAGCAGAGATACATTGTAGTGCCCTTATGGCATCTTTGTACATCCTGTATAACGATCGAACGTGTCCAATGATATCCTGTATATTGATCGTCGTAGTGACCTAATGACGATTTGTTACATCCTATTTTGTTCTATGAAAATCCAAGCAGTGTGCCCTTATGGCATTGTCCACACCCTGTATATTTATTGTAGTAACGTACCTAACACCCTTTATTCGACTTCAATCCGACCAATAACAGCAGAGTGCCTTTTTGACAACCTGTATATAAACAAATAATCTATAACCGCGTTTGTCCCATTAAAATCTAGCCAATAACAACGGAGATATATCGTAGCGTCTTATGGTATTTTCATGTCAACACCCTGTATATCGAATTTTACATTACATCATTCAACGCCGTAAAAATTATTACAATGAGAGAGATCTATTTCAATAATATTTCTATTAATAGACGCTTTTGATTTCACTCGTTTATCGTTAATTTAGTTCCTATGGTCTCTTGAATGAGAAAAACGGAAAAACTCGTTGATAAGCTTGGGTGTTTATCGGCTGACATAATTAGGAATCTTATGTTAATATACACCTTGATTTCGTTCGTCGTGAATTTCTAAGAATATTATTTAAATTTCATAACTATTCTCTCTCTTTATAAAAAGTAACGTTATTGATTTCATTCCTCAGTTCGAGATGTTTACAATGTATGGAATTTCATTGACACCTAATACAAAACTAGAAGTACAACATGTTTGTGATAAGAAACAAGTATTGGATTTAGAGCTAGAAATTTGAAGCCACTTAGGAGACCCACAATATGATGTCTTCAAAGAACAGATAAATCTAGGAAGTTCTCCACTTTCAAACTGTCTTCTTAAGTAGTAATTATAATGATCAGCAGATATAGTTTCCTTGGTTTTATATATCATTGCACAGTTATACCGATCTTTACTTTTTTAGTGAATTCCTTCAATTTGCGTCTATACTCTTCTGATAACAAAAAACAAAAATCATAAGCACTTCTGTAACCATTGCGCATGTCCAAAATAATGCTATTTTTCTCTCTGCCCATCCAACTGATGTGTCGCTTGCCCAAAATAATACCATATCGACTATGCATTAAACATATTTTATGACTACACCCTGTATATAAGAAATATATACCTATTCCACAAATTTATAACACCCTTATTGCATCATTTTGGTACATTCCGTATATAAATAAGCTCTATCACCACAACGATTGATCTATATTGACCAATAATAACAGAGATGAATATCTAATGCCCTTATGACGTTATAAAGAATATACTATGTCTTTTCCATAATTATTAAAATGTAACGAACGCGCGCGCACATGTTTTTATAATTCTTATACCTACATCTCGCAATAGATTACAACATTATCAAATGGTGTAGTAGGAATACTCGCAGACATAATAAATTCGAAGCTGTGTGTCGTGGGTTCGAATCTCACGGTCGAGACGAGACATTTCTTATTCAATTAAAAAAATATATTCGGTGCTCACAACACAAAAATTACGACACATTATCCGAGAGCGAAAATAAAATCTACGGGATAGAAAATGGACGGCACCACTATAGAAATCTACAAAAACTGACATACGCAATCTAGCGATAGAAATCTACAATTACACGATAAAAAGTGGTCGACAGATAAAAATGGCCGACTTCGACCCCTCCCCTTATGACGTCACGGCACAAAGTGATGAAGAGGTTACCTTTTAAATAGAAGAGATTATGAAAAATCAATCATTCTTGTCAACTGTAGAAAATTAGATAAGCTAAGTTTATAGCTGATAGTGGATGCACTAACCACGTAATTGATGGATAAACTGGTGAACTATTTAAAGATCTACAGAAAATTTCACATAAAATCAATGTTGCTAAGCATGGTGACATTATCAGGGCTGAAAAACAAGGCAACTTGTATTTAATAACACAAGAAGATAAAAGAATTGTAATAAGAGATGTATGGGTCTGTAGTAATATCTTATACAATCTATTATCAGTCATGAAGCTTGAAAAAAATGGTATGAAAGATAATAGTGTAGTACTAGAAGGCAAGCTTCACGGAAATGTCTACTGAGTTCTTTTGTATATACCAGAAACTGCTCAAGTGAATGTAGCTATGGAAGAGAAATGGCTAGAGCATAGAAGAATGGGACACTCATGTAAATATCCAGCTCCATGTGTGTATGAAATACGCTTGAAAGGAAAGCAAATTCGGAAATCTTTTGAATCAATAGACGGGGAAAGAAAAGCAAAACGCATACTGGAAGTAATATCAACAGATGTTGGGTCCTTTTAATCCTCCCACTTATGATGGCAAAAGGTATTACGTACATTTATTGATCACCACTCACATTTTGTCATATGCTACCTATTGCCACATGAACATGAGGTCATAGAAAAGTATAAGGAATTTGTAGCATTAGTAACAGCGAAATTTGAAACAAAAATAAAAAGAGTGAGATTTGATAATGGTGGGGAAAATGTAACCAAAGAAATGAAAAATTTTGTCAAGAAGCAGGAATACAAATTCAATATACAATTGCTCGGAATCCTGAGCAAAATGGGGCGGCTGAGCGGTACAACAGAATAGTACTTGATAATGCAAGATGCCTCATATTTGATGCGAATATGCACAGAAACTTGTGGGGTAAAGCAATGAGATTAAAATATTTTGTAGCACAGCATACAACCGTATACCAAAAGAAGTTAAGAAATCAAAATTGGATTCAAGAAGTCAAAAGTTTAAAATGGTTGTGATTCGGAAAACCAAAAAATTGTACTCGGAAGGAATGTAGTGTTTGATGAAACAAAAACAAAAACCATGCAATTCAAGGAGAACTAACATCTTTAAAGGAAAGTTGCACATGGGAAATAGTAAAACCACGACCAGAAACATCAGAAATAATAGACTCAAACGCGAAAATTAGTGAATGGTGGAATAGTAAAAAAAGGCAAGGCTTGTGGCTCGCGGTTTCAAACAAAATTCTTTAGATAAAGATGTGTATGCACCAGTGGCAAAAATGGGGACAATTCGTTTATTATTATCTTTATATCTTAATTTTAATTTGTATGTTCAGCAGCTAGATATGAGTTCTGCATTTGTATATGGAATTTTGGATACCACTGTTTTGATTGAACTACCTCAAGGTCTAAAACAAGAAAAAAACTCAATATGTAAGTTGAATAAGTCACTTTATGGTTTGAAACCGGCTCCAAAATGTTGGAATAATTTGTTTCATGTAACATTGACAAAATTAGGCTTACGATCAAAGAAAGATCCGTGCTTGTATTTTAACTCCTGATATATGTTGATGACATTATTTTATTCTCACAATTACTAAAGAACATAAATCATATAATAACAGAGTTGTCTAAGAATTTTAAGATGAAAGAGTTTGAAAATAAACAATTAATATTTTTAGGATTAGAAAATGAGAAATTTGAAAATGAATTACATATTATACCAAAGGAATCAATAAGAAAAGTCTTACAAAAATTTTACATGGCAGATTGTAAATTTACTGATGTGCCAATGCAACCTAAACTGCAAATAAATGTAAAAGGAAACAATTGTTAAATGAAAACTTACATAATCGTGAACTTATTGGATGTCTTATGTACATAATGTTGGGTTATATACCTGATTTATGATTTTTATTAACTTATTTTGGTCTATTTCAGAATAATTACTCGCAACAACAATGGAAGCATTTGAAATCTGTTTCAAGATACCTAAATCAGACTAAAACTTTTGGCTTAAAATTCATAAAAAGCAAAAATCAAGAAAATGATTGGATTTTTTCTTTAAAATCATTTGCTGATGCTGATTTTGCTTACAGTATTGCTGATAGAAAAAAAGTTTTATTATCAAATTAAACAGAAATGTAAATAGGAAAACTAAAATGTAAAGTAATGTTACTCTTTCAAGTGCAGAGTCAGAGTATGTAGCACTATCATGCTGCATTACTGAAAATCTATTTTTGAGCTAAATACTTTCAGAAATCCTATATAAAAGCTTATATCCTGTAACAATATATGCGGATAACCAATCATACATAAGAATGGCCTCAACATTAGAATCAAAACGAACAAAACATATTGATGTTAAGTTTCATTTTGTTCGTGACTGTGTAAATCAAAATAAAGTGAAGTTATTGTACATTTCGAATGAACGCACGTGGCTGATATACTCACAAAACCACTTGCTAAAATTAAATTTTGTTATTTTAAAAACGGTTTGAATATTGTGGAGTTATAAAAAATAAAACAATGTTTTTTGTGAACATTTTTCTATACCTGTATTGTAATACTTGTTTTATTTAAATTAAGGAAAATGTTTTTCATTTTTTCTTTTGTGAATACGTTAACTATTTAGGAGTTTAAGGTACGGAAGGAGGGTGTTGATATCAGTGGGTGACATTGGTAGGCAATACTCAAAACATTCTCCATGAAAGTGTCAATTGCCTTGTATGTAATGTACTGCACAAAATTAAATTAAAAGTCTGTCTTACGAACTAGAACTAGACTTTATTTTCCTATACTGCTTAAAACAATAATAAATTTCAACATTTTCATATACCTACATCGAAATAAATGTAGTCAACCTGCATTCTTTCATTGTTTAAGTGTTAAGAAAATTATTGGATCATTTTTTCCACAGCCAAATCGTTTTTCTCCAACTAACATTTGCTGTGTTTCCAGATTTATATTGATTTATTCAATTGAAGCAACAAATATGTCTTTTGAAATTGAATTATAGCTGTGACCATATCTGCTATCATCAAGATCTAAAGCTGGCACACAACAAAGGAATTTATTAACTCCAGACATGAAAATTACGTTAAGGAACTGAAGCAAGATGTTATCAAAGAGAATGAGCTCGCACGTCTGTATACTTGTTTCATTGCCTTGTGAAAAATTGCTGGAAAATACTGTAGACTACATGAAATATGACTTGATTGTCTAAAATACTATCGAATTAATAACGACCAATTCATGTAATTTGTTTGAATGGAATAATCAATCCACTTTTATCTCCTTGTTATATCGCAACTGTAATTTATCCAAACATCTCAATCAAATACCTTTGTTACTCAATGAAATGTATATTCTAATACTAATACTCTCTGTGGGTGCCGGGTGTGTCTTTCTATCCGTGAGAAAATTTCCCCACTCTTTTTAATTCGTACCCTCTGTCCATTCAATTCTTTTTTCTCCAAAAAATTTGGTAACTGTGTTTCCCATGATATCATTGGCCGTTCTCTTTTCCTCTTATCTACTTCTCTAGGTTCCTAAATCTTTCTGCCGGTCTATTGTTATCCATTCTACAGAGGTTCCAAATCATTCAAGTTGTTGTTTCTGAATGATTTTTAGTTTTTAGTACATGTTCTATATACAGTGTTATTCAAAAGTCCCCTTCCCCCCTCATATCTTTTGAACGGCTACACTTACAATAATAAAATTTGGAGGGTGAAACTCCAATGGTAACAGGTGACGTAATAGTAAAAGATGACGTCACTGTGCCACTCTGGCCAATAATTTTCAAGAGGATCTTATGGCAAGTGATATCTCGTTTGAAAGGCATTGACATTGGCTACATAGCCATATTAATTTTGTTTGGGTTTAAATTAATTTTGATGGATAAATTAAATAAATACCAAAATTATTGAAATTATTTTTTTAAATTTAATTAATCAAATATCAACAATGGATTTTTGTAGCAAGTGTTCGAAATGTGCTCCGTCTACTTCCTGACAGTAATACATCCTATTAGTAAACTCTTGTCGTACTCGTTCGAATCTGTCAGATGAAATAGCATTGCATTTTTCAGTAATTATTTCTTTCAAAACGCTAATGCTATCTGGTGCCGTAGTATAAACCTTGGATTTCAAGTACCCCCATAGAAAAAAATCTAATGGTGTCAGATCTGGTGACCGAGGTGGCCATTCTATAGGACCTCGCCGGCCGATCCATCTACCTCGATATTTTTCATCTAGGTAACGTCTTACTGCACCATAATAATATACAGGAGCACCATCTTGTTGAAATGTTATTTCCAGATGGCCGAATTCATCCTGATTATCTCCCAGAATTTCAAGAATTAACGGCTCAATTGCATTTTGTAACATCTACAGATACACTTCACCGCTTGAATATGAATTTAGGAAAACAGGACCAACTATGTGGTTTCCCAAAATATCTGCCCAAACATTGACTTTTTCTGGAAATTGGGTATGTTGTTCACGAAAGGTGTGAGGATTTGTGTCACTCCAATACCTTACATTTTGTGTATTCACATTTCCATTGGGGCAAAAAGTACTTTCGTCACTAAAACAAATTGTTTTTGTGTAATGTGGGTTTTGACTAATTTTATTTGTCATACATTCACAGAATTCGAGTCTTCTGTCGGGGTCGTCATCCGAAAGGTGGTGCACCATTTTTAACTTGTATGGATGAAATTCATTTTTAGCCAACACTCTCTGTACTGTACTTTTACTTACTTCACAGATAGACGCAACTTTAGTTGAAGAGGAAGTAGAGTTTACTACCATTTCAGCAACTATATCAATTTTTTTATCATCACTAAATGTTGGTCGACCAGATCGTTTGGCATCTTGAACACTACCTGTTGCTTCAAACTTGTGAAGAAGCTCCCTCAAACAAGTTCTCGAGATATGGCGATCTGGGTATCTCTCAATAAATAAACGTTCCGCTTCTTGGAGATTCTTTCTAGATTCACCAATTATTAAGATAGCTGCTACTTTGTCGGCTTGAGTACGTACCAATTTGCCTATGTAAACTCTTAAACGTCTCGTTAAACAACAATAAAATTAAATATTTGAGCTGTTTAGAAAAACTTTGCAAAGCAACAAATACTATTAGATGAAAAACGTAAATTTTTTTGACAACTAACCACAAGCGGAGTGAAAAATCTTCAATATTTAAATGTGAAATAATAATTTTGGTATATATTCAATTTATACGTCAAAATTAATTTAAACCCAAACAAAATTAATATGGCTATGTAGCCAATGTCAATGCCTTTCAAACGAGATATCACTAGCCATAAGGTCCTCTTTAAATTATTGGTCAGAGTGGCAATGTGACGTCATCTATTACTATTACGTCACCTGTTACCAATCGTAGAGAAGTTTACAATACTTTATTTTCACCCTCCAAACTTTATTAATGTAAGTGTAGCCGTTCAAAAGATATGAGGGGGGGAGGGGACTTTTGAATAGCACTGTATAAATATTCGCTCATTGTTTAATTTCGTATTCGATCTCTTCTTTGACTCTGCGAAAATACTTCATTTCTGTTGCTTGCATTTTACTCCCAACTTTCACTACCATGTTGTAAAAGGACTGGTAGAAAAATTGATTCGTAAACGTTCATATTATTCCGTATGAAATTTATTTTCTTCCCAAAAAATTTCTTTTCCAGCATAATATATTTTAGCTATGTTCATTCTTTCATTCAACTCTGCCCATTGATTTCCATTTCTCTGTATGAGTAATCCTAAATATTTAAAACCCTCTACTCTATATTTTGTCTATTTCGATTAAAGAGTTTCTTCTTCTTGTCCACTACCAACATTTTTGTCTTCTCCATTTTTATATTCGCGTTTCTTAGTTTTGATATTTGCTTCCATGTTATAAAATTATGTTTCAACTCCTTTTCGTTCCTAGCGAACAACATTGAATCGGCAAAAACATATTCAGAGATTCCAACGAATTCAGATCAGTCAGTTTTGTAAGTTTTGAATTACCTTCCATCTTATTCTCGATATGAAATAATTGTCAGCTTTCTCAGATTTTCGAATGGAATGTAAAAGTAGAGAAGGAAAATGCCTTGGGTAAAAGTTCCAGATTTTTGCGAGAGTCAGTTCCCTTTGAAGGAAAGATCCGGAAATATAAGAAATGAAACGAGTGCGCAGGAAGTTAATTCGTAGGTCTAAGTTCCCTTCCTGAGATATTTGGGGTTTAAAATATAGGGGAGTGGCATGCTCTTTTTCTAGCTTTTATTCTTTCTGTTGCTCTATAGTCGTTCTTATGCTATGGATAAATAGTTATTTATACTACGAGGGATGTAAGTAACATCTACTAGTTGAGGACGCAGTTGCTCCAGAGCGATAAAGGGGGCTGACAATAAAGTTCGAGACTAGTAAACGTACTTACATCCCGTGAAGTATATTAGATGTTTTCTTCTCCCTGCAAAATTTATTCTTGGATTTTTATTAACTTAATTCGATACTTTTCAGATGAAATTATTAAAAGAGCTCTGACCGGTTTCTATTTCTATAGCGTCATAAGCATTTTTATTTTATCCATAACGTCAAACTGACAGAGAAATTGGAATCATTGATTTGTATAATAGCCAAATGGATATAAGAGAATCAGCAAATATCGCTGCTGCCAGAAAAATCGAGGAAGATGTAGGAAGCAACGTATCAATACTTCAAGAAATGGTGCCAAACAAAGCCTTCTACTGCAGTTTCAGAAACCATAATTTTGGCGTACTTTCACGAGAAATCAGCTATATTAAAGTGTCTGTCAAGCTCATGGTGTGAACATTCCATGTTGAAGTCCATCTTTTTCATAGAGGAAAACATAGATATTTCCAAGTATCCTAAACTTCTAGCATTTTTAAAAAGAAGAAATGACGGGTATATTTTATTCACGATGAGAAGACGATGACGTTACAAAACAAAATATTGTGATGTTGCCAAGCTGTACTTTTTTCCTTTACTTAACGAAAACTAGAGAAGTCAATCTGATGTTAGATTGACAGTTCTTTTTCATTGTTCCGTGCCTCGTAGGGCGTAAGTCAAAAATATTTATTTGAAAATATAAGACTTGTATGATAGGCTTGATTAATTTATTATTAATATTTATTCATGAAAAACTATGGATACGATACAAGAAACAGTAACCAATCATTCTATATTCGAATTAACATTCAACTATTTCACATAGAAGAGGGTTATACTCCGTTTTTAAAAGGCATGGGGTAATAAAACCTCATTAGGTATGCAAAACCGATACAGGGTGTATAATAAAATATCTCCGAAGTTTATCTAATTTTGTACTAAAATTTCTCATTTGTTACGAATTTCAGGTAGACACCCTGTAACTCTGTATTCGGTTGGGTCGCCTATTGTATTGAAAGGGTCGCTCTATTGTATTTGAATGAACAAATAAACAATTTAATCCTCAGAGGCGTGCAATCAGGACAAAACAAACTTGGTATATGAATATGAAGGCACTATGAAATTATAATTACGAAAACTATTCAAAAGAGTTCGCAATATCGATTCAATAAAAACACATTTTTTTGTGTTCCTATGAATAAACAACAAACATAAAATATTATATAAAAAAAGCAAATTTTTTTGCAGTAGGTATCAACTTTACTACTAACATACAGGAATAAAGTACGAATTAATGTAATATTTCTAATAAAAAATTCTAACAAATAATAGTAATAACTAACACAAAAACTAGTCTATATTAGTGTTTTTAAATGAAACTCAAGGTCTCTAGTTAATTCCACAATATAATACAAGTTATTGAAAATTCTAAATAATTGACAATTGTTTCGATAAATCAATATCATCGTCAGAATGACAGAAGTTACATTTCATTTTATGCCTACCTGATGTTTAGTAGTTATTTTTGGCTAGACCAAGAAGTAACCTAACTTGTGATTGGCTTAATATATGTTTATAGGAAAAAGAAGAAAAGAAGAAGATGTGATATTACAAATATTGAAGCTTAGATATTATTAGCCCTATGGTGATATCCTGGATATCATTTTTCCAATTAAGATCAGTATAACTGTGCAATGATATAGAAAACCAGGAAAACTATATCTGCTGATCTTTACAATTATCACTTAAGAAGACAGTTTATGAAGTTGTCAATGAACAGTTAAATCTAGGGAATTCTCCACTAATAAGCTGTCTTCTTAAGTGATAATTGTAAAGATCAGCAGATATAGTTTTCCTGGTTTTCTATATCATTGCACAGTTATACTGATCTTAATTGGAAAAATTATATCCAGGATATCACCATAGGGCTAATAATATCTAAGCTTCAATATTTGTAATATCACATCTTCTTCTTTTCTCTATAAACATATATTAAGCCAATCACAAGTTAGGTTACTTCTTGGTCTAGCCAAAAATAACTACTGAACATCAGGTAGGCATGAAATGAAATGTAACTTCTGTCATTCTGACGATGATATTGATTTATCGAAACAATTGTCAATTTTTTAGAATTTTCAATAACTTGTATTATATTGTGGAATTAACTAGAGACCTTGAGTTTCATTCAAAAACACTAATATGAGCATATTCCACGAAGTAAGGGTCGAGACAGTCAATTACACTAGTCTATATATCAGACGATTCTGTTGAGCTTCCATTATTAACATTGATTATGAATGGTTCAATCATGTGTTCACTTATATGATCCATTTCTCACATATTTAGTTCTTCTTGTATCACGTGTTCAACACATTTCTTCCAGTTTTCTTTGGTTACGTTACCTAACGCGTCTTCGAATAAAACTTCTACGTCACTCATTTTGAATGTCGTATTCTTTCTTGAAACTTCCCCTTTCACTTGGGCCCATATTAATTCTATGGGATTGAGTTGACAGTGATAAGGAGGAAGCCTCAGCACCGTTATACCACGCGCTGATGCCATTTGATCTACAACGTATCTACTATATTTGTGTTTATGTGAATTGGCCAGTTGCAAGAGCTCATTTTTCAGCGGGTTATCTGGGCATTCAATATTTTTCGAGGTTAGCCAATCGTGGATATCTTGTTTACTCCATGCAGTTGAAGGTAATTTCTCCAGTAACCTGGAGTGATAACTTGCGTTATCCATAACAATGACAGCCCGTTGGAATTAGATCTAACATTTGTGAGAAATATTCTTCGAAAACGTCAGCATCCAGATATTCATGATAATCTCCGGTTTGCTTCGACTCAAAGCACAACAATCCACCTTTAACAAAACCTTCGGCACTTCCGATATGAGTAATGATGAGTCGACGTCCTTTTCCTGCTGGTGGATTGAGGCCTGTTGACTACCCTTCAAGAGCTGCCTGCCTCCGACTTTTGACATTCGTGTCTTGCCAAAACATTGAAACAGTATGACCTTCATTTGACCAAGTCTCATCCAAATAATAAATTCGTTTTTGATCTAGTCTTGCTTTCCGAATATTGCACAAATAACTCCTCCTCCAAATGACAATGTCGTCTCTATCAATCAACATTGCGTTCCGATAATTTTTTTTATATTCAAATCCAAGTTCCTTCAAAATTTTCCATAATGTACTTCGAGACATTTTCGGAAAATCTGAATCTTCTTGAAACGAAGCCATAATTTTGGAGAGAGTTGGGATCTCTTTTCTAAAGAAAAAAGCATGCACCTTACGCCTTATTCCATTCTTCGAGTCGTCATCCATTTCAAGTTTGGGTCGGCCTGGGGACTTTGCTGGGGCTGTGATGTTTCCATTTTTTTTCTCCTTCATTAAATTATAAATTGTTGTTTTTGAATCACCCATCATTGTTGCAGTAATCTCCACAGTTTCATCAACACTTCCTGTCAAATTCATGATTTTTCTTCTAATTTCTTCGTTCTTCAACGAGGAATAGCAATTTAATATCAGATTTTTTTCGTTCAGCGACAATGGGCCAACTTTAGGTCGCTTAGATGGTGATAAATCCTCCATATCTGGTCGAATTTGGTTGGCACACTATAAAGTTGGAAGGTGTAGTTAGGTGTTTGTCTCGTGTGATGAGAAGAGAACTTGTGAAGATGAACAAAATTAAACACCAGTTAACAATAACGGTAAAAAATAATAACAAATAACAGTTTTAATGGGGAAATCAATCAACACAGCAGTTTCTCCAGAACAGATGAACTGTAAATTGAAAATATTCAACCTTTCCGCTACTTTTATAGTTGAAAAGTTCTAGTAAGTACATTGTATTATGGGGGCATTTTCTTAGAACTGAAAAGACTATATTTCACAATAATAAAACAATTTTTGAGCTACCTGTTTGTCAAGTTTCTTCAATTACCTGCTAATTGGGTGAAATAATCGGCAAATGGGGTTGGTTTGGATATATATATATATATATATATATATATATATATTTATATTATATATATATATATATATATATATATATATATATGTATTTGTATAAAATTGTTAATTGTTATTAACATTTATTTTATTATTTATTGTATTTATATTGTATATATTGTATATATAATAAATTTTCTGGAAAATTGATGTCAGTGATATAATCCACAGTTTATTATATTATTGATAATTTGAAATTTCATTTTAAATAATATTACAAAACGGTTATTTTCAGAAATGAGATAATTTTAGAAGCCTTAACTTTTCTTAAATGACTAAATGTGGTACGCCAATGGTTCCGGCCAAAATGAGTGATTTATTACTCCATGCCTTTTGAAAACGGAGTTTAAATGACGATCTGTACGTCCTTATACCTCATTCTATGCTCTATAGAACCATCTTCAAGAGCACTGCAAGGCTTTACGCTAAAAGGAATCGATACAAGCTGTAATCATCTTCATGCAAATTTAAATATTGATTATATTATATTTATTATAATAAAAATAGAATGGAAAAGACAAATATAGATAAAGATATAAAAATAAAAAATCTCCCATTTTATCAGTATTATTTATGTAGATATAGTGTCGTCGTTGTTTAAATTTGTGTATTATAAAATAACTGTACCTAATTAATTTAATAATAGTTATTGGTTATTTTGAAAAGGTGGAAATGAAGCAAATTGGATAAAAATATACAAAAAATAAAATACAAGATTTCCACTACTCCACTACAAAATCATCACTATCTTCATCGTCACTGTCAAAATTAATAATAAGTGGAGGCACATCCTGTCTATCAAGTACTACTTCTCTATCCTACCCATCTTGTATAATTTTTTCAGTATGCTCTACTGTCTTTGGCCAGGAGTCACTTTTTCCATACACCTATTGCTTGTTCTGTTGAAGAACCATCAGTTCCCACATGATCTCTATAACTATGCCCCAAATATGTTCAATTGGGTTGAACAAACAGTGGTAAGGGGGAAGTCGGAGCACATATTTTTCAGATAATATGTCAGCTTCATATACTGTTGGTGGTTTATTCCTACAAACATGCATATATTTAAACAAAATAATTTATCTAAGTATTACCATAATATATTCAAAAATGTTTATATCAACTACTAAATTCAATAATTGGGTTTTGAGGAAAGTATTTTCAAAAGGAATATCATTTTGTATCAACCAGTTCTGTATATCAGCCTTTTTGGTAGCTGTTGTTGGTACTTTATTGATTACTGTACTGTGATAACTTACATTATCCAATGAAATTGTGGCAGGTTCGTCCAAGTTCATTAAAAGCTCGTATTCAAACCAATGCAAAAAATTTTCTCGGTTCATTTCACCATGGTAATCACCATCTTGTTTTTTGGAAGAAAAAACCAGCCCTGCTTCAGGAATAAATTCAGAAGAGGAACCAGCATGCGATACTATATACCTACAATAAGGAAATAACAAATTACTACTAGGTTTCCTAGATAGACTGCATAACTCAAAACAACTATTAATAATTATATAGATTTAAATAAAATGGTGTGACTAGTAAGTATTTGAAAAGGTCTTAAAATGGCAGGAATGTTAGTATATCATAAATTATATGCTAAATAATATTAGTCAATTATCTTGAACCACCAATTTTTTTTTCACGCTTCTATGATTAGAATCTTGCCAAGAACGTCCAACAGTACCGTCTTTAAATACCCAGGTCTCATCCAAAAACACAAATTGACATAAACCTTCCCCTTTTATCTTGACATATCCATGTAGAAAACGTACACGTTTTAATGCAATATGTGGCAACTCCATTAAACCACGACGAGGATCATCTTTTTGGTATTTGAATCCAATATTTTCCACTGTCTTCCAGAGTGATGTTAAGCAACCATTAAAGAGTTCACGCTCCTGGAGTTTGTCTCTTAAAGTTTTCAAGGTTATGTGTTCCTCTGAAAAATATTGTGTTAGTTAATTGTGAATAAAATAAAACAGTAAATTCAATATACTCACTGTTTCCATACATTTCGTATATAACATTTCGGAAAGCATTTTGATCAAAGTTATCAATTTCAACAGTAGGTTTTATGCGTTGTGCTCTTTTTAGGTGGGCTTTCAGGCTGTTCATTTCTATTATGCTTGGCGGCAGTACGGTTAACAGTGTTACCGTTAAGCTGTATAGCTTCTGCAACTCTCTAGAATATAATTACTTCAATTTATGAAAGAATAATATATTATCAAGTTTAATTAACCTAACCTAACATTAAAAACATTTAATCATTTACATTTAAATATGTAACAATAATATTAATAATGATGAATACAAATACCGTCTCTTACAGCAGTAAGCGGGAGAAGCGGGCCCCCATTTCGGCATTCTAGTTCAAAATAGCTCAACAAAGATGTTACCATCTCTTGACATTTTCTGTTCAGCTGCTTCGGCATTTTATTAACCACGCACTGCAGATTTGCCTAAATAATTAGTTATAAAAATAACTGTTTTTTGAATTTTAAAGAAGCAATGAATTTAAAAGCACCAAAAAAATATTAAATATTAGACGATGATCGAAAGTCAATAAACGTTAAAACAAACTGGGGAATTTCACCAGTTGATTTGACAACGTCTTGAAGTTCTGCCAACCCGTTAGCTGTAAATTGCCCTGGCTGTTGAGGACAAATTGTATTCACGGTTGGTAAACTAATATTTATTCTGATAAGCAGGAAAGTAAAGAAAAATTACATAATCGTCTTTTTATCGTAAATAAACTATATAAACCCAACAAATCTAATTTGTTTGGCAGGGAAGACGTTAGCTGGACGTTGTTGATTAAATAAAAAATTAAAGGTATCTCATATGTTTGTAGTTGAAACATAATTAATATAGGGTTATATGGCATAAATTATTACCACCCAAGGTGGTTTGTTGACTTACAACCCGTGGTCAAGGGCAACCGATACCCTTTTGATAATTGTTACTAATGTCTTTCAAAACAGTGTCAAAATG
This sequence comes from Galeruca laticollis, assembly GCA_963921935.1. Lineage (NCBI taxonomy): Eukaryota > Metazoa > Arthropoda > Insecta > Coleoptera > Chrysomelidae > Galeruca > Galeruca laticollis. Next base: position 4,240,202 of record OY998177.1, read on the forward strand.
GGTTGATTACTATATAGGGAGGATTGATTATTGCTTATGTAAAATGTAACATTTCGCTATTAGTTTAGTAACAGGAGCTTGATGCATGGATTCAATGGTGTTATATGATTTATAACATCGGGTTGCAGGGTGCTTTATTATACAAAAATTAACATGAATGAAAATGATAGTTTTAAAAATAGTGACAACTAAGTAACAAAACTAAATGTGGTTGAATAAATTCATTAGGGAAGTAGCATTAGAAAATACACTCCTCTTAAAAAATGAAGTCCTGTAAATAAGTAGGACGATGTCGTTCGCGTGAATTCCGTCGACTAGGTTGTTGAACTTGATCCTAAAATCCAGGTAAGGTGGACTAATTAGTGCATCCAATTTCGGAGATACTAGGTTCAGTTTGCTTGTCCTGGAAATCTTCTGTCGATCAAGCAAAACCATCAGACTTATCTGGTGAAGTAAGAGTTACTGTTTCAATGGGAAATTTGATTTCTGTAATAGTAATTCTTTGACATTCTTTAAACGAGGATTCGATTGGTGCTAGATGTTTTGAAACACAAGTCTTTCTTCCGCTAGATAACCTCACAAATGAATACTCAGGATTTCGTTCTAACAGAAAAACTCTTTCCATAACGGACTCATATTAACAGGTGTACCGAATAAGGTGAAAAGTTCTTTAAGTTTAGATATAACTGTGAGCTATATCAAGGCAGGGAAAACCGAATGGAAATCGCGCATGTTTGTCTACTAGAATTAAATGGTAACGATTTGTTGATAATGAAGGTAGAAGTCCTTTAAAGTTCATATTTATCCTTTCAAAAGGTTAAGTCGTTTTGATACCATGGACCTTAGATTTGTGAAAACTTGTTTTTACTTGAGAACATATAATATAAGAAGATACTATTTTTCTGATATCTTCTAGGGAAAAAGGAACATTTTTACTTCGTACCCCACGGTAAATCCTGCTTTCACTAGGATGACACAGAGTAGGGAAACTTACTGGGATAAATGTCCCCCATTTGACGAGCACATCTTTGATAAAATATCAGCTGTCAGATTCTGATTCCCATGCCTATAAATGATTTCATAGTTGTATTTTAAGAGTTCTAGTCTCTAACGCATAATGTTTTAATTATTAATTTTTCTTGGATAATCCCCATTAAACATAAAGTAAAGAGACCGTTGATCTGTTATGAGTCTAAAATGTCTACCAACCAGATATTGTCCCCATTTCCGTAAAGATTCAACAATAGCATACGCTTTCTTTTCTATTGTATAATGGTTTTTTTGGGATTCAGAAAGAGATCTTGAAAAGAAAGCAACTGGCTGACTGTTTTCAGACTGTTTCTACTGAAAGAGTAGCTTCATTATCGATGGATGCAACATAACTCTGAATGTCAGGCTTCACTTCTTCAAGCGCTTCAATAGCTTGAGTGTTTAGAAGAAATGAACTTCTGATTAACTGCTGTATCTTGCAAGCAAACTTGGAAATAAACTGAGCATACTTTGAAAACATGCCAAGTACTCGTCGTACATGCAAAGATAAGTCAAATTGGTACGAGAAAAGAAAATCAGAAGTAGAAGCGTAACCGTAAAAATAATCAGATTTCACAATTATAGACAATAAACTATACAGGCATTTCTGGGATAAATACGACTTTAAGGAAACAGAGCTGTCAAGCCCGTGGAAGTTGTGCATCCCCAGAGACAAACAACAAGAAATAATAAAGGGTAATCACAGGAGCCATACATCAGGACACCTGGTAATAGCAAAAACAATAGCTCGAGTAGCCAGAAAATGCTATTGGCCAGGAATGCTCCGAGACACAACTAAGATCATAAAAGAGTGCCAAGACTGCCAAAATATAAACTGTCACAACTGCAAACATCGGTTCAAATGCAATCGACCAAAATTCCTCAAGAACCGTGGCACACAGTAAGCTCCGACGTGATAGGACCACTGCCAACTTAAAGTAAGGGTAATAATTACTTGATAACTTTTCAAGACAAATTTACCAAATGGGTGGAAATAAGTCCAGTCCGAAAGATAACCGCAAATGTAATAACTCGATAAAGTAATAATGAAAATCGGACAACGCCAAATCATACGAAAATAAAAATTTCAAAGAATTACTAACCGATTTCAATATAGAAAAACAAGAAATACCACCGTATTCACCACAAAACAACCCCGTAGAAAGAGCAGAGTAATAAAAACTATGGTTGCACACATATAACAGAACTAACGTTCGCCATAAATACCGCCAGACACAAGTCAACCGGATTCTCACCAGCATTTCTAAACTTCGGACACGAGTTAAGACTTCCAAGTAAGATTGTAAACGACAGGACGACAAACACATATTCTACAACACCAAACAAATGGACGAAACTTAAGGAAACTTTCAAACTATTAGAAATAAATCTAGCAAAAGCATTCACATCACAAAGCCACTATTACAACCTTAGAAGAAGGAATTGGTCACCAAGAATCGGAGAGAAGGGGATGAAGAAAGAACATCTCCTGTCAAACGCAGATATAAATTTTATCGCAAAATTAGCACCAAAATATTCGGGACCGTTTACAATAGAAAAGAAAATAGCTAGTAACATCTACGAAATTAAAACCGACAACAGCAACAGAAGTCATAAAATTCACTTAAAAGATCTAAAACCAGCATGGCCGGAACCCAAAACCGGTTAACACCACTCCCTGTACACAAAAAAAACCATCAGTCACCACCAACAAATTACGATTAAATAGCCAGACAAACACAGAACAAAACCAATCTAAACCAAACCGCGAAGTTGGAAGAAGTGCTCGATCTTTAAGACGACAATGTGTGGCAATTTGAAGAAGGAGAGTTAGACCGACCTCCAACCCCCGGGAAGTCGGTAGAACAAGACTGGAATCGCTTGATAGAGATGAAAGGCCAGTCACTACCAGTAAAGATACCGCTAACCGCCCTCGTACCGGATCAAGTAAGAAATCGACCGAGGACCGGGAGACGGATATACCGATACAAGCTGGCAGACGGTAAAAACATCAATATCCACTACTAAGTCGACCGGTCCCAATGGCATCCCATACATTCGAGGGTATCCACCTAACCAATTGATTTCTCGTCCCACTGGCGCGGGACCAAAATGGTAAAACGGATATCCTAGGTCGACAAAATTGAGTAAGTTTATATAATAGTACTGATTCATCAATAAATCTTTACCGCAAACTCAAAGGAACAAGGTACGACCGATTCAGACCATTTACTACGAGAAGCCGTATAATAAGAGGAGATCTGTAGATAACCCGACCAGGCGACCACCTCCAGGGAAGCTCCACAGAATCAAGGACCAACAATTGTACAAATAAGAACTGTATATAGAATTAGTGTTAAGTTGTAAACATTCTATTGAATTTTTAGTTTAACAAGTAGCATACGTGTTACTATTAAATAAACACATCTAACCATTAAGCCCTTTTTATGTTCTATCCCCTGACTACCGCGGTAATTACAAATTGACGCCCGAGCAGAAGAATCATCAATTAGAGCTCGAGCAAAACGATTAGAAAACAAACAAACAATGTAAGGCAAACAACCAATTATGTGAATGAAAACGAAACTATTTAGTCCTAGTATCGAAAAATTATCAAGGATAATTTTGCTCCACCAAGAGGGGATGATGTGACGGTTATTGAACCAGAAAGTCGTCAATAAATTTAGTAACGTTAATCAGTTTACGAGTGAACCACGATTCACTAGAAAAGACGTTTATTTGAGTAATTATTAGAACAAGTTCAAAATAATACGTTTATAAATTGTAAAATAATTAACTTGGACAAAGTTAATATTTTCAATGTGAGCGATGAGAATGTACTACAGAATATCGATATATATCAGCATATATAAATAGTAGAATCTAGATAGAGAAGAATATTTGTATTTTTTAGTCGTAAGTGTAACTCTGGTCAACGACAATTGACGTTGCTTATTGTATATTTGTTATTAATGTGTTAAGTCTAATATAACCCAGTGATTTTGAAAGATGATTTTTATTCCGTTCCCATTATCAGTTGGAACTGGTAATTTCCAAATAGGTTTTAGACGTTCGGGGTTCGGTCCTAATACGTGTATAACTAATAATGTGTCCTAATATATGTATCTGTTGCATATAAAATGAAATTTTTCAAAATGTAGGGTCAGATTGTATTTAGAAACTGCTTTCAAAAAATTATCTGAGTGGATATCGTGCTCAGTCTGATCTTGTTCACATATTGTAATATCATCTAAATACACTTGCACGCCCTTAAGGTCCTCGGCATAAATAATACCAGTAATTGCACGTTGAAATGCCGGAACTCCGTTTTTTACACCAAAAGGGATACGACAGTAAAATGGTAGAGTTTCCTAGAAGCTGTATAAGGTCTCTAGCTTCTTCAACGATTGGGATTTGATGATAGGCACTGCGTAGATCCAATGACTACTCGATATAAAACAGCTTTCTTAATTATATCATCTGTCAGGTAAGGGAAAAGCATCTAATTCTGTATATCGATTAATTGTTTGGGAGTAATTTACAATCATTCTTTGTCGGTCATTTACCAATGCACAACCATTACTTGAGATCTCCACGGAGAAGTACTTTCTTGTATAATACCTCCTTTAAGTAATTTTCGTGCTTCAGATTCAATAAAATGCAAATGTATAGAAGTATGTCTTCGATATTTAGTAAAAATCGCTTTGCAATTGAACGATAGATTTATGAAAAGTCGAGTTGCTTCTAGATTAGCAGCAACAACGGCGCCTATTTGAAGGGGATCTTCTTTACCAACTAAATCTATTTGAGTACAAGAATGTCTTTTCAGAATATCATGACCAATAATGATATCGGAACAGATAGTGGGAATAATTCTAACTGAAAGGTTTTTGTAATCATGTCCTTGGAGATGAATATTTATTCGACATTGGCCTATAAATGAAGACTGAAGCGAAGTAGGAGCGATAGATACTTACTCACCTCGGCATGAAGTAATTGGAATTTTAAGCTTATCAAGCGCCGCATGCCGAAAGGTAGAACGGCAGGTTACTTTGGTGAACAACTTCTTCCCGTATTTTCGTTAATGTAAGTAGCAGAACTGCCTGTATCTACCAAACCATAAACTCTAGAACAATTTATAGTAATGAAAACAAGAAATCTCCGTAGACAAGTAGACAATTTGGAAAAGAAGGAATACAGTTAGAGATATGGATTGATTATTTTGAAGTTCTAGACTTATAGTATGTAACCCGAATTAGGCTTTATTATATAAAAATTAACATGAATGAAAATGTTAGTTTTGGAAAGAATGACAACACAAACACATTTATTAGGGAAGTAGCAGACGAAAATTCAATCTATGACTAATGGTTTCTAGTAAACCACAAAAGCTTCTTGTTTCTGGATTGATTGCATAAGAATTATATAATTCTCAACAATATTCTATAAAATAATATACATACATAATATCAAATGATATTACAACATCTCTCGACATTTGAATACAAAACTTTATACTTGATACCCTTTTTACTAGGTACCACTACAACAACACTACCACTGTTTCGATAACCAAATTCTATTCTTCGGAGACCGATGGTAAAGGTAGTTTCATACTTGCATCGAGTAATCAAGTTTTTCATTATCTATTGAAATGTATTCAAATCATTCACAAATATTGAGACATCGCAATTTAGAAACATGCCGAAAACAAAGGCGAATATAAGCTCCATGAGATATTCCTAACGTTACATCCTTTTCTTAAATGCTGATTCATAGATCCAATTCAAAAATTTCTATTCAATAGCATCTGATTGGGAAGTACTAGATTTGAAAGTGTTATTTGCTTTTGATAGAACCCCTGTTAAAGAAAAATTTGCAAGTGAGTCTTGAAAATGTTACTTATTTCATAGCAAAGTAATAAATAGTTTATAAAATATAACTCTATTCCCTTCCTCTTTTTCTATTTATTGAGAGGGACATGACAGTGATAGATTAATGAAAAGAGAAACAGCGGAAAACATTCGACATAACTAGCAACTTTCTGGCCACTTTCAGAGAAAATAAAAGTTACATTCCATAGAAATCAGCTTTGACAATACAAGCCGTGGGACGCCAGCGTCTAAAGAATTGTCTTGAAACCAAACCAAAAGTTACTGCGAATATAGTACAGGGTTGAAATAAAAAAAGCATATTCAAATATTTTCTTAAATGAAAAAATATCATAATGACTACAGCTGAATTTGGATGGCAACGTTTATATAATTGACAGTCAGAAGTGATCTTCACTTTCAGGGCCCCCGGTACCTTATGTGCAAAGTGTGAAATGCACACGGGCGCCATCCTTTAGGGGCGCCAAAACCCAGTTTCAAAAAAATTGCAAAAAAAGCAAAAATTAATTTTAAAATGAAAGTTTAGAAATTAAATAGGATTAGGTATAAATACACACGACATTTTATGAGTAAATCATCCAGTTACTGCCGATTCCTATGTTGCGAGAACATGTCAGGTGGTAGTTTCTTGATTTTTCCTGTTCAGACATGAATAATGCCTGGAGCGCTATAAAAGCGATTCATCGCCAGAGGCGTTTTTAAACCGGTTAGTTCACTGGACCTTGTAGCAAGTGCATAAAAACAAGTAATACTATTAATTTTTACATTTAAACTTCCAAAGTGCTGACTGCAATTTCAACGGTTTGATTTTTTATAAAACGGTAAGTGTTCCCTACTTTATATTATCAACATTAACCCTTTATAGGATACTGGTTATAATTAATTTTTTTCACCCAAATATCTTTTTATTAATTGAAAAGTCATGTACGAGTTGAAAGAAGTAATTGATTTTTCATCCATAACTCGCTTATGCTTATGCTATCGATCTTTTTAAAAAAACCATTTTGTAGGGTTTCATAAGGGCTATAAGATCAAATTAGTTTAATATTTACTCTGCCTTTATTTTTGAAAGGGTTTACTTTAGAAGTTAGTTTCTAATTCCCATGAGTACTAATAATTTATTTGTTTTTTCAGAATAAAAGAAAGAGATCTTCAGAGGCGAAGTTTCGCGAGCAAAAGAAACTGAGACTACAAGAAGAGGAAAACATGGCTGGATCTTTAAAGCACTTCTTGCAAAACAATCAAGATTCCACGGAGACTATAGATGCGACCGAATCTCAAGATTCTAAATCCGTAATATTAGTAACCGTGAGTGAACCATCTGAAATTTCATCAGAGGTAACATCAGGTCCTGCAACAAGTGGCGGCGGCTGTAGCAGCTAAACAGCTTCTACTGATGCAGAGCCCGATGTAACTATGACACCATCCTCATCTATAAGACTTGAACAATCTACTTCTGGTAATTCAGCTTGTGTAAGAAGTTCGGTAATGTCAGCTACCGAAATACAAGTGACACTTTCAATGAAGGCTTTAATGAGGCTAGTGTCGATATAATTCCGTCCGACCTCGGTTTGTGGCCCGAAAGAATCACCAATCAGATAACTAGAATATTGGTTAAACGTTGTCCGTCCTTGATAGACATCATTTTTAGCGATCCTAGTAATGAAGATGAGAAAAAGTTTTCGTGTAAATACTTTGTAAGAAGTTTTGCAAATGGAGAAAAAGTCGAAAGGACTTGGCTTATTTACTCTATTTCTTAAATATTCTGCATTTTGTTGTTGTTGTAAGTTGTTTTGTAATACTCATAACACTTTTTGTGATACAAATGGAGTATATGATTGGCAACACTTGTCTTTGCTAATGAAGAGACACGAAACGTCAATTTTACACAACAGTTATATGAACATTTGGGTCAATTAAAAAAAAATGTTGGAGACATCTACGACTGTTAATGCTCATCACCTGCGGATTTTAAAAACGGAAAAAATATTGGCGCGACGTGTTGGAAACAATTATTGCGATTGTTAAGTATTTATCTACACAATGCTTGTCATTTCAAGGTTCTTCTAAATTACTTTTCGAACATGATAATGAAAATTTTCCAAAAGCTGTTGAGTTGATTGCCTCTTGATTCAGTGATGAGACAGCATGTTAGCCGAATGTGTAACTCCCAAAAAAAATGTGTTAAAATGACTCATTATTTAGGCGAGCAAATCCAGAATGAAATAATTGAATTATTGTCGTCTAAAGTAAGAAATAATATTTTTCAATAATATTAGATTGTACACCAGACACTAGTCGTACTGAGCAAATTAGTCTTGCCTTGAGATATGTTGTCCTTAACATGTAACATGTCGCTGAGACATGTTACTATTTTCATCAATTATTTTGGAGCGTTACTTATTCGTCGGCTACTCCCACCTCTAATTCCAAATCCTTTTATTTCGAATATTAGGAACGTATCGTTGATAGTTCTTACTATCATTAAATGGCAATTTAAACTATGATTGACGTGGAACTCGGCCTCTTTTATTCATTTCTTCGCTGAAAAGTTAATCAGCATTCTCTGTTAAATATCAATTTGTGTGTGATTTTTAATTTTCTTCGCTGGTAAGTTATCTATATATTTTCAAATTGTTCTGTGCTTACAAATTATTCTATTCCGATTTTTCTATTTAGTTAAAATATTTCGATTTAAAAAAAATGTTTTTGTGATGGCGTTTTACATTTTTTCTTCGCCAGTATTATCTTTCTTTAATAAAAATATGGTGGCGTCCAAAGTTATTTTATGAAGCGAATTTATAACAGATATATGGTTATTTTCCACCGATTTGAATTTGCTCTTTCTGATTATTTTGGAAACAGAACGGATAAGAATGAACAGTTTTCTGTGGTTTTATTTTGAAAACTAAATTCAAATTTTTGTATGTATTGGAGTATAAGCTCCTACCTGTTCATTATATTCCTCCTTTTCAATTTTCAATTTTTTACTGTTTCTCCTGTTTTTTTATTTCTTCCTCACAGCTCTGCAGCCACTGTCTCCCGAAATTCAAGAAGACTTTCCACCGTTACCAAAGGTCAGGAGGAAATTTAAACCAAAACCAAAACTGTTTGACTATGAACCCTCATGATCCAAAAACCGCCTTTAAAATTAGTTTTTCCTTAAAAATTATGGATCAAACTTTGAGGTCTTTGAAAATTAAATGAGTATGATAATATTTTCGGATTTTTTAGCGACATATTCAAATTAAGTGACAGCGATCTTTTAAGACGTTGTTCTGTACTTGAAGAACGACTGACAGATCAGGATGATAATGATACTGATTGATTCGTTTAACGAAATTAAAGCGTCAAAGTTGTTTTCATTACCTGACGATACTGACCCCTTAAGTATTTCACAATATACAGGGTGTCCCACGACGTTTTGACAGTCCAATTTCTCGAAAACTGTTCATACGATGTGTATGAAATTTGGCAGATGTAAACAGTCGATACTGATGGTTATATTTATTGTACAATGACTTCCGTTTTTTCCGTCATTTCGGGTGACCTCAAAATATTTTTTTTTAAATTGGACAACCTGTATAATATTACAATTTTGGATATATCATTCAAAACCAAATTCAACGATACCACACTTGCCATCATTGTATTGTGCAGTATTGCAATGAAATGAAGATCTGTATAAATTATTTTATTAAAAAACGTAACATAGGAAATTCAAAAGTACAAGAAAAGTCCAATATCAATACTATTGATTTTTTAGTTCCAATTACTTTCCAATTACCTTGTACGTGCAGCAAACTCAAAAAACTATTTAATGAAATAAAATATTTGTATTACCACTAAAGCATCGGGATAAATCCTTTTTATTTTCATATTTCGTTAGAGAAATCTGACAATACCGCAAGGCAATAAACTATAACAAATTTCCGAGCTGGTTTCACTCCTTAATATTTGCTCCTCCATATAACCCATAAATATGATTCAAGAACAAAAGAAAGCATTTCTATATTTCTCTCATATTTGAGCTAACCGTTATGTGTCGGTTTTTCCGGGATATCCACTTTATGGGCTCAATATTTCATAGGAAGTTTCTGTTTGTTTTTTTTACGCTTAAATTGAAAACAACATTGATTAAGAGATATTTTTGAAACAGGAAGAGTGTAGAAGTTGCTTCAAACAATGCACCATCGATACGTTTAATCTAATCTTCCATTCATGAACTATAACTAAGAATGTATTCGTGGAAATGTTTTAAACACTATACTGATGGATATTATATCGATATCAAATGATTTGCTAATTATGTTTATAAAAAAATTATATGAAATCTAAACTGACCTAAAATGTTCTTCTAATAGGTCCATTGCTTGTAAGGTCAAAATGTTCCTAAGAAACCCAAACAATAAAAAATATTATATATGACAGGCTTTTTTATTTTTGATTGACCCTTATAAGTAATATTATTTGAACATGATTCATTCTTTTAACTTTCCCAATACGTATTTACAACTAAAATCTAAGTATTAATATTTTCTCGATTCCTAGAACATAAGCCATGTTGTTTAGTAAGGCCAACAGTATAATTTTTGATGGATATTAAAAGGAACCATTGACTTTTATAGATACACTACCGATGTTTTAACTGAAATTTAAATAGCATTTTATTTGTTTTTCTTTAGTATCATAGAAAATCCTTATATCTTACCAAAAGGTGCGACAGGCCCTGGGTGGGCCTTTGGCCTTCTCAACTATAGACCTCAACACCGTCCTGTCCTTCCTTTCAACTTCATCCTGCCTTGAATCCAGCTTGTATTCGCTCTTTGATGGTGGTTGAGCAATTTTTATTGTTGTCAAGATATTTGAAGGTTGTAACTCCCTTTAACGTTCTGCTATCAAATACAAGGTCTACTGGGTTGGAAATCCTATCCGCTGAATCGATACTGCGTTTTGCAGCCATTCATAAAGAGTCCAACTTCTTTGGCTACACCTCCACAAGTCTACATTTGCTTCTTGCTATCAGCTCGATGTCATCCACATATGCACACATTTGGGTCAGCTTGTTAAATATTGTACGTCGTTGGTCAAAATGCCCGATGACATAGTGTAAGGTGATAAAAAACAGAGTTGCCGATAGCCCGTCCCCTTGTCGGACCCCTTTGTTAATGTTCAATCGGTCACTAAGGATGTTATCTATTTTGACTCGAACATTTAATCCTTCCATAGTTATTATGATAAGATTTATCAGCTTTCTAGGCACTTTCTAGGTCTCTTGTTTGAAATCGATTAATAGAATGCGGGGATCGTTGTTATGTTCGTTGCATTTTCTATAGTCAGACGCATGACAAATAATTGGGTAGATGCTAGATTTTTGTTTTTACATTTAACAATTTTGTACTCACATTACTTTCTATTTTAGAAGAAATTGTTGTATTTGTTGCTAAAGATATTATCCTTGAATTATTATTAGAAATATTACCAACGTATATGATACAGCCTCCGGAGTATATAGTTTTAATCTATAAAACCGTTTGTTTTCTATTCCAAAAGAATGATTTAGTTTACGAGCTATGAATAAACCAGTATAATTTTACTAAACTATGAATATAAACCAGTATAATTGTACTAAACTATGAATACAAAGAACACATTTTTGGGAATAGGAGCACGCATTTAAAAGTTATTAAAAAATGTTTACGTAAACTTCCGCATTATCATAACAAAGGTATTTTCAACAATCTAAAAGTGACAAGAACTGAGAGGACAGAAACAGCAGAAAAGGCCCAAGGGCAAAATGCGTTGAGAATGAGAGAATAAGGGTCGGTGAAACGACATGTGCCTCAAATTTTCAGAGTGCTTCGTTTGAAAAACATGGTTTTAAGGATAATTCAGTTTCCGTCCTAAATAAATTTTTTCCCGACTTATATTGTTTTAAATATCAAAGAGATAAACACTGCATTATCTAATTGCTTTGTGATATTGATAAAAGAAAAAGCTTAAACGAAATTTGAAATCTTGTCCTCGTTACACTATCTAGGTACTGCCATTGAAATATGATTTAATTAAATTGCAAGTAAGTTTTTTTGAAGCCCTGCTTTGACCGCTAAGAGTCATTAGAACTTCAAATTCTTAGAAGATAAATCTATAATTGCATTAGTAGTTATATAAAAGCGAGATGAGTTTCTATTTTTCGCCTCACGATTTTGATCTAGCTATTTCTCACAGTATCATGTTTCTTAGCAGCTAGTTGCCCATGTTAGAGCAAGTGAAGGGCTGTTGAACGAATCTTTATCAGTATCATATCCGGAAATTTCATTAGTGACATCGACTAACTGATCAAAATAACACGATTTCAGATAATCTACTAGTTGGCCTAGTTTTGGTCTCATACTCTGTAACATTTGTAAAAATCTAGCCAGTTCTCGCATGCGTTGAGACACAGTATTAATCAAATTCTTTACGGCACCTAAAATACCTTTGTACATAGGATTTAATTCAAAAATCTTCCATTATGATAACAATATTATTCTACTACATACTAAATTAGAAGCTGTTCATACAAACCCTAAATATTCATTCACTAAGTATTCACTAAGTATCATTATATAGTTAAATATCTTTTAGGTACTGTATTGTTTTTTGTATTTGTTCTCGAGTTTTTAGATTTTCATTTACATCTATGGAGATTTTGTGCCTTTTTCTTTCCTCTTGATATTCTGGACAGTCAGTAATCAAGAATGTGTTTAACGGACAGTCTTAGTTGCTACATTTGGAAGGGGGGTATATTTTAAATATTCTTTAACCATGCGTAATTCGAGTATGACCAAATCTGAGTCTTGATAATTTAATTAGTTCTAACCGGCTGGGTGTTAATATTAGTCAGTCAGTTAGTTGCGGTTTAATGGGTTTGAAACTATTTTGATCAATATTCCATTATGCTTGTATCTTTTCCTTAATTAACTTTTTGGTGAAGTTGTCGATATTACTGTAGATATATATTTGAGGCCGATCTCTAACGATGTTGCTTCATGGGGAGCTGTATCAGCTGACTCATTGCCGTCTATTTCTACAAGCGAGGGGACATAAATGGGCGTAACATTTATTTCTAACCTAGATAAACTAAAGATTGGTGAATGGCGAACACTTCTCCTGTATATAAACTACACCCTATGGTAACCGCAATTTTTGTATCCTAGTTGCGGCAGCTACTGATGAGCCTACTGAACAAGTATCTTAATTTTTTTATGCATACGGGAGTAAAACTTCTGATGGTTTGTAAATTCCACATTTTCTATTGAACTTGTTGTTCAGTTGAGAAGGGTGTGTTTCCTTTTTACTGTATTTGGATAGTTCACTGTTTACGGAGACAGGTGAAAGAGTCCAGGGGGCAAAATTATAGCTGTTTATAGGAATTATTTCAGGAAAACTGTAGCTGATTTCTGCCATATACGTTTTAACTGTGTTGTAAAAATGTGGTGTAATATTGATGTTTACGGGAAGAGCTGTTTACACTGGTTTAGTGCAATTTTTTGTGTGGTAAGGGTGGTTAGGAAGGACCACAATTTTGTTCGAATAATATTAAGATAACTGCTGTGTAAATGACATTTCTCCGAGAAGTTTATAGAGACTGTCTTTGGGAGTAGTTGGGAACGCACCTATAATTATTCTTAGAGCTTTATTTGAAACTATTTTCATAGTTTTTATGAAACTTTTCTTAATGGTGTGGAGAGCCATAACCCCATATTCTATTTCAGATCTAATGGTACTTTTGTAGATGATATTAACCAAGTTGTTCATATCTGCTCCCCATTTTTGATGTGATAGGGATTTTTAATATGTTCAAGCTTTGAGATAGTCATAGTGTTTTTTTCCGGTCACGGTTTTCATCAAAAATGATTCCCAAAAATTTGATATCTTTCGTGAAACTGAGTTTGATGATTCCTATGGTTAATTCCGGTTATTCTCTCTGCACTCTCCGGGCAAATAAGACGCATTTTGTTTTTCCATTCATTAATTCTGCTTAATCAATTTTGAATTAGGGACTGTAATGTTTTTATATTTTTACCCTTTCCATATATTACAATATCGGCAGCGTATAAGATTACACGTAATGGAGATGTGATACAAGAGGTGAAGTCATTTACGGCCACAAGATATAATGTTGTGCTTACTGAGGATCCTTGAGGAATTCCATTCTCTAGCTCTTGGTTGGTAGATAATTCACCATTTGTTTTGACTACAAAATTTCGTTGTTTCAAAAATGTTTCTATAAATGCTGTTATATTTCCATCAATGTTCCAATCTACTAGTGTTTGTAGGATTTTATGTCGCCAAGTTGTATGCTTTTTGTGAATATCTCTGATTCCAGGTTATATATTTCTATCGTTTGTTGACCTGCTTCTTCGAAATACGTTAACCTGCCGTTTAATATCTTCTCTGAAACCTTACACACTGTAAATGTTAAGAATATCGGTCTGTAAGACGTTACCAATTTGTTTAGTTTGTGTGGTTTGGGTACTGGCACGACTATAGCTTCTGACCATTACTTTGGAAATGTGCGATCTAAGTAGATTTTATTGTATATCTGTAACAAATACATTTTATCAGTTATTGAAAGCTTTTTTAGAAATGTATAATGAACTTTATCAGGCCCCGGGCTGGATTTATCGCTGCAGTGTTTCAACACATCTTCTAATTCTTCCTTATTGGTTTGAACATTTAATGGGTGGTTTTGACCTATAACAGGATTTGATGTTATTCTTTGTTCTGTAGCCCGTTGATATTCACTAGATTCTGGGTCATAGATTTCATCACTTAATATCTTTGAAAATTCTTCCGCGAATGTTTGTGCTTATATGTGAATTATTGGATATAATTCTATTATTGTTGTTACTTTGTGGTTTTATGAAATTCCTTTTAATTTTTTCATTTTGGTCCAGATCTCGGAGTTTGAAGTATTTGGGGTAATTGTTGAGACAAATAATTTCCAGGAGTCGTTTTTAATTTCCTAGTGACATATTCTGCTCTTGTTCTAAGTATGTTAAACTCGTCTAAGTTTGGTTTTTGTTCTTTTTTAACCTATAAAACGCAGTTTTGCTTGCTTTAATAGCTTCTTCGCATTGTGGTGTCTACCAAGGTACTGGAATATTAATTTTCAGTGGTTTTACATATTCAATATGGATTTTTACCGCATGAATGATAGTATCGGTAAACATATTCGTTATTTCGTCAATTTAATTTTCAATCTGATTAATTTCTGGAAGATTGATTTCAATATAATCAGTGAATTTAGACAATACTGCTAGTCTCAAATTCCAACTTTCCATTGTGTTACATTGATCGTTCTTGTTGTTTATGGAATGGAATTCTATGCAGGTGATCACTGCCATATAAATTTGAGTTCGGCTCCCAACTCAGGTTTGATGCGTATTGAGCATCACAAATAGTTAAATCAGTGGGTGATAATTCTCATGTTAGTGGATTTAATATTGTTTCTGTCGATAAAGTTTTTATTTCCCTCCATCTTTTCTCTGTAGATATAGATCCCAATGTGTATTATGTGAATTGAAATCCCCTACTGTTGTTTTTGTGCCATTTACTTGGTCGGTTACTTCATGTAAATTCTGTGAATTGAATTTTTTGTTGGATGGGATATAAATGTTAATAATATTCATATTCTTCTCATAGTGTTGTATGTTAAGTGGCCTGAATACAACCGCCATATTGGAAAATATGGGATTACGATTAATGAGTTTAATACGTGAAATTAGTTCTAGTCCTTTCAGTGGACAGTTAAATTTATAATTCTGCATGTGGGAACTTCAAACATATGTAGGCTAGTATGTCATAATGACATGCTTTTTAAAATGGATTATTATGAAATAATTTTGAAGTTCCTGCACAAAAAACGGAACATGCTTTATTATTTACTGTTTAATTTTTTCATAAAAATGTCTAGATTTCTTTAAAATCCAAACCACAAATATAACTTTTATTTCATTGATAAGTGATGTCATCTATTTTAGATTACCACATCTGGCAACGGTGTAATTATTTCGTGCTAAACAGCACAGACCTTATGGTAGAATGTGGCAGAGCTTGAATTAAAACATAAAGAATATGTAACGACATCATCCGGAAACTAGATTGTCTGTTGTTTAAATTTTTTTATCTACATTTTCACTTTTAAAAGCATAATTTTATTTATTTTATTGTGACTAAAAGAAGTCAACTTGTTTCTTAAGAAGTAAATTGAATGGATTTTGAAACGTCTTAAATAGGGAGTTGAATTCGACTTGGGTCCTCTTTTACAGTCATTAATATATTTCAGAAGTAAACAAGTGTAGGATTGTTTTCCCTTTTGAACAAAGGCGTAGCTTATTGAGCTTTTATAAGGAATTCTATGAATAAAAAATTAGTTTATAATATATTTTTGATCTTATTTAAATTCAGATAAACCAATTACGTAAAATTTTTTCTTAAACAAAAATAGAACGGTTTAAATTCTAGACGTCATCCAGAGAACTCTGAACAACAAAGAAATCGTAATCTGCGCATTCCTGGATATATCAGGGGCCTTTGACAACACAACTCATGTGTCTGTCAAAGGAGAGCTAAAAAGGCGAGGAGTTAATGAAACCTTTGTAAAATGGATGTATGAGTTGTTGACAACGAGGATAGCTGAGACACAGATAGGGAATCAAACCATCTCAGTTAAAGCCACTCGGAGGGCACCTCAAGGGGGAGTGATATCTCCCCTTCTATGGAGCCTCGTAGTAGATGAGTTGCTCTACAGGCTAACGGAGCTTGGCTTCGAATGTATGGGCTACGCCGATGACGTTGTTTTAATAGTCAGAAGCAAGTTCGAGAGCACCTTGAGCCCCTGAGGGCCTCAGAATCATTGAGCAACGATGCTTGTCAGTGGGGCTGAACATGAACCCAAGCAAGACCATAGTGATTCTATTTACCCGGAAAAGAACACTTCCAGCCATGAAACCCATATCCTTAAACGGGGAAATCATAGAATGGAAATCAGAGGTTAAATATCTAGGGATAACCCTAGACAGTAAGCTTCTGTGGAATAAGCATGTTGAAATAACTGCTAGTAAAGCAGTAAGAGCTTTGATAGTGTGCAGAAATCTAGCTGGTAAGAGGTGGGCTGACACCCAAAAATACTGCGATGGATGTACACCATGATTGTGAGACCAGCAAGTACGTATAGGGCAATAGTTTGGCACACAAAAGCAAGTCAGTACAGCACTAGGATGACCCTCGACAAAGTTCAAAGGCTTGCCTGTGTGTGCATCACTGGAGCTATGAGAACGTGTCCAACTAGGGCACTTGAGATCATTACAGACCTCACACCTCTACATCTGGTGATAGAAAGATCTGCCAAAGAGGCAATTCTGAGAATATCTAAGGAAGGTTCAGGCAATGAAAGTGTTAAAAATCAAGGAGCTTGGTCCTCTCTGACAAGATACATCTCATTAGCGAATTTTCCCAGAGACGAAATGATCAGGAAAGTAAGCATCGAAAAGAATTTCACCACGCTGCTAAATACGAGTAGAGATTGGGAAAGGGAATACACCACCGAAACTCTCAAAGAACACCATTAGCTGGTATACGGATGGTTCAAAAACCACCATTGGAGCAGGCGCTGGAGTATCTCGGCCTGGCACCAGATACTCATTATCGTTAGGCTCCTTCCCGAGCGTCTTTCAGGCAGAAATACTTGCGATCGAAAGATGCGTGGAAATGAACCAAGAAAGGAACCAGCTGAAATGTGACATATCGATCCCTTCTGATAGTTAAGCACCTATCAAAGCATTGAGCTCCCATGTCATTGACAAAGTTGGCATGGGAGTACCGAAGAAAACTTGATGAATTAGGCAAGAATAACAGAGTCTCTTTAGTCTGGGTTACTGACCACTCAGGAATACCGGGAAATGAAGAGGCCAATACACTTGCCAGGAAAGGAGCACAAATGCCCTTTATTGGCCCGGAGCCTTTCTGTGGTGTAGCAAAACGGTCCTACAAGAAAGAGTTTCGGAAGAAATAGAAAACCGAAAGAGAAGCATTCCCGGGTTGGAACATTCCAAAAAGTTCCCGTGGAACTTTGACGTTGCTAGATCCAAAAAATATTTGAACCTCAGTAAAGAGAAGCTGCATCTCCTCACGGGCTTTCTTACAGGACACTGCCGCCTTAGGAAACACTTAATGAGAATAGGTCTAGCAGAGATTGACGAGTGTAGATTCTGTGGGGAGGAGGATAAAACTCCGGATCACCTAGTTCTGGAATGCCTCGCCATTGCAAGCCAACGCAAGAAATGCGTCGGACAAGAAACTTGTAAGAGTGAGGACCTAAACTCGTTGAAGTCGTCCCAAATACTAGAGTTCATTAGAACCTTGGAACTGGAAGGCGAGCTGTAGTAGTAGCGTGAACAGCTCTGATAGAGGGGGGGCACAATGAACCTTTGGTTTCAGTGCACTGTAACCCCGTTAAAATCTAATCTAATCTAATCTAATCTAATCTAATCTAATCTAATCTAATCTAGTCTAATCTAATCTAATCTAATCTAATCTAATCTAATCTAATCTAATCTAATCTAATCTAATCTAATCTAATCTAATCTAATCTAATCTAATCTAATCTAATCTAATCTAATCTAATCTAATCTAATCTAATCTAATCTAATCTAATCTAATCTAATCTAATCTAATCTAATCTAATCTAATCTAATCTAATCTAATCTAATCTAATCTAATCTAATCTAATCTAATCTAATCTAATCTAATCTAATCTAATCTAATCTAATCTAATCTAATCTAATCTAATCTAATCTAATCTAATCTAATCTAATCTAATCTAATCTAATCTAATCTAATCTAATCTAATCTAATCTAATCTAATCTAATCTAATCTAATCTAATCTAATCTAATCTAATCTAATCTAATCTAATCTAATCTAATCTAATCTAATCTAATCTAATCTAACTAATCTAATCTAATCTAATCTAATCTAATCTAATCTAATCTAATCTAATCGAATCTAATAAAATCTAATCTAATCTAATCTAAGGAATTCTAAGAAGAAAAAATTAGTTTATAATATTTTTTTCATCTTATGTAAATTCAGGTGTACCAATTACGTTAAATTTTTTCAAAAACTAAAATAGAACGTTTAAAATTCTAGACGTCAAAACATATAATGTATTAAGTTTTAGAAAATGTGCAAGTTATGGAAAAATTTAGGTTAAAACTATCTGCCATTAACAAAAAACATTAAAAATATTCTTAAGAAAAAATGTTTTCCAAGAAAGTAGAAGGAAAACTAAATGTGAATTAATTTAATTTTGATTTGAAATTTTTAAACTGCATATGGAACCTAAGTCATCGATGTCACTTCTTTTATTCATACAGTTTATTAAATTCAATCATTTCTAGAAAAGTTCTTTTATGTAGGTTATTTTCCTCTCTAAGGACACTAGTGTTATTATAGTCTATATTGTGATCATTCACTATTACATCTTCTGCTAATGCGCAGTTTTTTTTTAAAAAATTGCAATTAGATTTATGTTTATTTTCATTTTAGATATATAAAGACGATAACTTCTGACAGCTTATATTACCGAAACTGAAGAAATTCTATTTTTCATGCTTATTACCGGAATTGGTAGAGTCACAATATGTAAAGGGATTGTCAATTAGAGACATAAAAATTAATTAGAATACTTTTTATTTCCATTGGATATTTTTTTAAAACCCACTAATGTTTACTAAAATACTATTATACTCTCGAAATTTACTAATAAATCAGTATAAAAGAAACTGAAACACACAAAATCACTTAAATTACTAGAAAACTAACTAGATGCACTAATAATTTATGGCAAAATTCTATGTTATCCACTGATTTACAATTATTCATTTTCTCACACATTATTTACATCTAAATACTAACAAATATTGCAACACAAAATCCATGCACTCAGAGTGACGCTGTTAATATTTAAAAATTTAATACTACTTATATATCACGTTATCAAATCACTCCACCACACATCGAAAACTATTTATCCACATAAACTAAGGGTAAATGAAATGCTTTCATACTGGGCAAAATTATTTATTTATTGTTGAATATTTTGGCTATACCGACTCAACAAATTGGAACACGTCCTTGAAAATTTACATGATTTATTAGCATTTCAATATAAAATATCATTCCGAGAAATCAGAAATCATACAGTTTTATAGACCGTTTACAAGATTTTAACATTTAAAAGTTCCATATTGCTGGACTGAATTTTATCTAGCGGAGAATGACTAATCAATGCTGCGTTGCCAGCACTTCACCGTCAAATCAAGTGATCTGGGGATGACCCAGCTTGTGTTTGACAGTTCGTCGTGCCGTCGACATGTACTCTGTCCTCTTAACTGCAACTACCTCTAGTTCTGATGTTATCTGTATATTTTTCCAAGTAAAATTATTTTTTTATATAAATAGCCACTTCTTCACTAGCTCTGCCACTTGTTCCAGTCCATCGTTAGAGGAAGGTGTAATAGCAGAGTTGGTTACTGAGTCAAACCAACTCGTAGTCGACTTCACCGGCAACTTGGGCGCCTCCACCAAAAAATTTACTAACCCACGTGTTCTGTCGAACTTTTTAGTTCGACAGTTCTGTTTCTTTCGAAACAAAACTTTTATTTATAAACCCCTGAAGAAACCAGCAACTACCACAACATAAAAATCCACACCAGACGTAGGAAGGATATTAACCCAGGTAAATATAAAACACCCACGAAAGTTAATAAGTCAGGACACCCTTAACGGGCGAGGCAACTCCCTTCAGCAGTGAGTCCGCTGTTGATATTAACTTTCACAGCCATCCACACCTATTCATATCACAAATGAAAAACCCAAAATGTCCTCCAGGCGCACCCGCAGATCCCAACGCTCCACATCCCAAAGCACCACACCCCAAACCTACGGTTTCACCGACTTTTCCCGACAACTCGACAAAATCCACAGAAAAGTTATAATCTCTGATCCCACAGACCCTACCAACTCAACCCCTTTCTTACTCCAAGAACTTGACGAACTCGGGGAAAAAATCGAACTCCAAACATCCATACTCGAAGCCCCTAATCACTCCGAACACCTAAACTACCACCGCACCTTATAAACGGAATTCTAAGAAAGGAACAGTACTATCCGACAGCAATTAGAGGCTAATGAAAGACTAGATCTCCTCTCCAGACACGAATCTCCCCACATCCTCCCTAAACTCTCAAAATTTCTCCACGCCAACCTCAAACCCTCATAATTCTCCCACGTCAACCCCAATACACACTTCCACATAAACCTCCCCCCCCCCCGCCTCCTCTGTAAGTTCCCCAACCCACACTCCCTCAATCGTCCTACAATCATCCATCACCACCAACCCCCGCCAACAACACAACATACACCCAAACTCTGAACCTCAGAAACCTCCCACCCCAATATTCAACCCAAAAATCTCTTTATACCCTCTTAAACACCATCGATTTTCTCAACGGACACATCCTATATCTTAAAGCTAATTTTAATAGAACAGCCCTCCTCAAAACCTCTTCCACGTTGTCAGTTAACACAATCCTCAGAAGAATCCAAAACTCCACTGGTGACCCCAACATCGCTATTCACATTTTAAACTCCACTCAACGTCCACCCCAACCAGTCAAAACCCCTTATACCCTCTTTCTCACTTGTCTGCAGGAATGTAGACCCAACGATTCCTCTCGAAGAATTCGAAGAAATTCTTCTCGATCAATATTTCCCGTTCACCAAAACTTGGCGAATTATCGCCAAGGCCACAAATAAACCCACCTCGATGTTCCGCATCATCACACATTCCGAGATCCACTACCACCAAGCCCTCACTTCCGGCATTTCATTCTTTGGCTTTCCACACCAGTGCGAACCATCCAACGCCAACCCTCTGCCCCCCATCCCAAAATATTGCAACCGATGTACCAAATCCGGACACTCTTCTGATTTTTGTCGGTCTCAACCGATTTGCCCTTCCTGCCAAACCGGCCACCGCACCGAAAAATGCCCCAAGTCCGGTACTCCTACTTGCATTCAGGAATATTATCTGTGTATTGTTGCTTAATGAGTCAGATGTGCCAAATCATTTATCCATAAAGTCGGAGAGTTCTTCAAGTGTAATAAATTCGTTAAATAAATGGTACGTGGATATTTCACAAGAGTACTTAAAAAATACAATAAACTTATTAGAATGGTATTAACATAAAAGAATTTACATTAACAAAGAACGTTCCTATAATATTTAGCGTCGAATAAACTTCTTCCTTCGGTCGTTTTCGCCCTCCTATAATAAAATTTTTTCAACCTTTTACGTCCCGGCAACTTCTTGTATTGGGTATTTCCAACACCTGCCTCAAAAATGGAAGAATATGTGAAACAATAAATAAAATTATTGTCTAAGTAGTATTTCTGAGACCTGTAAGTGGCTATCTTTAACCTATTTACACTAATCACACTGAGCTTTGTAATTTGTTGCACTTAATACTAATACCAATCTTTAAAAATACCAATTCAACAGAAGTTACTTCGGAATTTCAAAGAATATCATATTATTTACATTGATGTGTCAGAAATGGAAACCGGTATATTGTGTGTTGTCATGTTTATTCTACAGCGCCATACGCAATGTAAACAGAGCCGCAGACATCTTCACTAAATTTATTTCGGGTTACAGACTCACTGAATTCAACTAGAAGTTTGAGAAAACTGCACCGTACTAATAATATTTTAACGCTTATCAGCACACACACAATTAGCTGAGATTCGGGCCATCACCGTGTCACCATATAATATCGGCTCTCGGGAAACAATTACATAAACGAATATGCGGCGATGAACAGCTGATATAATTGCTTGCAGGAAACAGAATCAGTAAATCAAAGTCAATGTGTAAATTAATTAAAGTGCGATGACATTGGCAAAATATATGGTTAGATTCTAACAGAAAATTGAGAAAATTGTCCGACAATAAGAAACACAACTACAAACATATCACGGGCTAACCACAATTACTTGCAAAGTTTGCTAAGGGTTATTCAAGAACCGGTGCAATACATATTTTCAAAGGAAAATGCCAATGTCAAAATGCCTAGAATGGTTGTTGGTTTTTCGATTGTTTCAAAATAAATAGAATTTTGGTTGTTTCATTATTGAGCTCATTTAATTGATGATTTTTGTTATTTGGGAACATAAACAGCTACAATTCAACGTATACAAATGACAATAATGCAAGTCAGGAATCTGTAGCTGGAAGTCTGAAAATGAATCAGTCGACAGTTTCTAAAGTTATCAATAATGTCTAAAGGTTGAACAATGTAATACTGGATCAAGAAAAGACGGCAGATGACATGTTTGTTGGAAATTATTGCGGAATTAAACTTTCGCTCAAGAATTAACTATATAATGTCAGAAATATTGAAGTATGTTACCCAAAAACTACTACATGGAAACAATTTAGGCAGCAGTAATACTTATTGGTGCTATATCTCAAACTAGCGATTATAATTTATCTGAAATGAA
Organism: Galeruca laticollis; assembly: GCA_963921935.1. Lineage (NCBI taxonomy): Eukaryota > Metazoa > Arthropoda > Insecta > Coleoptera > Chrysomelidae > Galeruca > Galeruca laticollis. Next base: position 4,263,735 of record OY998177.1, read on the forward strand.
CCACTGGACTGATCAATGGAAAACACTCCTGTTCTTGGATTATGCTAGATACATTACAAATTTATTATAAGAATATGTAGAAATCCTGGAACGTACGTTGTGCGACTTAACAATTATGACTCTTCATAAAATAGACAGAAATTGATCTGTAGGCTGGAATAGTTGTCATTTCTGTTACTATTGGCGTTCTAGATAGCTATCGGTACAAAACAGAAATATTGAAATCACATGAAGTACAATTTGTGGTCCAAATTCTAATATTAGATAGGTATGTCATCAGCATTTATAGTGTATCGAACAAGTTTGTAACAAAGTTAATCTAAAAATCTTATTAGTGTTTTAAATGAAACTCAAGGTTTCTAGTTAATTCCACAATATAATAAAAGTTATTTAAAATTCTAAAAAATTTACAATCGTTTCGATAAATCAATATCATTGTCAGAATGACAAAAGTTACATTTCATTTGATGCCTACCTGATGTTTAGTAGTTATTTTTGGCTAGACCAAGAAGTGACCTAACTTGTGATTGACTTAATATATGTTTATAGAAAAAAGAAGAAGATGTGATATCACAAATATTGATGCTTAGATATTATTAGGCCTATGGTGATATCCTGGATATCATTTTTCCAATTAACATCAGTACAACTGTGCAATGATATAGAAAACTAGGAAAACTATATCTGCTGATCTTTATAATTATCACTTGGATGCTCTCGATGCAGAAAGGTACGGAATTGATTAGGCAGTACTTGGAACAAAGATTCAAAGCGTGTTTCTCGAAAACTGCCATCAATCAAGGCGGTATTAGGAAGTATTATTGTTTTAATATGAAAAAATTTAGGTCCAAGCAAATTTCGTAACGTATTTATCACTATTTTCATGATCAGTTTTGTTATTTGAACTCCGTGGGTATTAGTTAATGAAATATGATCATTTTGTCTATCAGAGTTGATATTAGTTCTCTAGTTTTTGTCTTACTGAGAAATAAGTGACAAATTTGAGGGTTGTCTCTCCGAAAAGCTTTGTTCTTATGTTTGATTATAACATGCATACATATTTCTCATAATTTTCTTTTTATATTCTTATAGGAATTATTTTATAATCAATAACGTATTTGCTGCTGTACATATAAAAATAAACTACAATCATATTGAAATTAACTGTCTCGACACTTACTTCGTGTAATCTACTCATATTACTGTTTTTAAATTAAACTTACTGTTTCTAAATAATTCCACAATATATTATGATTATTATTTATATTATTTAGAAACAGTAAGTTTCATTTAAAAACAGTTACATTCATATAATTTGCTCAATCTAGTAACGTCGCTAAAGTGTTTACTTAAATATATTAATGCTTTATGTTCTGAACTTTATACAAGAATTTCTCCGACCTCCTACCTTGTAAAATAAATGATTTCCAGTTCACAAGAAATATAGAACATTTTCCATAGCTTATCAATTTTCACTTCGGATTTTCCTCTTCACTAACATTATCCTTGAAACAAAAACTTTCAAGTGGAAACATTTCATCCATGCTCTCAATCCTTGGATGCTCTTTCATGACATACAACCTCGAGCTATGAGTCGTAGACCTCTTTTCTGCATTTATCCGTTTTCACTCTTTTTTATTATTGAAGAGTGATGTGAGTATGGAAAAATTTCAACAAGTGCTTTTTTAACTCGATAGCTTGTTATAAATTTTTGAAGTGGTTGTTGTTAGGAGGGTTGTATGGAAATGTTTGGAATACGTTTGAAAATTTATTAAAAATATTGACATTTCTTGGAAATAAAAATCTAATATTTGTTGATACTACTAGACATAAAATTATTATTTGAATTGAAAAATTAAAAATATATTCAGAAGTATTTGACACCTATGTTCATTTCTAAAACGACACATTATGAAATATATTCAAAAATAATTATCTCGTCACTATAGATTGCAAACTAAAAAAATGGAGAACCCCATAGTGCATTTCTGAATTATTTCCTTATTTTGAATTTATCCAACTCAGCATTCACTATTTCACACTTCTAAAGCAATTTGAAATATTCCGATGATTCATATTTAAGTTATATCCCTATGGAAGTTGAGGCAATTTGTACCTCTTAAAGTTGCCAAAACTTTAACCGAATCTAAGTTTAATGAATCCTCTGAAAATATAATTTACTGGGGAAAACTTGCTTCTGAAATATTACAACTTACAACTTTGGTGTGGAAATAGATAATCAATAAGGAAATAGATTAAAAAATATGCAGGATTCAGCAGTTACAATTTTAATCTTTTTGAAACTTATTTATAGAAATAATTCTAATTTGCTTCACGTTATAAAATATAGAAACTATGTTTTATTATTATATGGATGATTTCTATTTAGTTAGTGAAATGATAGGTTCATTATTGCTGACGATTTTATAGAGTATAGTCTAAACGCAAAAAAGTACAAGTAAAACATTTTTTTAGAATAAACCAAAATGATGTGCAGCAATACTGTATTTAAGAAAATAGTTTTCGAATGTTCTAAAAATGAATATCAGTGTTAAATTAATGAGTTTTTCTATTGTTGCAGGACTCCTCGAGAAGTCCATCCCTACCGAAGGGGTTTAAGTGATGCACTCTGCCATTAGCACACCTTCAACGTTTGATAATAACAATGATATCCAAAAATCAATCGAAAAAATGAGCGATTCCAGTAAGGGCAGCTATCAAGCAATAAAATCAACAGAATCGCTCCATATCCCGAAAAAATCAAAAAAGAAGACTGGCATACACCTTAACAATCTTTGGTCGATATGGTATGGGATATTCTTTACTGGACTCCAAGCTTATGTTGCCTACAAATGTTTGAAGAGGATTTTAGGTAAGTAAACATTTTGTTCCCAGTTATGTTTAATAATGTGTTTATTCAATTTTGCAATAAACAACTCAAAAATGGATAAGGAATAACAATGAGAAATATATAAAAATACAAAAAAAAACGGTATTTTGGATATCTGTAATGTATGAGGCATTTTGGCATAATAGTTGGTTGGTTGGTTGGTTGGTTATTCTCTAAATATTATACAATTAAGTTTCTTTCAATACTTTTTGTGTTAATTGGATTACGTTTTTGCTTGTCAAAATTTATTTCTTGCTCTTTGTAGCAACTCGAGCATTTTTTTAAAGTATGATTATAGAAATGAGAATGAAAACTATCACAATATTCACTAACTAATTCTTTGCCCGGTACATATATTTCAAGAATCAGCTAATTAAGCTACAGCTTCCTTGTTTTCTCAAAGGTTAGTTTTATCAAGAACCAGGAATCCCAAAATTTTCTATGATACAACAAATTAAAGTCTAAAACAGCTATAACACCAAACCAACTGATGTAAATTTATACTGGACTCTTCTAATTTGTACATTTAAACAATTCTCGATGGTTAAATTTCAAAACCTCGTATGTCGATTGACTAAAATTTTGCAGGAGGAAGAAGACACGTTTACACAGTTTAATTGAACTCTTTTAAAAACAATTGAGGCTACAAAATTCGCTAAATAATACTAATTTCTAGACTTTTAGTAACATTTAAGTAATAGTTGTGTATTACAAAAATAAACGACTTACGAGATTTTGAAATATTATTTGTAAAATTTGCTTGTACTTGCGAGGTTTTGTAACGTAGTGATCATTATGATAATTATTTTGGTACATTTGAACAATAATAATTACAAAAAGTAATATTTATTTGCGAAAATTTTGAAAAAAATTGAAAATCCAACTTAAAACTTGAAAGTGCGACAAAATAAACGCAAATCTATAAAGCTATAGGAACTGTAACAAATTTAAATATAAAATTATGTCAACTACTTCACACAGTTAACATCTGATCTATTTTAATCATGTAAAAGACTTTCATAAAATTGCCTAAAATCTACAGGTATAAACTTTTTTAATTCCCAAGTGATTGAGCTTATCGGCTTTTATTTTGAGTAGTTGGTGGTATAGTTGAGGGATAATCGGGTTCTTTTGCAGTTATTTAACCGCTCTGGAACTTTTGCAACCCAGTTGTTATCATAATTTATTGTTACGAAATAGCACATTGGTGAGGCTCCTTAAACCAACTATGTTTAAGCCATGTATTGGCGAATGCGCGGGGATATCTTCGAACTGTTTATCATTTTTTATTGTGATCAGTCTTATCTAGACAATTCCAGGAAGGCGATTGTTCTTGTGTGAGCCGCAATCTAGAATTATCCAGAAAAATGGCACTTATAATATATAAAAACTTCGGACCATCGGGAGAAGTTAGTTTATAATTTTATTTCGTGAGATAAACAGTGAAAAAAGTTAATAGTCTAAATAAATAAACTGTAATGAAGTGTTTATATAAATTAGTGTAAGTAAATATACTGTGTATATAATATAAATATGTGAATAAATAAATTAAGTGGCATACCTTGTGTATGAATTTATTCCACCCGTCGTAATAAAAATATGAAAAAAACAGTACATTAGTGTCAGGTGTGGGGTAATAAAAAAAAAGTTTCGTAAAAATTGCCAAGAGACTAAGGGACCTGAAAGTGACAAAGCTAAAGGCAGAATTGGAAAATCGTGAGTTGGAAACGTCCGGTGAGAAAAGTTTATTAGTGAAAAGAATTAAAGTGGCACTGGAAAGTGACGGCTTTAATCCAGAAACATTTTTATTCAAAGACGAGGCTGCCACCTTAACCTCCTCAATTTCTGCTATGAAGGAGAAGATGTCAATAATGAAAAATGATATTTTTGCAAAAATAGACGAATATACTTCAACCATGAAAGACGATTTTTCTGCTATAAAGAACGATTTTTCTGATACGAAGAACGATATTTCGGCCATGAAAGAGAAGATTTCAACTAATGTGAATAACGATATTTATGCTATGAAGAAGGATATTGCTGCCGATATCTTATCCATGAAAAATGACATTGCCGCTGACGTCGAAAATAGAATTCCATCTCTAAAATGGGATATTAAGGATAAGATAACAATGATAGACGAGAAAATCAAAGAGATGGAGAGAAATATGGCAGATTTAAGAACATAAGACACGCCAAAAGAGAAAAGAAGATCGAGATCTGCAAGCCAGAAACACAACCCAAGACAGATAGTATTGGCAGTTTTGCCCGAGTCAAGGCTACAACGTTCGACGAAAAGACATCGTGGACCAATTATGTAAAACAGTTTGAAGCAGCTGCTAGAGTGAATAATTGGTCCGATGAGGAGAAAGCAGTGAACGTAACTATCGCGTTTCGGGGAGATGCCTTAGATGTACTTCAGACGATACCTCTGGAAGAAACGGATGACTTCGAGCAGCTGAAGCAGAGGTTGGACATGCGATACTGTCACGAACATCTAGAACATTTGTATCAATCCCAGCTGAAAAACCGAAGGTGAAAACGTGACGAAACCCTTCAAGAGTATGAACTGAATATTGCCCGACTAGTTCCGTTTGCTTATCCATCGGCACCAGGGGACACGATGGAATGTTTGGGCATCCAGGCCTTTATTGACGGCACATGTGACTATGATATGGAAAAGACGCTTCGATTAGCCCATCCCAAAACCATGGTAGATGTATTGACCGCTGCTCTTGAATATGAAGCAGCCACGATGGCTTCGGGATACAACAAAGGTAGGACCATGCAGGAAGAAGGTGACGATGACAGACTTGGCCAGATCGTCAAGTTGTTGAAAGGTATGGTAGACAAGAAACCGAAGAAGATCAGGTGCTCTAATTGTGCTGAGCTAGGGCATGTACGCAGTTCGCGTAAGCATCCTACGACTCCTGCAAACCATGATCCTTTTGAATATAAAGCGGCCACGGAGGATTCGCGGTACAACAAAGCTAGTACCATGAAAGAGGAAGGTGACGAAGACAGACTGGACCAAATCATCAAATTGATCAAGAGTATGTAGACAAGAAGCCAAAGAAGATCAAATGCCGAAAATGCGGCGAGCAAGACCACGTACGTAGCCTGTCCAAGCGCCCCAGGACTCCTGCAACTTAAGGACTTTAGTCACAGGGAGAACTAGACAGGGGCGACCATCAAGCTGATGTGAATCACCGAAACGCCGACTCTCAGCCTAGATGGTCATGCCCTGTAGACTATTCTCCTTGCAATAAGTCGGAATCTAAGGAAGCTGCAGTTTCAAGAACTACAGTACCCAATGAAGAATGGTCACCCACCAGGATCAGAGAAGATCAGGAGAATGATTCTCACCTAACGAAGATTCGGCAATGGAAGGAAGAAAATTGGCGACCTACATGGCAAGAAGTGTCAAGATTTTCACCGACAGTCAAGGCATATTGGGCTCAGTGGGACTCCCTTGTCCTGGAAGAAGGGCTGTTGAAAAGAGTCCTTAAGAACGATTATTGTTCCGAGACTAGGAGACAGCTAGTTATCTCGAGAACGAGAGTAGCTGAGGTACTGAAGAAGTTACACGATAGTCCATCGGGAGGTCACCTGGCAGTGATGGAAACCCTTCAGCCAGCCTGTGAAAGGTTTTATTGGATGAACAGCTCCGGCGATGTGAAGGACTGGTGTAAGAAATGTACAACTTGTGCTACGAGTAATGGACCACATCGCAAGATAAACACACCTATGAAATAATATAATGTTGGAAGTCCCTTTGAAAGGATTGCTGTAGATATCGCTCGATCATTTCCGATGACAAAAAATGGTGGTAAATACATCCTGGTAGTAATGGATTATTTCACAAAGTAGGTGGAAATTTATGCGATCCCGAATGAAGAGGACACAACTGTCGCGAATGTACTGGTGAAATTTATCAGCCGATATGGAGTGCTTTTGGAAGCTCACAGCGATCAAGGAAGAAATTTCGAGAGCCAGGTACTCCAGGAAATTTGTGACAAGCTGGGAGGGGGGGGGGGGTTGGTAATGATACCAAATAGCACACTGGTGTAGTCCCTGAATCCGACTCTGCTTAAGCCATGTATGAAAGTTAAAATCTTGGCGAATGCGTATGGATTTCTCTCAGTAAAATTCTTCGGGTTAAATATTTTTAAATGATAATGCTACTACATTTTTCTAGACATGACATAAGAACTTGATACATATCTTCGCAGAAATAGTCTTGAATTTAATTTTTGGGTTGCACAATACAAAACATCAACAAACCCCTCATGTCACAAACTACGGCTATTTATGTTGATAAACGATGCAAAACAACTTACCATTATTATCATTGTTGTCTGCTAAGTTAAACTCATAATATACTTACCACGAGTGCCTGACATAATTATTTAATTTTACGGCACTAAAATCTAGCAGAAACTCAACTCGTTTAACACCTCAAAACACCTCTAACGTTATTATTTCATATCGTGTTAACAAAATAATTTTAAATGTGAGGACCTCGTAAGTCAACTAATGAGGTGTCCTGCTTTACCTATCTACCATGTTAGTTTTACTAGCATTTGGAAGATGGAGACAACAGTATTAAGAACTGAGAATTAAGTTACGAGTTTTTGAAATTTAAAGGAATTCGATATTAGCAAACTTTTTCTACCAAAAACGCATAACATTTCTGAAAAACTACCTCTTGAATATAATAGAAAATTTATACATGACATCCTTTCATGAGAAAAATCAGCTATATTGGGAAATCGGTTCGCAGTTCCTTATTATTGCATCTTCCAATAGAATTGACTAGATGTAATATTTATTTTTCACAAGCCAACAACTTAGGAACGATTGAAGTGCCTCAAAACAAATAATAGAATGCATGTACCAATTTTCTTAAATGTTTCTTTGTTCTCCTTGAGGAGATTATGTCTCTGAACCATGAATGTTGCTTCCTTCCTGGTCCCCCTCTCCCTTCAATCTAACCAATCAATATTTCCTGCAATACTCTGATCATATGCCCCAACATTCAAGTTTTCTTTCTTTAACCAGGTCCGATAGCTCTCTCTGGAGTCTAGCTCTGCCTAATAGCTCTTTGTTCGTCACATGCGTCCATGGAATTCGAAGAAGTCTCAGAAATATCCACATGTATGGTACTCCAATTCTGTTTAGACTTTTGACTCTTGAAGACCAAGCTTCTGACCCATCTAATAATATAGGCTAATATATAGCACTTAACTATTCGAACTCGGAGCCTCATTGGAATTTCAAGTCTAATAAACAATAGTACTAAATCTTATAAATGCCCACTCGTATGTTTACCTCCTCATTTTCGTCCTTTTTCCTATACAGTATAAATCCTAGGCATTTGAATTTGTTTACTATGTTAATCTTCATATGTTTCTATTTGTTGTCCTATCTTTACTCTATCGCCTATCATCATTTTTGTCTTCTGTGTACTGATCTTAAGGTCATATTTTCCCCCATAGTATTTATTTTGTGTACCAAAACTTGTAGGTTTTCTATGTTATCAGCAATTATAGCTGTATCGTCTGCGTACCTGTTGGAGATTGGTGATAAAGGGTCGGATTGAAATATTAAAAGGAACTCACCATGATTTCATCGTGTACACACACAAAATTGGACCGCTATATTTCGGAACTTTATATAGTTATATTGCGATACCACACGTGCTTCATAGGACGAACGTAAGGTTTCTCTTCTAATAGTCACCGTACATATAAAAGCATAGTAGCGACACTCTCGGCTCGTACCTTTGAAGTCTTTGTGGATAATTTCGCCGACAATGTTCTAAGAAGTCGGGCAGTTGTTCACTGGCCGGCGGATTTACGAGGGACTGCTGTCGTGCTACTTCTATGGAAATATACACTGTATACTGCAGAGCTTCGTGTCGTATGCTCTAACGCGAACCCCTGTATACTAAACAAGCCGACGTCACCTGCTAGAAACCTGCTACTCTATAGGCGGAGTAAAGCGGGTTCGCATATCGGCTTCCGCACAGAGTGTCGCTACTAGACTTTTATATGTACGGTGTAATAGTCAATTCTCGGAACAGTTCGTCGGACATCAACAGGTGTATGCAGTCAATCGAGGCTTGACCAGGTAAGAAGGTAAAGCACATCTTATGCGATACGTTAGGGTCTACGCTTGGTTGCCGCACATTTAGGGAACGGAAAGATTCGGGATTAAAAACAAGGGAAAATAGAAACCAAAACCAATTATTCCACGTACCAAAATAATACAAGGTTATTTTACAGTGAACAATAGAAAGAAAAAAAAAGATAAGTATTCTGAAAATGAAACGTTAGCCCACCTCTCTTAAGAAGAGGGAAATGGCACTATTAAAACTAAATTAGCATTAAACACGGGGTTGCTCGTCTTCGGAAAGAAGAGGCAACGTGCATAATTTAACGAGCGGACGTGTGAGAACGCTATTGGGAGTTCGCACTGTCGCAACTCGACGGGTCCCGGAAGGACCATAGTGCAGTTTGAAAAACGTTCGAGCCGCCAAAGAAGCGGAGTGATGGATTCACCTTCAATCAACACCATTTAGCCAAGGTGTGGAGTCCATTTTCCTCTTTGGTATGGAGAGATTCATTTTTCCAAATATGCCAAAATGATTGATGTGAGCTTTGAACCAATTGCCAGCGTAACAACAGAGACATTTTAGAGTTAGATACATCTGGTTCTGGGAAAGATGTTAGCGGTTCCAACGTCAAGAAGTGTCCCGGACTAAGGACTTCAAAGTCATTGGGATCAGAGCTGACTGGAGTTAAGGGCCGGGAATTCAGCAATGCTTCTATCTGGTTCAACAGGGTAAGTAATTCTTCACATGTAAGGCGTTGGGCACCGATGATACGGTACAATTGGGTTTTTATCGATTTTTTACCTGCCTATCACAGTCCACTGAAATGGGAGGCACCAGGAGGATTAAACTTCCACTGAATAGATTCTCCTTCAGCGGCATTCTGGAGGAATTCGTGCATTATGCGATGAGCACCCACAAAATTCGTGCCGCAATTGCTGGTAATTTGAGAACATCGTCCTCGACGTGCAATGAAGCGATGAAGAGCTGCCAAAAAGGAGCCATCGGAGGTTGATATGGAATGGGTTTAAGTCGGAAACATCGATAGGATTTAGTTAGGATGGCTCGAATTGCTTGTCCAGCGAAAATTACCCAGAAATTTTGTTGAATCAAATACATAGTGGTATGGATGCCAGGGTGACAAAACTTCTCATGGGTTTCTTGAATTATGAGGTCAGTCAAAATATGATGGCGAGGAAGTAAGGCTGGGTATTTGGTAGTGAAGTGCAGAGACGAATTTTGTAATCTGCCACCGACACGCATAATTCCTTGTTGATCAATAAAGGGGGACAATTTGGCTAACCATTTGGGACATCGCTGACTTGTCTGCATCAATGTCAGTTCTCAGCGAAATTGTTGTGCTTGGACAGCTTTTACAAGAGAAATTAAAGCTTGGTTTAGCTCGGATTCGGTTAAAACACCTGTGTATTTAGCAGGAGGATGTCTCGTATTGTGAATAAATCTCAATAAAACGGCTATGGAACCTTGAATTTTGCGAAGTTTTGAGAATCGCTCTAAGAAATGGTTAAAAATATGACATGGCACCTGCACAACCATGGAGAAAATCTTATCCTCGCTGGAGGCATGTGTTGCTTCAAGGTTAACTTGCACTGGTTTGGGCCAGTGAGAAGGAGGTAACAAGAGCCACTGAGGGCCCGCTCACCATGACGACTTCAGCAAATCATTGGGTGAACAACCGCGAGATGCAATGTCGGCAGGGTTAATGGAACCAGGAACGTGACGCCAATGTTCAGGGGGAACTCGCGCCTGAATGTGAGCTATTCTATTGGAGATAAATGGTTTGAAACGATTAGGATATGCATGGATCCAGCTAAGTACTGCTTTGGAATTACTCCAGGCGTATATGGAAGTGACGGTTATATGATCCCGAAATGTTTGCAATATGGATTTGACTAAATTGGATAAAAAAACAGCTCCACACAACTCTAAGCGTGGAATAGATATGGATTTTACTGGAGCTACCTTCGATTTGGCCATGACGATTCGAAGTTGGGTTTTCTTCTTTTCAGTGAATCGGATATAAATAACGGTCGCTTATCCTAACTCTGAGGCATCGCAAAAGGCATGTAATTCACATGTTTTCACAATAGGGGTTAGTAACATTCGAGGTATTTCGAATGTTGAGAGGTTAGACATTTCCAGCACAAATTGCTGCCATTTGGCACATATATCTGGGGAAGCAACGTCGTCCCAAGCAGATCTCTGCCATCCATAAACGCTGGATGAGGACCTTGGCAAAAAAGACAATGGACACAAGAAACCCAACGGATCATGAATTTTAACGATTTGAGACAAGATAGATCATTTGGTACAAGTTGAAGGTATAGCAATAATGATAAAGACAAATACATCGTTATGGGCACGCCATTGCAATACCAAAATCTTCAAAGTATTGTCTGGATAGTCAAAAGTAATATCTCGTAATTGGCGGTGATCGATAGGAATCGAATCTAATAAGACGGAGGAATTAGTTGACCACTTTCGCAACTCAAAGTTGCCACGTTTTAGTAGATCAATAAGTTGGTTTTGCATCTGTAGGGCTTCTTCCACCGAATCAGCCCCGGTAATCACGTCATCCACATATAAACTTGTTTTGAGTATTTGATATGCCGGCGGAAACCTCTCTTGTTGTAGATTGGCTAGATATAGCAAGGTTCCGATGGCTAAAAACGGTGAAGTAGTACCATAGGTAACTGTATTTAATTAGAAAATTCGAATTGGTTTGTCAGAGGAACAACGCCATAGAATCAGTTGATATTTTCGTTGTGAGCGACACAAGAGAATCTGACAATATTTCTGACGGATGTCACAAGTGAAGACGAAGGTCTTTAATCGGAAACGCAAAACTATGGTAACAATATCAGCTTGGAGTTTAGGTCCAACGAACAAGGTGTCGTTTAGAGAAAGTTGGTTGTGTGCCTTAGCGCTGGCATCAAAGACCACTCTAATTTTAGGATGATCGCCATCCATTTTGACAACTGGGTGATGGGGTATATAATAGGTATCGTTACCCAGAGGGACAGACCGTAATTCAGACATATGTCCAGCATTCAGGTAATCGCTTATAAAATCTTGGTATAATCGCCGGAGACCAGAATTTTGGTTTAAACGTTTTTCTAAAGAAAATAGTCGTCGACGTGCTACTAGGTGCGATTCCTCAAAGGTGGGTGATTCTATTTTAAAAGGCAATTTTACCATGAAACGACCTTTTGATGTTCGCGTCACATGAGATTAAAAATGGGTTTCAACCTTCTGATCGTCAGGATGAACCATGGAGTTAGTTGGAATCTCCTCCAGTTCCCAAAATCGAGCTAGAATATCTTGTGGATAATCCCGGAAACCGATAAGTGACTGTACAACGGAGGAATTTGGAATCTGAATTGGACCTAAGAGAGCCCAGCCAAAAATTGTCTTAAGAGCCATTGGTTGTGAACGTACCGACGACGGATTATCATTGCACATGATAGAAGGATAAATGTCTGCACCAAGAAGCAAATCAATATTTCCAGGTAAATACCACTCTGGATCGGCTAGCAAACAGTCGGAATCTAGTTTACAAATAGATGGATCTCAACGAACATTGGGTAAAGGCGAACAAATTTACGGAATTTTAATCGCTTCTAATTGTACTGATGACAATTCGGATTGAATGGGCTTGATCGGCATTGAATCACTCCACCGGACAAATTATTATTGATTTGACCTAATCCAAAGACAGGTAGCTTATGAGAGGAAATCGGCAGCTTTAGGATGTTAGCCCATTTCTTGACAATAAAACTGGCTTGTAAGGTATGGAATTGGCCCACTGGTCTGGAACAAGGGCTGTGGCCAACAAAGTGTTAGAAGCAACACCGGGCGGTATATCAACATTTGTATTTATAGATTGGACATCAGAATTTACTTCAACTACCTCATCTACAGGTGGGTTATTGAAAGGTACAGATGAAACTGTAGTATCAAGTGATGCATTATTATTTGGAAAATGTAATAAAGTATGGTGGGATTTATTACATGTTTTACATTTATATGGCGAAGGACAATGCCCAGAAGAATGGCCGAGTCTAAAGCAATTAATGCATCGGCGCGATCTTCGGATACAATCAAAACGTTTCTTTGGATTTTTGCTTTGGAAACTAGGACAAACAAATATTTTATGGTTTTGTTTACAAATAACACAAGTCTCGTCGGATGACCTGGAAGCGGAAACATTTGCGGTACGGTACGCACAATAATTGGTTTGGGTTTATACATATCTGGTCTGGATGGTTTCGATGTACCCGGGAGAGAAAACCCTTTGGAAAAAGCAACACACTGTTTACTTAGAAATTCGTACAACTCCTTGTACTTAGGAACTGTAGAAGGGTCAGAAACCAATTCGAAACGCTCCCGAGTTTTAGGATCAAGCTTATCCAACAGCATGTCTGTTACTGGAAAATCCCAAGCATCTACATCGAATCCCAAATTCTGTAGTACGGAAAGGTTTTCAGTAAATATGTCCAGGAGAAAACGGAGTTTTCTTGAATCATGATTATTTAATCCGGAGGCATTTTTTATGGCACGCCAATGGGCCAACGTTATCAAGCGCTTGTTGGAAAAACGATCAACTTATGTATTGTATGCTACAAGATAATTTGCATCTGACAAAGGAATATATGATATCGATTTGAAAGCATCGCCGGTTAATGATGACAATAGATATTGGTATTTGTGCACTGAACTTATGTCCTTACGGATGTGCACAGCATTGTTAAAAATATCAAAAAATGATTGCCATTGAGAAAGTTCACCAGAAAATTCTAAAAGTTCTATTTTTGGAAGTCTGACCTGACAAGTGTTTTCAACAACATCTGAGTGGTTCAGAGTGACATTAGTAGGAGCTGGAATTAATTAATTGTATTTACACCAAATATATGAATATTGTTCATCAATGGTTTTGCGAATGAGATCCTCACTCACATAATCTTCATCAGTGGTCACTGCTAGCAATTCTAGGTGGGAAGTTTTAGAATCATCATAGATAGCATCTAACTGTTAAATTTTAATTTCAAGAAGCGGTAAATTTGATATATGAACTGCAGTCAACACTCTGTTAAGTCAATAGTTTCTATCATTCGAAAAATAGCAACTTTTCTGGTAACGATCAAATCTTTTTTATTAACCATATTGATATATTAAATGTATTTATTATAAGGTCAAAAATAACTGTATAAAACGGTTATCAATGTAAAGCTTTGTGCACAAATTTCACTTACAAGCAAATAATAAAGGAGTGTTAATAATTGTCTATTAGTTACAAATAATCATGGATAAACTTAAATATTCAAAAGGAACTATGTGGATACTCCTTCACAACTTGGTATGAAACTTTAGAGATGAACTAAAGGTAGTACGGGAGGAAAATATATGGATAGACCGTGTATAATACGAAAAAGATTTTTTAAAGATAAACTTAAAGTAATTCGGAAGGAAACTATATGGATAGTCCCTGTATAACACAAATATTTGTTTTATAGATCAACTTAAAGTAGTTCGGGACGAAACTATATGGATAGTCTCGGAGGAAACTATATGGATAGTCCCTAATACATATCCCTATATATACAATAGACAACGTTATAAATTTAAATTATGAATAAATCGATATTACCCATGGCAGGTTAATAATTATGGACAATTATCAAACAACATGTGGTTTTAAAGGTTAGGTTGGAATATATTTTCATAAAGTATTCAAATTTTGCTTCGAAAGGACCAAGAATGCTGGAGATTGGTGGTGAAGGGCCGGATTAAAATATTAAAAGGAACTCACCATGATTTCATCGTGTACATACACAAAATTGGACCGTTTTATTCCGGAATTTTATATAGTTATATCGCGATATCACACGTACTTCATAGGACGAACGTTAGGTTTCTCTTCTAATTGTCAATTCTCGGAACAGTTCATCGGACATCAACAGGTGTATGCAGTCAATCGAGGCCTGACCAGGTAAGAAGGTAAAGCACATCTTATACGATACGTTATGGTCTACGCATGGTTGCCGCACATTTAGGGAACGGAATGATTCGGGATTAAAAACCAGGGAAAATAGGAACCGAAACCAAACAGTACCTTTTATTAGTTTACCATTGAACTTAATACTTAGCGCTTCGGTTTTAAGAGCCATTTGGAAAATCTTTTTGACATTAAATATTAAATAGCATCGGCGACAGAATACATCCTTGCGTAACTCCTTTTAATATTTTCCCTTCATTCTTGCTAGATGCGTTGTCGATTCTGTTAGATTTAGATGCATATTTCTTATCGTTCTTATGCCTATACCATCTATGCCCATTTCTTCTAAAATCGGTATTAATAGGTCATTACAAACATTATCAAAAGCTTTTTCATAGTCATATAAATACATCTTCTTTGTTTCACCAACAAACAATGAAAGTTCGAATTACCTCTATTTCCTGACTATATGGACAATTATGTGTATTGATCCGTCCCTGTTATCGTATTTTCGTCTTTACGTTGACCAAATTACAACGCTATAATATAAACGGTGATTTAATCGTTTTTCATTAACAAAAAAACTTGTGCTGCATTTGTTTTGTCATAGGAAAATAAAATGTTGTTATTGAACTTAACATATTTATATGATAAAGATGAATTTTTTAACATTGATATATGAATGATGTATGATCATTATTTGATGGAGTACTCGGTTTGAATTTTGATTGACTGAAGATTGAAGTGATTAGTGAATGTAATTGAAGGAAAATAACAATGCTGCGTATTATAAGCAAAAGTAAACCGAAAGCTTCTATCTGATGACAAACAAAGAAGTGCTCAGCACTGAAAACACAGTTTTGAATTACGTACCGTACAGCTTAAAAATGTGGTAGTAATGAGTACATTACACCACGACAATGAAATTAGTGACAGGCAAGATAAAAAGCCGCAAATCATACTGGACTATAATTCTACTAAAGGTGCTGTAGATACTTTGGAACAGTGCGGTGGCAATTACAAATGGAGTAGAAAAATCAATAAATGGCCAATGATTTTTTTTACCATATTCTGGATGTGTCTACTTACAATGCATATGTGTTATGGTCTTCGGTAGATCCAAATTGGCATTAAATAAATTAACAAAAAGAATAATATTTGTGGATGAGTTGGAAAACAATTCAAAGATCATTACATTTCTTCAAGAATGCATATGTCACGTACTAAAGAATCTAGAGAAATTGTAAGGAACATTCAAGAACCAAATACAGGCAAAACCTTCGTGTAATGTAGGAATTGGCAAAAAATATATCATCAATCTCATGTTTTAAATTAGTTTATCGCGATTATTCAAGCGTTCCCAATGAAAGAGCTTCATTTAGATCGTAATGGGTCATTTGGAAATTAAAAACTCATATCGTTGATGGAAAATAATATAGGTTCAGGATATCATCTGAAAATATTTTCAAGTCCAACCCTGACTAACCACAAAATGTCTAAATGTATACTATTGTTTCCATATTCAGTGAAGTCAGCATTTCTACGAAATATCTTCTCTAAATGCTGGTGCAATATACAAGAAAGTTATAAAGACAATGAACAATCGTTAAATCACATTTAGCTAAGCTTGGAGACTCCAAAACAGCCTGTTAATCTCTTACGTCTCAATTCTATTAACCAACTAATTTCAGTGGGCTACAGGAGATTACGTATTTTGCTATTATATCTTTTGTAATGAGTTAATTCAATTAGGGATTGAATTGATAAATTAAAATCAACATCACGTGCGTGTTCCTTTTATAAGAGAGTGCCTTAATTAACGATTCCATGTTGAAGCTGTTTTAGATGTTGATATGGATTCAAGATAATATGCTGATTATCAAATTATCAGATATTAGCGGGAAAAAATAGAGAGAGGCGGAGATGAAATACAAGTTATAGTTACACGTTGCAGCTAGGGTATTGGTTGAAGTTAAATGCTGGAAAAAATTGTTCAATATACAAACCATTCAATCGAATTGAACGCTTACAAATTTTCAAGAACAAGATATTGAAAACCCCTCAATCATATCGAAATAAATGATTTATTAGGTTTGATTTACCTGGCTGGTACATTACGAAGTAGTCACCTAAATGTAAAAGAGTTATGGGACAGAAAATGTCTCGGTACTGACGTCTGCCCTACTTGTATACAGTATTCAGAAAAAATTAAACGCGCTGACAATGAAGATCAGAAACAATAATTGATAACTGAAGAAACATCCATAAGACAATAGCAAAAGGTTTTGTTGCTATTAAAAGAAAAACGGAATGACTTAATAACATTAACGAAATCTGCTCGGCAGATACAATTTCTCAAAAAATATAAATATTGGAAATCCAACAAGAGTTCTCCGACCAATCGCAGATGGCTGTAGTGGCCAGAACAAAAGGACCGTCATGATAGGAATGTGTTGTAAGTGGTTTTCCCAACGACTGGCCATTGGCGAGCAGATCGTGTTTTCGCTCAAATCGAAAAAATTCGAAAAATAGAAGTGCTCACTAAACCTTAACAGTATGTTGACATATTAGAAGAATATGGATCACTCTTTCATTTAGAACAAGCCTGTGATGTTCACGACTGGAAAGACGCAGTTTCAAAAAGCCTTACATCTACTGCTTCTTGGAATTTGGCATTTAAATATGCAAAAATATTCTATCTTACCTGTTCTCGAAGTGGTAATGTTTTAGTTAGAGGAGAATCACATTATAAGAATGACCTTAATCCAGCAAAAAATGTTTTTAAAAAAGGAGAAGCGCTTAAAAATATCCGTCCAACGTTAATTAATCGTTATAATAATCCTATAAGCAATCTCAAATTGAATGACGTTACAAAACTACTTGAAAAACACTTTGGAGAAAATTGGAGGGAGCTACCGCAGTTAGAGTTCTACAATGAAGTTACGGGGGGAAAAGCAGACTCACAAGGGGATGAAGTTGAACTAAACTGCGAATTTGTTGAAGAGTTGCCAGTTGTTTTTTTATTTAGCTTAGTGTCTGATATCCCTATTTATATATATTTCCGATTAATAAATCCAATTAACCAGTCTGCAGTTTTTGTGATAGATAATCTCATGCATATTTAGAATCAAATATGGCAATCTCATAAACAGAGTAGCAAAGGCGGCAATCTCCAATTTTTTTTATTGTTTTTTATAAAAACTGTTAAACATTTGATAATTTTTTTGCGAGTAAATATATAATTATTAACAGTAAAGATTGTAAAATAGTAAATAAAATAATCCTAAACATTGTTAGGATCTGAAAAGTAGTTTTTTACGTTTCATCAAAATTCTTAAATATTGAGCTGCCTTTGGTTCCACACCCCTCAAATAGCAGTACCAATCTGGGTCACATAGAGCGAAGAAGGGGTCAAGAAAGAAGAATAATCTCCAGGCTGGCTAATTTACGTAAATTGTTTGGTGAAACATCCATTGAGTTATTCGGAGCTGCAGTCGATAAAACATCCATAGCTATGATAATAGGTGACGACAGGAACGGATAGGGCAGACGAAGAAGAATATTACCATTAGAAAATAGGTCATACATCATAAAAATGTTTGTAAGTCATTAATGAGGCACTTGTTTTCAAACTTGCGATCAATATTGCTGCAATACTTCAATCGCCCGTTTGTTTTGTATAATGTTGAACATATTGAAAACGATATTGCAGAATTTGAGAAAATAACAGATATTATAACTGAACTTTTTATTCAAAAACTGCATACAGTTCAAGTTTTATTATTTGTATTAATACCTCGGTCGTTCTAATTGAAAATCTAACAGCAATTGGCATTTGTGTATAGGTATGTAATAATAATTGCCAAGCTACTGAAAAACTTTAAGAATAAACTAGTTATGAATAATCACAATAATTGTGCACAAATACAGGGTGCACCAAACATGTGGCGAATGTACGTAAAAGTCACGGGCTGCAAAATCCAGGGGCGACCTTTTAGCTAAATCAACCGTACTAACGACCTGTTCTTCCTAATGCCGCGCGTTGGCTAATTCATGTAAAGGACTGATGATCAGGACTCACCATCCGTCCTATTCATTGTTTTTTTGTATGTGTCGTTCACATGTCCGCGTATCATCGGTCGACCGATAAAAAGCGCACGGGGACTGGTCTAGCCCGTGGTGTTTGCGAATAATCGGTTGAAGTAGGAGCCACAGATAACCCACAGATAGATGAAACACTGATTGTGGCGCCATCTAAAGTGCCTGTCGACTAAACAATTGAGTAATGTTGAAAATATTTCTGTAATTTTAGGTTTTGGCGGAAAATTCAAATTTACTGTATTTTTATCATTTTATTTCAAAATAACCATTCATAGTCCATCATTTGACATTTCATTCAATTTAACTCTCTTAACTCAATAATGATTAGATGTTGAGTTAAATTAAATTAAATGTCAAATGATGGACCATAAATGGTTAATTAAATTGGAAAAAATAAAACAGTAATCATATAAACAGTTTATTTATTTTTGTATAAAAATAATTTCTTCCACAAAGTACTTTTCTTAACAAACAGAATGACAATAAATAAAGTATAATGTAGAAACAATGCAATCATTAAAAAATAACTTGAGTAACATACATTCTAGATTGGAGTATCATTAGATTTTTTAATGATGTTAAATTAAATTAAAGATAAGTTTATATTAATTTATTTATTCACTATTATACTCCTATAAACACACAGAGCTAGACAAACTAGTGGAGTATAACTGCAACAGCTTTGAGAATGGCCAAATGGCTGAAAGCGCTTAGCTGGAATTTTAATAAAATTACACACTCAGTACTCGTTTCATTCACTCAATTTACATTTTAAAATGTCCAAAATTATAGCATGCTATATTGAATACAATAAAACTTCCCATCAATATCATTTTTTGTTAATTTCCACCTATATGGGAAGGCAAATCAAACTGTCTTAATAACTACCCTTCGTCTTTCTCAAATCTAAAGAAACACTCGTCGACAAATTTAATGATTTATTACCACTGAGTTTCATCCATATTAATTTTATCTTCCAAGGTTGGAGGAACAAAACTGTAAAAAGAAATTTTTTCTTTAGTAATGCAACAATTTTCAGTTTAGCTAATGTAAAAAACAACCATGATCTGTGAAGTTGTCGATTAAATTAGTAAAAATTCTATATTTTATAAAAATAAAGAAAATGGTTGTTAATTGAAAATGAAAAAAATGCTCAAATTTTTTTAATAAAACTTACTGAGTATTAGACTCCTTCAGAATACACTTTGAAATTGTCTTTTCAATTAATAACAATAAAGCAACGGAACAACAGATAAATATTACACCATAGCAATCAAAAAATACCGAAACCTCATAATAACCTCAACACTTGAACTAAGAAACGATAACAGTATACAGATAAACTGTGGGGACGAGCAATATGACATCGCGCATATGCAATAATAAAAATCAATAAAAGTTCCCTACTAACGACGTTACAGTTTTCGATAATTTTTTGGAATTACCTTCCCATCTTAGTTACTCGACAGGCTCTATAGATGGCTCGGTCTGCAGTGTCCCTAGCCTTTGAGAATGGCCTAATGGCTGAAAGCGCTTAGCTGGAATTTTAATAAAATTACACACTCAGTACTCTTTCCATTCACTCAATTTACATTTTAAAATGTACAAAATTATAGCATGCTAAATTGAATACAATAAAACTTCCCATCAATATCAAATTTTGTTAATTTCCAATCATATGGGAAGGCAAATCAAACTGTCTTAGTAACCACAAATTTATTGATTTATTACCACTGAGTTTCATCCATATTAATCTTATCTTCCTGGGTTGGAGGAACAAAACTGTAAAAAGAAATTTTTACTTTAGTAATGCAACAATTTTCAGTTTAGCTAATGTAAAAAACAACCATGATCTCAAAAATTGTCGATTAAATTAGTAAAAATTCTATGTTTTTTAAAAATAAAGGAAATGCTTGTTAATTGAAAAAGAAAAAATGCTCAAATTTTTTTAATAAAACTTACCGAGTACTCCTTCAGAATACACTTTGAAATTGTCTTTTCAATTAATAACAATAAAGCAACGAAACAACAGATAAATATTACACTATAGCAATTAAAAAATACCGAAATCTTATAATAACCTCAACACTTGAGAAAGAAACGATAACAGTATACAGATAAACTGTGGGGACGAGCAATATGACATCGCGCATACGCAGTAATAAAAATCAATAAAATTTCATTACTAACGACGTTACAGTTTTCGTTATTTTTTTGTAATTATCTACCGATTTTAGATACTCGACAGGCTCTATAGATGGCACGGTCTGCAGTGTCCCTAACCTGGTAGGAGCCATTTGATAGAGATTTTCAGATGCAGACGCGTATCAGTTGTAGATTCGATGCAGTGTTACGAAGCCAGTTTAGTTTTGTTCTTCTTTTTTGCATCGAAGAATGGCAGTAAGTAAGAAGAAAAATACTGTCTTTGAAGACATAGAATTTTGGAATCAGATACAGTGAACACTTACGAGCTTACAGATTAAAACAGCCAGAGAAATACTACTATGCAAAACATCTACTTGACACCAAACGTTAATTGACACCTAACACACAACTGGAAGTACTACGTATTTGTGATAAGAAACAAAATCTGGACTTCCTTGAAGACTTAGGAATTAGAAGACCGTTAAGAGACTTACAATATGAAGCCATCAATGAACAGAAAAGTCTAGGAATTTCTCCACTTTTAAACTGTGATAATTGTAAAGGTCAGCAGATATTGTTTTCCTGGTTTTCTGTATCATTGCACAGTTATACTGATTTTAAATGGAAAAAAAGATATCCAGGATATCCTCATAGGGCTAATAATATCTAAGCTTCAATATTTGTTATATCACATCTTTTTTTTCTATTAATATAAATTAAGTCATAAGGTTAGGTTAGGTTAGTTTCATTTAAAACAGTAGTATGTGTAGATTCCACAGAGTAATGGTAGAGACAGTAAATTTCATTAAATTATATGAAAATAATAACAGAAACATCTTAAAATTAATAGAAACGTTTACCAACTTTGATTCTGTAATGGAGCAACAAGTTCGACGCATGCATAAAAATCAAAGCAGCAGCTACAGCAGCGGTATGACAAACTATTTAGGCGATGAAATTCGGATTTAATTGATAAATTCAATCGGCACAAAAGTAAGAACTACTATTTAAATCCAGTTAGAAAACATAAATATTACTGTAGACTCCACGACTGTACACCAGATTTGAGTCATACGGAACAATTGAGTGTAGTTTTGAGGTTTGTTTTATTAAATGAGTAGACGAAAAAAATTGAAATACGTGAACATGTCAATTTATTTTGTCCTATAGTTGATTTTGCTGGTGCTGGCTTGTATACATATGTGACAGATTTATTAGTAGAATTAAATTTAAGTACTCGTACATGTGATTTGCGAGGACAAGGATATAATAATAGAACAAGCATGCGTGGACTACACAGTGGATTACAAATAAGAATCTTAAATATAAACCTACGAGGATTTTTTGTTCCTAGTTCGACGCACTCATTAAATTTAGTTATTAACGATGCTGCTACAATTACTTTTGAGGTGTTTTGATATTGTTCAAGAGATATATGTGTTTATTTCCGCGCCAACCTAAAGATGGTCTATTTTGAAAACGCGACTTACAGATTTAACTTCAAACCCCTATCTGACACGTGCTGGTCCAGTAGAATAGACGCTATAAAACGTTTGAGATATCAAATTGGTAAGCTTCATGATGCTCTTTGGAAAGTAATGGATATGTCCACATTTTCAAGAGATTTTGGTACATCACAAACAAAAATCCACAATTACATTTTTTTATACTCTGTAGTAATCTGGTACAATACTTTATTTAAAATCAATTTTCTATGTAAATCAATGCAAAATCGACGTATAAATCAAAAAGCTTGTTTAGACTGTCTAAACAAAATAAAAACATTTTTTCGACTGCTTAGAGATGATAAGAGATTTAGCTAACTTCCTGTAGACGCCGGAGAGATAGCCGAAGAATTAGAAATTGAGCCAAATTTTTTATCTTTGCTAATACTTCGTCAAAGAAAAAAGAAAAGATTATGAAAGTACTGACGAACCATTAACATACTCAAAACTGAATTAGAAAGTAAAAGTATTCTTCTCTATATTAGATACGACCTTATCATCTCTTAATGAAAGATTCAAAGGTCGGAGCAATTTAATAACATTTTTGAATATATTATCAAATGTTCAGCTTGACTGAAGAAGAATTAAGAAACTCCTGTGAAAATTTATTATTTCAATTGAAAGATGATGCACGTAAAGAATCAGATATTGATGCAAATGACTTAAATGATGAAATTATTTGTTTAAAATGCCACTTACCAGAGCAAAATGAGTTAGATCCTCATTTAATTCTTCAATAAATTTTAGAAAACAATTTAATTTCAACATTTCCAAATACTGCAGTGGTAAGGTCTTTTTCAAAATTAAAATTATTAATACCTATTTTACGATCAACTATGACACAAGAGAGACTAAGTAATTTGGCAATTATATGACCTTATGAATTAGACTAACTGATTATAGATTTTGCCGAAAAAAAGGCAAGAAACGAGTGCTTCCCATATCGTATTTTTTTCGTTAAGTAGCATCTTTATTGTTTTGTCAGTTGTTTTTACTTTACATTCTTCGTTAATCCTTATGTATCAAATTTGTCAAGATTTTCTAAATGTAAAGGGAATGATTAGTCAGTGATCATGCTGATTGAAATCAGTGCACTTTTTACTTTTCCGCCCAACCTTTCTATATGCGAGAAAAGTATTGGCTTACCCCAAAAAAAGAGGGATTTTTGAAAATTTTTTTTGAGTTATTTCTACGTTTTCCATCAACAATAACACGAAAAAACGGTTTTTAGAAAAAAAAGCCTGTGTGTATGTCGTCGTCGTTGTCGTCGGCCACTTTTCCTTTCATGTCTTGTTAGCACGATACAGTCTCCGGAGTGCGATAAGTAAGCAATTTTATGATTGAATATTGTTAAGGACATGTCACAGATAATCCCTATTGATTTTCAGTTCACCAGAGTCAGTACAACGGGTGCTATGGTACTTGAAGTACGACATTTTGTAATTTTTTGAGAAATTTCAGTTTGTTAGCACGATACAGACTCCTGAGTTCAACAAGTCACTAATTTTATGATCGAATATTATTCAGGGAATCTCACTGATGAACCCTATTGATTTCCAGCTCACCAGAGCCAATACAACAGGTGCTACAGTACTTCAAGTACGATATTTTTGTCATTTTTGGAGAAGTTTCAGTTTGTTATCACGATACAGCCTCCGGAATATATACAAGTGACCAAACTTTCGTCATTTTTGGAGAATTTTCAGTTTGTTAGCACGATAGAGCCTCCAGAGAGTATACGATCGATCAATTTTATGATTGAATATTGTTCAAGGTGTCTCACAGCTGTACCCTATTGATTTTCAGTTGACTAGAGCGAGCAGATATACTGAATTTTTGGTTATTTTTGGAGAAATTTCGGTTTGTTGGCACGATATATTCCCCGAAGTGTATACAAGTAACAATTTTATGATAGAATATTGTTCAGGGCCACGGATGCGGAAAAGTTAGTTTTAATCCTTGAAACCGTTTATTTTATGTGAGCATTCGGAAATACTCATTTTCTTTATTTGCAAACATCAACTGAAAATCATGATTTAAAATTATACATTATACATCATAAGTATGTATGTAAATTAACGTGTAACGCATATTTCAATTAGATAAATATTAGCGATTATTCCAATTTTTGTGTACTCCTTATCAACAGTGAATATAGGTATTAGCACGTATTTTAATTTTATTTATGTGCACCTCCTTTCATAAATTTTTATTAAAAAGGGGGTAAGGGGCGTAAAATTATATTTTGCACACAGGCGTCCGCATGGCTTAAGGCGTCCTTGCGCAAATGTAACTAAAGGCACAATTCAGGATAATTAATGGAAAAATATTTTTATTTCCTCAAACTCCATACGACTTTGAAAGTCTGACAGCGTTGTTTAATTATGACCCTTTACTCGCTCTATGACTTGGATCTACGTTTATAGTGTACAGACCTTCTAGTGAAACCAATTAAAAAAAGATAGTCTTTCGAGAGACTGGTATAATTCAATGCTGGCTGTGGTACATTTTTGAGGTTTAGACCTCTAATTAAATTCTTGGCATTCATAAATAAAATTCTTTTTCTGGAGAGATAATAACTGAAGAATTTATCCCTTATTTTTTCATGTAACCATTAAATGACTTAAAATGAGAATGCTAATTACAATATTGAAATTTTTAGCACTCAGAAACATTCTTAATTTTTCTGATTCTTATCTAAATCGATATCATAATTTCTCTGTTTCACTATTAACCTATATTTCATTGTGTTGTTAGGCTTCAGCTAACTCTCATAACATTTGTCATGTTTAGACAGCGATATTTTAATCCTCTTATGTAATACGAAATGGTAGTAATTGAATTTGATTACGATAAAAGTATATTTTTTTCTGTTTGAATGTATGTTAGACACGCTATAGGATATCGAGATGAATTATATGTTTTTCTATGCGTTTGTTTTCTGAAGAATGTTTTGTTTGTTTGATTTTGAGTTGAAGAAAGAGAACTGAAGTTTTTTTCAGGTTATGTATATGAAACAATAGGCCACTCCAGAATGCTGTCAAATTAAAACCAATATGGCGGCTGGAGGACTAATAGTGGTACAAAGTTAAATTGGTTCTGTGAAGAAAAGTGATAATTGGAAGTGTTTAGTGGTTGTGTAACTCTTGCTTATATGAAAATGCCTTCGTTTCGTTATATAATTCAGTGTGGAAGCAGAAGTAACCAAGATATTGTAAACTTTTATCGAATTCTACAAGAAGTGTTATGGTTTAAACAGAACTAATCTTAAGGAATGATCTGCCTTCCGATGCTAAGAATGGCTGAAAGCAATCAATCGTGAAGAATTCTCGGATGCATAAATCAAGAATGCAAGAAATTTACAATTGTCAATTTTTTAGAATTTTCAACATTTTCTATTATATTGTGGAATTAGCTAGAAACAGTGAGTTTCATTTAAAACACTAAGAATGCAAGAGTATGCTCGAAGCATCTTATGAATTAATTCATTGGGATGAGGGTATTATAACTGATGTGTTTATTTTTAGGCAAACCTGTGGAGTTGCATGATAAATTGCTTCCAGACTGAACTCCTTCTGTGAATATGGTATGGGCTATAGAGACATTTTAATAAGTACTACAACTTCCAAAAAAAATAGAGAGTTCTATTAAATGGTCAAAAGTAGTTAAAATACTTTGTGATGTTGAATTGCGTTCTGTAAAGATAGTTGAACAATAGTAATTTATCTTTTTCCTATGCCTCCTACACAGTGGCAGAACTACTGCTCTGTAATGCTGTAATGTGTGCAAAGCACACTGGTCAGGGAGCAGAGCCCCAAATTAAAAACAAATATTCTCATAAAAAAATGCCAATACTTCGGAAACGAGCAAGAAAAATAATTTTACTACCTAGTCAATTTGGGAATATTTGATAGGTTTTCTATTTTGGTTGTTGAAGTATTTCCAATGTTTTGTTATTTTTATTTCATCATATTCATTTAGAAAAAAAAATTTTGGTTTTTTTTCAGTTCAGGAAAATAAATGCTTATCATTATAGCCATTGCTTTTTTGTGCACCCAAAATTCATAAATTAATATGGTTATCAATATACAGTCTCATAATGGGGCCCAGCAAAATTTTCGCACACAGGCCCAACTGGCTACGTTGTTCCACAACCTCCTACAGACAACCTTTTGTTTATTAGAGCCAATTTCATAATCAAATTTGAAATTATCTTTCGGCAAACTGATGTGAGAATGTGTAGGGTGACACATATCTCATATACACATATTGTGATGTTCCCAAAATGACATTATTAGATTTAATTAGAAATTAATTTCAAATATTGCCAGCGGCCAGTGAACTTGGAGGTCCCTGACAAGGTGTAGTAGAGTCAATAGCGTATTAAGGAATCATGACTGTTTTATAAATAATGCGTCAACAAAGTCGAGGAACAGATCGTTGACTGTGTTAGTTTAACAATAGAATTTCCTATATATAGAGAGTTCATTTCTCTTGAAGATTATTATTAATAGTACAAACGTTTATATTATGTGTTATACATGGTCAGTAATTTGTATACGTAGTTGTGAATATATGTTGTCCTAGTGAGTTTTGATAAACGATGGTATTTATTTAACCCTAATGAATGGTTCAAGTGGTAAGTGTTTCCCGAAGTTGAATGGTTCGATGGCTCAAGAAGTACATAGGAAGGGCACTTGCTAAATAACCACCACAATATATTCCAATGTCATTTTAATCAACAGAAGCTTTAAATTTGATTATGAAATTGTATGATACTTTTTTAATATTTGCATTTAGTTCTGCAAATTTTTGAAAGTCCTCTAAAATTAATTAAAACCTGATCATTTGCTTGGCTGTTATAATATGACAGTAAATTTAAAGGTATTTAGATTCAAAAGCCCTTAAATGTGTAACAGAAAAATGTTAGTTTTTGTTCGATATCCATTAGTTTTATTGTTTCAAGTTAATTAGAATGCATTGTAGCTTTTACAAAATGATATAGCTTCCTTGTTCTGTGTTTCTACTGTTTAGAACAAACATAAAAAATAATAATTATTATTTGCAGGTAAACAATTTTAGCGAATTAGTTATAAAATTGTTTGATACAAATGCAACTGCTCAAGGTGCTGGATTGTTTAACTTGATTTAAAATTAGGTCTTCTCAAATAAAGAGATCATGGACAATCAACATTCTTTATTATCGCTGTAATTGGTCACTAATAAATTTTTAATAAACATACAATACGGAATCAAGTATTTAAGGAATTACCATTGTTAAAATAAAATATTTAAAACTTGCTGAAAATCGTGTATTAAACTTTGACAGTTGTGGTTGCAATTATGATTGATTATTACATTCGTCTCTCGTCGTGAATCTAGTCAGTTACTACGTGAATTGCACTTAAGAAGGGATAAAATGCGACATAGTTCATCCGACGTAATTCCGCGTATTTTTTGGCCAATCAGCGCCTTTATGCCGATATACAATAAGCATAACGAATATTTTTTGAAGCTTGAAATTAAATGGTAATATTTTAATTTTTCTGTTCAAATGGCCGTGGACTTTGAACAGCAGGTTTCCCGTTATTGAAAATGGATAAACTCTATTAATTTTGGATATTTCAGCTTTGTATCGGGCAGCTTCATCTATAGGTTCATCCAGCAATATTTTATAATAGTCCAACATTATGTTTCCAGCCATGGATAGTATTATTAGGGGAACAAATCGAGTCACTAAATGTTCTTTGGCACTTAAAATCACCATGAATAAGAAATTTTATTTTCACCGCACGGGTTTTTATATGTTCACTTTGTAATTGCTTGTCCTCCTGCCGCCATTTTTGTGTTGCGCAGGTCATGGTCTTGGATTGGCCTATTTAGACCGCAACAATTTCGTATAACATAGTTGAAATTCTTTAAAGGTCAAAACTAAATACTGTAATATAGATTGAGGTTGAGGTTTGATATAGGATAGTGTTAGACACATAATTATGATTAAAATTGAAAATTGGGAATATTTTTTATCATTGTGTGAATACTTCTACTTACTATGTCAAAACTACAGGAATAGGAAAAATAGAGACAAATATACATTCAATGTGAACACAGTGGTAATCCACCAACATGTTTATTACCAATCGAGTAGTAAACAATGTTATAATATGGAAGTGGAGAAAAATCAGTAAAGTTGCTTCTATTCGTGGGCGACCTGGCAATATCTCCTAACTCAAATTTTTAGTAAAAATGGGACGTTCTTACAATCTCATCTAATAAATTAATCCAAAGAATGAGAAAATGCTTTTGCGATTTATCCTATCTAAACCAGTTTTATATTCGACCTGCATGGACCTGCAAGACTTCCTATACCGTTAGTTTTTAATGGCGGGGAACGACTGCTTTGTCGCTAAATTAAGTTATACTCGAACCAAGAAGTTTTGATAGTACAATGACCCCGTAGAGTACACATCACTTTTTGTGACAGTGTTAGCGGTTGTATAAAGTGTTGTGCAAAGCTAGTAAATAAAGTATTCAACAATCTATTAGTGAATTTTTTTCATCGAACGATAGAAGTTGTGCCAGAAAGGTAATACTCAAGTGGAAAAAGATCTGCCGCTCAAACTGAAAAGCAAAAAAATCATACTACATGTATTTAGCGGCTGCAAAAAGATCAACCACGTCTAAAAGACAATTCAATAGATATCTGCGCAGATTACACAGGAGCCTCGAAATCACGCATCTAAAAAATTTTGAGAGAACAAAAACTACAATGAGAAATACAGGCACCAAAAAGGAAGATTGGTCGGACAAAAATAGAAGTCGACGAAGATGCGAAATATGCTATACGAAGAACTGTCCATACGTTTTTTTATGAAAAATGAAGTACCAGCATTAAAGAAAGTGCTGGAAGATGTCAGTGAAAACGAGATCATCCTTAAAATGGGTAAGGAGTCGTTGAGGAAAATCTTACATGATTTTAATTTTAGTTATGAGAAAATAAATAGAAAGAGTGTTCTTACTGAAAGATCTGAAGTAGTATTGTGGAGAAGAGAGTGTCTAAGGAAAATAACCGAGTTTCGGAAGCAAGGAAGAAATATTTATTATACGGATGAAACATGGTCAACGAGGGGCTCACGGTGAAAAAGTATGGCAAGATGGAAATGTGAAGAATGCACGACAAGCAGGTATTGAAGGCTGGTCAACAGGTTTTAAAAGGCCATCTGGAAAAGGCCGTTGTTTGATAATTACACATATAGGAAGTGATAGCGGATTGGTGTTAAATGGTGAATTAATATTTAGGTCCAAGAAAACGGAGAGTACCATGAAGATATGAAGGCAGAGGTGTACCACAAGTGGTTTGGACAGATTACTGAAAATTTGGAACAAGGAAGTGATACTTATTTTGAACAATTTTTATATTAAAATATTTATGAAAAAAAATATTGAAAGTGATTCTAGCTGTGTTCATTTTACATAAGACCATATTTTCAAAAATCAGAACTTAATGAATCTATTTTCAAGAAATGTCCACTTTGATCTTCTCTAACTTTATTATATTATTTACATATTTTAATTATCACCTTATCTTATATTGAACGTTTTAGGTTTGCTAATATGACTATTGTTGTAATGCCCCTATATATTTGTATGTTTTGGAATATATAGTTTTTATAAGTATTAGTGTTTTTATTGCATATTGTCTTATATTTCAAATAAAACGTAACAAATAATCTGAATTTTTTTCCATTAATCATTGCAATATAAAAGTTTTTGAAAATAAAATAGCTATTAATATTACTGAAGATAGTGTAGAAAAAACTCATTTCCTTTAATTGGACATTTTTTATTCTTAAAATTTGAAAACAAATGCAATTTTCTGGATATTTATACGAAATGAATTTATACATACACCAAACATATATTTTTTGATAACAATTTTATTTATTCTGGTTACAGTACTAATTTTAGCTTTTAAATTTTGCGCGTTATTAACATCTGAAACGCTTTTCTAGTGACCGACCATGAAGCAGCCAATAGGAAAAGAGAATTTAGTCTCATTGCTGTAGGTCTGTAAAGGATGTTAAAATGCAATCGGGAGCTATCCCGGTGTTCCCTATGGCCCATCGGCGACTGGCTAGAAGTGTCAGATACAACAATGTTTAAATAAATACCATGGGATCCCACTATGCGAATAAATATTACAGTTATGTTAATTCAACATCAGATTGTGATAATATTCTCCCTTTTTTTCCTCTTGTTTTCATCACATGCACATCTATACAACCGCTTATGCCCAGCTTGTGGCTGTTAACTTTTGTGATGTTTCAAATTAACTTCTCAGCGATGTTAAAGCGCTGCCTTTTTACATTACTGTGATGTTACTAGAACTTCCTCAAAAGGAAGTCTTTATGATGAACTGAAAACAACATTTCTGTTACATTTTGAAATGCCTTTTAACATCTTGTCGATGTTATTGCAATGTCTAAAAAATAACATCTTATCAATGATCTCAATGCGACATTTCAAAAACAATACAGTATATTCTCGTAGATGTTGTATGGACATTACATAAACCTCTAAATAATCTACCTCAAACATTCTGGATGACATCCTATAGATGTTTCTGTGCCTAATCAGCAAATACAGGGTGAACAACTAAGAACGCCGGCTGTCGGCCATATTTCAAAAAACTGTCATAGTACAACTTTAAAAAAATACCTTCAGGAAAATGACCCTGAAAAATCGCTGGAAAATATTTTTGAGTTCCTAAAATATCTCCTATTGGGTGGAATGAACACTTAGAAACATAATACTGTGATTATCTCCAAAAAAGACATACTAAACGTATCCTAGAAATACAATGTTTGATATATTGTTGAGATTATGAAGAAATGTAGTTACTTTTTGGTCTGTATTCTTCAAGTAAGAGGTGGGGGAAGGTTCAACCCAAACAACAAATGTTTTTTAATCGACATCCATGTCTTTGGCTTCATTTGAAAGAGTTTTTCCATTTTAATAGAAATGCTTAACAAAAATAACAAAATTGGACAACTTTGTCAACGCTTTGTGAAAAAGTCCACAATTTTCCCATTTTTCTCGGAAATTTCAAATATAATGAGGCATTTTTTAAATTCTGATGAAAAGGGGTTGAAAAAATAGGAATTTATTCCAAGATATGAGATTTACAATATCAAAAATAAAAATTTAAAAAATGCTTCAATTCACATTTGAAATTTCCGAGTGGATACGAAATTATCTAATTTTGTTATCAATCTTATTAAACAGAAAAACTTTTAAATGCAGCTAAAATCATTAATATCGGTTAAAAAACGAAAAAGTTATACACATGACAAAAAATCTCCGTAATTAAATTTATTCATAATCTCATCAAGATTTCAAAAATTGTATTTTTAGGACATCTTTAGTATGTTTTTTTGGAGTATCATGTTTTCGAGTGTTCATTCCACCCCTAGCGGATATTTTAGAGAATGCAAAATATTTCCAGCAATTTTTCAGGATCCCTTAGCTAAAGGTAATTTTTTTGAAAGTTGTACCATGATTCTTTTCTGAGATGTGGCCTACAGTCGTTCTTAGTTGTTCATCCTGTATATTTAAAATAAAATAGCAGAAAAATATTAAAGGATCTAAAACGTTTATTCACTATTAAAGAACAGTACAATAAATTTGAAAAAAACAGGTACAAAATTAGAAAAAAAAATCTTGTCCAGCAATCCAACCTAAAAAAAAATTGTGTAAGCATATTACATAACAACTCTGGAAAGTGGAAACTATTGAACACATTCAGTGAAAGCAAGAAATAAAAAAGGGTATATTAATCCGTAGTTACCATAACGTACCATACTTTGAAACTGAATTAATAAAGTTTAACGGATACACATACATTACAGCTAGTTCACAGAAAATTTATTAGAATTGTTTTTTAATTATATTAAAACTAATAAAAATTTTACACCATAGAGATTTATTGGAACATTACGTTACATCAACAGAAATCAAATCTGATTAAAGAAAATTCTATCGTTTACTTACGGTTACTTTTTTCGAGTGCCTCAACCATTCCATAACGTACACTTCAAAATCCTTATCTGTGAAAGATTTGAAGGTGTTCTGAACAACAGCTAATAGAACAATTACTTTAGATCAAATTGTGCCCATGGAGACCTTTGATCGATCATCATCAACTACATCAAACTTGATTTTCAGCCAATTGACTGGGACCCATTTTCCATAAGATACATGCGGGTTCTTCAAAGGAATAATAACATATTTTATTTCGAGAAGTGACTTTCCATGATTTATCTTCTATTCCATGCCTCACTCCATTTGGCAGGTAAATTCAGGTGTGCTATGAAAATTCATACTTCTTTTCTGTATAAAATAATATACTATTCTCATCTTGTTATTTTCATCCTGGAACAAATTGTATATTAACATCGTGGAATTGTAACTTAATGAAAACTAAGCATTATTAATACACTGTCTACAGAAAAACTACCTATGAAGAAGAGATATGAACACATTATCAAGTTGAATGAGTTCATAATTAATTGTATCCAATTGAGTATCCAATAGCTGTGTTTCTACAATAATAAATAATTGAATGCTGTTTGTTAACTGGAGCATTCAGTATCATAAGTTACATATTCTTCAACTAGATTAATATAGGTATCATTGTAAGGGACAACTACAGCTTATTTACTGTATTCAGTGAATTTTCAAATGGAAATGAGTTTTTTAACAGAAATTTCTGTTTTTAAAGTCTTAAACAGTCTCTAATTGTTCACAAGAATTGTTAGTAATATTGTTAAAATTTTCTAAACCTGCAAAACTATATTGATGGCTAAGACTACTACTAAAAAAACTAGAACTAGTGATACTTGATTCAATATTTTTTGTACTGTTTAATACAATGTTTGTATCAGACTATCTGAAATAATTACTCCCCTTTCATTACATAATTACCAACTATTTGTTTTTTATTTTATTTGTATAAGTAGCTTCTGAAACATCTTGAACATTGAAAATATTTTCTTCTAGATTTAAATGTCTGCCAAAATATGAGCGTGTTTTATTATTAATAATAATATCTACCCTATTGCAATATCAAGTTTTTGTAGGGTATAATGCATATCTAGGATTTGAAATATTGTGAATCGTTTTCAAAATATACTTACTAGGTAACTAAAATATTTTAAAAATTGGAATAACCCTTATTTTGTTATGTTAGTGTACAATTCCGCCACCTGGAATTTCAATGTATAATAGCCGATTAAAGTATTGAATGAGTATTAAGTTTTAATAATTATGATTTTGGAGAGGTACTTACCGATAACAATTGTTGTTCGTCCATTATAACAAGAATTATAACTAAGTATAGAAACTGTAGCTTAGTAGGAACTAACGAAAATGAAGACCACTTTATTCAAGTGCTACTTGCAAAATATGTGCTTCCTGCAAATAAAATATAACACATAACTGAAAACCATCCGCCATTTCCACAGATAACTACTGTATGTTTCGTTCATCAGTTCCTCTTATGTTCTCTTCTTTTTTATGTTACTGTGATGTTTAATATGAGATATTACTGAGAGTTTTATGAACTAACGTCGTACAGACGTAATAAGTACGATGTTAATAAAAATTATTTCGAAAGATGTAAAAGTAACTGCAACATGTGATCATCATCTTAGAAACATGTTAATTTGTAATATTACACTAACGTTCTGTATGTGAGTGAGAAGTATACAAATTAACACCGTATGCATGTTTCCCATAGGAAGTTACTGAAAAGAAGTTCATAGGATGTGTATGTAACTGCGAATTCAAGTATTACTGTGTACATCAAAAATATGTTTTATTTACATGACATGGATGTTAATAGAGTTGGTAATAAAATTAAGACATCTAGGAGATATCTTATTAACGTTTTAAATAAACATCACGAAAAGTCTCTAAAAAGAACATCACAAAAAAGACTTGTTATGTTTCTTGCTTAATGGGATGTAACTTTGAGCAATTATTATAATTATTTTGTTACCAATTGTTTTGAATTTTTTGATAACTTATTTATGTTACTCTGTTATAATTATAGTTTTGTTTGAAAATCTGTTGTTTTATTGAAACATTATTTTATACTAGGTGCGTTTTTAAGATGTCATCAATTGAAAGCGATGAGCAAACATACACTAAAAAACTATCAGTATTTGCCAATATTGTGGATTTTAATCTTAAAAATCGAAATTACTCCATAACCGTAACATTTGGGTATAGAGAATCCTCAACAAAAATTAAAGTAATTTCTACATACTGTTTGAAAATGATATAATATCATGTTCCATTTAAAATAGCCAAGAAAATTTAGGGCATGAGTTTTGGCTCACCCTATGTACAAAATGAAATTTATCAAATATGTGATGAGTTGCAACAAAACCGCACTACTACGAAATTCCTTTGGTACTAGGAAATTGACCCTCAGCTTTAAAGAATACAGAGTGACAATTTCGTCAAGATTTTTACATAATATTGGCCACAGCCATATCCGTATTCTATAGAACCTTGTGAAATATATTGCGGGAATAGGAAAAACGAGCAGAATTGAAATTCAAAATAATATATAGGGTGTTCTTTGAAAAAACAAACATAACTTTGATGTATATTGAAAAATAATTTTAAAATGTGAAGCTCTTGTCTCTCTATAATTTTCTCATAGAACTTTTTTGTATCGATTAACTTATTGAACATCAGAGTATAAGTTGTATATTAAAATTGTTTATATAACTTATAGTATCTGCTAACTCAAGTCAAACAATAATTGCGAATATGATCAATAAGTTCCCACCTGATAAGTCGAATTTAGTATAGTTATCTTGTTCGTTTTGTTTCAGGCTACTCTCTATTAACTTGGCCAGAAGGACTGCCTTACTTGGAACTGAACTGTAGCATAGGACTAACTGGAGCTGCATGTCTTCTACTGCCAGTTTTCATAAGTGTTGCAATTCTCAAAGTAAGTAAATTGATTGAAGAGATAAATGGAATATTATACGACCGCTTGTCTTGAATACCGGTGACAGACTTCACTATAAATATTGATAGAATAAGTAATTAATCAGTTTTGTTGCTATACAAATTCGCAGCCTAAATTCTACTCTCTTGTCAGGTCTTTGCATCTTGAAAGGAGGTAAACTTGCTCGTCCGCGAAAAAAACTTAATTGTACTTTTTAGGCTTATTTCAGAACGAAATAGGGCTATTGTAGAGAGTAACATGACGCGATCTCGGAAAAATTTCAATGCAGTTTTTCGTTTTGGTGTTCCCTGATGCCAAAACAACTCCCTGTTATTTTATTTGTATTTCTTGGGAATTTTTGGTTCTCTAATAATGAAAACTATTGAGGTGGTTTTCACATGTATATATTAAATTGACGTTTCGGTCATACATGACCTTGGTCAGAAGATAATAAGCACTAAAAAGGAATTTGTTTTTAACAACCTAGTGTATACAACGTTTAATATAAAATTTAAAAAAATTAATAATGAGACAAAATGGTATGGAAAATAATACTAAAAACAAGGTTAATAAAGATGTGGTAGTATACGTAAAATATACTACGAAGTGTATAAGGATTATTAAATATAGAAAAAATGTGAATTATGATGATTAGAGAAAATTATATAGAATAATATAGAAATTATCTTGATTAATGAAGTAAAAAATTAGTATTACGTTGGAAATGAAATAAAAAAGAAATTAAAAGTTTGCTAAGTTGATCAACTTATTAAAATTGCAATTGGTGGTATTAAAGTGATATCCAAAAGTTAAAAAAAGAATTAAAAAGTAGGGGGCATAAATGAGACTCTTAATTATAAAAATTTTTATGATATAGAAGTTGATAAATAATAAATAAAAGATAGTGTCAAGTCATGTGTACGTAGCAAATATTTTTACAACTATATTTAAGACTTTATTCATTTTCAACAACGATTTGAATTTTGCAAGGGTAAACCCAGTATCATCAAAAGTATTTGATTTTGTCATCATGAATTCATTTGCGGCGAAAATGAAAAATTGGTACCAACATCCAGAAACAGCTGTTTTAAAATCTACTGATCCTACTATAAATAATAAGCACAAGCTGCTATAAAAAATGGCTCATGAGATAAAAATGTAATGCCTGATCTACAGTCAGTCAATTTGACATAATATTTAGGACAATGATTCTAAAAGTATCTTGTTTTATCAAATATCTTGGAAATTGGACTATAATAATTCAATTGAATTTAGTTTTAATAAATAAATAAATTATTCCTAGTTTTTTAAAATAAGCAAATATGTAAATAGAGTTTTCAGATGACATTGAGGATAAATTATATGATTTTAATTGTAATCAAGCATGATATTTGGTTGTCTAGACGATATCAAAATTTGAAGAAGAAAATCTATTGATTTTGGAATAAGAAAGCGGGTTGTCAGTTTTAAAGTTGAAAGTGGGTGGTAAAAAAGTAGATTGAAATCCAGAATTTAATACAAGTTTTGAAAAGAGGTATATAAAGTAGATTCAAATTGAGAATTGTAAACGAATTCTAAAGAGAAATATAAAAATAGTCACAAGTCGTGAATTGAAAACAGTTTTTGAAGTTTTATGAAGAGATATTATAAAGTAGATTGAAAACTGAAAAGAGTTTTTAGGAGTTTAAAAAGATAGAATGCAAATCGAAAACTAACAAGAGTAGAGAGAAATATATATCACAATACCATATTAGAAATATCATCTGAAATTTCTACAACTTCCCAACATGGACTGTAATAATAATATTTAGTCAAGACCATAAGTAACATTTGTAAGTGTTATGAAGTTGAGGTGGTTTATGAAGAAGGTGTTTAAAAAGATAAGGGATAAAGTTAGAGTTTAGCTTGGTTTGGAGTAAATGGAAAATTAGAAAATTTAAGGTACCGTTTAGGACATTTTATTAGAGACCTTTAAATTCGATTTGACATTCAACAAAAAATTTGTTAAGCGTATTTAAAAGGTGTTTATTTCATTAATAGATATTTTGTAAAAGTTTTAATTACAATACTTAATTATTTAGGAACAATTAACAATATAAAATAGTTTTTAGAAGACGCCCTACCCTGAGAAGGGTAATATAATCTTAAAAAATAATAAATTGAAAATAAAGTAAGTCATAATACTGATACATATTTGGCATTTACTATTTCAATGTATATATATATATATATATATATATATATATATATATATGTATATATATATATATATTTATATATTTACATATATACATATATATATATTATAACATTCATAATAAATTGGTTTAGATGTTTTATATGTTATGGTGCAATATGTTAATACGGCTAGCTCAAATTGTTTATTGATTTAAATTTTTGTATAGTTATGATTTGTACGGATTTGGGAGCATGAAACCCTCTCTGCTCTTTGAGTTCCTGTTGCTGTGAATATCTTAGTTATTAAATAAAAAGAAACACTTTACTTGTAAACATAATTTAATTTTTTAATAATGAGAATTTTTACTGTAAAATTTATCATACGACGCCCATGGATGGCTGAACTAAAATTATTGATCCATTTTATGTATGGCATGCTATGCGCATGCTTAAAACATCAGGTGATAGTGCGTTAAGGGAAACATTTCATAGACGCATTGCGTCTGTTCAATTTTACAACGTGCTTTCCGTTGTATCACCGAATATTTGATGCGTAATGCACATGTAAAAGAATTTATGTTGAAAAAAATTATACATACAGAAACACAGAAACAATATGGTACAAAAATAAGTTATCAGTTTTATATACATAGAATTGAAATATTACATAAATGAATTCAGATGCATCTTTCTTAAGTTTTTTTTCAGAAATGAGTAAGTATTTAATTTTGTCTATTTAGATTGGCCATTTATTATTGAAAATTATTTAATTGTATAGTTATATTAAGTCTCTATTATAATTCTTTTTCAGATAGATCTTTT
This sequence comes from Galeruca laticollis, assembly GCA_963921935.1. Classification (NCBI taxonomy): domain Eukaryota; kingdom Metazoa; phylum Arthropoda; class Insecta; order Coleoptera; family Chrysomelidae; genus Galeruca; species Galeruca laticollis. Next base: position 4,302,531 of record OY998177.1, read on the forward strand.
TCGCAAAGTTTATTTTACTCATGAGATTTTTAAGCACTGGATTGTAATTAGTGAGTTCTCTAACTCTTGTTATATAACAATACGCACTGACCTTGTGTCCTGGAATCAGGATATTCCTCTCTGGACTCTGGAACGCTGCTTCCGAAGTTTAAAGTCGGATAAATTTGAGAAAAATTGATTCTCTCTCAGGAAAATTAGCTGTAGATATTTGGTAAGTACTGTTGTATGTTTTGGTAGTGGTTTATTACTTTTTAATAATGATTTTGGGAATAATTTATCAACATTTCTGGAACGCTGCTCCAACCAACATCCTCGAACCGACGCCAAGCTACCAACTCTTTTTTCTTCAACTTTTTTCAATAAACAATCAGTCATTTGTTTTTCGTTAACCTTGTATATAATTTTTTTCAATTTTTCTTGGACATCATGTTAATTCTAAATTCTGTATCAATTTTCAAAATTTTTATAGATTGATGTTAAACAATAAATTGAAAACGATTGAAAGATTAAAATTGAATGTACACACAGAGACTTCAAAAACTAGTAACTGATAAAATAGTTTCAAAAACAATAAAATCGAATTGTTAAAAACTTATAGATAATCAATCAATTAGTGCAACGGAAGCTAAGCAATTACAAACACATAATGCCATACCACCAAGAATTTACGGTTTACCTAAATTACATAAACCTGACATACCATTACGGCCAATAGTTTCTTATGTTCAATCCCCCTTTGACAAACTGTCCAAATATTAATCAAACTGTCTCTCACAAATAATCAACAAGACTGAATTCTATATAAAAGATTCGTTTACACTTAAACATTTTTTAGACACTGTTGAAATACCAAACAATTATAGCATTATTTCTCTAGACGTAGTCTCAATGTATACCAACATTTCTAACGAACTAATAACCCATATATTGAAACATAAATGGAGATTATTAAAAGAACACACAACTCTCACATTTGAAGAATTCATAGAAGGAATAATGCCAATCAAAAACAATAATTTTTTTCAATATAAAAAAGATTTTTTTGAACAACTCAATGGGTGCACTAAGGGTTCACCAATTTCAGCAACCCTCGCACTAATTGTGATGGAATGCATTGAAGAAAATGTGCTTAACCAAATAAATTTCAATATATTATTTTTTAAGAGATATGTTGATGATTGCTTAGCTGCCGTTCCATCCAATGAAATAAATCATATATTGACTGCTTTCAATAATTTTCATCTTAAGCTTCAATTCACAATAGAAACAGAACAAAACAATACCATACATTTTGTGGACATGACACTTATTAAAACTAGAGAAAATAAAATTAGAAAAATACATTTTATCAAAGAAACATCATCAGGTCGCTACTTGAATTACCACTCCCACCATCCTAATTCCCAAAAAAACAGCGTAATCATAGGATTAGTAGATAGAGCCATCTCACTTACATCACCTGAATATCGTCCAAAAATTTTATATCAAACAAAAACAATATTACACAACAATCACTATCCATCCAAACATTGACAGAATTATTAAACAACGCACACATAAATATTACAATAGTCAAATCCAATCAACATAAACCAATACACTATCCCCTCTTACATACATAGCAATGCCATACACATATCAACTATCAGAAAAACTAAATTATATATTATCTAAACATAACATAAAAGTTTGTCATAGGGCACAAAATACTCTATCACCATGGTTCTCCAAATTAAAAAGTCAAATAAATGCTTCAAAAAAATCTAACGTCATATATTCTATACCATGTTTAGACTGTCCCAAAAAATATATAGGTATGACAACCCAACATCTTGAAAATAGAATGAATGACCATAAATATACAAAGAACGCCTCTACTGCGCTTCATAAACATGAGAAACATAAACTTGACTTTAATAATACTGAAATAATAAATCAAGATTCCAATTACAAAAAACTAACAATAAAAGAAATGATACATATAAAAAAAGAGAACAATGCAGTAAACGATAAACAAGATATGAAAAATCTAAGCCAGATATATTATAATTTATTATAATAATAACATCAACTTATTGAATATGTCCCTTGTATATTGTAAAGAGTTGTTTCTAAGGCAGGTACTTTCGATTTTATTGTTTTTGGAACTATTTTATTAGTTACTAGTTTTTGTCGTCTCTGTGTGTATAATGCTCCAAATTAGAGAGCGAAACGTCAAATAAAAAGAATATAAATTGATACAGAATTTAGAATTAACCTGATGCCCAAGAATAATGGAAGAAAACTATATATACATATATATATATATATATATATATATATATATATATATATATATATATATATATATATATATATATATATATATAATTTCGGTTTTCTACTGTACACCTCCAATTTAGTCAAAATTTCAATGATTTCGACATATTAATCTGACCGTTTTTCAAAGAAAAAAAAACAACTACTTTTCTGGCTAATACCACGCAGAATATTGAATTATATCCCCTTCGAAGAACGTGACGTCGATCGACCCTTTTGTCGATACAGACATCTGTGGTGATTCGCAACCGCAAGGAGAAGGGCATAGTACATAGGCTGGTTTCCACCTTCTGTTGTCTCTTCAAAAGTGCCGTAATGCCTTGTAGTTCAGAGTCTTCAATCTGAACTGAAGATTCCGTCCTCCGACAACCTCAATATGGCTCGTGTGGGTACACACTTGCCTGAAGTAGTCAGCTAGCGCCATCTTCACTTTTAATTGCGAACCACCACCTCAGATATTATTTGACCGTATTAGTCGTATGAAATAAAATGTGTTTAAAATTTCATAACATACGAGGTGTGTCTATATGAAAAATAAATTTCGGTTTTCTACTGTACACCTCCACTTTAGTCAAAATTTCAAGTTCGAGATATTAGTCTGACCGTTCTTCGAAGAGAAAAACAACTACTTTCCTGGCCAATATCACGCAGAATATTGACCTACATCCCCTTCGAAGAACGTGACGTCGATCGACCCTTTTGTCGATTACAGACACTTATAGTGATTCGCAACCGCAAAGTTCGCAAGACTTCGAAGAACGGTCAGACTGATACGTCGAAATGATTGAAATTTTGACTAAAAGTGGGGGTGTACAGTAGGAAATCGAAATTTATTTTTCATATAGGGTAGAAAGGGGTAATGGGGGTCACTTGAGCAAGAATCAGAATACAAAAGTTAAAATGAACAAAATCTTTATTGCAACCGCCCCATAACAAAACTTACTTAATTAGCTATCATTTGAGATCAGTGGGGTAAGTCCGGTAGATATGTCGGTATGGGAGAGATGCCGATTGCTTATATCTCGGACTGTACTCGCCTACAAGGCCGAAGCCGCGATCTACAGCAGTCATGTACCAACGCTTGCCACAGCCGGTCGTCGTTATTGCGCAATCTTGAAGCATTTCGATTTAGCCTAATATTGTTTATTTTGGTGCAGTGAAAAGTTTTTCGAAGCATAAAGTAAGTAGACCTTATATACCTAATTATTGCCCTGGTGAAAAATTGAAATGCTCGTGGTGAAAGAGCATGTAAAGAGGTTATACGTCTTTGTATTCGTGCACTATTTGTATCAGTTTCAACTGTGATACGGCTGTCGGCATCTCTCCCGAAAAATCGGGATAGATGCCGATTTAAGTGTCGGTGAGATGCCTTGCCAATTTGAAACTATTTAATTGCAGCAATGCCAAGCAAGTACGAAAGAAGGTGTCCCAATAGGGGTAGATAGAGCGAAGAGAGTTTGCAAGCGGCTATAAGAATCGTGGTAGAAGGAATGGATGTAAATGAAGTTTCTAGGGTGTTTAGTATTCCACCAAGAACTTTAAAACGTAGAGTTAATTCCGGCAATTCCAAAAAAGGACGAATGGGACCTGACAGTTTACTTGGCGAAGAAGCTGAAATAAAAATGGTTGTTCACATAAATAAACTGCAAGCAAGAGTATTTACCCCAACGAGAACTGAAGTTGGGCGCATAGCTTTTCACCTGGCCGAGCAGTTGAAAATACGCCATACATTTGACAGACAAGCTGGACTCGCAGGTTAGGACTGGCTTACGTCCTTTTTACGGAGACATCCTGAACTAGCCATAAGAAAAGCTGAAGTTTCATTCCGCAGTAGAAGCTTCAGCATGGGTAAAAATATAGTTACAAACTACTTTGAACTGCTGGCTTCTACAATGGAGGAACACCAGTTGTTCGACAAACCCGCTTGTGTTTACAACATGGACGAGACGGGGCTCCAGCTAAACAACCGCCCAGGCGAAATCATTGCCAAAAAAGGCTCTAAAGTTGTATCTACTTTGACAGCTGCGGAACGGGGCGAAACAATAACAGTTATAAGCTGTTGCAATGCGGAAGGCACTTTCTTGCCGCCTGCGTGCATTCTCTAAGGTAAAAATAAGAAACCAGAATTCGAGGATGGAATCCCACCCGGATCTATTGTGTACATGAATCAGAAGTCGGCCTACATCAACACAGAGACTTTTCTGGAATGGATCAAGCTTTATTTCGTCCCAAGAAAAACTGCAGGAAAAGTGCTCCTAATTCTTGATGGCCACGGATCTCACTGCAGCTCAGTGGAAGCTCTGACATACGCTGATGAGAATGACATAATCCTACTTTGCCTTCCCCCACATACTACCCACTATCTCCAACCTCTCGATAGATCCTTTTTTATGTCGTTGAAGGTAGCATTTTATCAAGCTTGCGATACTTGGGTTAAATCCAATGCTGATAGAAAAATGGGAAGGCTACAGTTCGGACGACTCCTAGGTGTTGCGTGAGGAAAGGCTGCAAGTGTTCAAAATGCAACATCAGGTTTTAAGGCGGCTGGAATTTACCCGTTTAATCCGCAAAGTATCCCGGACTACGCCTATGGAGGTATCGATTAGGGAATACAAGAAACGTCTGCGAAAATGCTGTGCCAAGAGGAGGAACGAATCACCAAACCCCAACCTTCAACTTCACGTGCTACCGATTTAGCTGATGAGCCTATAGTTCAAACCCAAACATCTACTTCTCCAAAAATCACGCCTGGAAAAGCCTTGGATATTGTATCTCCTACTGCTGTGCTAGACGCTAAAAGAAAAGGAGGAAAACTCGCAGAGATTTTAAATAACGCAGAAGCCGTAGAAAGGCACAAAAGCATTCAGGAGCAGAAACAAGTGAATCTCAATAAAACGAAACCTGGCTAAAACACCTGTGGTATCTAAAAAGGAGAAATTTACTGCGAAAACGGTGCCAAAAGAAAAACAGAAGATCCTGAAACTGCAGGTAGAGGAGTCCAGTGACGAAGATTCAGCTTGTTTCTTCATGATAGCAGCTCAGATTTGGAAAATCATGATGACGCAACCTACACTGGATGTGGCGAAGAGTGAACGAAGACAACTAAAGATGAAGATTGGATTCAATGCATTCATTTCCAGCAGTGGGTGCATGAGGGATGTACCAAGTATCGAAATACGTGCGAGATCTGTCTTAAAGTGCTTATTAAGAGGCGTATAGTGTAGTGGCATCTCCACCCAAACCTGACGGCGTCTCTCCCGCATGGTTAGGTAGAGATGCCGATTTGCAGAGTTTTGAAAAACATCTTTTCAATATTTGTTACATGTTTATTGCGGAATAAAACTTATGTTTCTGTTTTGATAAATAAATTTTGAATCTAACGACGTATTTTTTTATTATGACATGTTAATTTGGAAGCATTAATCAAAGTCGATATGAAAATCGGCATCTCTCCTGGACTCACCCTATTATCACAATAATAATCAACTTTGCAAAATATGGAAGTACAAAAAAATAACTGGTTTGACTCCTATTGCACTGAGGTACGGGTAATTGAAGTCACCTTATGGGCAATGAGGATCATACAAAAAACTAACACATGCAACGAAAAGTGGCCGACGACAGCGACATTCACACATGATTTTTTTCCAAAAAACAGTTTTTTCGTGTTGTTCTTGATGAAAAACGTAAAAATAACTCAAAATTCCAACATTTTTTGGGGCAAACCAATACTTTTCTCGCATATTAGATAGATTGGGGGAAAAGTAAAAAGGGTCAAAAATGTAGACGGGTCATTTTAGACAAAAGTTGTGTATTTTAACCTGCTGATTAATTTCTTAACTCACCCTCTGTTGAGGGGGTGGTCAATTTTTTCCAAAAGCTTTTCAGTTCTCCCTTTTATGCCTGAGAATATATTTACCAAATATGACGTTAATAGGTTCAGCGGTTTGGCCGGAAATTAGCTCAAAGTCAGAATGACATAGTCGAGATAATACTTGATTCCGAGTACCGATGCTTAAAAACGCGTATTTCCGCAAAAAAGTTGAGGGTCAAAATCTGAAAGCAGCTGAATTAATACTGATACCTTTTACGAATATAATATTGCAGACGGATTGAACGAATATTTGAATAAAAATAAAATAGTTACGCCAGTCTTACAGTTTGTAGATAGTCATAAGTCTCATAGGTATGTCTTTAAAATCATTTTATACGCTCTTCCGCCCAATACCACCCACATTATAGAGTGATTGGAAGAAAGCCGTGAGAATCTGGCAGCAAAAACCTGAAAATGTTAACTATGTTTAATGAGAAAACACCAGGTAGGTATAGCGAAATTAACTATTTTCATTGCCTACACTGAAATGAAATTTAATCCATTTAATACGTCACCTTATATTCCATTGAAATAAACAATAGTATTAGGTTGTTCATGCATTATGAATGTACTTATTTTTGGCGCCTTTTTTGTTAATCCCAACTGCGTTTTGAAATACCCATGTGAACATCAACATATGTGAACACGAAACGAACAAATCTGATCACGGCATTCCACATATATCGTGAAATATTCAAAGTACACAATGAGTTATTTACAATTCAAACACTACCTTTGCAATGGAAAGTTTTTTCTCCCTCTTTTGAGAAAATGTTCATCAACAGACTTTTTCTTTTCGTAAACAAATTTCCGAGAATGGTGAATCATCAATACAGTATAGATAAAATTATTTGCAATGTTTTTCACACTCCAAAGAGAAACTGAATGAAAATGTTGTATTCCTATTTTAAGACCAAAAGCTACAAATCAGCAAGGTCGTTGATTCATTTCAAATGTAAAATCGATACCGACCTCTAGTGAACTTTTTATTCCGTTGGCTATTCGAAGCTTGTCCATGTTATCGTAACACAATGTTGATTTCATTTAAAAAACGATTATTAGGGGTAGAGCTTTCATTTGGATATATAGTTTAGATTTTAGATGAATGACTGATGAAAACGTTCATTTACAGCTATGAGCCATATTTTAGTACGAGTTTGAAAGATTGAAAAACAATCGACAATGATGATGAATAAAAAGTTACTAGATCTGAATCATTAACATAAAATACTATCCATAATAAAATTATACGGTCTGAAAATTATGAAGGACAAACTAAATAATAATTAAAGTAATAGACACGTGGTAATCGAGCGCGTGCATATTATTCGGAACGAAAAAACTATACAAGGAATTGTGGAATTAAATCTATAAGTAGTTCCAAGTTCGGTGACTACTTTTGTAAGAAGGTTAATATCAGTTATCAAATTGGCTCAAATGAATTGGAGTTTTAAGTATATTTATTGATGAATCATACATTTTTGAAACATGGTAAGATCGGAGACGCTTCTCATCAAATATAGATAATTGAGAATGAAGGAGCCACAATAGATGAAAAAGGAAATATTGAGAGAGCAGAGAATGTATGTTCTTCCAAAATTAAGCTACATGAGAAATAACGATCAGTTGCATACAAATTTTGTTTTAAATTGACACATTTAAGTATGAAGTATCAGAAGTTGTTCCATTGTAAGCGCAAGAACTTGTATTTTTTTGTCGTCATTTCTTCCGTAGATTTCATATTTGGAATATTTAATAGCAAGAACAGGAAATTTCCAAATGGTATGAAAAAGAAGCTCCGTCAAGCTGCCCCCCCCCGGTAATACTTTTGTTACCAAAATGCTAGCACAGATAAAGAACACCTAGCACAACCTAGCACAACAATTTTTAAAGCTAGCACACCAACAGCTTACAATAAAAATCCCTTTGAATTCGGGTGGGGCCAGGTTGGAATTTTTCCGCCAAAATGCTAGCACAAATAAAGGACGCCCAGCACACCATTTTTTGAAGCTATCACACCAAAAGCTTACAATAAAAATGCTTTGGAATTCGGGTAGGGCCAGGTTAACGCTAGCCCCCTCCGGTTGGAATTTTTCCGCCAAAATGCTAGCACAAAGAAAAGACACCTAGCACAACCTAGCATAACATTTATAATAGCTAGTACATCAACAATGCTTTTGAATTCAGGGAGTGGGGGGCGTCTGCAAAATAATGCTATGGTTACAGGAATGAATGAAAATGTTGGATGTATTTGTCCCTAAACATCATTTTCCTATGAAAAATGGCCCCTAAACAGATGTTGCCAGATTGTGCGTGACATCTATACTTTCCCATCTAGCTGGGTATTTGATTAATTAATAATTAACTATTATTTAATTAATAATTATCTATATATTTTCAATTAGTGCTAAAAAACGAAAGAATACAAAAAACCTTCACTTTTAAAAATAGTTTTGTTAAAATAATAGTAATTTTAATAAAAAAAAATAATTAAATTCAACCATTTAGTCACGGAATCAGAAACAATCCGTGCACGAATAAGTTGCAAATTACGTCACACTCTAAAAAAGGCAACGACAAACGTTTGCGTACAGACATGTTGGATAAATAAATTTCCAAAAAAGCGAAGCCGTGTTGGATATGTCCTTTGGACAAAGTTGTGCAATCTGGGAAGGGGCGGCTGAGATTCCTAAAAATGTTCCAATATATACATCCAATACATGTTTTAGACTGTTCACTGTATTCCTTTTTTAAAAGAAACACTGAAACTTTATATTTAAATTTGCCAGAATATTTATTGCCGAAGTTGATGGTTAATTAACCATTGTAATGATAACATAAATTTTGCATTCCACTATCAGATTTTCTTTAAATTCCTGAGTTAACTTAGAACGTGCAGCTTTTAATTCTTGAAGCCTGTTAATCAGAACTTCAAATATTTCTGTGGCATATCATAAGATACCAATACTACTATGTATTTTTCAAACTTTTTAGTATGTAACTGGCAATGTATGTTTGTTCGGTTGCAATCTTGCAACTCAGTTTTGAAGTAGATATCTTCAACCGATTGATTCGAAATTCTGTATATACGACTAGTTTGCATGCAAATCCATGATAAGGTAATTGACGTCATTCTAAATTCAACATGGCGGATCACCAAAGTTGGCGGACTAAAGAAAGTGGACACATTTTTTTGCTTTCTTACAATATGGGTATTAAATGGAAGGCAGCAAAATTGATGACATAGCTATTTTTATTTTTCTGAAAACTAGTTATAATCCATCTGAAGTTCTCATCGGACTTTTTAAAAGGGTCGTTAAACCAAGTCTATCGTTAGAATTTGAATCATTTTTATAATGCCGTTTTTATGGGTCTTAAGAGTAAATAAAATTCTTGTAGGTACATCCAAACTGGCCGAATCAGATGTTTGGGTTAAGCCCGAAGGGCTGATGGTTGTAATAATATGTATTCTTTCTAATAATATTACAAGCAACATGAACTTTATAAGTAAAACTAATGATCTAACTATTTTCATGAGTGTAATTCGATAGAATATTTCTCGATTAGACGACATAAAACTGTATTAATGCGAAATTTATATTATTTAAACAACATTACATGGTATTTAATTACCCTTTTTGGTTCATTTTCAATCACTTATTTTTAGATTAAACTTGAAGAATCGTTTTCAAACCGTGACGTTTTCATGATATTTTAAATTAAAATTATGATAATAACAACAATTGTTACTTAGACGTTACTTAGATACGGACTTAAAAGGGAGATTATCGGCACTGCCGGAGAGTTATCTTCGAAAAGATCCTGCTTTATTTGGAATTTTTACCATGTGAGTGGAATATTCCGAAATTTTTTCGTAACTACAGTAAGAAACAATTAAACCAGCCGTTTAACATATACAGTGCTATTTAAAAGTCCCCTCCCCCCTCGTATCTTTTGAACGACTACACTTACATTAATAAAATTTGGAGGGTGAAAATAAAGTGTTGTAAACTTCTCTACGAATGGTAACAGGTGACGTAATAGTAATAGATGACGTCACAGTGCCACTCTGGCCAATAGTTTTGAATAGGACCTTATGGTAAGTAATATCTCGTTTGAAATGCATTGACATTGGCTACATAGCCATATTAATTTTGTTTGGGTTTAAATTAAATTAATACCAAAATTATTGAAAATATTTTTTTAAATTTAATTAATCAAATATCAACAATGGATTCTTATAGCAATTGTTCGAAATGTGCTCCGTCTACTTCCTGACAGTAATACATCCTATTAATAAACTCTTGTCGTACTCGTTCGAATGTGTCAGCTGAAATAGTATTGCATTCTTCAGTAATTCTTTCTTTCAAAACGCCAATGCTATCTGGTACCATAGTATAAACCTTGGATTTCAAGTACCTCCATAGAAAGAAGTTATCTCCTGCTTCATTTGGAATTTTTACCATATGAGTGGATGGAATATTCCGAAAAATTTTCCATTTATTTATTCATCGAGTAAGTATAGCGTTATTTCACTGACCTCCGTCCCACTCCCCAGAATAAAAAGTGTAGTTGCTGTGCTAGCTATAAAAATGGTGTGCTATATTGTAATAGGTGTCCTTCGTTTGTACTAGCATTTTGGCGAAAAAATTCCGACCGGAGGTAGCTAGCGTTAACCTGGACCCACCCGAATTCCAAAGCATTTTTGTTGTAAGCTGTTGGTGTGCGAGCTATAAAAAATGGTGTGCTAGGCTGTGCTAGGTGTCCTCTATCTGTGCTAGCATTTTGGCGGAAAAATTCTAACCGGGGGGGGGGGCTAGCGTTAACCTGGCCCCACCCGAATTCAACAGAATTTTTATTGTAAGCTGTTGGTGTGCTAGCTAATAAAAATGGTGTGCTAGGTTGTGCTAGGTGTCTTATATTTGTGCTAGCATTTTGGCGACAAAATTCCAACCGGGGGGCTAGCGGTAACCTGGCCCCACCCGAATTCAAAAGCATTTTTATTGAGAGCAGTTGGTGTGCTAGCTATAAAAATTGTTGTGCTAGGTTGTGATAGGTGTCTTTTATTTGTGCTAGCATTTTGGTAGAAAAAATCTGACCGGGGGGCGGGCAGCTTGACGGACCTTGAAAAAGAGCCGTTTCCAATAGGTCAGAAAGTCAGCTTGTTATCCTCATAATTAAAACAGTACTTTCGGTACTTAGAAATCAGATATGATATAAAAATAGTTTATTCATTTGAACTATTTGCATATCATAACTATGAGTTACATTGTTTTTTATTAATTAACTGGAGAAACACTTGATAAATGTATAAAACATATGAATAATTATTTACATAAAATATGCCCCACTGTCACTGGAGATTCCTTTCAAAATTTATGTAATGATGAACGAGACATTTGTGGTGAATGGGCATTTCTTTTCATTATTTCATTCCAGTTAAAGTTTTATACAAAGTTGAGATTTCATTTTTAAAAAAGATACTGAACGATACGGCGAATTGTATTTTTAGTTGTGCCGTCGAAGATTTTAACAACGCCTGGACGACCTTCACGATGGTTAGAAGAGACAAATGTTCGTTAGACATTGTTTTTGTGACCAGTCTTATCTAGAGAATGCCAGAGAGCCAATTGTTTTTGTGTAAGCTAGTTTATAATTTGACATCGTGAGACAAACAGTTAATAAGTGAATATAAATTAGTTTAATTGCATAAACTGTGATAATATAAATTAGTGAACAGTGAAGTGAATAAATGAATTAAGTTATACTCGATAGTCGAAATTGTGTAAAGTGACGTCATCGGTTATCTACCGATTTAAAGTGAACTCCATGAGCGTATCATAGTTTAAGGGTGCGAATACTGAAATATCTGGAATTTCAATTTTTAACATTTGAAATAATAACTTATCACAAGTTGTTCATAAGTAAGTTAAAACAAAATAAAAAAATGTTTAAAAGTCAATTCCAACTTACTACTACCAAAACTAAAAAAAAGTTGTTTGTCAAGACCAAAATAAATTACCAATAAGTATAGGTATGTTGCGAGGTCACTTGTAAAATGTCTGACTAACTGAAAGCGGTATCACTCCCTGACGACTCCTCAGAATCATCGCTTTCTCCTCCTATATCGATAATGAGTGGTTCCGTCATTACTTCTACACGTATGTCTAAATCCCAAAACTTTATTTCTTTTTTTAATACGTGTTGAATACATTTACGCCAACTCTCAGCAGTAACGGTATGCAGCGCCTCGTTAAACAGTATCTCAACGTCAGCCATTTTGAATGTACTGTTTTTTCTCGCAACATAATTTTTCACTTGGGCCCAAACCAGCTCGATGGGGTTCAACTCACAGTGGTAGGGAGGAAGTCTAACAACTGAGACGTTGAAATCTTTCGCCATTTCATCGACAACGTACTTAATATAACTGCTTTTATGTTTCCGTACGAGAGATAATAATTAAACTTTTAGCATTGCCTCGTTGTGCGGAATGCTTTTACTCTCTAACCAATCAATTATAACCCTCTTGCGGCTAGCTGAAGTAGGTATTTGCTCCAGTCGACGAGAGTGGTATGAAGCATTATCCATAACTATCACTGAACCAGGAGTTACCTTTGTTAAAATTGATCTAAACCATGTTTCAAACCGGTTACCATCCATCTCTTCATGGTAATCGACAGTTTTTTTGGACTGAAAACTTAGTAATCCACCTTCTATAAATCCTTCCTCGCTGCCAATGTGAGTGATAATCAGTCGACGTCCTTTCCCAGAGGGAGCTTTTAAACCGGAAGAGAAACCCTCCATAAAGGCTTGTCGATTGCTTCGTATATTCATGTCTTGCCACACTTTTGACACAGTGTGGCCTTCATTTAACCATGCTTCGTCAAGATAATATATGTGCCGTCCTTCGTTACGAAACTGTCGTATCTGTTTTAAATAATTTCTCCTCCATTCCACAATGTCATTTCGTTCAATTAAGGCACTGTTTCTACTTCTTGTTTGGTAACGAAAATTCATCAATTTTAAAGTTCGTCTCAAAACTTTATCACTGATGTTTGGTAAAGTATCATCAGTTTCTATTACCTTGCTCAATTTAGCTACCGAGGGGATTTCATTCCTTAAATAAAAAGAATGTATTTCCCTACGTATAGCATTCCGTGTTTGGTCGTCCAAAACAATTTTCTTTCTTCCCCTACTTTCCGGTTCACAGTTTTCACCTCGTTCTCTTGTCAAAGATCCGTCCCGCGATTTCTTTAGAATATTGTATATAGTACTCTCAGAAACTTTAGTTAAATAACTGCACTTAATCACAGCGTCACTAACACCCAACTGTTTGTCCATGGCACGCAGTCCTTCGTACACATTTAATATGAGGACTTTTTCTTCCCGAATTAAATTGTTACGACGCCGTTTTTTATCGCCAACACCGCTACACTCCGCCATTATTGTCACTAAATATACCGATATAAATATTACAATAAATACCAATAATAACCGATTTATCACACAAAACCACAACACAAATACTGATGTTACGTTCATGAAGAGAATAAACACCTCACATAACTGTTTACTATCACTGTCTCATTCGCGTAGCTCGATCTATCTATCTCGTTCTCAAAGCCGGAACATTGAAGCGACTCTCCAACATTGTCAAATCGGCGAGTTTTTCACAACAAACTTTGCGTTCAAGAAATATACATAAACACTTTATTTCACATTTCAAGTAAACTAATTATTATTAGTCTGCTTGAAATTTGAAATAAATATATTAAATTGGTATTGACTTAATTACATTGCATCTTTTGTACCTGAAATATTGACACAATGGATTTGAAGTGTATTTATAAAATACAGCATTTCTCTCTAGAATACATATGGCAACTGCGCTTTAACCAAAGTGTTGATTAGATAGCTCTGACTCACTTTACACAATTTCGACTATCGAGTATAGTAGATATAACGTGTGTGTATAAATCTATCCCAACCGTAATAAAAACGTTTTAATAAATAAGAAAAACATTACATTGGTGTCAGGTGTGGGGTAATATAAATAAATTGCTACGTAAAAATGGCCAAGAGACTATATGACTTGAAAGTGACTGAGATAAGAGCAGAATTGGAAGATCGTGAGTTGAAAACGTCCGAAAAGAAAAGTGAATTAGTAGAAAGACTTCAAGTGACACTGGAAAATGACGGCTTTGATCCAGAAACACTTTTATTAAATGACCTTATTCTCGTCAATTTCTGCTAACATGGACGAGAAGATTTCTGCCATGGAAGAGAACATGGACGAGAAGATTTTTGCCATGGAAGCGAACATGGACGAGAAGATTTCTGCTATGAAGAACGACGAAGGAAGAAAAGCGGCGACCTACCTGGCAAGAAGTGTCAAGATTTTCACCCAAACTCAAGGCGTATTGAGCTCAGTGGGACACCCTTGTCCTGGAAGAAGGGCTTTTGAAAAGAGTCCTTAAAAACCATGGTGGTTCCGAGATGAGGGGGCAACTAGTTATCCCGAGAACAAGAGTAGCTGAGGTACTAAAGAAGTTACACGACAGTCCATCGGGTTGTCATCTGGGAGTGAAGAAAACCCTTCAGCGAGTCCGTGAAAGGTTTTATTATTGGATGAACAGATATGACGATGTGAAGGACTGATGTAAGAAATGTACGACTTGTGCAACGAGTAATGGACCACATCGCAAGAGAAAGGCACCTATGAAACAGTATAATGTTGGAAGCCCTTTCGAAAGAATGACTTTAGATATCGGTGGACCATTTCCGACTACAGAAAATGGTGGTAAATACATCCTGGTTGTAATTTATTATTTCACAAAGTAGGTGGAAACTTACGCTATCCCAAACCAAGAGGCCACAACTGTCGCGGATATATTGGTGAAAGAATGTATCAGCCGACATGGAGTGCCCTTGAAAGTCCACAGTGACCAGGGAAGAAATTTCGAAAGCCATGTATTCTAGGAGATTTGTGACAAGCTGGGAATGAAGAAGACCAGGACAACATCATTACATCCACAGTCAGATGGAATGGTCGAGAGAATGAACAGGACTATTGGAAAATACCTGTCCAAAGTGGTTTCCAGCCATCAGAGAGATTGGGACCAATATCTTTCCCTACTCGCATTGGCTTATCGATCTGCCGTCAATGAGTCCACGGGTGAAACACCCGCGAAAATCCTGTTAAAATGTGAAATGCGGCTTCCTTGTGACCTGGAATTTGGCTGTCGGCCTGAGGAAGATCTAGCAGGAGAAGACTACGTGATCCAATTGAGAAGAAGACTGGACGATATTCATGAACTAGTTCGAACAAATCTTCAAGCTGCCAGCGACATAATGAAAAGTCGACACGACACGCAAGCCACAATAGACGGTTTTAAAGAAGGGGACAAAGTATGGTTACACAACCTGACGAGGAGAAAAGGATTTTATCCAAAATTACCAAAATCCTGGGAAGGTCCATACTGAATCAAGAAAAAGATCAATGATGTTATTTATGGCATAAGCAAGATACCCAACGGAAAACCAAATATAGATCACCAAAACTGACTAGCACAATTCGAAGGAGATCATGACCTAGAGAAAGGAGTAAACCATATTCGAGATGTGTTTGACCCTACCTTGGATGAATTTATCGGCGCGTATGGAGGTACCTGGAAAGCTAGATATGATGTCACTACAGCACAACCACAAGATTTGTTCACTCTCCCGGAAGATTATTCACTGGCATACAACATCCCCGCCCGTATCAAGAACGCACGAGGGTTGGCATTCGTCTTTCGAAAGGAATTCGGGCAATTAGAAAAAGTTGAGGACCAGATTCCAGCCCCTGACACTGAAACTGAAACATAATTCGCGGTAACTCTTCTACGTGGTAACTAAAAATGAATTTCAAGATCGATCTACCTACCGCGATGTGTGGGAAGCACTTCGAAACCTCCAAGACTATGTGTTAGAATCCAGCGTGAAGAAACTGGCTATGCCTAAGATAGCGAGTAACCAGTTGGATTGGCGAGTCATCAGGAACATGGTAGAGGTAGAGGTTATCTTCCAAGATACCGGTGTCCAGATATTAATTTGCAGCTACAACCCCCGTTGTCAGTATCCGAGGAAGACGGTGCCCAGCTATTTCCAAAAGATCGGAAAGTGTAGAAATGGGACCAATTGCCGATTCAAACATCCAGTCTCGGCTACACAAAAGTTCCAGGAGGAACTTCCATCTGAGGAGGGAGTTATATTACGAAATAGCATACTAGTATAGTCCCTGAATCCGACTCTGTCTAAGCCATGTAAGAAAGTTAAAATTATGGCGGATGCGCAGGGATTTCTTAGAACTGTTTACAATTGTGATTATCTTATGTAGACATTGTTTCTGTACCAGTCTTATCTAGAAAATGCCAGAAAGCCAATTGTTTTTGTGTAAGCCGTAATCTAGAATTATCTAGTAAAAGAGGCACTAATATATAAAGGACCGGCCAGGGGGAGTTAGTTTAGTTTATAATTTGACACCGTGAGATGAACAGTGAATAAGTGAATATAAGTTAGTTTAAGTGCATATACTGTGATAATATAAATTAGTGAATAGTGTAGTGAATAAATAAATTAAGTTAGTAGATATAACGTGTGTGTATGAAACCATCCCACCCGTAATAAAAACGTTTTAATCAATAAGAAAAACATTACAGTATATTCTTTGTGAGTACGTAAGTACACAGTCGATTCAGCAACTCCTAAAGAGTGAAATTTGTACAGGTTAATATCAGACAAAACTGGCATTTTCAATAACTCACCCAACGTTTTACAATTTTCAACACAATGGCTGTCATTTTATCTCTCGTTGATCATCTTTGATTTGTTCACACATATTTACAATGTTTTGTTTCTCTGTAGATAATAAGAGGCCTCAACTTACCAGAAATCTTTCTTTTTGGGGGCGAATAAGGAAGTCTACTAGTACTTAGAATAATATCTGAGTTCATTTTCAAATTAGTCCCGACAAGAACTGTTTTCATATTCTAATATAACAATAACAAGAAATCACGAACGCAAGAAACCGGATGTGACCTGACTAATCAGGGATATACAGAATTGCAACAAAATTAAATTGAAATCACTACTCTTAGTTCAAAAACAGAGTCATTGACGTAGGGTACATTGTTAGTCTTCGAGGATTTTCTATTATTTAGGACTGGAGAAATGCACAAAAATAAATAAAAATGCGTATTTTGATGCAATTGATTTGCGAAGAATTTGCAAAAGAATTTTCGAAAAATATAAGTAACATTATTAATATAGTAATAATTTATAATTCTCATTTTATATTTGTGTGACGTTGGATATAATAACATTTAAACAAAACAATATTTAGTTCTTAAATATATACCTACTTTATTTGCTATTACCTTACATTACATAATATTTGAGCACTAGCATACATAAGTACCTTGTATAGTTACAAATACATATCCTATTTATTCAAATTGTAAAAGGCATTGATAACCAGGTATTTTTCAAAGAAAGTTTTGTCTTTGATCCGTATTCATATGTTTATAGATCGGAATGCTTTGTTCTACGGATGTAATAGGGGCACATTTCAAACGGGGATAAAAATATTTTAATTGATTCCCGTTATTTATTCAAAATCTCTTGACAATAATCTCGAAACTTTTTATAACAGTAATTAATCGATTTATCACTTACAATATAAAAGATATAATATTTTTATACAGACTATTGTGTCTACTCTAGAACTACAGGAAATGAAAATATAATAACACTTTTAAATATCATCTTTTCTTAAGGAAAAATATAAATAAAGAAAAAGAATTACTTGATGTATAAGAAAAAAATTATATGAAATACTGACATTATTTCAACACCACCTACTCATTCCCAAGTTTTGGCCTCTCACTCCTGGGATACCCTATATATATATATATATATATATATATATATATATATATATATATATATATATATATATATATATTTATATATATATATATATATAATTTGAAAAAAGATATTTGCCAACTTATTTGTAAGGGATATTTTTGTGGGGATGTGGCAATAAGACTCCAAAGTAAATTCTTTTAGATATTTATTCCCGAGCTTTCGAATGATTTTCATTCATTATCAAGGGCTATAAATAATTGGTCAATGTTATCATTAATAATAATTAAATGAAATAATGAATACTTACATAAAATCTATAGCGAATTTTGGAATAGTTGTAAATTTTTATAATAAACTCTTTTAAACATAATTCAATGAAAAACTCAAAAAACAATATGACAATAAACAAAAAAAAAAAATTGTAGTAGTTCATGATCAAATATTTTGTTTATTGTCATATTGTTTTTTGAGTTTTTCATTGAATTATGTTTAAAAGAGTTTATTATAAAAATTCACAACTATTCCAAAATTCGCTATAGATTTTATGTAAGTATTCATTATTTCATTTAATTATTATTAATGATAACATTGACCAATTATTTATAGCCCTTGATAATGAATGAAAATCATTCGAAAGCTCGGGAATAAATATCTAAAAGAATTTACTCTGGAGTCTTATTGCCACATCCTCACAAAAATATCCATTATATATATATATATATATATATATATATATATATATATATATATATATATATATATATATATTAATACAGTTCTATTATTCCAAATTTTTAAAGAATTTAATTTATGCAATACTTCCGGAAAACCCTATATTGTCTATAAAATCAATATGGTTGAAAAACCCTGTTTTTGTAAGATTTGGCAGATCATTTAATTTCTGATGACATTTATTTGTCACAATTGAACAATGATTCAAGATTAAAGAAATTAGAAGTCATTACAAGGTGTTTAGTGATAATAAAAGTATTCCAAATCTTTGATATAAAAAAATAACAAATTTGGTTTTTTTTCAAAAAAAAGGAAAGTTTGTAACCACAGTAGAATGTGATTATTTATTTCAAATAAAATCAGGAGTTGAATTTGAGAATCCGAACAGGGAACATCTCCTGTGAGATCTCTCCAAAAATTATGTAAATTTAGTATTTGAACGTTGTAATCAATTAATATAAGGTATTATTCGGAAAATAAAAAATTAAATTCGGTGCGTGCATTTTCGAAAATTAGTGCTACAGTTGAACGAGCTTGGCAGTTTCTTCTCTACATCCAGATTTCTGGTGAGTTCGCTTGAGAATTATCCTTACATCATTGAATATCAGGCTTTGATATAAAATTAAATTAAAAGTAGATGCATATAAATAATGAGATTATAAATTGAATTCAATTAATCACGAAAAATAAGTATGCTTATCGACCAATTTAATTTTGGAAGAAATTAGCAGAAAATATCGTGTATTTGATATTTACCAAGGAACAGAGTGACAATTCAAAATTCGAAATTTTTTGAAAAGAAACTAGAAACTTTTTTAAACTAGTTTAGGAGGTTATTTAGTTTTTAGGTTGTTTTAATGTTAATTTAGTCGTTTAAATTACGATAACATTATTTGTTCTGAGAAGAAAGTTAAATTTGGTATTTTCTTATTTGAGTAAATTCACATAATTGTTAAAACGTATTATTATTATTATTATTTAAATTACGATAACATTATTTGTTCTGGAAATAAAGTTTAATTTGATATTTGCTTATTTGAGAGAACTCACATAATTGTTAAAACGTATTTTGATTCGAAATTATATAGATCATATAGGAATAGGTATTTTATTTGAACATTGAAACTTAGTGAATCATTGGTGACATTCATTGATAATAAGTGTCAGAAATCAATTGAATGATATTTCCAATCTTAAATACACATTCACAGTAGAGAATATTGAACCAAATTAATCTTATAAATATTTAAATCTGAAAATAATTCAAAATTTATTACAAACTGTTATATTAGAGCATACTGAACCCATCTGAGAATAGAGTCAAGTAATTAAAGATAAAATAAACTCATCTTTCAATATTGTAAACAATTTTCGTTATTCTGCTAGCTGGAAAATTTTGACAACAACTGTCAACTTTGAAATATATATCATACGGTGCTTAAGCTGTGTGTACAATATTGTCGCTGCAATCAGGGATTGTACAATTTCGTTTTTTTAATCGTGGACAAATAAAAAAGTTATTGGTAATATTCAATAAATTAGGGTATAGTAAATTGTACCAAATTGTCACAACGCGGGCAATTACAATTATAGGATTGAATATAAAACAATATATATATATATATATATATATATATATTTACTATATATATTATATAATATATATATATACTATATATATTATATTATATATATATATATATATATATATATATATATATATATATATATATAAGATGTACGAATAGTGCGTGACATATGAACAATGAACAACGAATAGATTAGTGGGTATTGCACGCAAATAGAAGAAGGGGCCACTGAAAAGAGTGGTAACCGCAGACATGCATGTTTCTGGCTCATTAGCTGCCATCGGTACGGTACAACCAACAAAAGATGTGAAACATGGGAGCAAAGGTGTTGAATGAAACATGACAAAATTTAACAGAATTCAGCAGGATAGTCAAACACAACATTTGTGTCAGTAATATTAGAAGATCTCGAATATTCGAGACAACATCCAACATAGACACGGATGTTTCAGACGGGAGTGTTATATGCACCTCCGTGTAACAAAGATGGGTTAAATTATGTATGGACTATCCTAATTACTCTGGTTAGGAAATATTAAAGTAAAAATGACTGAAACTTCCATTTAATATTGAAACATTGTAATTTATTGTTAATTGAAGAGGTTAAATAAGATAGGAAATATTTTTATTGAACACAAAGTATGTGACACCAGAAGGCAGCAGTACTAAACAGTGGTCAAGTATTTCACTATAAACAGTAATATAGGGTGGAAAAAGCGTTTCTAATAAGAAAAACTAAAATTCGAAATTCAATACCAAGAACTATCAAACTCAAATTTATTTTTAAAATTTCGGACTTAATAACAATTTTTGGGAAAAAGGACATACTTTGGCTAATATAGTAGATCGTAATCATTAATTTTAATATGTTTAAAATTATTTTTTAGAAAAATTCATATTTTTTTATATAATAAGTGAGGTTATGTTAATCAAATTTGTCTTGGCAGTCGGTATTTGAACGTGGTAGTCGGAGCTGTGTTTCATTTTTGCTCCACAGTCATTTGTTTCCGTGAGGTGGCTTGCCAAAGGTGACTATCATAAAAAAAATGAATACCTGTTGAGAAGTGACAAAAAGGAAAGTTTATAGTTGATGTAGGAAGTAACTAATTTCAATATTATATAACATAAATCGTTATCAGAAGCCTATATGGAAGAGTATAATTATTCTTTCAATAATGCATTTTCGTTTGTTACCTGTTATCCGGAAGAATAGTTCCTAGCAGATGAATTCACACACCCACTGTGAATTTCCTAACGCCGTAGTGGTTTGCATTTCAATTACTAATGGATAACTAAAATAAAAACAAATAAATATATTATTTCTTGGTAAGTTCATCCATAATCTAGTTACCCTAAATTCAATCGAGTTGAAAATGATCTAATATTAATTAAGAATTGGTTTGATCATAAATTACTAACTCTAAATTTTAATAAAACATATTATTTGCCATTTCTTAATTCCAATACCGATTATGACCATTCAAACCTCTAAAAAAACAAAATGGCGAAAATGTTAACATAAGAAAGGCTTCACATATTAAATATTTGGTGTTTTTATAGATAAAAATATAAAATGGGACAATTATATTAAGTTTACTATAAACAAACTACATATTATGCTTAATAAATTCAAATGTTTAAAAAATATGTATCATGTCAATACTTCCGGACATTGTACTACGGTCTAGTGAAGAGTCATTTCAGCTATGTGGATGGTGATGTGCCTCAAAAATATTTATTGATACCCTAGAGACTATACAGAGAAGATTTATTTAGGTTATTATGTTTAATTCCAGCATGTACCCTAGTGAATAGCAGAATCTTTGACGTAAAGCATTTATATTTTCTGTGGGCATCTGTAAAATATCATACTATGAAAAATAAATTAACTTTCCTGCACATACATTTGAATCCAGAGATAAACACTTATATATAGTTCATATTTTGACAAAATCTTCATGTCAAGGTACATTTGATTTTTTAGAGCCCAAAATCTATTAATCAGGGCCCAGAACATAATATAGAAGTCATTTAAAATATTGCAACTGTTAAAAAGAAACTAAAATTCTTCCTATTAACACAACCAAGAAAGTTTTGTGAAATTATTATTATCGGTTAAATTCAAACTCAGATATAAATTTTAACTACAATTAAACGTATTAATTTGCAATATCTCTTCATTCTCTCCAATGTCTATTCACTTCATATATTTGATGTATAATTATATTGAATTTACCGAAACCTGTATTGGGGTAAATTTATTCATATCTGACATGAACGATTTGTAGTTCTCATAATTAAGAAATTGGCTTTTATACCTTGTTCAGGATACAAAAGAATACATTATTATTAGTATTTGTATGCTTCTTGATTTTCGGTTTAATACTGATTGTAGAATTCATTTTTATAGAAGAAATTGATAACATATTGGAATACCTTGTTTACATTTGACATAACAAAATTACTACTGACATTTGTATTGTAACGTAAACTGACGCTGAATTGCGCTGTTGTCAAGTATATTTAAGCACAAGAACGATGCCATTCATATGATTTTAGGAACGGTGTTCGCGGATATCATTTTTAGGAATTATTGACAAATAGAGCATTCACAGGCTTGCGTATATGTGACGTTGGGAACGATGTCAAGAATAGTGCCCCGTTTCGAGATTCAGGGCAGATGAAACTGGATCATCGATGACCAGATGTGCAAGAAGTGAATCAATGGTGGCGACAGTGATTTTGTTACCGGAATATCGAAACCACACAAGCCAAACGTTCAACTTTAGAAATATTTTTACAAAAGCTGGAACTTTCATTTTTTAGAACTGAATATCTTTTTAATACTTGAAAAATTATCAATGATGCTGCAAATGGAAGATCATATATAAATTGTATGGCAAATATATACATAATTTGCTCGTAGATGATTTCCTCTTAAAGTAAATAAAAGAAATAGAATTACGGGTTGAGGAAAAGGAAGAAATTTTCTGTATAAGAGTGACTGCCGTCCAGCGCATTATGACAAAAGTAGAAAGAAAGAGGGCATAGTCGATATGTGACATGGTGCGAGTGACGAGCGGGCACTCTTGATATTTAATGATTCGAGTGAATTTAAAAGCCATTTTGTAATTCAATCATCATTTTTACAATCAACTTATTCATCAAAATAAGTGTTTATGATGATCAATAAATGTGTCATTGATTAGGAAATGAAAAACTCATGCTTGTGATATGCACGTTGGTATAGAGCAAAAGCTATTTACTCAAAATATATGAAGCACTCATTTAACAGTAAATCAAACATATTGCTCTACTCAGACTCTCGAAGCATTTGATGTACGTGACGTGTAAAGATGTCCTTATATTCCGGCGGTATATGATTCTATACCATTCCGTGCTCGTATCGTATTCTATGGAATCTCTTCAAATTAAGGACCGGATCCCATTACAAGCCGCTAAATAGTATTTTTTGAACATATGTGATTCTAAATATATATGCAATTGAAAATAAACATGTTGTGTTTTTGATAGAATTATAGAGAAACAGAAAACACTAGTATTTTGATAATATTAGAATTATAATTATAATAAACAATTGAAGATTGCTCTATATGCCATAAGAGACTAATGAAATTTGAAATTTCATATTGAATCAAACTTTTAGTGGAATTAATAACTCTTGCTGTATGAATGTTGCGACAATTCGTCACTTGGCTACCTTTTATCTCAAGAAAGAAAGTGTATAACCTCAAATTGATAGCAATAGTTATTTGGATCACTAGTCCAGAAATTCATATTTTGCGAGTGTGAGTTGTATTGCGTAGCCGACGCGTGAGCCGAGGCGGAGCAATATGAGCACTCGCCAAATATTTTCTGGACGTGTAATCCACAAAAACTTTCATGCCATCGAATTTAATAATTTCAAAAAGTAAAAAATCAACGAAATATTTAGCAAATTATAGAATGTAAATACTTCACTATAGGATAGACGGAGTCATCGTCTTGCTACGTTACAAAATCACCATTGGGGAGCACTCCTTCGATATAATATGTCTAAAAGAAACCAATCTTAAGCTTCAAAATATCTATAATTCAAAGCTGTACTACTGTTTTCAAAGAAACCGAATAAGCAATAACAATTTAACTTCCGATGGAGTAGCTACTTTAGTCAATATGGCATTGGCGGCAAAAGCATTTCCTGTCACTCGCAACTTAGAGACTGCTATTGTCGAACTCACCTAGATCATATTTCGTATGCAATTTTTATTCACCTTCAAGTTATCCAGTTTCCTATAATGACTTAAAATTTCTACTTAAGCAAATTCCATCTCCACGGATAATTATTTATGGGCGACAATAATGAACATTACATAATCTGAGACATATTGACACAAGAGGCAAAATTTTGGAAAAATAATTCGGGATCTCCAACTAAGTTTTCTTAATGATGGAACCCCAACTAGATTCAAGAAAAACACCGGGAACTTATCTGTAATCGATCTAAGCTTTTGTGATCCTTCGTTAATACCACGCCTATTCTGGAAAGACCTGCATTTTACCTATGGTAGTGACCACATCCTCATAATAATTAAACGCTTTCACTCATCATTCTTCTTATCTTTTTCTGCTTGAATGAAAAATCGACTCTGCTAACTGGTCTGATTTTTTGGAACAAATCCAAGTCGCTATGTCAAACTACAAACTATCCGAAAATATCGATGAATCATCAAATTTTAATAATATCATTTTGAGCACTGCTCAACTAATGATAGGCAAAACAAAAAGGACAAAAAAGAATCACGTTCCTGTATCTTGGTGGAATCTAGAATGTGAAGCATCAAATCGAGCAAGCAAAACACTTGTGAATAAATGTAAAAGACACAATACAGTTGAAAATAAGATATATTTCAAAAAACATAAAGTCAAGGCTCACCGTATGCATCAAAACATTCTGCCAGCCATTCTAGCCATAGTCCGAAAATCTGACCAATCAAATTCGATGTGGCTATTTTGAGTGGCACAATGTTACTATATGCGCTAGATCAGGGGTCAGAAGGTCGAGACGATCTGTTGGACTTGTCCATTAGAGGTGATGGTGTAATGCAGGTAAATCCTATACATAATCAAACACAATACGATATTGCTGTATGTAAAAACAATATCTTGACAATTTTCTTTTATCATCTTCACATTCCATTCACTAATTCACCTGTTTCTTCACATATTATAGTTTTTAACTCGATTATTAAATAATTATTTATCATAAAGAAACTATGATAATTGTCCAACATTCTTAAAAAATATATAATTGTCTGAATTCGTTATAAAAACTTGTTTAAAAAATAAAATACACAATGCAAAAAATATTATTCTTTCTAAGGAACACCAACAAGAAGTATTCAAAAAAATTCTATAAATAGTTTTGAAATTCTGCACAGTATTTTTTTTCAGAAAATTTCTGAGAAACAAGAATAGTTCCAATCAGAGAGTATAATTATTCAGAAAACCCACTTGCTCTCATAGTAGTAACTAAAATAATGCAAAGAGCACATAATTTGTCATTCGCCAAAGATCTTGTATTTGTTGACAGTACATCATCCTTCAATGCACTAAATCATTGTTTTGTTTAACATTTTTACTGACGCCCTGCCAAATTGGTGCAGTACCTTTGGCACTAATTATAACGTCAGGACAGTCAGTAAGCAGGATTTCAACTGTTAACAGACTCCAAGCTAAATTCATTTTGCAGGCAAGGTTTTCCGAAAGTTTTTATGACGGGTGATTCGAATTCCGAAAGATGGGCTTTAAAATCTGTATGGGCCAACTCCAAAACTTTGCTTTGTCAGTTTCATGTATTACAGTTGGTGTGGTGCTGGTTGTGGGAGAAAAAACATGCGTCGAAAAGAATTGTATCAAAACTTTCATGATACGGTATCCGCCAAAATAAACAGTACCGAAACAGAGAGTGCTGTGGAGTTGTTTATGTAATATGGATTTGTCATATTTTACTTAATTGTCATTAGTTGATATATTAATAGTACGCTGCAGTTGAATTGGTTTTAAAAATGGTTCTAACAACGGAAGAAAAAGTTTTTTTGGTAAAGCATTATTTTCGTTCATACGGAAAAGGTCGTAATGATGGTCCAAGCTTAGAACAGGTGTCAATAAAATATCAACAAAAATTTAATAAAGCAGTTCCTAGTAAAAGTGTGATGTTAGCTGTTGTTGAAAAATTTCATTGCACTGGTAGTGTATTGTGTCAAGGTTCTTCAGATCGTCGAAAAACAGTATGCACTAACGAAAATGAAGGACGTGTTTTTAACCAAGTTGTGCAATCACCTCAAAGAAGTCTTGTAAGAACTGCATGTAAACTCAACATTAGTGAAACGTCTTTACGTCGCATGTTCAAATCAATTGGTGGTTATCCATACCGTATTCAAGTTGGACAACGACTAAATGCTGCGGACAAACGTGCAAGAGGAATTTACTGTGGTCGCATGTTGAGTTTAATTTACGAAGATCCCGAATTTTTGAGAATCATATGGTTTTCAGACGAGAGTTACGTTCATCTTAGCGGCTATATTAATCGACAAATAACCAGATTCCTTGGATTTGAACGTCCTGATGACATTGTAGAGAAACCACTCCACAGTCTTCGAGTTACCGTTTGGTGCGCGGTATCTGGTCATGGAATGATTGGTCCTTATTTCGTTGAAGATGACAATCAGAATCCACTTACTGTCAACCAAGAGCGTTATAGAGAGAAAATTATTATACCTTTTGTGAGAGATTTAAATAACTTTTGCCGTGCACGAAATCTACAGTTTCGCACACAATGGTTCCAACAAGATGGTGCAACGAGCCATACAGCTGTGCGCACGTTAGACTTACTCCGTCAGCATTTCGATAGTAGAATAATTTCTCGGGGAACAGACTTCGAATATCCTTCTCATTGTCCTGATCTGACGCCACCTGACGCATACATTTGGGGCATAATGAAGGACAAAATATTTCACTCGGAAAATCCGCCGGCGAATATTGCCGAACTACGGGAAAGAATACAAAACATTTTTCGGCAGTTACATCAACCACTTTTTATAAATATGTTTATTGACTTACAAAATCGATATGAAGCTTGTTTGCGTCGAAATGGTGAACATTTTGAACACTTACATTACAGAAATAAAAAATTAATTTTTATTTTTATTTTCGGTACTGTTTATTTTGGCGGATACTGTATTTTAGTCTCCTCTACAGAAGATAAAGTTAAAGAGGAATATAACTTGGTAAATTCTGTATTCTACTTCACTGCTGGAATGGCAAAAACATTGAACGGATAACTGGAATAGGAGGGCAGATTTGTGTATAGCCTACGGAGATGCAACAACCCATGGGCATCAAACAAATAATTACAGTGAGATAAATGTTCGGTTATTTAAAGATATAGTGCTCTCAAGAAATAAGGTATATAGTGTAGCGGCAGTAGTTGATTTCTGTTGCACAGCAATGGAAGACTACTATTTGCGAATAATAAGGAATTATATTCATCAGAGGGATTCGACGTGTAGGTTTCTTTTGATAAGGTATATTGGGAAAATAAAATACTTTCTGTTCTGAGTGAAAGTTCGGATGAAATGTATAACGTGGACATTTCAAACGGATTTTGCAGCTGTGAAGTTGTACGACTATGGTCTTTATGTAAACACCAGGCTGGAGTTCTCCATTATTATCACAAAGCATCTTTAAATACATCAAGCTGTAGTGACGTAGTATTGAATGGCACAGCTGGCTTTTGGAGAGGATATCCAGTCAAAAGATTTTTATATGCCATTTGCATTTGCAAATCAAAACATGACTGAACGTATGGATGAAGATCCTGAAAATGTTACCACTGTTAACTTAAATGATAGTTTTATATTGGGATATAATATTGAAAATTGCCAACCATTATCCGACCTCAAACAAGAGAAAAACATTAGTGAGGATTTTTTTGCCTCACTTATTAATTTGATAAAGAAAATCATTCAAAGTTTGGCACTACTGCCCAAAGTTGTAGAAGATTTGTGTCAAGACTAAGTTCAATTAAAACGAAAAATGCATGGGAAACTTTTCTAAATACAGCTGGAAGTTGCAGCCCTCTTAAAGTTAGAAAAAGATGGACAATTAATGTGCTGTTGGTCGACAAAGACCAGAAGTACTAAGGGGATGCAAACGAGCTCCTATAGTCCGCCCAGCCCGCTGCGAATCAACAAGAAAAAGAGCAAAACGGCCTCAATTTGGCAGAAAATGTTCTAGAAAATCATCCTAATGCACATGACACATTACCTTACTTTCCTTTTTTATTTTATGTATGTGCCTCTTCAATTGAGGTAAAATAATGTATGTTTATTTTATATTTCTTTCAATATACAAATAAAAGTGGAATCTAACCTCAACTTGGTTGTAAGTACACACCTGTTGTGGATCCTTCTCCTTTTATTTTCTCTCTTGTTAACTACAGTATCTAATTGCTGTTTTTCATTATAGTCTCCCTGATGATGTGATGATGAGGACAATCATCCTCGAAAGCTTGGAAATTTTCCTTTAAGAGTACACTTTATTACTTTTTTCTTGCTGCAATTCCCCAATATTCACCAGTTTAATTCCTAACAGTCCGTAAAGACTATTCTCCTCTTATATATATATATATATATATATATATATATATATATATATACATATATATATATATATATATACATATATATATATATATATATATATATATATATATATATATATATATATATGGTATTTCATAGACTATGTTGCTCTTTTTTTCTTTTGAGATTGAACTTTTTAGATAAGTGTAATTGGTTTTCAGTAGGTTGTACCCTTTATAAGCAACATGTATGTTGTGGTGCGAAAATGTCTTTTTTAGGTTTTCTGATAAATTTGGTATATATGGTAAAGTGAGGAATTGGTTTGTTTTATTGTCCATTTTAGTTTTTGTATTATTATGGTTATAAAATACCATGTAAAAACTGTGAAGGGGTCTACATCGGACAAACAAGTCAGTATTTAAAAAACAGAGTAAATAGTCACAAATATGACAAACGAAACAAAACGGCACTCACTATCCATGTTTCAGAGAACCAACACGAATTTGATTTCGAAAATACAAAAATTCTTCGAAGTGAAAACCACACAAAAAAACGCGAAGTTCTAGAAATGATAGAAATACAAAGAAAAACCAGTTCCGTAAATTTAAAGACTGACACAAAAAACCTTAGTAAAATTTATAATAATATTATAAAATCTTAGAAATATTGAGAAAAACGTGGCACATTCCAAATATAATAAATTTATTACCACACCCTATATAAATATAAAATCCTTTGCAATACCAGTTACCACAAAAACGACAAACAAATTAAAACCTCGTTACGCCTGCTTTTATTATATAGAACAAATACTCGTATTCCAATACAAATTTTCATCAATGACTGTCATATTTTTAAAATGTTCGTTTTGTTTGTGTGTGAGTTATATTCTATTATGTGATACGTCCTAAACAGCTATAAAATATATAGAATAATTAAATGAACGTTCTGTCGAAGGTAAGATTTATTTGTTTTGCTATTAAGATTCTTTTTGTAACTTGTACCATTTCTTTTAGTTTTAACAAAAATTTTATTTCTGATGAAGGTCATGGAAAGACCGAAACGTTAAGTAAAAATGTATTAATTACTAGTTATATGTCTTTAAAAATGGTCTTCAATCCCAAGAATACAAAATAAACAATATATAATTAAATAAAAAAGACCAAGAACCAAAAAAAAAGAAACACTATATATATATATATATATATATATATATATATTTATATATATATACATAAATATTTAATTATAACGGTTATATCAGTCCACCTCGCTAGATATTTTATATCTCACATAATTTCCACAAATCAAGTCGATCTTCATTGGAATTTTATTCTAAATATCTCAGGAATGTTATTAATGTTGCGGAAATTGGGGCCAGAGTTAATTCCTCTACAGAATTACTTATTTGTGCTTCGAACATGATGGAATCATTTTGAATGTCTTAAATAACTTAATTTGTAGCTACCATATTTTTTTAGAATCAATTACCCCAATGAAATTTTCATCTGAACAGGATTCTAATGTAATTGAAATACCTTGGATATGACCAAATATTTTAGTTCGTGGTTTTGTAGGGCATTAAAAAACAATAAGTATTACTAAGTATTACAAAGCGCCTTCTAAAAGCTATTTGAAATATTACACATTTTTCAAACCGTAAACGGTTTAGCTTCGGTCTCTGAAAACGATAACCTTGTTATTGAAACGCGCATCAGCCAGTGTAACTAATTGTGAGCGTTGATGTAGTGGTAGTAAATTGTGTGATTAGTATGAATATCACCAACGGTTCCATAATTCAAATCCATTTTTCAACTACTTATTTTTTAAATCTATTCATAAGTATCTATTAATGACACTTTAACTATGAAAAGCGATTAACTAATCCTTAAAAAACTTATAACCTTTTTTCAAGACGATACATTTTTCCTGCTAACTTCAATTTAGGAAATATATTCACTTTCTTGATAAAATTTTGCGCCCTAGATAGAAACAATGAACACACCTCCCTCAGCGAAGAATTCTATATAGGTACATTTTATTATATGAACAAATTATTCAACCTTTTTAATGTAAATGTTCATATAAATTAAATTCGTTGTGTACATATGCATATATATATATATATATATATATATATATATATATATATTCTGTATATAACAACAACAGAGAGATTCATGGGTAATTCACGCAAAATTTTGCCTGAACTACCCATGAATCTCTTTGTTGTCGTTGTTAACATATCACGTGATATTCCTGCATCTTCTTTGTTATATATATATAGATATATATATATATATATATATATATATATATATATATATATATATATATATATATATTTTCGAAAAGGTTTCCGCGGTTAGAATTATGAACAAATGAACTAGATCACGGGTTGAACCGCGTTGGAACTTTGAAATTTTTCGACGTTTCGGCTTCCACTTTGAAACCATTATCAAGAGGGGGGGGGTTAGGTTATTCGTTCATTGATCTAGTGATCCGATTCCGTAGTCTCAGTCTATTGGCGGGTATGGTATTTTTGGCGCGCGCGGTGCGTGTGCTGCTGGCGGGAGTAGTAATAGATATGGGACGTTCGTTATCCTGCGATATTTTAGGAGATCAATTGTTATTCTTGGCGCAGGCCATGGTGAAAGGCGGTGAGGTGGTATCGGAATGGGGCGGGTGGAGAAGATGTTTCCAGGTTGATAGCAATCTCTGGCTGTCGTCCCTGGTATTTAAACAGTATATATATATATATATATATATATATATATATCTATATTATACAAATATATATATATATATATATATATATATATATATATATACCTGTTAAACGAATAGAGATTTTCGAATGAGACAAAAACTGATCTATCCCATTTCTAATATACTTTAATATGGCGTAAAAAATCATCCCCTAAATATTCATCCCTTAGTTACAACCCTTAACTTTCAACTTTTTAATAGCACCCTGTACATTTTTCATAATTTTAGATGTGGTTTTCAGTCGTCTATTCAACAAATTTATCAAAAATAAAATCGGTTCGTAAGTAATCAAGAAAATATCAGACCAGTAATAATCATACGTGTTGTAAATGTGTATAAAATTTCAATATGCTATATTTATTTTCGCCTGAAGAATACGTTGATATGATACTGATTTATGGAGAATGCCTGAAAAATAAGAGAGTTTCTTGACAATTATATCAAGAAAGGTTTCCAAATCGAAGCATTCCAAGTGAAGAAACATTTAAGAGTTTGAAACATTTTCCAAATAATAAACGAGCTACAATTGAACGCAGAGTAAGATGTGATCAAAATCTTATTAATGTAATAGCATATTTACATTTTAATCCCAAGATGTCTATTAGAACCCTCGCCAATGGAAGTGGTATTTCAAGAAGTTCCGTTCATAGAATTTTAAGAGACTTTAACCTTACAGTAGTCGCACTGGGTCTCACAGATCTAGAAATTCTAAATTCAGTTGTAACTCGGTAATATATGAATGTTACGTTCGGCCATTTTCGGTACCTTTTCGGAAAGTACCTGCTAAGGCTTACACCAATTCGCATTATTTTATGTGTATTACTTGCGGAGTTAGTGAGACCCCCTGTGACTACTAACGGTGTTATTTGTAGAACTATTTTTTATTTTCAATATTACTTGAGAGATGCTAAATTGACTAGTCAAAGTGAAATATTAGCTCTACTGGGTCTATTATATCTCGTTGGGATTACCAAGAGTGGTAGGCTAAGCATTGAGCAATTGTGGGTTACAAATGGTACAGGCATAGAGATCTTCAGACTTACAATGTCTATTGTGAGATTTCGTTTTCTAATGAGATACATACGATTTGAGGATAAAGATACCCGAATCGGTAGGAAAACTGTAGACAAGTTGGCACCAGTAAAACAAATTTTTGATTTATTTGTCGAAAACTGTAAAAAATCTAATGTTCCATCCAAGTATCTAACGATAGATGAAAAATTAGAAGCTTTTAGCAGACGTTGCAGTTTCAAGCAATACATGCCCAATAAGCCAAATAAATATGGTATTAAAATTTTTGCTCTGGCAGATGCAAAAATGTACTATACTAAAAATATGGAGGTATATGTCGGAACACAACCGAAAGGACCGTTCAAAGTAAATAATGATGCAGCTAGTATTGTCAAAAGGCTTAGCGAACCTGTGTGGAATACTGGAAGAAACATTACAATAGATAATTGGTTCACCAGTGTTCAATTAGTTGATGACATGTTACTCAACCACCGACTAACAATTGTGGGTACAATAAGGAAAAATTAACGAGAAGTGCCCTCACTATTTCTCGATGGTAAAATTCGTTCACCATTTTCTAGTATGTTTGGATTCAGAAATAACTCAACACTAGTTTCGTACATCCCCAGAAAGGGCAAAGTTTTGCTTTTATTATCAAGTTTGCATGAGAGTGACGCCATTGATGAGAATACTGGATAAAAACTGAAACCTGAAATAATAACGACATACAATGAAACCAAGGGAGGTGTGGATATGGTAGATAAATTATGTGCTTTGTATAATTGTGCCCGCAACACAAGACGGTGGCCGATGGTAGTATTCTTTAGTATGATGAACGTGGCTGGTATTAATTCCCAAGTTATATATGAAGGAAACGTTGACCAAAGTAAATTTTTGGCCAGACAAAAATTTTTGGAAAAACTATCATTTGAACTTATTGACGAACATATGAGACAGCGTGCGATAAACAAAAATGTTCCGCGAAACATAACTAGTAGAATAAATGCAATTTTAGGTATACAGGAGCCATAAGAGATGCCAGAAAGAGATAACCGTAGAGGAAACTGCTCTAAGTGTAAAGGTAAAAAGCGGAAAACAAGATATTATTGCACAAAATGTAAAATATACTTGTGTTTGGAATATTCCTTCGTTGTTTGTAACTATTGTTGCGAAAAAAATAGTTAATTTTTAGTGAAGTGAGATGCCCTTATATGCGAACTGTTTTTGCTAGTTCTATTTTTTCTACTTTAAGTGAACTTTTTCTTATTACTTGGACAGGACAGGACAGGAAAAAAAAACAAAAATATACGACGATGCGATGAAATGTGTTCTTTGCATTTTTTTTTGTGGATTTTTATTTTAGTTAGAACTTAAAATTTTGTTTCAGGGGTGTCTTAATATTCTAATAAACAACAAATGTTCTCAAATTAACGTATTTTTTTTTAAATATTAGAATAAAAAATTTGAACTTGAAGGGGTCTGAGAGACCCACTACGACTAATAGCGTCTAACTAAGAAGTGCGACTACCGTAAGGTTAATCACCATCCTTTTAAAGGGCACTTAGTACAAGGATTAGAATCTGGTGATTACCAAAGACGTCTTGATTTTGTTGCAAGAATGATGTTAAAAATTAATGATGATCCACTTTTTTATCAAAAATATTGTGGAGCGATAAGGCTAGATTTCACAATAATCGTGAAGTCAACCGTCACAATTCAAATTATTGGTCTGCCGTGTACCCACATTGGATGATGGACACCAGATTTCAAAATATTTGGGGTATAAATGTGTGGTGCGATTTATTTAATAACCATGTTATAAGTCCTTACTTCTTTAACGGCACTCTAACAGGTGTTCGATATTTAGATTTCGTAGAAAACATACTTCCCGATTTGCCAGAAGATATTCCTCTTAATGAACGTCAAGAAATGTGGTGGCAACAAGACGGAGCTCCTCCACACAATGCGAGAATCGTTAACGACTACCTACAAAACCGTTTCGATAACCACTGGATAGCAAACAACTCTCCAGAAATTATGTTGCCACAATCACCTAATTTGTCACCTCTTAACTTTTTCTTTTGGGGAGTGATAGAAGATAATGTTTATCAATCAAAACCATAAAATATAATCGAATTAAAAGAAAACATAAGATAAGCAATTCGACAAATTACTGCTGCAATGATTCAAGCCACATTTACAAGAAATCTTCTAGCACGATTCGAAATGTATGTTGCAGAAGGTGGACTACAATTCGAACATCTAATGTAAATACTATCAATTAGTTAATTGTTATTTTTTCATTAAATTTTTATTACATTTATTTTTATAGTTCCTTCAAACTTTAAGGCTTTTTTGAACAATTTAACAAAAATAAACTGATATTTCCTTGATTACTTACGAGCCGATTCTATTTTTGAAAAATTTGTTGAATAGACGATGGAAGACCACATTTAAAATTATAAAAAAATGTACAGGTTGCTATTAAAAAATTTAAACTTAGGGGTTGTTACTAAGGAATGAATATTTAGGGATGATTTTTTACGCCATATGAAAGTGTATTAGAAATGGAATAGATCAATTTTTGTCTCATTCGGAAATCTCTATTCGTTTAAGAGATATAGCCTGGAGAAATTAGTCTGGGACACCCTGTATACATATATACATAATATTAATAATGTCATTTGGAACGCTACCAATGTCCACTGAATTTCAAGGAAAATGCTCAGTAAAATTTCGTTACTCTTAGAACGTAGAATCAGTGTGATATAAAATTGGTCATTAGAGCCGGATTCGTGAGACGGAAAATAATATTAAAAAAAAATAGTTTCTTCTCACTAATTTTATGTTATATTTATCAATTGAAATAATTCAAAAGCAGCAGGATGACAAGTGGCAATATTTGAGAACTTTCACTAATGGTGCGTTGCTTAAACAAAAATACATACAGAAAAGAAAGAAAAAGGTAGATGCGTAAATAATGATACGTCTATATAATAAACTTTTTACGGCAATTTAGCTCTCCCAGTTAGCTATATGATCATAACACCATTCTAAAGTGAGTGTTAAAAACATCAATGTTAATTTAATAAGTTGCTTGTGAAACTATCAATAGTTTTTCATGCCAATTTCTGAAATAAACATTAGTGTTTGTAACACTTAACGAGACGACGCAGTGAAGTGTTTACTCAGAAATTGAGCCTTAGGTTGGTCGAAAACAGTTTTAAAACCGTTCTCATACACTCGCATAAAGCCTTACCGCCGCTGCAATCTTAGAACAGGTATGTAATAGCAATCGATAAAGTTACGGAGATAACTTTAGTATTTTAACTTTTAATCGATGAAAACTGCATTTTATGTGAATAACAATTAGTATTTATATCTGTTGTGGACGTTTCAAGTACGTATGTATGTTAGTTCAACCCTGTTAGCTTCATTCAGTCGCTAACCATTTTGCGTTGAATAGAAATCTCCATGAAGCTAGTCGCATATGTGCTGTTGCTTCCATAATCGAATAGATAGCGGGGATATGGGCAAACAGACATATATCGCGTATGCATATTGAAAGCACGATTTCGTATACAGAATATACACGTTATACACCGTACATGCATAATATGTGTGTAAATCTTGATAGCGAAAACGGGAGTATTGATGGTGTTTATGGACTGAGGTTTTAACAAACAATGCGGAGAAAATAATTTGACGAGACTTTCGAGGTCTGAAAATCTGTTTTTAACATCCGCTTTATCCGCTATTAGGTAACATATTTTGGCAATTGAAAGTGGAGATAGTTTATTACTTCCAAGGCAAGCACTGATATGAGCGGTGACCCATTCGGCTTTTGTTCAGATTAGAGATTTTGAACCGAAAAGTACCTTATACTAAATAGACACAATAAGGCTACAATATATGAATTTCTCCTATTGGTTGAAAGTCAGTCGACAATAAGGCAGATCGTTGTCACGTTTTTGAAAGAAACGTAAGACAATATTCTTGGCTTCATATAGCATGAAATGGAGTTATACTTCATAAAAGTGTATAACGAGACTTTTCCTCACCACAACACCTACCTCAGTGCTCGTTTAGATGTCAGATTGCCCCGTAGACCAATCTTTGCTCGCCAGTCGACTAGCTTTGAGTCGAAGAAGGGGTGGATTTTTCTATATTTATGTCGGATTCGAAAAATAGGGCGCCAATGAAGTTTAGGCAAGCGCCCCAACTTCTCAGAGGGTTAATACACTTTTTCAGATTCTTAAAATTAAAACAGCAAATATTTATTTATTATTGGCACTAGTGTCTCTTTTCCAAGATACAAATTACAAGTTACAATTTAATTTTAAACGAGAAAATCCACAAGTTTAATACCTGGACCCGGCTGAAGGCAGAAGTACCAGTAGTATGCAAATAACTATGAGCTGAAGGCTAGAGGATCTTACAATTCAGTACATGACAGAATCCTCAGTTAATCATTCAAAAGTGAACAGACAGTTAGAAGCTCGTGTAAAAATCTACAATAATGAGACCAATAGTCTATTACCAAGCGAACCGAAGAACATACTATATCAAATTCATATATAAATATCTGATCTGATCCAGACCAAATGATGATTACCGCACAAAAATATTGGTATATCAAAAACTTGTGTAAAATACAACAACTATAAAATATATGTAAGGCGTATTACCAAGATACGCACCGTTAGTATACCAGTACCTTATAAATTTATTGAATTAATAAATTTAACCAAAGATACGTTTCTGCAAATGTATATAAAAAGTGAATAAAATTATCGAAAGAATTAGCAGAATGTATATATATATATATTTTCAATGGAGAGGAAAATCTTACATAAGACACCAGTGATGCTGTTGCTGGTAGTGTCGGATTCTTACCGACTAAAAACCTCTCCTCGTTTTCTCTGACACACCACATTGGAACCGCTCTCGCATTACTTCGATGTGGTGGCAGGCATGCTGTTCAGCTCACTGAGTACATCTCTTTTTCCTTGATCTCGATAATTGTTCTTACTACTTTATATGAACTTTTCCATGCATTTTCACCGTCAACTAAATCTCTTGAAAAATTTTCAATGGTAAACAAGTTATTTCTCTCTTCTTGGTACCCTGCTCTGATCTCTTCCCATCTGGGACAAAGGAACAACGTGTGATCTACGTCGTCCACGTTCTTACAGTACTGACAGCGATCAGTGTCCGATTTCTTCCTCTTGTAAAGGAATGACTTGAAGCAACCGTGCCCTGAGATTGCTTGCGTCAGAAAGTAATCGACTTCGCCACAGAATCCATTTATCCACTTTTCGATATATGGAATTATTTTGTAAGTCCATCGTCCCTTCGTACTAGTTTTCCAGCGCTCTTGCCAACATATCTTTAAGGATGAACGTGCAACGTTTCGGTCCACCCCCTCGTAAATCGCCTTTCTTTCTTCAATCAAGAGGTCAATGGGGGGGATACCAGCTATCACTCCCAATGCTTCAGCAGATATTGTCCTATACGCACTAGCCACTCTGATCGACATCAGCCTCTGTATGCTAACTAGTTTTCTTTTAATTCTTTTATTATACGTAACCGCGCACCACGCTGGGGCGGCATAGAGGATCTGAGATTGAGCCACAGAAGCTAAGATTCGCCTTTTTGAAGCTTTTGGGCCTCCCACATTGGGCATAAGACTGGACAAGGCACATACTGTTTTCTCCACTTTCTCAATCGTACGATGTATATGTTCTGAGAATGAAAGCTTTGGATCCAACCATACACCTAGATATTTCACCGACCCCTTTGGAGTGATTTTACTTCCATGAATGTTGAAAGATACAGGACTCACTCGAGTTCTTCCAGTAAGCAGCACAGCTTCTGTTTTCACCGGTGCTAGACTGAGAGAGTTATTCTCCTTCCAATTTGACACCATCAGAATTCCCAGATTTGCTTTTTCCATAAGGCCTTTCTCTTGTTTATCCACAATCACCATTGCTATGTCATCAGCGAAGCCTATAAGGGTGACGTCTTTTGGCAAGTCCATCGTAAGCAGATCATCGTATAGTATATTCCAACGTGTAGGGCCAAGAACCGAACCCTGCGGAATACCGCTACTTATTTCTATATTTTCCTCAATGCCCTCATATCCGATTATGATTTCTCGTTCGGAGAGGTATGATGCTATCAACGCAAGTAGGTCTTCATTAATTCCTCTATTTCCTAGCTTATTTAAGATTATCTGCCAGGCAGCACTATTAAAGGCATTCCTTACGTCTAAAGTTATCACAGCGCATATTTTTCTATTTTGTGGAGGGACATCCCAAGCCTGTTTTGCAATTTTTATGACGTCTATGATAGCATCTACGGTTTGCCTTTTTTCCCTGAAGCCGTACTGTCTTTCAGCAAGGCCGCCTGTACGTTCCAGTTCCTTCTTAAGTCTAGCCAAAATTATGTGTTCAAAAACTTTCCCTTCCACATCTAAGAGACATACGGGTCGATATGAAGAAAGGTCCTCTGGTGCTTTTTTACCTTTGTCAAGCAGTACCAGTCTGGCCTGCTTCCATTCTTTCGAAAAGTATTTTGTATCGCCAAGTGAGTGAGTTGTAGAATATTAGAACAAAGTCCGTCTTGCTGTCAATGAGGTATTTCAGAATTTCTGCAGGGATATTTCCTGGACCTGGTGCCTTGTTTGTTTTTAGCTTCTGATTTGCCATTTTCAGGTCTGCCTCCGTAAAATCTAGGGAGTAAGGGGTTTTTCTACATTTGAAATTTCTTTTTGCAGGGCTAATAACCTAACATGTCCTCAACATGACTGTAAATTTGAAAGGAAAAATAATTTACAGGGTCGGACTTATTAAAAAATTATATAACAGTGCATTTGAGCTCGTTGCAAATGAAAACTGTCTTAGCCAAAATTGTACTAATATGCTTTTTCGGTAGATAAACTATCCAGAAGACTTCAGTAAAGGGAAAATTTTCCGAAATTACCGGATTCGCGAAATACCATTTTTTTATTAAATAACATTTTAACAAATAACACATTTATGAAAATAGGCCATGACTGCTCAGGTTGCCATGGAATTTGTTTGACATTAACAGCTAAATAGTAAATTAGTCAGTTCATAATGCCACTTTTAAGCAAAGAGGACAGAATATTAATTAAATATTTCCGCGAAAAATATAATTATGGTGCAAGAAAAATTGTAAATGAATTTCCTCAGAAAAATTGACATATTGGAACGATAGGAAAATTCTTAAGACATCTAAGGGAAACCGATGGGTCTACTGAACATAAACGTGGAAGACGAAGGAGCGTAGCTCGAGAACCGAAGAAAGTTTTGGTAGAGTACGGGTTGTTTTAGGAAATTTGCAACCTGGCCAATCTCTTGGAACAAGGAAAATCGCAAAAATAACTAGGATTTCCCGTACGTCAGTTCGAAGAATCATTAAAGAAGACTGCCATCTTAAAATGTATATTTAAGAAAGTTTCTTGTCAAAGACTTACGGCCAATGTGAGAGAAAAACGATTGGAAAGATGTAATTTGCTACTACGAAGATTCCGCTCTCGCGAAGACATTAGAAAAATATGGTATTCAGATGAAAAAATGTTTTATTTACGGCCACCTTTAAATACTCAAAATAATAGGGTATATTCTGACGTACAATTTAAGAAAGAAATAACTTTAGAGCATCTTTTGATTGAAAAAAGTCATTTCTCGAAAGGTGTAATGGTCTCTGTTGCAGTATCCATGTTGGAAAAATCTAGTCTGATTTTTGTTGATGCTGGGGTAAAACTCAATTCAGAAACGTATCAAGAACAAATCTTGCAGCACCTGTTACCAGAAATTGAAGATGTTTGTTACGATTACACTTTCCAACAGGATGTTACGATTACACTTTCCAACATGATGGTGCTCCTTCGCACACTTCCCACAGTACAAAGATAGATAGATAGATAGATAGATAGATAGATAGATAGATAGATAGATAGATAGATAGATAGATAGATAGATAGATAGATAGATAGATAGATAGATAGATAGATAGATAGATAGATAGATAGATAGATAGATAGATAGATAGATAGATAGATAGATAGATAGATAGATAGATAGATAGATAGATAGATAGATAGATAGATAGATAGATAGATAGATAGATAGATAGATAGATAGATAGATAGATAGATAGATAGATAGATAGATAGATAGATAGATAGATAGATAGATAGATAGATAGATAGATAGATAGATAGATAGATAGATAGATAGATAGATAGATAGATAGATAGATAGATAGATAGATAGATAGATAGATAGATAGATAGATAGATAGATAGATAGATAGATAGATAGATAGATAGATAGATAGATAGATAGATAGATAGATAGATAGATAGATAGATAGATAGATAGATATATAGATAGATAGATAGATAGATAGATAGATAGATAGATAGATAGATAGATAGATAGATAGATAGATAGATAGATAGATAGATAGATAGATAGATAGATAGATAGATAGATAGATAGATAGATAGATAGATAGATAGATAGATAGATAGATAGATAGATAGATAGATAGATAGATAGATAGATAGATAGATAGATAGATAGATAGATAGATAGATAGATAGATAGAGAGATAGATAGATAGATAGCTAGATAGATAGATAGATAGATAGATAGATAGATAGATAGATAGATAGATAGATAGATAGATAGCTAGATAGATAGATAGATAGATAGATAGATAGATAGATAGATAGATAGATAGATAGATAGATAGATAGATAGATAGATAGATAGATAGATAGATACATAGATACATAGATAGATAGATAGATAGATAGATAGATAGATAGATAGATAGATAGATATTTATTCACTACTTCTCAATAAAATGTTTGTAGCACGTCAAAAAGAAAGTACATACAAAATATATCTTAAGATAAAAACAGAGTAAAATGTCACAGCAGAGATACGGTGTTGAGATTGCCACGACAATGAACAATGTAATCATCATTATAGTAGAAACAATATTTAAGGAAATTTTTTTTTGAATGTTTTTTAAAAGAATTGGAGCCGAAGGTTTTTACAATTGATGGCAAGATATCCCAAGCAGCAAGGGTTGGTCGAATATACGTCGATGATAAGTCATTTCAAGACTTTGACGTCGATCGACCATAAAACGATATCGATTAGACGTTAATTTGTAGCCGTCGTTTCGACCTCATAATGAAGACGTCGATTTGACGTCGTTTTTAGGTTGGTAGGTTCCCAATAATTTATCCACTACGAATTAACGTCGAAAAGACTAGTACTGATGTCACCAACTCTAGTGCTAGTTCTAGAATTTTAATTAATATTAGTTTAACTGAAAATGGCGAAAACATAGAGTGTAACTCTGAAGTGGAGTTAGAGTCAATAAGTCATTTAGGAAATGCCAGTGACTCTAATAAATTTGAAAAAAATTCTCACGACAAACAGTGAACTAAAAAATGGGCAATTCGTAATAAAGTAACTCATAGTACGCTGACTGATCTACTTCATGTGTTAGTTCCAGTTCATCCAGAATTACGCCTGAGTTCCAAAACTCTTTTGAACACACCAACTACTGTTACCTTAAAAAAAGAACTAACTTCAGGCAATTATGTTCATTTTGGATTGGAAAATTTTCTTAAATTATATATTTCTAAAAATGCTTTAATGGTTTCAAATGATATTCTAATATCTTTTAATATTGATGGTTTACCTCTATTTAAAAGCTCATCAGTGCAGTTTTGACCTATCTTGGGTTTAATTGTAAATAGCAGTGTGACAGTGAAACCATTTGCTATAGGTGTTTTTTGTGGAAATTCGAAACCTAGCCCACTAGCCGATTATTTGCATGACTTCATTAAAGACCTTAAATTCCTAATGAAGAAAGGTTTAACGTTTAAAGATAAAAAATATAGGATACATGTACATAGTTTCATTTGTGATGCCCCAGCTCGGGCTTTTATAAAATGTATAAAATCACACAACGGTTATTCAGGGTGTGATAAATGTACTGAAGAAGGAGATTACTTTAAACACAGGATGGTATTTAATAACATCTCGGCGCCAAGGAGATCGGATCAGTAATTTTTGTTAAAATTTGATCAGAACCATCACACTGGATTTTCACCTTTGGAAGACTTAAATATTGGAATGATTTCGAAATTTCCAATCGACTCTATGCATTGTTTATACTTAGGTGTTATGAAAAAACTTCTTCTCACATGGACAGGTGGTGACTTGCGAGTTCGATTATGTAGTAGGGATGTTACAAAAATATCAGAGAACCTAATTTTCTATGGAAAATTTGTTGTCTCAGAGTTCAATAGAAAACCTCGAAGTCTGTCAGAGGTCGCTCGCTTCAAAGCAACGGAATTTAGAACTCTTTTAGTTTACTTAGGAGTCCTAGTTTTAAAAGATATTGATAAGGCCATGTACGAGCACTTTCTTTTATTGCATTCTTCTGTTACTATTCTGTTATCTAAAAGGCAGTTGGCAAATTTTGGTTGTGATGTTCCTAGAAAATTACTAGACTGCTTTATATCTCATTCCAAAGACTTATATGGATTAGAGTTTTTAGTTTATAATGTTCATGTGCTGTGTCATTTGAGTGAGGAAGCTCGATTGTTTGGTCCTTTGGACCAGATTTCAGCTTTTCCTTTTGAAAGCTACTTAAATGAAATAAAAAAGTGGGTTAAATCGCCTAATAAACCTTTAGAACAACTGTTTCGTCGCCTAACAGAAGCTAATAATGCATTACTTATTAATGATAGCGACACAAAGATATATGAAATGCAACATTTTAATGGACCACTATTAGATGTATCTTCTAATTCTATCAAACAATATAATAGGGTGAAACATAATAATTTTGGGTATACTGTAGCAGCATATTCCATTGTCAACTGTTATTGTCTAAATAATTGTGTAATAAAAATCAATAACATTATAGTTGATTCTGAGAATGAAATTTTTTTAATAGGCCAAAAGTTTACATCTTATGAATCTTTCTATACTTACCCTTTTGAATCAAAATCTGTTGATATTTGCATTGTAAGTGAACTTCTACCAAATATGGAACTTTTTAATTTCAATAGTATAATTACAAAATGTATGTTATTCCCTCTTGACCCACCCCACAACAATAAATGGTTATCATTTCCTTTATTATAAGGTAAACATTTCAGCATTACTATGAGGAAACCCGAATTTTGACTTTCATGTAAACAATTTTAATTAATATGTTTCTAATTTCAACTTCTTCAGATGTTATTTTAATAAGAATTTGTAATTCGAAACATGTAATCTAACATTAATACAATTATTTTCCTGAAAATCCACCAAAATTCGTTTTCTTATCTAGTAATCATTACGGGTTTTCAACAAGAAAAGGCCAAAACAATGAAAAGAAATATTTTGGCAGCTATAGCTTTGCCACACCCTACCTACCATCTGTGGTATCCAGATAAATATATTTGTTTTGTATTTATATATAATAAAAAAACAGTTTTGACATGGTGATTTTGGTTTTTTTATTTAATCATCAAAAATTTAATTATAGGTTTGTGCGAACAGCAGTTCCAAGTTGCCAAATGCATGTGCGTCGTCCAGTTGACAACGATTTCAAACTGTTGCTCGAACAAACTGTATACCTGTCGTAGGTAATTCTGAACGTATACAGTACGTCGTCGTTGTACGTCGATTGAACATCCCAGGTCGACGTCTTTTCGACTATGACATTGTGTCGTCCAATTCACGTCGGATCGACCGTTGTTTCGACGTATTTCTACGTCGAGTGATGACATACATTCGACGTACATTCGACTAACCCTTGCTGCTTGGGATTAAAAAGCCTATAGTTTGGTGAATTTGATTGCGTCTTATGTAGCCGAAAGTAGTGAAAGTGTTGTAGTCGTGGATATCTGAATTTCTAGACAACATTGACTGTTTCCCATGAATTTCAATGAGAGTA
Source organism: Galeruca laticollis (assembly GCA_963921935.1). Lineage (NCBI taxonomy): Eukaryota > Metazoa > Arthropoda > Insecta > Coleoptera > Chrysomelidae > Galeruca > Galeruca laticollis. Next base: position 4,347,389 of record OY998177.1, read on the forward strand.
TGAAATAAAAACAAAGACGGTAATGGCATAATTTTATATTTCATGAAAAACTGTTGACAATGATCTCTGAAACCAAGATCAGCAAGCAACCTTATCGCCTTTTTTTGCATTCTAAATACTGTTAAAGCATAGGAGGAATTACCCCAGAGGGTGACGCTATAGCTAATATGCGAATGAAAGAGTGGGAAATACGTAGTTTTGAGTGTACTTGAATTAGTAATATTTTCCAACTTTCGTAAAATGAATAAGGAGCTTGAAAGTTTTTTGACTAAATGCTCAGTATGTGCCTGCCAACTTAGCTTGTGGTCTAGGACTAATCCAAGTAATTTCACATTTTTTGTTTTTTGGTGAAATTACAGATATATGCATGATTTCAGTTTTATTATTATTTAATTTTAGTTTGTTCGATGAAAACCCATTCATTTGCCCTGTTACTAACGCAATCTAGAGAGGCGGCTATATTCGTATTATCTTTCTCCGGAATAATAAATGTTGAATCGTCTGCAAATAGAACCGACATAAAACGGCTCAGGTCATTAATATAAATGATAAACAAGAGGGGGCTTGGAACAGACCCTGTGACGCGTTTTCCTCCCCAAGAGGCGATGCCTGCGCGCTGCGTTGCGCGTGGAACGCCTCGGAAACGTCACTCCTGTCACCTTTGAAACCTTACACTTTCTCGGGCGCCAGATTTTCAACGTGGTTGTCTCCACGGCCCCTCGACTTCCCTCGTCGAGAGTTCCAGGTAGCCTCAGATGGAGGTACGGTAAATTCCAGGGGTCTATTGTCGTCAAAATTCGGGATGTTGCTAAATATATAAAACAAATGTTCTCGCTAGTCCTGAAATAAAAGTTATGTACCTGATCCACTCTACGAGAAGCTAAAAATTCGTGCAGCCAAATATCTACTCTACTATGGACAGGTACTGATTCTATGGGTGGTAAATGAAACACAAAGCTCGTTAAGGTTATATTTTAATTATACAGTCAACGGAGACGCTATATACAATGAAGATTTCTACAGTTAATGGGAGGCCATATTCTAGTCTCCACGAAACAGATATATCAACAGATTATATATACAATTGATAGGCGGTTAGTAGCGACGAAGCAGGCAGGACATAAGCGAGAGTGTTTCGTAAAATATAAAACAGTGTATGCAAGAAAGAAGCGGTAAAAGCAATGATAAAATCTTCCGAATTCGGTGGTCTTTTCGTGCAATAGGTTTCACCAAAGCTTTTATAAATTACACGGGTTGCATGTCAATTTAAGATACATACCTAAACGTAAATTATTCTTGGTATACTCGGTACGTGTAGTAGCCTTTTGAATAACGGGGTGAGTTACAAAAATGGTTGGGGTTGTTGATTCAAAATATTAGAAAGCCCGAGCGGATATGTATGCCTGGCGCTATCTGATATTTCAATCTAAACCGTCTCACGGAAAAATTGAGAGAAAGATCAAGAAAAAAAACCGGGGTTGTAAATTATTAAATTATTGGGGTTGTCGATTTAAAATATTAGAAAGCCCGAGCGAATATGTATGCCTGGCGCTATCTGATATTTCAATCTAAACTTTCTCACGGAAAAATTGAAAGAAAAGATCAAGAAAAACCGGGGTTGTAAATTATTGAATTATTGGGGTTGTCGATTTAAAATATTAGAAAGCCCGAGCGGATATGTATGCCTGGCGCTATCTGATATTTCAATCTAAACCGTCTCACGGAAAAATTGAAAGAAGGATCAAGAAAAAAACCGGGGTTGTAAATTATTAAATTATTGGGGCTGTCGATTTAAAATATTAGAAAGCCCGAGCGGATATGTATGCCTGGCGCTATCTGATATTTCAATCTAAACCGTCTCACGGAAAAATTGAAAGAAAAGATCAAGAAAAACCGGGGTTGTAAATTATTAAATTATTGGGGTTGTCGATTTAAAATATTAGAAAGCCCGAGCGGATATGTATGCCTGGCGCTATCTGATATTTCAATCTAAACCTTCTCACGGAAAAATTGAAAGAAAAGATCAAGAAAAACCGGGGTTGTAAATTATTAAATTATTGGGGTTGTCGATTTAAAATATTAGAAAGCCCGAGCGGATATGTATGCCTGGCGCTATCTGATATTTCAATCTAAACCGTCTCACGGAATAATAGAAAGAAAGATCAAGAAAAACCGGGGTTGTAAATTATTAAATTATTGGGGTTGTCGATTTAAAATATTAGAAAGCCCGAGCGGATATGTATGCCTGGCGCTATCTGATATTTCAATCTAAACCGTCTCACGGAAAAATTGAAAGAAAAGATCAAGAAAAACCGGGGTTGTAAATTATTAAATTATTGGGGTTGTCGATTTAAAATATTAGAAAGCCCGAGCGGATATGTATGCCTGGCGCTATCTGATATTTCAATCTAAACCTTCTCACGGAAAAATTGAAAGAAAAGATCAAGAAAAACCGGGGTTGTAATTTATTAAATTATTGGGGTTGTCGATTTAAAATATTAGAAAGCCCGAGCGGATATGTATGCCTGGCGCTATCTGATATTTCAATCTAAACCGTCTCACGGAAAAATTGAAAGAAAAGATCAAGAAAAACCGGGGTTGTAAATTATTAAATTATTGGGGTTGTCGATTTAAAATATTAGAAAGCCCGAGCGGACATGTATGCCTGGCGCTATCTGATATTTCAATCCAAACCTTCTCACGGAAAAATTGAAAGAAAAGATCAAGAAAAACCCGGGTTGTGAATTATTAAATTATTGGGGTTGTCGATTTAAAATATTAGAAAGCCCGAGCGGATATGTATGCCTGGCGCTATCTGATATTTCAATCCAAACCTTCTCACGGAAAAATTGAAAGAAAAGATCAAGGAAAAACCCGGGTTGTGAATTATTAAATTATTGGGGTTGTCAATTTAAAATATTAGAAAGCCCGAGCGGATATGTATGCCTGGCGCTATCTGATATTTCAATCTAAACCGTCTCACGGAAAAATTGAAAGAAAAGATCAAGAAAAACCGGGGTTGTAAATTATTAAATTATTGGGGTTGTCGATTTAAAATATTAGAAAGCCCGAGCGGATATGTATGCCTGGCGCTATCTGATATTTCAATCTAAACCGTCCCACGGAAAAATTGAAAGAAAAGTTAATATTTCAATCTGAACCTATTCACGGGAAATTTGAAGAGAAAACCAACTTATTCTTAAAGCACGAAAATAAATAAAATCCATACATTAGATTTGCAATTGAAAAGACCACCTAATTTCGAATTGTTATAATCAAAGACCAAATTCTTGTGGTATTTATACACCAAAAGAAACTCGAAATAAATTATTAAAAACTTCAACAAAAACAAGTAAAAGAAAGACCCAGAACATATGGTTCGGCGGAACGGTACTTTCGGTGGCTGGACTGTCGTCTAGGAATCTGCACAGCTGACTCCTACACCCGACTCGACTAATTTTGAATCTCTCCCATATTTCCCTTTCCCTCGATTAGTCCGACTGGCACGCTACTCACTGCCTATGGTAGGGCGGGGTAAAATCAATATCTGTAATTTTAGTCGTCTTAGCCGGAATAAACATTTAAATTGTAATAATTAATTTCCCACGGAAACTAGACAGTAAAATAAAAATATTATTGGAACTTAAAATAACTATATCTCTCATGTACAAAACTATTTCACCTTGAAGCTAGAGAGTAAACCATATTGTCCTTTTGACACTTAAAATAATTATAAAACTTCTAGCTGAAATGTTTTGAACCTATACTCGGCGACATAAACTATAAAGGGATATTTATACAGAGGCCAAAATACATAACGAGTGATATAATAAGTATATACTCGGCGACATAAACTAAAAAGTGATTTTTATACAGAGGTCATAATACCTAGCGGATGATATAATAAATATATACTCGGCGACATAAACTAAAAAGTGATTTTTATACAGAGGTCAGAATACATAACGAATGATATAATATAAATATACTCGGTGACAAAAATACAAAATGAAAATACACTCGGTGACACAAGGTAACTTTCAGTAACGAAAACTTCGTTACAACCCCTGAGGGACTCCATGACTTACCTCCAGAAAATCCTATGCTACAACATTCCCTGTAACACATTGTTTTCTGTTCGACAGGTAAGAACCAATAAGCTTCAACGGAATTCCCCTAACTCCATAATAATTTAATTTTTCTAAGAGAATGTCGTGAGAAACGCAGTCAAATGCCTTTGAAAGATCGCACAGCATTATGGCCGTACGGTTACCATGTTCAAGTTCCTCCACTACGCCACTCCCAACATTAAGAACTGCATGGGTGGTTAAGCGGGAATGTCTAAAGCCAAATTGGGAGCAACTGAAGAATTCGTTTGAATCAAAATAGTCAAACAGCTGTTTTTTTTATTAAGTTTTCAATGACTTTACTGAATATTGAAATAATACTGATGAGGCGGTAATTATCGATTACGGAAGCATCGCCTGTTTTAAAAATATTTATATTTATCTGGATAAATACCGGTCTTAAAAATAAGATTTATGAGTTCCGTGAAAGGTTTTGCAGCAATAGAATTGGTCTCCTTCAAGATGCGGCTATTGAGTTCATGAATATCAAGATGAAGATGAAGATGTTCTTGAGTGAAAATTGCACGGATTATATTGAGCCAGAAATGAGGCCACCAAACAGCCCAGAATTAAATCCGGTTGATTATTCAATTTGGGAAATTTTCGAACAAAATTTGTATGACGGGCAACAATTTGAAACAATCGAGCAGCTCAAAGAAAGAATGCAGTTTGTTTGGAACAATTTTGAACAGGGTGCAATAAATGGGGCTATCAATCTATGGCGCAGACGACTTCAAGAAGTGGTAAACAATAATGATGGCCACATTCATAATATTTTACTCTTTTGAAAGTTACTAAACTGTTTTCATAAATGTGTTATTTGTTAAACTGTTATTTAATAAAAAAATGGTATTTCGCGAATCCGGTAATTTTGGAAAATTTCCTTTTTACTGAAGTTTTCTGGATAGTTTATCTAAGGAAAAAGTATATTAGTACAATTTTAGCTAAGACAGTTTTCATTTGCAACGAGCTCAAATGCACTGTTATATAATTTTTTTTATAAGTCTAACCCTGTACATTATTTTTCCTTTCAAATTTACAGTCATGTTGAGGACATGTTAGGTTATTAGCCCTGCAAAAAGAAATCATATCGCCCAAAAAACAAAAAAAATATTTTCAATTAAAAAATGTACTCCTTTATTTCGGCCCACAGTGTAAGTCTTGATTTGCAGCCACTTCGATTGTGATGGCCGCCGGCAGGTAGGTTTTACGTTCTACCTCCACTCGCCAAGACAATTCTTGTAGGACTGGCCTCCTCGTCCAAAGATTACAGCGAATACTATTCATAGCAGGCATACCAAAATTATATTATCAACGAGCGGACAATTTTTCGCGTTATAAGTAGTAAAAATCTTGTTCTGACAATTTTCATTGTTAACAAAAACATATATATCTATTACATATTTATAGAATTTTTTGTTTCAGATTGGTAATTTGGCTAATGATGGTTACAAACTTGGCAAACAAGATGGGACTTGTAGCAAAGAGCCGCCCGATTTGTTGAAAAGTGGTAGTTGCGGACTATTTAGGTACGGTGGTCCAACGGCACCATTCATCCATATCGCCATATCATTTTGTCTGCTCATTCCAAATTTGCTCATGGAAGCTAAACTCATCGAAGCCGGATTTCTATCCCAAGGTTGGTAGTTATAAAAATATTCTCTTTTTATAAAAATATCACAAGCACATTAAAAAAACAGAGTGATACATTATTTTCTCATTTATATCATCTGGAAAATTTTGAACTCCTTTATGTAATACTCCTAATATTGCATTGAATGTTCAAGACCATCATTATTAGAATACAAAATTTTAGAAAGACAATAAAAACTAGTATTAATTCGGAAAAACTGGTTGTGAATTAATATAAAAGGTATGGAAATAAAACGGGAAGATTACTAAAAAACTCTCAAAGTTTCAGTTATTACTATTTATTAAATTTATTCATTTTTTCAACAAATGTTATCAAAATTAGTGGAAATTAATGGGGAAATATGACAATGTTCATTTTTTGTAAATTATATCCGTGAGATGCTGTCCTTCGTTTCGGACACATTCTTGAAGTTTTTTTGGTGAAGGTTCCCATGACTCTGCGTAGCATATCCAACGGAGTGTTGTTGATTTAATATTGTATCCGATCCTACAAGTCGTTCTCAGTGGGTGAGTTTGCTTAAAAAATCTTAAACTGGTGAATAGGCAGACCAAAGAATATCGCTATTCCTGCTAATTAAGCGACGAGTAAACGCCAATTTCAGCAGGTCCATTGAAATATTAGTGGTGTGGCTAGTAGCACCATCTTGCTGATATAATGTCACGTCATTCACACATTCATCAAGAGAGGTTGGTGCAAAGTTTACCAACATGTTAGCATATTGTTACAGTGCTGCTGTATTCACTTTCGAAAGAGTAAAGACCAACCGTACCTTGAAAAGACATTGCGCACCACATAGTTACCTTTTGGAAATGGACAGGCTTTTCGTGAAGATTACGTGGGTTATTGTCACTCCAAAACCGAAAGTTATATCTAGTAACGTACCCACTAAGATGGAATTGTGCCTCACCACTCATTCATAAATTATGGACCACTAACATTTAACATCTGTTGACAAAAGCGTAGTCGGTTAACGAAATGTTGAAGTTTAAGAGCTTGGACTATCTGTAGCTTAAATGGATGATAGTGAAGATCCTTCTTGTGGTTTGGTCACTGAGACCAAGCTATATGCTATGACACTTTGAAGATTTCAGTGGACATCTTGTTACAGCCTCACACACTCGATTAATATTCTCAGGAGTACGTGCCGTTCTTATACTACTATCTCGTTTCTTAGTAACATAAGCAGTTTATTAGAAACTCCTTACGCAGAGGAATTCCCCCCTGAAAGCACGTTGAGCAACAACAGGACAATCTGAATTTTTGTAAAAATGTCGGTTGCCTGGATGCCCATGGTCGAGTCCCCCTTCCTCTCAAGCCGTCTGGTGCCCGTCATCTAAATCTTCCCGTTTCCCTGCCGAGCCCTGTACATGATTGTGACTTTTGGATTGATTTCTATACACATATTAGGTACTGGTGTTTTCTAAAACTCTTTTAACAGCATTCGCAAAAGAAATAACTAATTCACTCCAAATGCTGCAATGCTCTCGTCACAGTCGCAAAAGAATAATTTTCACCACAATTTGTGGTCTATACAATTCGAATTTAATAATTTTAATGGAAAATTCACCGTCTGTTTTATTTTTATTGTATCTGCTGCTTCTTATCATATGATTAATAATTGCCTTTTTACTCTGGTATATTTAGGATGATTTTCATGATTCTAGCATGAATGTATTTCTAAATAATCATTCTGTATTTACCAGATTCCTAATCCAACTTTTCGTGATCTTTCCATCCATGCCAATTACTTTTCCATTTGAGTCCCCTAATATGAGGATTATTTATTACTTTTACGCCAACCGATCAATGTGCCAGAAAAGTATTGGTTTACCCACAAAAAAGTTGTTAGAGTAAGAGTCATTCTAACGTTTTTCATCAAGAACAACACGAAAAAATGGTTTTTAGAAAAAAATCCTGTGCCTACGTCGTCGTCGTCGTCGTCGTTGTCATCGGCTACTTTTCGATACATGTCTTGCCAATTTTATGATTGAATATTGTTCAGGACATCTCACAGATTAATCCTATTGATTTTCAGCTCACAACAGGTGATATAGTACTTTAAATACGACATTTTTATCATTTTTGGAGAAATTTCAGTTTGTTAGCACGATACAGCCTCCGGAGTATATACAAGTAACCAATTTTATAATTGGATATTATTCAGGGCGTCTCAAAGATGAACCCTACTGAGATTTAGTTCACCAAAGCCAGTACAACGAGTGCTATGGTACTTGAGGTACCAGATTTTTGTCATTTTTGGAGAATTTTAAGTTTGTTAGCACGATACAGCCTCCAGCGTGTATACAAGTGTCCCATTTTATGATTAAATATTGTTCAGGGCGTCTTATAGATAAACCTTATTGATTTTTAGCTCACCAGAGCTAGTACACCGGGTGCTATGGTATCTGAAGTGCCACATTTTTGTCCTTTGGAGAAATTTCGGGTTTACTACGATACAGCCTCCGGAGTGTATACAAGTGGCCAATTTTATAATTGAATATTTTCCAAGCGAGTACAGCGGGTCCTATAAATCCAGATATACTGCATTTTTGGTTACTTTTGGAGAAAATTCGGTTTGTTAACACGATACATCCCCCGAAGAGGATACAAGTGATCATTTTACGATAAAATGTTAATAAGGACATCTCATAGATGCGGAAAAGTTAGTTTTAATCATCAAAACCGTTTATTTTCATTTCGTACTACGGCTTATAATTTTTTTACGAAACTTTTTATAGCCATTTTTCCACACTTTCTTCATTTAATAAACTTGTCTCGTCTACTTTTTGTTTCTACTTCTAAATTTGCAATTTTTTCGCTATATTTTCGTAATGATTCCATTTTTATTCATACACTATATACTCCGCACTTGCTTGTACTAGAGTTTTTTCATTTCACTCCGTTAGAGATTAAAACATCTTCACAAACCTCATCTTTGATTCAAATTAGCGCCTGTATACCGAAACTTGTTTTCCAAATTTATCATTCCAATTAAATGGAAGTGGCCTATATTAGAATACTTCTCAAATCTAGAAAAAATCCAAATGAAATCATATCCCCCAGATCTCTCTAACAATAGTTTTTGGAAAATTATTGCTATAACGATAAGAACCTACCCTAAAACACAAACACATAATTCCTGACCACCAATTCAGCTTCCGCAATAAACACGGTACAATAGAACATGTTTACAGGATAGTCAAACAAGCCAGCAACGATCTTGAAAACAATCAATATTGCACCGCAGCTGTTATCGATATGAGACAAGCGTTCGGTAAAGTAGGTCATAAGGGTCTATGCTATAAGCTTAAACATAGGCTACCCTACAGCTTCTTCCAAATTCTGCTATCATATCTTATTAGAAGGTTCTCTCTAATCAGACATCAGTCAGTTACCTGCACCAACTAAACTGTGGGGTACCGCAAGGAAGTGTGTGACATTCTCTGATGATACAGCCATAACTGTTTCTCAACATAATCCACAACTTGTGTCCTAGAACCTGTAAAATAGTCTCAACTTTGTAGAAAAATTACCCAAGAAGTGTAAAATTAAAGCCATTTAGTCAAAGTCGGCCCAAATACAAGTAACCTTTACTCTCAAAAAATAACATTTTCCAGCTATTGTTTCGAACAACCATCATGCACCTCAAGAAGACAGCGTGAAATATACGTTTAGACAAACGCTTCACATGACAGAAACATGTATTAACTAGACGAAACAGTTAGTTCTTAAATTACAGCTTTATTTGCTAATTGATAGAAAATCGAAATTATCACCTGCTAGTGAATAAAATGATCTATTGAAACCACTATGGACCTACGGTATACAACTATGGAAAACAGCAAGCCACTCAAATATCGAAATTTTACAATGAACCCAAAATAATGTTATGAAAATAATAACTAATGCTCCTTGCTATGTGCCAAACTCTGTTCTAGAAAGGCAGGTTAATTTACAAATATCGAGTTAATACACATCCAAGTTTGCTCGTGAGTGAATTAGTTTACACAGCTGGTGAAATGCGCAGTTTAGAAAGACAGACTTACAAACGAGATTTTGGAAATAATCAATATGTAAACAATGTATGCATTGCATTATAAATTAGGTGGAATATTTCAGTGGAAAAATTTCATGCATATCATATTTAACGTCAAAACATTCACTAATTGTTTTTGCTATTTAAACACAGCTTAAGGAAAACATATTGTAAATATTCTGATAGTTAAAAAAAAATTATGATTGTTCTATTCTTTACCATTCATATCCCTTGTTCACAGTTTTTTACAGACTATTCGGTACCAGGCCTTGTCATTCCATCTCTCCAACTGTCGTTATAGTTTTAAAATGTCTGGTGTTCAATCCATACTCTATTGTTACTGATTCTTACATTTATACGATTACTTCTTTCAATTTAAGCTCGCATTCCTATCGTTTACTATCGTCTTTTCTAGTTTCAGCTATATTCAAATAAAGTGAAACCTCAAGTGACATGATATTTGTCGTTTTGTCCATACAAAAAAAAGTTTTCTTTCCATTCAGATTCTTCACTTCTTCTCGCATTTTATTTGATATCAGGAATATTCATTTCATTATTGCACTGCTTTTTACATTCTTTGCTGAGAAGTTTTCTTATAATAAAAGATGATTTTTCACAAAAGCTGCCAACGGATATTCTTGTTACAGTTTTATTCTCTTTTTTTGTCTGTAATTTTTTTAACAGCTCGTTATCGGAAACATCGCAGAAACCTCACTTACGATTTTACTTTGATGATCCGAGTGAACTAACCAAACAGAAAGATCCGTTACTACCCATCCGCCCTTTTGGGTCGACTTAATTGGAAATGCTTTCCAGTCAACACCGTAAATACACAATTAAGGGATGTGACTTCGATGAACATGCTTTTAAATAATTGAACAAATTTGTATTGATAATACTTAAGAATTCGATTGAAAAATAATATAGATTTATTCAGATTTGGCAAAATTATAGTACATACTGAAAACGTAGATAATTGATTTAGTTTATATATATATATATATATATATATATATATATATATATATATTATATATATATATATATTTATATATATATATATATATATATATATATATATATTTATATATATGTATATTTATATATATATATATATATATATATATATTTATATATATATAGGGTAACTTTTTTATTGGGGAATGCGGCAATGTGATAAAGAAAACTCTGTTTAGTTAATCCTAAGCTTTCGATAATTTATTATTATCATTATCAAAGAATCTACAAAATAAATATTATATAAATTCCAAATATTTTTTAAAGTAAAAATATTTTTTACTTACACTAATTGAGGTTGCTCACAATAATATAATATCTATTTATATGAAGAAACATCATTGTACAATTTAATCGTTAAAATATTTAAATTGGCATGTTATCAAATTGATGACAATTTGTGACAAGTTGATGTTGTCATAGAAAACATTTTTATATATATATATATATATATATATATATATATATACATATTCAGTACATCAGTATAGTATATAATAAAATGTTTACTATACTCTTATTATATTTAAATGAAATATGAGTAAATCAATAAACAGAATTATCCTCTATCACGCCTTGATCTTCATTATTATCTTTTTTGTCGAATGTTAATAAATAACTATAAATTGAATTTAAATTCTGAATATCAGTTATTTTATTTAAACAATTATTCTCTTGAGCAATGAATGTCATTTCCAGGAAAATCCTTTTAGAGTAATTGTCTTCTTTACACAAAATTTTTAAGTTTTTATAAACAATTATATGTTTTGTTGAGAAAACGTGTTCTGCTAATGCTGAACGTTCTGGGTATAATCTTGAATCACTCTTATGTAGAGCTAAGCACTTAGTAATTTTTTGAGAAGTCTGACCCACAGGTCTGACCCATATATACATATTCGCATGTAGAGCATGTTAATCTATATACAACATTAGAACGTTCAGTATAAGGATCAATTTCTTTCAATTTACTAAAAACACGATTAATTGTCAGAACATTTTTATTTGCAAGTTTTATGTTAGTTACTTCCTTTAAAATTTTGGAAATTCTAGGTGTAAGATCTCTATAATATGGTAAAGATGCAAAAAAGGTATTGGTTGAATTTGTATTCGTTATATTTTCTACGTTATCAGTTGATAAATTTGGTTCATTAGATAGGTATTCACCGACTGCCTGCCTGAAACAGTCTGCCGATATCAATTTGGATTCGATGATTTACTATCTGGGTAGATTCTAAAACGTAGCCAACCGCTACACGAATTAAGACTCGATAGTCTACGCTATGTTTCAACCACAAATTAATTCCTCGATTCAACCCAAATGGCTAGAATCCAGTGACCCTACACTAGAATTGAGCGGTCTACCAATATCTCTTGGAAGTCACTGATATAATACCTGGGTTAATAATTAATTCTGCACTTTATCGAGTTACTTCACCAACACAATATTTTCCCCAACCTTACGTGTACCTGTTCCTGACTACATCTGATTCGAAATATTATTCTAGCTAATCTATTCCTTAAAACAAAACTATACAATATATAACATATCTTGCACTCATCATCTGCATACTGTGACATTCACACAAGTAACCGTTCTTAACAAATGCAATCGAGAGCGTATTGTCTGTCGCTAACCGGTTACTATGTAGGCCTTGAAGTAGCGTCTCACTGCGAGAGTATTATCAGACCCCTATCCGCAGGGCCAATACTACCAAATTCTGTCTAAGAATGGTTTTATGTCACACACATGGAAATCCCCTAGCAACTTCCGTCCATCGAATTTTTCTAATCTATAGACGTCATTCGATATCTTTTGCCGTACCCTACTCTTGAGAAATTTTGGAGCTAACTTTGCTGCGAAATAATTAGGAGCATCTGATAGCACATGGTTCCTTACCATAACAGTGTCTCCCACGCAAAAAGCGACAGGCCTTCTTCGCAAATTATATCTGGCTGCACTTTTCTCATATGCGGTATTTAGTCGATTCCCAACATCTATTTGGACTCCCTCCAAATCTCTAACATGTTCAGCCAGTCTATGTCTTTCTTCAATCTCAATTCGAGGCATACCTGGAGGTGGATCTCTATCTCCAAAAGGTCGACCCGAGGTATTAAGCTCCCTACCAAAATTAAGATAAGCGGGGGTATACCCGGTAACCTCATGAACTGCTGTCCGTAGCGCAAACCCTAACTTGGCCAAATTAATATCCCAATCACGATGGTTATCGCCTACATACGACCTAATCATTGTTTTAAGAACACGGTTCATTCGTTCCGTCGGATTACTTTGGGGGTGGTATAGGGAGTTGAGAACCATAGTACAATTATAACCTTGAACCATCCTTTTGAACGATTTTCCTACATATTGTCTTCCATTGTCACACAACAAATATTCTGAAACCCCGTAAGTCAAAAAGACGTCATTCTCTACATGGCGTTGGATAGCGGCCGCAGTAGCAGTCTTCAAGGGAAACAATAAGGAATACTTCGTAAAAACATCAGCAACAGCCAACAAAAACCTATTCCGCCTCGGAGTTAGTGGGAAAGGTCCCATGAGATCTGTACACACTACTTGTCAAGGTCTAGTCACCTTCCTCGTGCCCATAAAACCCGCTGGTGCTCTCTGCTCTGGTTTCTGAGCCTGGCAAACTTCGCATCCCCTAACATACGCTGCTACGTCCTTCTTTAGCCCTGGCCAATAATAGGTCAGAGCAACCCTCTGGGACGTCTTGAAAATTCCCAAATGACCCGCAGTAACTTTGTCGTGACATTCGGCAAATACCTCTTTCCGTTTGGACTTAGGGACAACTAATTTCCACTCAAAACTCTCTTCCAGGTGTGGTACACGGCATGTTACGTGTTTATACAGTTTACCTCCCTCAATTTTCCACAACGGAAACCTATCTGGCATACCCTCTACCTTCCTCAACTGGTTCTGGTACCAAGTATCGAAATCCTCAACTTTTACATCAATCACACTTAACCCGGGAACGGCACGTGATAAGGCATCTGGCACCTGGTGGTACTTGCCCTTTCGATGGATTAACTCGAAATCGTAAGCCTGGAGCTGCAACATCCAACGACCGAGACGTCCGGACGGTTCCTTCAGATTAGAAAGCCACTTAAGACTGGCATGGTCGCTGACGACTTGAAACGAAACTCCTTCTAGATAACAACGGAATTTTCTAATGGCCCAGATGACGGCCAAACACTCCAACTCCGTAGCACAATACTTAGACTCACACAAGTTCAAAGTTCGACTGGCATAGGCGATAACTTTTTCTCCATCTTCAAATTCCTGCACTAATACAGCCCCCAGTGCCTTTTGACTGGCGTCGGTCTGGACAATGAATGGTCGACCGAAGTCAGGGCAGGTTAATATAGGAGCAGTTACAAGGCATTGTTTTAGGTCTGTGAAGGCGGCCTCTGCTTCGCTATCCCACAAGAAGCGTTTGTTCTTTTTAGTCAGATTTGTTAACGGCGCCACTCTATCAGAAAAATTTGGAACGAACCTACGGTACCACGAAGTGAGTCCCAAAAATATTCTAACTTCCTTAACCTTGGTCGGCGTAGGAAAGTTGACAACAGCTTCCACTTTTTCTGGTTCTACTCTCAATCCATTTTGATCCACGACATAACCCAAATACTTGAGCTGTGGTTTTACAAACTCACACTCTTCTTGGTTCACTGTGAGCCCAGCTTTAGATAAGCGCTCAAAAATTGTTTGTAGAACCTTAACATGGGTATCGAAATCAGGAGTGGCCACGATTATGTCATCCAAGTAGATGAAACAAAAGGGTTCTAGATCGTGCCCCAGCGTATTATCAGCGAATCGTTGCCACGTAGCCGGAGCGTTGTGAAGCCCAAAAGGCATTCTAGTGAACTGGAACAATCCCCTCCCTGGAACAATAAAAGCTGTTTTCTACTTACTCGATTACTCCAGTTCTATTTGCCAATACGCACTTTTGAGGTCGATTGACGATAGGAACTTACTATTCCTAAGACGATCTAATATCATGGATATATACGGAATGGCATAAGCATCTCTTTTCGTCACCTTATTCAGAGCCCTATAATCTACGCAAAACCTAAACTTAACATCGTGCTTTTTCACGAGCACAACCGGAGACGACCATGCTGAAGAGGATGGTTCAACGACCCCTAATTCCAACATATTATCCAATTCTTCGTACATGACTTTTTGCATATATGGAGAGATCGCATAGTACCTCTGCCTGATGGGATCATGATCACCTGTATCAATTTTGTGTGCCACCCCGTTGGCACATCCTAGATGAGTCCCCATCCTGTCGAAATTTTCCCTAACTAAATTATCCAATATACCCCTCTGTTCAGAACTCAACAACTCCTTTTCAATAATGCTGCACATTTGCTTTTGCTCAAACTCCCAGCTTTCTGATGAGAACGATGGAACTACTTCCATTTTCCTCCAGAAGTCAATTCCCAAAACGATTCCCATATCGACTTCGGGTACAACTAAACAATTCACAACCTTCACCCTACCGCGCAGCTCAATAGGAAGACTCACTGTACCGATAGATTGACATGTTGCACCGTTAGCAACTGTCACTGACACTGTCACTTTGTTGGTCAGAGACATGACGCCCATCTCTTGCAACTTGCACCAGCCCCGTCGTCCAACAACAGTTTAGGATGCTCCTGAATCTAATAAACTTACAAATCTAACCCCAAAAATTAAAATCTCTACATATGGCCTAGGATCCCCTGGTACCTTGGTCAGCATATAGTCCAATCGAGGCTTGTGGTACGTTGCCTTTACGACATCCAGCCAAACAGCCCAAGAAAGATCTACCGGAGCTGGTCTACCCGACGACGACCGGTAGCTCCACCGTCCTGTCCGTTTCCCGAACATCGAGAACAATCTCGTTTAATAACGCCAAACATTCCACAACCAAAACAAAATTTCTTTCTAACCTCAGTACAGGCTGAAAATCGATGTCCTTCCATAAGACAGTTCCAACACTTTATTCTGGTTTCTATTGTCATAATTCTCCGCGAAGGCATTGGTGTAATAGGGGATGATACAGAAGGAGAGGGTCGACCCCCTTCATACGCTAAATCTGTTTCTAAAAGACCTCGTAGTTGGGTAGGAGGTGGTTCACACCTAACGGCCATGTCACGGTTCGATTCCAACCTTTTACATAACCTCAACAACTCTTCAACTGTTGCATAAGTAGCTAACCCTAGGCTATGGATGAAGTAAGGATGAATGTTTTGCCTAAGAACATTGAGTCGGTCCTCCTCTGAAGGGTATGTAGGCAGACGCCTAAAAAGATTGCTCATGAATGCAAAATAAATCCCTACTCGTTCCGTTCGACCTTGAGTTCTCCTCCTAATTTCGGCCCACAACTGTTGCTCATAGTGATAGGGTTGGAATTCCTCTCGTAATAACCCCACAAAATCCTTCCAAGTTTTAACACGATCCTGAACAGAACGATACCAAATTGCTGCATCATCCTACAAAAGATCAGTAACCGAGCCCAATAATTCACCAACCGAAATAATACTGGCCTTCTGCTTTTCCTCAACAATCTCCAGGAACGCTGACACACTGAGTTCTCCTTTACCAGTGAAATTTACCTCCCACTTCCTGGGCTCGAACTGATGTTTATGAATATTGGTAACAACAGTGTGAGTACTACCGCTAGAAGAGGGCTGAGCTGGGGCAGACATCAGAATATTTTCTCCACTCCGAGCTAACATCTGTATCTGAAGAGCATCTCAAATTTCGTCTACCTGTAATTCAACTGCTTCCAATCTCGTAGTAACATTCGACACTGAATTAAGAATATGCTTAGTTTCTGGTTTATCCTCGATGTTTAAACGCTGTAATCTTCCATACAAGTGTTTCAATTTTGTATCTATATACTCTTCCCCCTTCTCCTTAGCATCAATTTTCCATGAGCTAACATATTGTTCTAAAGCTTCTGTTTTATTTATTATTATCTCCACTTCTTCTAATGGGGCGGGAACAAAATCACCCTGTATTTTAATTTCCCCAAATGCCTCGGTTTTCATGACGTCCTGTAACTGACGTCTCATAGACGATGCTGTTTCTCCTTGCAGACCAGTAAACCCCCTAACAAGCAGTTCATACTTAAGTTCATCTTTCAAAAGTTTATTGACATCCATCCTGTATGTAAATACTGTGGCAATAATGAATTACACGAAGCAACGTACTACAAAAATATTGAAAGATGGTACAGAACAGGGTTTCCAACTGTACTTGATAACTCAAATGCGTTTGTACAGAATAATCACTCACTATATTATTCACAGATTTTACTCAGAATATTTCTCAACAAACCATGTACTTTAGCTACTATCATACACAAGAACACTAATTTAAACTTCACGTAAATACAACTATACTATAATAGGTATGGAACAATAAAAAAGTATGCATTCATATTAAATTTTCCAATAAATTACAATAATATTCGTGAAGCCTCTCAACTCTACACAACAAAATGCCCCACGATATGGGCGCCAAATGTGTTACGCGCTTTATTTAATTATTGTCTACTCGCTAGCTCCAGAAGCGCAACCTCATGCCCAAGCTCAGTTCGGTCGGGGGTGGGTATGCGAAAATTCCTATTTTATTCATATTTTATTTAGTTGTTAAAAGTGGGCGCCACCAGTTAAATTTTAATGAGCCAGCCCTAACTAGTAGACCGCCGCGGTGGTCAGGATGGAGCATACAATATATAAGATGTTAGGTATACAATGAAAATTCTATATTACTATTTACACAAAAAAAGAGACTATATACAAACAACTTCTTCACCAAAACGGAAGGAAATATACATAATTGAAATGCGCTACTGTGACGTCACGGAGCCGCTTACACAAGAAAATATAATGCTTAAACCTATTATTAACTACTTTACTACGGACTACCAAAGGGGTCTGTTCGCCTCTAACATAAGTTTTCGAACATATAGTTCCACAATAATGCCACTAACGTAGGCGGAGAGGCTATACTTATTCTCTTGGTGTCCCCTCTCTAAACTCCTCTTTTTTGACTCTACAAATCCTCATGCGCTTTTACTCTTTCCACAATTTTCCTTCGACACCTGATTCCCCAACAAAATTAGCCAAAATTTAATTAACTCCTTCGTATTCAACTCAAATTTTATTTTTGACAAATCCTACGTACAATCTCCCTGACAGCAAGCAGACTCCTTGATAATATATTAAAACGTCAAACTGATGTTTATCAAATACAATTCGATTGAGACTACATTGATCTATCAATGAACTCTCATAGTAAGCTTGTCAGCGGAGAATGTAGGTAGTGAACAGGTAATTTAAAGGGAATCTTTCGGTTTCTTGAATGTACATGACCAATGTGATTGATAATGTCAACAAAAAGATACCTATAAACTCGAAACAATATAAAATTTATTAACAAAACTATAAATAAAGTGTTGCGGGGTGCGTTGCAAGATCAGCCCGTAACAATTTATTAGAGGCTCTAGAGATTAACAAAAATAAATATTCAGGTAATCTCCTTGACGACCAAATAGATATCAATCAGTCTCCTTTATTGAACCTCTTTACCTAGAAGATAGCTTAGGAATGTTTGTAGTGAATGAATTTCTAGGTAATTTCTTTCAATACCATAATTAACCTTAGTAAATAGATTTAGCACTGTATATATTAAGACATTTTTATATTTTACCTTCATTCGTTTTGACAAAGCTACTGTGTTAGTGAAACGCGTCCACAAGTTTAAATTGAACATTAGTTCAAATATATGAAGATTTAAACAAACTATATTGTTTTATTTCATCGTTCATTAAGATAACCTCAAAAAATACGAGATATAAAACATTAGACTAAAACTAATTCGTAAACAACAACAAAAACTAACGTCATTCTAATAAATATTCAATATGAGCTCCTCCCACTTCCACGCACATTCTACGAAGGTTATTTCTTTGCACTTGAAAGAGCAATCCCACATTATTTCTAATAACATTGCAGTGTAGAACAATTCTGTCTATTAAATCTTGCCTTGTTTGCACAGGTGTTGCGTATACCTTAGTTTTGAGATAACCCTAGAAAAAGAAATCCATAGGATTAACGTCTCCTGATCTAGGTGGCCATTGAAAAGGGCCTCCACGACCAATCCATCTATTAGGAAACCTTGTGTGTAAATGGTGTCGTACATCTAAACTGAAATGAGGAGGGGGCCCGTCATGCATGAACCATAAATTCCTACGAGTTTGTAGTAGCACATCATCAAACAGGTTCCATAACTCATTTTGCAAAAACTCCAAGTACCTCTGACCGGTCAAAGTACCGTCAATAAAGCATGGCTCTATCAAATGATTGCCAACTATTCCTGCCCAAACATTAACCATGAATCTATGCTGGCTCCTAGTTTGGATAATGTCATGTGGATTCACATCATCCCATAAATGCATATTATGAGAATTTATGATTCTATCTCTGGTGAAACCGGATTCGTTCGTAAAGAGAACGTTACTAATAAATGTATTGTCTGCTTGTTGTCGCAGAAACCACTAGCTATACTCAAGTCGTGCAGGATAATCAGCCACTGTCATACTGTGTACTTTTTTCATGTGAAAAGGATATAACAGCTGTTCTTTTAGGACGCGATGAACAACTGATTTCAAGACGTTATGTTCTCTTGATAATTTTCGAAAACTTGATGGTTCATTAACAACTGCATTTAACAAGTCTTGTTCAACTGCCACAGTACGTATGCTGCGTACTGAACCTTCTCCACATTTTTTTGGCAAAAATCTTCCTAGAATTCAAAATTTTGTTTTGTATACATGGAAAATTACATTTACTTATTCATACCTGTTTCTCGTAACCTGAGATCAATACACTCAAACATTCGTCTGTCTGGCAATGCTCTGTTTGCAAAATGTTCTTTATAAAGCCTTATGGCCTCTAAACAGTTTCGAGAAGCCAGTCCATACATTAGATGCATATCTGCGTACTCAATAAAAGCGAATTCTGCCATTGTAACTGTTAAATTAAGGACTTATGAATTATTGACAAGTACTGACTACGAACTATTCTACACAACGTTTGAAAACTAATTCTATGGTAACTTTAAACGGTAAAAACATTTACAAAAAGTTTCTACCAACTTTCGCATTAATAAGTCGTTAATGTTTTTCATCTACTGCTATCGTTAAATAATTTTTTTTACCTCGTTGTGTACTTATAAAAATGGTGAATGTGTAAAATTGGTACGTAGTGTATTAATAAAACTGTAAATATTAGTCAAACGGCTTATTTTATCGAATTCCAACAAGAGTACCTTTTCGTTAGCTTAATGTGTGGGGAAGTGAATTTCAATAATTTCATACAGGGTGTGTCATCCCTGCAAAATTTTAGAATCACTAACCATTGCGAGTAGTCCGTCCCTGGCTTCAAGGCACTACTGTAAATCTGTTTAACTTTCCAAAATAAACATACACGTACATTGAAGCTTTGACGTGAATTTTATAAAGATCAAATAACTAGTACAAAAAATAAAAATAAAAACCAAGTTCAAAATTAAAACTTTAGAGGCCTATAACTCGGAAACGAGCGTCTGGATAGAAGAGGTTTATATGAAGTACTAACATTATTTTAGCTCAGTTTATACGCTCCCGACTTTTTCCCATTAGTCCCGGGACACCTTGTATATATATATATATATATATAATCAAAGAGAATCATGGGTAATTCACGCAAAGTAAAGGGCTACTGAAATAGAGTGGTAACCGTGGACATGCATGTTTCTGGCTCATTTTGCCTCATCAGCACGGCATAACCAAATAATGATGTGAAATTTGGGAGCAAAGATGTTAATCGAAACATGGGAAAACACAAAATAACGGATTTCAGCAGGGAAACCAAACGCTCATTTGTGTCTTCAATTGGAAGATCCCGAGTTTTCAGGACATCAACCAACATCGACACGGAGGCGCATATAGCCCCCCCGCCATGAACCTTCCGACCCATAGTAAATAACAAAGAAGATGTAGGAATATCGCGTGATATGTTAACAACAAAATCAAAGAGAATCATGGGTAATTCACGCAAAGTAAAGGGCTACTGAAATAGAGTGGTAACCGTGGACATGCTATTTCAGTAGCCCTTTACTTTGCGTGAATTACCCATGATTCTCTTTGATTTTGTTGTTAACATATCACGCGATATTCCTACATCTTCTTATATATATATATATATATATATATATATATATATATATATATATATAATAATTTTTATATTAACTATTCTTGGAATAAAAGGTCTCCATTACTTTAATTATAATTTTATTCACGTTTCGACATCATGTTTCTAAAACGTAAATAAAATTATAATTAAAGTACTGGAGACCTTTTATTCCAAGAATAGTTAATATAAAAATTATATATGGTAGGTCAAGAAATAAAAATATTTTACAATTAATATATATATATATATATATATATATATATATATATATATATATATATATATATATATTGGTGTAGTATGAATGTATGCTTATATTGTAATCCAGTAAAATATGGAGATAAAGAATATATTTCTTTTAATAGTGATTTGACAAAATCTGTTAATTGAAGTTTAATTTTAAGTAATTCAGTATAATGCAAGAATATAAGATTATCTTAAAACATTTTGTAATACTAAATTTAGATAGAAACATATTATAATAATATATAATAATCAAATATAAGTAGTAATAAAATAAATTAACATAACGCAGCACGGAATCTTAGACAGAATCAAATCTTAACAGAGGAATGTGAAGGACAAACTAATAATATTTAAGAACCAAAATAAAAACAACTCATTCTTACAGAAACTTAAATCAAACAATTCCATCACTAACACCAAGTATAAAAGTTTAGGGATTCACAATGCAACAGCGCTTTAAATATACGGACTATCAGAAATACGCAAACCCAATATGCCTGCAAGACCATCTAATGCATACAACCTCCTTTTTATAAATTATCTAAACATCTAGACAACTGTATTTCTAATAACACTGGTAAAAATGAATATCACATCAAATATTCTTTTAGCAAAAAATTCATTGACAATTTAAAAATAACAAACGCATATAAATTAATATCACTAGATGTTATATCATTATACACAAATATACCTGTAGATTTTGCCTTAGAGGTAATTAGAGAGAAACGGAATCTTTCAAAAACATATTCGTCTCTTTCTTGTGAGGAACTTATTAATGGAGTAAATATGGTATTAAATAACAACTACTTTCAATATAAAGACAATTTTTGCCAGCAAACTAATGGTTGTGCAATGGGTTTACCAATTTCCTCATATAGCACAATTAGTTATGAAATTTTTGGAATAGCATGTTTTACAAAACTTTTCTACTGATTTGATTTTCTTTAAACGCTATGTAGATGACTGTATATTAGCTGAACCAGAAAATCAAATAACCAAGATATTACATGAATTTAATGACTTTAATCCCAAGCTTCAATTCACATACGAAATAAAGGTGAATAGTTGCATTCATTTTTTAGATTAAACACTAATTAGAAACAATAATAACGATAATAGCAAAATGAAACTTTATAGAAAACATACCTGGTCAGGTAGATATTCAAATTTTAATTCGTATCACTCTAAACATCAAACGAGAAGCTTAGTCATTGGATTAATAGATCGAGCCATTAATCTAACTTCTCTTGATTATCGTCCAGAATTTTTTAAAAAAATAGAAGAAGTACTCAGAAAATTCTTATTTTCAAAACCTTATTAGAAACATTCAAAAACAACGATTGTTGAAATATCACAACACCACGAAATATGAAACCAAGATAAATACCTCACAAAAATATGTAGCATTACCTTATACAAATGGCTTGTCAGAAAAATTAAAATATACGCTTAAAAAACAAAATATTCGAGTATGTCATAGGTCAAAATATCGAACATCAACTGCCTTCACATCTCACGCTCGCGCAATACTTAGACAAAAGAATAAATGGTCATACGTACACCAAAAATGCTTCAACCGCACTTCATAAACATGAAAGAGCTGAAAAACATGAATTCGATATTCAATACACAAAAAATCTTTACCAAGACCAAAACATTTGTAAACTCAAAATTAAAGAAATGATTACAATAAAGAATGAACCTGAAGCACTAAATGACAAGAAAGACGTAGAACAATTAAGCAAAATTCATCATAACCTTTATATATATCCTCATAATTATATGAAATAAACCAACAATAGAAATCGTATATGTATATATATATAAATATATATATATATATATATATATATATATATATATATATTGAACTTATCATAATGAATATTCAAGAGAATGATACACAAATATGAGAAATTTGTAACTTTGTTGAATAACAAATAGAAATCACTTTCTTCAGACAGATAAAATTACTATTTATATTGACAATTATAACTAAACAATATGTATCATATCAAATCGAACATCTATGAGATTAATTATCCTTTATAATATAGAAATATATTAGCAAGATTAAAATTTGTTACCTTTATTTTCAGATTGTAAATAGTTATGAATCACAAAACCTTAACCCATTTTCTTAGTAAATTATAAATCCAAATTGTTATCAGCAACATAGACAATGAATTGTATATTCTATCTAGAATAACAAAAGAATCTGAAAAAGAACATAAAATTATTATTTAAACGATGATAAACAATATATATAATTGATACTAATATGAATACATGTTATATCATTTGTTGATTCTTATGTAGAAGTGTCAGTAAAAACTTCATGTCATGTAACACAGAATTAACAGAGCAGAAATATTTTCAACCATAGAGATATGTTATGTTCGAAGTATTGATTATTTTCAAAACAGCAGGAGTGTTTAAAGATTGATAACAATAGTAAAGGTTAAGCCAAAGTTTATATAAAATAATTGTTGAATTACATATAAAAGAGTAATTGAAAGACATTATAAAAGATTTTAAGAAGATTATGATTATAAATTCATAGATATTGTAATTTAAAGTGGGATAAAAAATTATTATTGATATAAAAAATAAGGCATATTTTGGAATGATATTGTATGTAAATAGATATAATGAATTATTTTAAAATTTTTCACAAATAATTAATAACAATAAAAATACGAGGAAAATAATTATAATTAATGTTAGACAGTAAATAAATTAAACCATGATATCTAGTTACTTGTTAGTTTTTTGTTTGAAATAACAAGGCTAGCAACGAAAGTTTTGTTGATTTGGGGAACAATGGATTAGGATGTGTGGTTCAAAAGCAGATGGACATGTAAGAAAAGTTTTCTAATAATTTGTTAAATTCTGCGGAAATCTTTAGAAATCAAAAGCAAAATTGAATTTAAATGATAAATAATAATAATAGAGACATTTCTAGAAGAAAATATTTGTAAACATTCATTATTTGTGGAAAATGCAGCTAATCCATATTTTGAGAAGGGACGCTATGTCTGAATTTTATCAAAAGTCTACAATGGAATATTGATTATTAGTTTCAAAGACATTTAGTAAGATAATAAACATTATAAGTTGTATTTACTGAACAATTAAACCAAAATCTCGACTTACCTACAACAAACTATCAAGTTTGTTTTCCTACGATATTCAACAAGAATCCAGCTTCATTCCAGAGAGATGAATCCGAAGCAGAGTGCACAACAGAAACTTTAAAGTGATAGAAACAGGTCAGTGTATAAACAATTTATATGGTATACCATTAAAAATTTCACAAACATTATTAATTGGCCAAAAGTTCACTATTCGTTGTTTTATATGTATAAAAAATTCTTAACATTTCATGTATATTAGTTTATAGTAATAATTTGTTTTAACTGATTTTTCTTCATACCGATAGTGTTTTTCAATTCAATGATAGTTCGTATATATATAAACTAAATTTCATCTCATATGTTTGTTTTTTATTTTAACAATTGACATAAATAGTTCCAGAAAATCATCATAGAGGTTCGAATAGGTATGTTCCGCATAGATATTCAAAGCGTTTTCAAAGGAGTTAAAATAATATAATATTTAGTAAATACAAATTTTGCATATTATAATATCTGCCAGAATCTAAAGGGAGTTAAGAGTTCTCATGTTTTCCAATAACACAATAAAGTAAAACAATATAATCAAAATATCCTGAGCTAGCCAATTTACTATATAAATCCATCGACAAAAATAAAAAACATAAAGTAATTAAAAATAATGCAATAGACAAAATTCAAAAATAAATATTGTTTAAATATATTTATTTATAAACTGATAAATACATAAAATTCATATAATAAATGGCACCCAAGAACGTGGGGCGATTTTAAAATATTTGGTAGGTTGTTTTTTGTTAAGGGAATAATTAAAAGTATACAAATATTAGAAATTTTATTGACTATATTATAAATATAAGTTGGAAAAGAAAATGATGTTAAGAGACGGAAAACAGGTAGGTACGGATAGTGGATCGGAAGAGGAACGAGAGGAAAGAAGACATGGTAGAGGGGATTTCCAAGTACATTACTTAGAACAGGGACAATCTGGAGAAAATGTACCAGAGGAAGACTCAACAGGAGATGAGGAAGCACAAGAACAAGAAGAGAGGATACAAGAGAGCAGGGAAAAACAAGGAAGAACAAGTACAAATAGAGATGATCAGATGATGGACAGGATGCAACAATTATTTATCAGAATGGAGGAGAGAATAAATGGAAACATAGATACAATGAGAGGAGATATCAACAGGATAGATGGAAAAATGGACCAGATGAGTGGGAACATAGACAAATTGGAAAAGAAAATTGATGATGTGAAATCTGAAAGTATTAAAGAAATCCAGAAAATCAGGGAAGAAAACGAAGTATTTCAAAGAAGAATGGATAAGGTGCAACAAAATATTGAGGAGCAAAATAAAAATTTAAGAACAGAGATTCAAGACAATGGAATCAAAATCCGGGAAGAGATAGAAAAACATGTTGATCAAGAAATTCAAGAATGGGGTAGATGTTTAGAAGAAAATCTAATAGGAACTATTGTAATGGAAGTCAACAAACAAAATGAAAATATAATTAGAGAAGTGGAACATATAAAAGTACAAGGACAAACTAATGAAGAAGTAATACAGAAGGTGGATAAAAAATTTCAAGATTTAAATGTGAGACTGGAAGAACAAACAGGAACATATGAAAAAAGGTCGGAAGTCATGGGTAGATCATTTAATAGGGAATTAGAAGAGATGAATAGGAAACTACAAGAAACGGTAGAAGAAATGGAGGATACTGTGAGAAGAAATGGAGGAGGAATCATATACAATGGGAATATGGATGTAGGTGTGAAATTCGATGGGAACATTAATTTAATACACCCAAAAGTTTTTATTAAAATTATAAAAAGTAAATTGAGGGGAATAAAGGATTTGATGGAGAAGAAAATAGCGATAAGAGGTATGTTGTCAGGTCACGCATTACTCTGGTTCTGCAATAAAGAAGAGCAGATCAGAAATATGGAAGAATTTGAAAATCAGTTCTTAAACTATTTTTGGGGGGAATTACAGCAAGCAAATTTTAGGGAAAAATTATACTTTGGCAAATTCGACTATAATAAAGGTAAAAATTTGAATTCATATGCGATGCAGTTGTATAATATGGCACAGTATCTAGAACCGGTGATGAAAGAGGAGGAACTGGTATTATATGTAGGCAGACAATTTAATGCAGAAGTATCGGAGACTATTGCACTTCATAATATCAAGACGATGGATAGTTTGTCATGTTACCTACAGAGAGTGGAGAGGAGTATTGTGAACACAAATGGAATAAATCGATACCAGAATAGGAATGAGGAGATAAGAAATGATCGAACAAGAGAGAATGGAAATGGATTTATCAGAAGGGACAATAATAACAGAAATGAATATAGAAATTATGGAAACTGGAATTTTGAAAACAGAAGAAATACAGGAAATGGAGATAGATATTATGGAAATGGAGACAGAAACAATGGTAGGCAGTATGAAAAGAGAGGAAATCAGGCAAATTTCGAAAGAAGAAATTATAATGGAAACAGGAATGGAAATTGGCAACAGAATAGAGGGGAAGGAATAAACAATTATAGTGAAAGAAGAAACTATAATCAAAGGAACCCAGAAAGGAATTATGAACAAGAAAATAATAGAGAGTAAGAGAGAAGACAGGTGAATCATATAACACAAGAACAGGAAGGATCAAGTAATGATCCAAACCAAGAGCAAAGCTTGGTAAGAAATTTTGCGTAAATCGTCCTTACATTCGTAATATTATCTATTCTTCTCATTATCAACATCCAAGAGAATTTATAGATGAAAGTTCACAATGTACTGAAAACATAAAATTAATTTTCATAGAAGGGTATTTATTTGATGTGAAATGTAAAATTTTATTAGATACAGGATCGGAAGTTTCTATAATAAATCAGAATGTAATAGAAAATGTGAAACAAGATGATATTACGGTGATTAATACTAACAAAATATCATTAGTAGGGGCGAATGATAGAAAACTTTATGAAACAAATCAAACTATTATAGTTAATTTAAAAATAAATTCAGAACATATTCCAGTACAATTATTGATAGTTAAAAATTTAAGATATGATATAATATTAGGAAATGATGAATTAAATAGACATAGGATAATTATAGATTATAATCAGGGATGTATTAGATATCAAAATTCAATTATACATTTTATAAAACAATTTTCTAATAATGATATACAAAATTCGAACATAAAGGAAATAAACCAAATTGGTGAAGAGATAAAAGTTTTAGAAGAGTTATGTAACAGAGAATATCAAGATAGGGTGTATGAGCTTCTACAACATCATAAACGATTATTTAACGAGGAAGTACGTGTAGCATCTAGATATGTACATAAATTAGAAGTCACAGAAGAGATAAAAAATTTCAAAATAAAAACATATCCAATACCATACAGGCTGAAGACAGAAGTATATGATGAAATTACAAAGATGCTGAATGATGGAATTATTGAAAGATCAAATTCGCAATACATCAGTGCCATCACATGTGTCAAGAAGAAAACAGGAGAAATTAGGTTATGTTTGGATGCTAGAAATATTAACAGCTATACAAAGAAACAATATGAAAGTCCATTAAATATAGAATGTATTTTTGGTAGAATTACAAAAGCTAATATTTTCTCAAAACTGGATCTCAAACACAGCTTCTGGTTAATTCCTTTAGATCCAAGAAGTAGACCGTACACTGCTTTTATGGTGGATGGAATTGTTTATCAATTTTGTGTAGTACCATTTGGGCTACAAAGTTCTTGTGCTGCGCTGGTACGAACTTTACATACTATCTTGAACCAGTATGAAGACTTCACGCTGCACTATATCGACGATATCCTCATATTTTCTGAAACAGAAGAAAAACATCAGGAACACTTAAAAATTATACTTAAAGAATTGGAAGAAGCAGGTTTGAAATTAAATTTAGATAAATGCCAATTTTATAAAAAGGAGGTAGAATATCTGGGATATATTTTAAGTGATACAGGAGTAACAATGAATCCAGAAAGAGTTAAAGCGATACTGGAATATCAAACACCTAAGAACCTAAAAAATTTGAGGGGGTTTCTGGGGATTTTAAATTATTTTAAGAGGCTAATTCCAGACTTAAGTAGAAGAGAGATTCCACTAATTGAGTTGTTAAAGAAGGATACAAAATGGAAATGGGATGAAAGACGAGACAAAGCTTTCCAGGAATTAAAAGAAATATTTCTGAAGAAACTCAAAGTTTATCACCCACAATATGATAAACCTTTCATCTTGAAAACAGATGCATCTATGGAAAGATTGGCAGGAGTTTTGGTACAAATTCAAGATGAAGAGGAAGTTCCCATAAGTTTTATATCTAGGGTAACAAAAGCAGCGGAAAGAAAATATTCCATAACTGAGTTAGAAATGGCAAGTGTAGTATTTTGTGTAAGCAAACTAAGATTTTTCTTACTAGGAGCT
Organism: Galeruca laticollis; assembly: GCA_963921935.1. Lineage (NCBI taxonomy): Eukaryota > Metazoa > Arthropoda > Insecta > Coleoptera > Chrysomelidae > Galeruca > Galeruca laticollis. The sequence continues at coordinate 4,376,325 of OY998177.1, forward strand.
AAATTTACATTAGAAACAGATCATCTAGCACTAACATCTATATTAAAGAACAGATATGCAAACAATCGAATACATAGATGGATTCTACTTCTACAAGAATATTAGTTTGACATAAAATATGTACCAGGAAAATTAAACATTGTAGCGGATGCCTTAAGTAGAGTTAACGATAATGGAAGCGAACCAAGAAGATTCCAAATAGGAGTAAATACATTACACCAAACTGAAGGAATATTTACTCTAGAAAGAGTAAAAGAAGATCAAAGACAAATAGATAAAATAAATACCAGAGGAGCAGTAAATATAGAAGATGTATGGTATAAACAAATTGAGGATAGAGAAGTATATATCATAACAAGAGATTATGCTAAAGAAATTATTAAACATTTACATATAGAAAATGGACATATAGGAATAAGAAAATTGTGGATGTTATTTAGAGAAAATTATATAGCTAAGAAAGATTTAAGTATTGTAAAAGAAGTTTGTAAATATTGTGAGTTTTGTCAAATAGGCAAAGAAAAGAATTATCATAATTATATGACAGCGAAATCTATTATAACGAGTAAACCATTGCAAATAGTGGCAGTAGATTTTATTGGTAATTTAATTAAAAGTACAATGGGGAATAAACATTTATTAGTAATGGTTGATGTATATAGTAAATATGTTAAAATATTTCCATGTAGAAAGACAAATGCGAAAGTAGTAATTGATTGTTTTAAAGAATATATAGAAGAGTTTGGAACACCAGAAACAGTGATACTTGATCATGCGACATATTTTGAGAGTAGGAAGTTAAAACAATATACTGACAGTAAACAAATAAAATTACAATTTATAAGTATCAGAAAACCAAGTTCTAATCCAGCAGAACGATATATTAAAGAAATCATTAAATATTTAAGAATGTTATGTCAAGAGAATCATAAAAGATGGGATGAATACTTGGATAGAGTAGAAAAATTCATAAATGAATTACCACATGGTGTAACAGAGGAGAATCCGATTTATATTATGAAAGGAATACAGCCAGAACGCCACTGGATTTTGAACAGAAATTCAACTATGACAAGTGTACTTGAAAAGGTTAATCGGAGAATAATACGAAATGCGGAGAAGTATATTAAAAAACAAGATAAAAAGAAACCTAGGACAACACAGTTTAATAAAGGAGATATGGTGATTGTCAAATCTTTAAGAATGCCAAAGAAAGATGAAGAACAATGTGCGAAATTATTATATCCATTCGAAGGTCCATATATCATAGATACAGAAAACGGTAAAAACAGTTATCGATTAATATATCCAGGTACTAAAATATTAAGGGGTATCTTTAACATAGAACACATTTACAAATATTATTCTTGAGGAATATGTATTGAAAAACGAGGAATAGATAATATTACAAGTAATTTAAAATCATAGGAAATAAGTTGTTTGTAAATAGTAGATTAAGATAGGATAAGGATACAACCAAGAATTAGTCTAAGAAGTTTCTAATATTTTTATAGTAAATAGTGAAGGAATGATAAGTTTGTTTGGGAAATTGAAATTTAAACAAAATTAACCATGTTAATATTTATTAAATTTAAATTTGAGGGGATTTGAACTTATCATAATGAATATTCAAGAGAATGATACACAAATATGAGAAATTTGTAACTTTGTTGAATAACAAATAGAAATCACTTTCTTCAGACAGATAAAATTACTATTTATATTGACAATTATAACTAAACAATATGTATCATATCAAATCGAACATCTATGAGATTAATTATCCTTTATAATATAGAAATATATTAGCAAGATTAAAATTTGTTACCTTTATTTTCAGATTGTAAATAGTTATGAATCACAAAACCTTAACCCATTTTCTTAGTAAATTATAAATCCAAATTGTTATCAGCAACATAGACAATGAATTGTATATTCTTTCTAGAATAACAAAAGAATCTGAAAAAGAACATAAAATTATTATTTAAACGATGATAAACAATATATATAATTGATACTAATATGAATACATGTTATATCATTTGTTGATTCTTATGTAGAAGTGTCAGTAAAAACTTCATGTCATGTAACACAGAATTAACAGAGCAGAAATATTTTCAACCATAGAGATATGTTATGTTCGAAGTATTGATTATTTTCAAAACAGCAGGAGTGTTTAAAGATTGATAACAATAGTAAAGGTTAAGCCAAAGTTTATATAAAATAATTGTTGAATTACATATAAAAGAGTAATTGAAAGACATTATAAAAGATTTTAAGAAGATTATGATTATAAATTCATAGATATTGTAATTTAAAGTGGGATAAAAAATTATTATTGATATAAAAAATAAGGCATATTTTGGAATGATATTGTATGTAAATAGATATAATGAATTATTTTAAAATTTTTCACAAATAATTAATAACAATAAAAATACGAGGAAAATAATTATAATTAATGTTAGACAGTAAATAAATTAAACCATGATATCTAGTTACTTGTTAGTTTTTTGTTTGAAATAACAAGGCTAGCAACGAAAGTTTTGTTGATTTGGGGAACAATGGATTAGGATGTGTGGTTCAAAAGCAGATGGACATGTAAGAAAATTTTTCTAATAATTTGTTAAATTCTGCGGAAATCTTTAGAAATCAAAAGCAAAATTGAATTTAAATGATAAATAATAATAATAGAGACATTTCTAGAAGAAAATATTTGTAAACATTCATTATTTGTGGAAAATGCAGCTAATCCATATTTTGAGAAGGGACGCTATGTCTGAATTTTATCAAAAGTCTACAATGGAATATTGATTATTAGTTTCAAAGACATTTAGTAAGATAATAAACATTATAAGTTGTATTTACTGAACAATTAAACCAAAATCTCGACTTACCTACAACAAACTATCAAGTTTGTTTTCCTACGATATTCAACAAGAATCCAGCTTCATTCCAGAGAGATGAATCCGAAGCAGAGTGCACAACAGAAACTTTAAAGTGATAGAAACAGGTCAGTGTATAAACAATTTATATGGTATACCATTAAAAATTTCACAAACATTATTAATTGGCCAAAAGTTCACTATTCGTTGTTTTATATGTATAAAAAATTCTAACCATTTCATGTATATTAGTTTATAGTAATAATTTGTTTTAACTGATTTTTCTTCATACCGATAGTGTTTTTCAATTCAATGATAGTTCGTATATATATAAACTAAATTTCATCTCATATGTTTGTTTTTTATTTTAACAATTGACATAAATAGTTCCAGAAAATCATCATAGAGGTTCGAATAGGTATGTTCCGCATAGATATTCAAAGCGTTTTCAAAGGAGTTAAAATAATATAATATTTAGTAAATACAAATTTTGCATATTATAATATCTGCCAGAATCTAAAGGGAGTTAAGAGTTCTCATGTTTTCCAATAACACAATAAAGTAAAACAATATAATCAAAATATCCTGAGCTAGCCAATTTACTATATAAATCCATCGACAAAAATAAAAAACATAAAGTAATTAAAAATAATGCAATAGACAAAATTCAAAAATAAATATTGTTTAAATATATTTATTTATAAACTGATAAATACATAAAATTCATATAATAATATATATATATATATATATATATATATATATATATATATATAACCAATTAAGAGATGAAAGAATAACGCGTGGAGTATAAAACAGATACAGAATTAAATGGGTAAATCACGCAAAATAGGTTACAGAGTATGAGTGGTAACTAGAAACATGCATGTCCACGGTTTCCACTCATTCTCTGTAACCTATTTTGCGTGATTTACCCATTTAATTCTGTATCTATACATATATACATAAATATATATATATATATATATATATATATATATATATATATAGAATATTTCATAAATTTCGGGTATAGCGGTCTGTAGGCAATTAAAACTGCAATTTTTCTAATATTCTCAATATTTCGCCATTGTTTAACAGCTTCTTCAGGAGAAATTCTACAATAATTAGTAATGTACATTTTAAAACCCATTAAAATTAACAATAAATAAAAACTTACAGAGAGCAACAGTTGTTTTGCCGATACGGGCACTAGCATCACATTACACACATTAAAAATAGATTAATATAAAATGTTTCTATTCTGCTGTTTTTTATATATTATAGTAAAAAGTGATAAGAATTTAAAAGTTGTTAATATACAGAGTGACATGTTAAAAATAATTAAAAAGATTACAATAATTAATTAATTATTTTTAACATTACTAATTATTGTAGAATTTCTCCTGAAGAAGCTGTTAAACAATGGCGAAATATTGAGAATATTAGAAAAATTGCAGTTTTAATTGCCTACAGACCGCTATACCCGAAATTTATGAAATATTCTATAATTAAGTAACTTAATAAATTTATATATATATATGTATATATATAAATATATATATAAATATATATATATATATATATATATATATATATATATATATATATATATATATATATATAGGAAAGGATTGTTTTTTGATTATACCCTTCACAAATTGATTCAGAAAGTTATGATTGTTTGAGAAACTTAAAATGAATTCAATTTAAATTTATCAACCAATCGGAAATCGTATGCATGAGAATTACCCTTTAGAAGCATGAAATTTGGCACAAAATTCCTCAAATGATGATGACGTGAGCATTACGAAAGGATTTTTCGAAATTTCACCCCCAAGGGAGTTAAAAAGTGGTTGAAATTTCACCTCATAAAAAGTAGATATCATGTTTATTTTTTTTTACACTCTACTTAACTTACACCTGTTTGTATCTGTTTAGATGGATTTTTGTAATCGATATGAATCAACAATTTTCCATTAATTCAATCGATTGGAAATTTTGTATAAGTAGTTAGGTACCCAAAAAAATACATAATACTAAAAATGAATAAACCTAGTAAGGTTACGACTATTTTATCAACCTTTATTAGTTTCTAACGCCATTTTTAGTGCATCAACTCGGTTGGAGTTGAATTTTCAAAAATCCTCTCATGTGGTAAAATCTTTCCATTAATTCAATCGATTTGAAACTTTTCATACCTAGTTACTTCAAAAAATACATGAACATATCATCAACCTTTAATAGTTTTTGTTCCTTCTAACTGTAATTTTTTCCTGAAGTGAAAATTGCTTGACGCCATTTTTAGTCCATCAACTCGGTAAGGCAAGATCAACCTTAATTTAAAAAGTGACCAAAGTTTCATTCGTCACAAATTTTACCTCCTTTGGGGTTGAGTTTCCCAAAATCCTCTATTAGTGCTCACTTGAGGAACGCTTTTGTCAAATGTTATGCTTCTAGGGCTAGCAGTTCTGGAGAGGTGGAATTTCAACCCCTGTCTTACCCCTTAGTGGTGGAATTTCCGAAAAAATTTTCTTAGTACTCATTTATGTCAGTTGAGGAATATTTCTGCCAAATTTCTTGCTTCTAGGACCGCTAGGCTTAAAAATATGAATTTTAAACCCCCTTTCACGCTCTTAGGGATGGAATTTCCCAAAATCCTTTCTTAGTGCTCACTTACGTCAATTGAGGAATATTTCTGCCAAATTTCTTGGTTCCAGGACCTCAACGCCTAAAAATATGAATTTAAACCCCCTTTCACCCCCCCTGGGGTGGAATTTCCAAAAATCCTTTCTTAGTGCTCACTGACGTCACTTGAGGGTCCCCTCTGCCAAATTTGATTCTTCTAGGCCTATCAGTTCTGGAGAGGTGGTATTTCAACCCCTTTCACCGCCTTAAGGGTGGAATTTCCAGAAATCCCTTCTTAGTGCTTACTTACGTCACTTGCCAAATTTCATTCTTCTAGGCCTACCAGTTTTGGAGAGGTGGAATTTCAACCCCTTTCACCGCCTTTGGGGTGGAATTTACAAAAATCCTATCTTATTGCTCACTTACGTCTGTTGAGGAATATGTCTGCCAACTTTCTTGCTTCTAGGACCGCTAGGCCTTAAATTATGAATTTTCACCCCCTTGTGGGTGGAATTTCCAAAAATCCTTTCTTAGTGCTCACTCACGTCACTTGAGGAACCCCTCTACCAAATTTCATTCTTCTATGTCAAGCAGTTCTGGAGAGGTGGAATTTCAACCCCTTTCTCACCCCCTTAGGGATGGAGTTTCCAAAAATCTTTTCTTAGTGCTCACTAACGTCTGTTGAGGAATATTCCTGCCAAATTTCTTGCTTCTAGGATCGCTAGGCCTAAAAATATGAATTTTAACCCCGTTTCACTGTATTAGGAATGGAATTACAAAAAATTCTTTCTTAGTGCTCATTTACGTCAATAGAGGAATCAATTTAACAAGTTTCAGGTTAAAATAACGTAATTTAATTGAAAAAAAAGACAACCATAATTCAATCCAATATTATTTAAGTTATTTAGATCTAGGGTTAGTTTAAACATAACCCTTAATTGTTGTAGTTATTTCTATGTTGCTTAAAAAAAATAATAACTATATTAAACAACTTTGTTTAATTACAATTTGACGATTATTTTTAAAGAATTGAAATACATCATCAAACTAAGGCACATTTCTTTATACTTATACAGTAAAAATATCTATGAAATTACTGTTATTAGTTTGTTTCTACCAAAAGTCAAATTCTTGATCATTAATATCCTTATAATAAATAATCAGTCGTTTTGGAAGATTCTGATGGATCAAACTTTATATCAGGGATTATCAGATAGTCACAATTTGTCATTCCTCATCATTATTAGTGATATTTGAAGTTTCTTCTACTCCTTCTGGAAGTATTTGGCAAATTTCCGTTGAATTGACAACATTCTTTTTATCATCTTTATAAGTACATTAGTGGTCGTTGTACTAGATGAAATACGGCGTATCGTCAACCAACTATTTCCTTTGGCAAAAGTGGTCCTTAGAACCCAAGGTTGGATTTAAGAAGTGGAGCCATCAATATTTTTTATGTAAATTTTGGGAGAGGAGGGGAACTCTCAACTTTATCTTAATATCTACATGAGTTAAGGGATTAGGTCTCATTTTCGTATGATTTGGAGATGCTTATTCATTTATGGTATCAAATTTACACCATTTCGTAGTGAAAATATATAAACTGAAATGAAACTTTTTTCCCTATTTCAGAAGGAAAAAATCAATACAATAAAAACAATTTCAAATGTTGAAAAAAATATGCTTTAGGCGCTATTATCGTTCATTTAAAAAAATGTCTAAGTAAAATGTTCTGTATTGGTGTACTAAAAAAACGATTGAACGGTGTTAGAAACTGGAATTAAAAAAATATTTTGTGATCTTGCAATGATGGGGTGCTATTTGCGAACATAATAAAGATGTAAAATAATGTAAGTAAAGGTTGTGCATTCCATTTCAGGACAATTCGCGACATAATATCAAAGGATATTCAACTAAATAGTATCAAATAAATTGACTACGCCATAACTTTTTTACAAAAGTATTTATCACATAAAAAAATCCAGGTGTTCCCTCACTCTCATCTCCGAATGCCTCTGGATCCACTTCAACTTTATCTTCGATGAGGGACTCGCGGTTTATAACACTGCAACAAAATTTAAAACAATAGTAGATTATAAAATCCTTTGTCCTGACTGATATAATCGCACATCCAAAACTACTAAGTCTAGAAAGCTTAAACTTCACACATATATTCCTAGGGATGAGTAGGTGCGTACTAAGAAAGGATTTTTTCGAAATTCACACCGGACCGGTTTTGTGAGAATTTCCTTCTGGAGCGAATAAAACCGTATGGCTTGGCTAGTCAAATATAATTTACAATCTAAATTCCAGAGAGAAACAGTTAATCAACGAGAAGAAAAATATATTTAAGTAAAAATTTACCTAGAATTGTTGCAGTTACCATTACAGGTTATGTACAGAAGCTTGCATGGTATTCCCTCTCGCCTGCAAGAGCAACGGTCGATGCAGCTGTTGAATCCACACTTGACCAGCTCTCGCGCCCCATCCCAAATACTGGATTGGGTTGTCCATATAGGCTGCCATTTCCCTTCGAAACCCAGCATGTCCTTGCCTTTATATTTGTGTAATCCACAACACATGGTAATCCAGTGTGGATCTTCGTGTGTGAATCGTTGATTATTTATTATTTATTTATATACAAGTTGCTTCAAACGGCGAAGGAAAACAGCTGTCTATGAATGGGCGAGACTCAAAAGAGGAATTATCACAATTTATATTAAACTCGCACGCCGTTTTAACAATGTTGTCGAAGTTTTTAATATATAAAGTAGCAGAGTGCTTCCTAAAATAATTTTATATTAACAAAAAATATTAAAAATATTTGAAAACTTTATTTCTCTATTCAACATTACTTGTAGTTTTAGTATAGATTGATGCAAATTTTATTCCAGAATTGAATTCTATATCTTTGATTTAGTTGAAAATGTCGACTTAGTACCTGAATTTATACAGTTATTAACCTCAGACAACGCCGAGGCTAAAAGCTAAAAACCCTCCCCCCTGAAACAAAATTCGGGTGGCTCCACTTCTTAAAACCATCTTAGAAACCCAAAGGCTAATTCTGCCAAAGGAAACCGTTGGTTCAGCAAAAGCCGTATTTGGCATTTTTATGTGTGTACAAACGCAACTATATATGTGTCGTAGGTTTATTATCAAATGAGTCCTATTTATAATACGCCTAGGTTCTCTTTAGTATATCTAGGTATATTGTTATACTACTAAAATAATCCAAAATCTAATAATAATCACGTTTAAAGCCATGACGACCTGCAGAAGTTCTACGTCTTATTCACACAATTTTTCGCTTACAATTTCAAGAATTCATGCACAGTGGAATATCAAGCAATGGAAAAAAATTCTTTACGGATGAGACCAGAATAATATACTTTCAGACAAACAATACGGTTTGATATCTCATATATAGTTCTCACTAAATCAATCAAATGGTTGTATGTGCATATCTTTAGATTTAACTAAGGCATTTGATACAGAAAGTAGATCTCTTGCTACATACTTTCACAGAAATTGGGATAAGAGGTATTTCCTTGACGTAATTCAGTAGTTATCTGTCGCATATGAATATTAAATATGGTATCCCACAAGGTACTGTATTCGGTTCAATACTCGCTGATGATACAATGATCTTCTACGGAGGGAATGATTGCTATATACTGAAGCTAAATATGACTTGAAAACATCATAAACTGGATGAATCATAAACTATTGATTATTAAATTGAAGAAAGTTTACTACTCACCAATAAACATCTTCACCAGTGGATGCCCAAATTTTGATCTCATTATTCTCTATGGGGACGGAAAATATATAATAAAGCCAATAAATATAATTAAATAGCTAGGAATCATATTATACTATAATCTTAATATAAAACACCTAATTAAATAAACGGATTTAAAGATCAAAACTAACTTTTCCGCTCTTATACACTCTGGAGGCTGTATCGTGGTAAAAACCCGAAATTTTTCCTAGAATGACAAAAATGTGGTACATCAAGTACCATATCACCCGTTGTACTGGCTCTAGTGAGCTAAAAATCAATAAGGTTCATCTATAAGACGCCCTGAACAATATACAATCATAAAATTTGTCACTTGTATGCCCTTCCAAATATCTCCAAGAATTTGGCATATTTGGATTTATAGGACCCGTTGTACTTGGTCTGGTGAGCCGAAAATCAATAGGATCCACATGTGAGACGCCTTGAACAAAATTGCTGTGTCGAGGTATGTTATAAAAAGTGGCCAACGACAACAGGACGACGACAACAAGAACGACATATACACAGGATTTTTTTTCTGAAAAACCATTTTTCCTGTTGTTCTCATTGAAAAACGTAAGAATAACTGAAAAAAATTCGAAAATTTCAACTTTTTTTGGGGTAAACCAATACTTTTTGCGCATCGAATATAGGGTTGGCAGAAAAGTAAAAATTACAATCATTCCTATTTTATTTCAGATATCTCTCAAAGATACTATGTTGGGATCATTTATTCATATTATATCAATTGGGGTGCTGCTTCAAAGTCGTACATAGAACCACTCGAGATCTTATAAAAAATAATTTGAAAGTTTATAATTAGAAAACCGTTGAAATATCCAACCATTGATTTATTTACAGAAACCAAAGCTGTACATATAAGATAACTAACTATATTATTATAATATTTGTATCAAATATCATAAACAGAATAATTATTTTCTAGTTATTCGAATTTTACCCCGAAAGTAAATTTATGATCTCGTAGAAACAAATACATTTGCAATCTCGTAATATTCTAATATACCCATCTTTATGGCGAATTTATCGCGTGGACTTGGGTTTTTCACCTTAATATAGGTAGAGTATAGGTTGGTATTGTCTAGTTCTGGTTTGGCCACGCGACATGTTGAATTTTAATATTTGTGTATTTATTTTATTTTTATGCTTGGCGCGGTGAAAGTGTTTATGCACTTGTAGAGTCTACTACTCAATTTACCATAGGGTTGGATAAAATGTATATTTTTTATATTTAAATATATTTATATTTAAAAAACGTAAATATTTGTTCGACAACAATTTTTAAACATCCCATTATTTTGTCCATGAGTGTGTTTTCATAATTCCATTGTGAGAATAAAATTGGATGAAGCAGTGAAAAATTACTTTACTTTTATTACCTTATTGGCATTATCGAAGGAAACTCGCCGCGGCGCTTCTGGAAAGTACTCAGTATTCTCAGAACAAAGACTACTTTTATATCATTTCGTCCTTTTCAAACTTCCTCAATCTTTTCGAGAGAGGCGAACCTGGTCAATGCAATGAATATGAAAAAAAATGGAACAGTCAAGCGCTATTGTACTGCAGTGAAACAATATGGAAATATCTGTTCAAATAAACCTTTTTGAAAATATCTCAACTGTGATTGAATTTCGAATGTAATATCATTCAGTTTTCATCTATTTCATGTATGATAAAATTATGTATAGGAGAAGATTATAAAAAGATAATTCGTTAGACAAAATAACAAATGGAGCATGTCGGTAAAAATGTTACACAACGTTGTACATTTATTCATTGATTTCATAAATAAATAAGCTCAACTTGTTACTATTATTTCACGTATTATCCCCAAAGATTAAGACATAATTCTCAATAAATGTAAAATACTCTTATTAATCAGATATTTTGGTTTCTAATAGTCATATTAGAGTCCTTGATAAATAACTACTGAATAAATAGCCTATAACGATTATATTATGTGCATCTCAATACAAACAGGCCATTCAAGCTTTCTGTAGATTATTTCCATTTGCCCGCAAACATATTCCATATCATGAAGAGGTAGGTACTTTATATCCTTTAATTGTTTTTTAATACAAAAGAGAAAATATTAACGAGTGAATGTACTCGTAGCTAGCCTGGTTTGCAGTCTCGTGTTCGTATATTCAGCGATGTGAAAAAAACTTCCTATAATGGACCATTATTGAGGAACTGACGAGAATTTTTGTTTTATTTGAAATTGTCAACCAACTATTCTTTTATTCAATAAAAGCTTCCTGGCTAGCAGAAAAATGTACGAAATGAACCTCTCTAGATTAAATTAATGAACGTATGAGACACGATTTGAGAACTTAATGAAAAACCGCTATTCAGACTGTGTAAAGCTGCACAATCTTATTTCTCGTTTGTGTTAGTGTAAATGAATTTATTAACAAAATGTGTATTATTGCAATGCAAAATATATTGTCTCACTTAAGAACAAAATGAAATTTATGATTTCTAGTTCATTAATTCCAAATACAAAAACCATCAAGTGAAATGTAATGAACGTACTGTAATTATGTTATACAGTGGATAGTCCGAAAGGACTCGTAGATACCGTTTGAATAACTAATGATAGGTAGCTTACTTCGTTAGTTACGTTATTCTTCTTTCCCCTTTAACTTGTCCTTTGCCTATTAGTCCATGAAGCGGGTAACGCTCCATTGTGGAATTTACAAAAATTCCTACCTGGACTAAATAAATTGGGTTGTATAGGGGACGAAATTATAAAAAATGTTCCTGGTTGTACAAACTCGATGTAAAATTGGCAAAAAAATTAGCAAAGTTGCGAAAAGCGGTTTTTGTAAATATCTCGGAAGCTGTAACACCTATTAGAAAATATTGAATTAGAAAGTTGTGGGTATTGGGAATATTTTTTGCTTCAACGAAAAATATTGAATTCAATATTTTGAGAGATATTTTGTAAAAACCGCTAGATTGTAACGTGAAAAATCGCCCGTCCGCCAAAAATATAATTTGGCAAACCTGTCGACAGCAGGCTACGACGGACCTTTTCGAGAACTATCAAGTAGTCGTCCATGGGTCGTCAAAGCGAACGATAACGGAATCAAGTATATTTCTGTGTGCTCTGGTAGCCATCACGATCGAGATAATCGACATTTTTCCCCATCCACGTGGGTAATTTCCGACTAAAGACCAGGCCAGTAGGACCCGTTATCAAGGGGGGTTTTCATGTTGATCTATGATTTTATCCTCTGATTGAGGACCGCCCACCGGAACCAGTAATCAGGAGGGCTGGGACATTTGGAAACGGCGACTTCAATTGATGTTCAGAGGGAGTAGGATCCATCGTAACTGTCATTTTCTTCATTAATTTTATACGTTGATACATTTTCAATTCACCAATATCTGCCAAAATTTCATTAGATTTTTTTTGTATAGTATTTTGTATGCCTATTTCTTGCATTCGTTAATTAACTTTTTGTATAATATTTTGTAGCTCCCTTTTTAAGCATTGCGGTAATTAAGTATTTCTGTACAAATTTGGTAATAACCTTTTAAAATATTGAATTGAATATTTCTCCTTAAATATTGCGGTAATTAAGCATTATTTTTTTGTACAAAATCTTGTAATAACTTCGTAAATACTGAATTGTGGGCTTGAACGCTAGGTATACCACGGTACGTACTTGGGTGCAGCGTTAATTTAAATAATTTTTATGTCTGACGTTTCTTTTTTATTTTATGTAACTAATTTTGCACCTCACCTAATTTTAATTTATTTTTGCTCATTGTTAAGCTCGCCGGCTTATTTAATTTTTTTTGCATAGGCATTTAAATATTTATATTCGTATACATTGAGGAAGTGTGAACCCATGTAACTGACACATTTGTAGTTTTGGTATTAGATTTTTCACTGTATTTGATAAATTGTACATGAACCATTTGTTCGTTTCCTGTAAGAGTTTCGTTTGTAGCTAGTAAATTAGTTTGCGAATTAAGCTTTTTTATGCAGATTTCGACCTTCAGCTTAACTGCATGCTGAATCTACAGCCTTCAGCTGAGTTCAGGTATTAATAGTGTTCCTTTTTTTTGTAGACTTTGTAATAAATACTTTTGAAAAGAGTCATACGGTCCAAGAGAATAATAAACTTCAATCAGGGGATATTTGCTGACTTTTCTTTCTCTTTAGTGATAACTTTCCTATCAAATTAACCTTTCGGAGTGTGTAATTAGTGCTGTTAACCCACTGAGGAGTTGTGGGCTAGCCTAAGAAGTCTTGGGTGCTTGCCAAAACTTCTCTGGCGCCCTTTTTAGTAACTCTTCAATTCTGAAGAATTCACCCCTTCTTCGACTCGAAGCTAGTCGACTGGCGAGCACGGGTTGTACTATGGGAGATAACCCGCATATCTATAGCGAGCATTGAGGGTTAACGTTTTCTCGTTATAAGATCTCGAAGTTTTAAGTTAATATAGTTCATATCAACTGAAAGTATAGCCAATTAGTAGCCATAAAAGGACAATTTTAGAAAATTGGAAACATTTATTATTTTTATTTATTATTTGTCACAAAAAAGGCGCCTTCGTAAGTCGGCTCGCTGTTCTCGGGGGATGATTGTAGAGTAACGTAATAACTTTTTCAATTTTTATTTTAGAATACAATGACAATGAATGATATGCATGAGATCTGCATTTTGTGCGGTAAGAATTTGGAGACAAAAAAATTCGCATCGGCGAGATAGCTATAAAAAAACACTTATACAGCTTGTAAAGATATTGGAGACAGAAGGATGAGAAATTTATTGTTTATAAATGTTCATAAAAACTGTCAAAGTATATATCCTAGGCCATCTCACATTAAAAAAGAAGAACAAATCCATTTAGATAAATTAAAAGAAACAAAAAAAGATAATAAGGAATATCGCAATTTTGAATTCAGTTCGTTATGCTTTTTCTTGTGCAGCGGATGCAACAAGACACTCACAAACGACCATTTAAATTGATTTCAAGTGATGACACGAAAGATAATGTTTTAAAGGCACTCGAATCGCGGACGGAGGACGAGTTCAATAAAAAAATACGCTGTAGATTGGAAAATGCCAATGATTAAGTGAATCAGAAAGCCCGCTACACGCTAAATCCATGCAAGGATTTATAACTGTTCTTCTACTACTGTAGTTGGTCGTTCAATAGATGAAAATATATCTGAAATTTTGCAACACATTGTTAATCATATTGTGGAAAAATCAGAAGAACCACATTTTTCTTTGAAAGAAATGCTAGTTTTCCGCGTGAAAATTTACCGCGGATCGATTGTTTGAAGAAACGTCTTAAACATTATTTTGGAGACAATATCCTTATTCACTCTGTGCCGAACGAGGTGATATGAAATTGAATATTTTGGCATTATTTTTTCTTCTAAATTCGTTAAAATTATAATATTTGTTTTTTTTCTCAAGCTAACCCAAATTAAATACAACAAGATTTTTTACATAGTCAAGAAGCTGAGATATTGATTATTTTGCAAACGCGACCGATTTTAAGTGCAGGAAACCCATATATATATTTACTGGAAGGAGAAGATACATAAGACAAATAGTTTTTTCGGTTTCTTGCAAGAGATGTCGTTTTTTTCTTTCTTCCTCCTTAGTTTTACGCTCTAATTTCTTTTGGAGTATTTTACTAACCTTGGCGTCAATATTGCCAATTGCAATTTTTCGAGTGGTTCGTTGATCCAAAAGAAAATCTCGTTCAGCTACAGGCACTTTGATTATGCAGGCACATTTTTCATAATCTTTACATTTATATAGTTGAATATCAAATAGTTTTTTTTCCGCTGAATTTCTGAACAAAACCACTCTTGCTTTATCACTAAGTTTACCGTCCCTTTTAAGAGATTTTTAAATATGACTGTACTCGTTGTAGTATTGTCTTATTTCATGCAATATCTGTTGGTCCGATACCACAGAAATAGAACTTTTTTCCGATAAAGATTTTAAGTCTTGTATTAACGGCACACAGACAACACTCCAGCTAGGTTCTTGTTTACTAGTTTCTAATAGTTTTTCTCAAATAAATAAGTAATATTTCATTACATCAAAATATGTGGGCAACACATTCTCATTAAATGGTTTTAGTGTGCCAAACACAGGACAAAACATAGCGCGTGCGAGGTATTTTAACAATAAATACTACAACCAGCACGTATAACACCACAGCAGCAACTAAAAAGAATTACACGTAAAATGACCGCAATTGAAAAATGACCTTGGTCCCATTGTCTGCAAGCGTAATACGATTAAAAATGAACACTTACCAAGTCGGACAGCCGATTTTATATAGAGACTATTACGGGCCCGCGTGATATAAAAAGACAATTTTCAAGGTCAGTTGGGCAACCAGAGATGACATCGTAGAAATCTGAAATTTTGCACACTGAATTGCAATAACAAAAGGCGACTTTTCCGCATATAGGCATTTTGAATTTCCAATAAACAAAAATTCGCTCCACGCTAATATACATGTGTAGGTATTCACACCTACAGTCTTTGAGCGAAACGTGTACGTACAGACGCGTACCAGCAATGGCCAGTATTGTCTTAAAGAATATTTTGTCTGTACTGGCGCGTGTCTGTGCACGTCTGTCCATGTCTGTAGCTCTGGCACGCTTAGTATGAATTAGTTTGTCTGTGCTGGTGCGTGTATGTGGCGTCAGGGATTTTTTTTCATATCGAATCAGGGATGAATAACTAAAAACTAATAGAATTGGTGCGAGGGTATTCCTTCCTATATGATTTAAGTGATTGCAGATACAGCGACACTCAAAGAAAAGATGACACGTGAAGGAGATTGTAAAAAACTGAAAGTACAGGGTAAGTACAAATTATTTATTGTAATAAAATATATGTTTACATTGACCCTTCTGGCGAATTTAAAGACGAAGCTGGTTTGTCTCTAACATCAAAGGCGGCAGATTGACTATTTCCTCATTGCCTTGGCATACTTCTCATATTTTTGACAACTGTATTTTCACTTGCATGAACATGGTTATCTTTTATGAAGTTGTGCAGAATACACGTAGTTAATATAACTACTTTATCTGCATTTTCAGGTTTTAGTTGGATTCTTCTGTTGTATATACGAAACTTTTGTGCTAATTGTCCAAAGTCATTTTCTACTACTTTTCTTGCACGTGACAATCTATCATTAAATACTCATTTGTACTCAATATGAATTTGTGGCTGAGAGTACGGTCGCATTAGATATGTTTTTATGGGAAAAGGTTCGTCGCCTATAATAGCATGCGGCATCAATATTTCAGTACCAGGTAGGTACTTTTCTTCTGGAACATTCAGAGTATTTGCCGCCAGAGATTTTCCAATCGTTGAATTAGAGAATATTCCCCGTTACTATTTTTTCCAAAAGAACCAACATCTACACATATAAATTTATAATTGGCATCAACTAATGTCATTAGCACGATTGAAAAAGTTTTTTATAGTTAAAATACAGAGAGCCATTATTAGCTGTAGCTGTTATAACGACGTATTTGCCGTCTATGGCTCCAAGACAGTTGAGAAAATTCCATACATTCCAAAATTGCTCTGATATCAATAACAGTTTTTCTTTATTAGGTGTTGGCATACATTCTTCTGTCATTTCCTGTATGAAAGC
This sequence comes from Galeruca laticollis, assembly GCA_963921935.1. Lineage (NCBI taxonomy): Eukaryota > Metazoa > Arthropoda > Insecta > Coleoptera > Chrysomelidae > Galeruca > Galeruca laticollis. The sequence goes on from OY998177.1 coordinate 4,393,298, forward strand.
TGTACATACTTCTATTATTATTATGCACAGTGCTGACACCAAGTCGATAAATGTAAGCTATACTCAAATATGAATCTCCGGTTGCCAGAAATCTCAAACAAGTTTATTATTTGTTGTTGGTATTTATCATTATTATTGGTTTCAGAAAAGAAGTGCAAGAAATCATGGGCTTTGTTACGTGATGCATTCCGACATGCCATAAAAAAGCAAAAAGAAACAAAAAGTGGACAAGCTCGTGGATCTTCAAGAAAATGGTGTTTTCTTTTGCCATATTTTAAAGAGGGACCCACTCTTTGCACTCTCCCAGCTAACGATGAAGACAAAGATAGTGGTGTCGAAGAAAATGATTCCGACGAAGACAATGAAGCAAGTTTGGGTTCTCCTCCTGATTTAACTAACGTAGCACAAAAATCTCCACTACCATAGCAAACAAGTGTTTCTGAAGCAACTGTGACTCAGCCTTCTACCTCTAAAAACAAACATTCAATTTCTGGATCGCCACAAAAATTTAAACTTGGGCCAAAACGGATGGAGAATCGCCAAAGAAATACTTTTTGTGATACGCCTTCAACCTCCGCCTTCAACCAATGAGATTCAGCAATTTTTTGATAGTATTGCCACTACAGTTCAGATATTCCTTCCTCGAGATAGAGCTATAGCCAAAGCTAAAGTATTTGCAGTGATATCTGAAATTGAGCAAGAAATTCTAGGTACAGATGGAAGAGATTCGAGTAGCACAACAGAAAATGCAAGTTCATCCACATCGTGTGTAACGCCAATGCCAGGATCATCATCGAATGATTTTTATACTATATTATCTTCGATTTCGTCAAGGTTTTCAGAAGGGGGGAATAATGCATCAGGACTACGAGGGTTCAACAATAATCGACAATCTCAACAAGAAAACAGCGTTGAAGAAACAACTGAATTTGCTCTACAAAATTATTTTACTGCATATGTTACTAAATAATAGTATTTTTTTAGGACAAGATTAACCAAACCAAATTTTTTGATGCCAAAAGCAAGGTGCAATTTTTAGTTATATATGTTGTCGTACATTTGTGGGTCAATTATGATAATTTTAATATACTTTAAGTAGTATATTTAAGTTTTATGTTTTCATACATTTGTGGGACGATTGAGATTATTTTAATAAATAATTTAAGCAGTGTGTCTTTCAAAATTAATTATTTATTAATAATAATCAAATCAAACAAACTCAAAGTTTATATTATTTATTTAAATGACCATAATGAACGTAAACAATTGTCAATTTCTCAGAATTTTCAACATTTTTTCAATATATTGTGGAATCATCTAGAAACAGTTAGTTTCATTTCAAACAGTAATGTGAATAGTATTTCAAATATACATTAGCAGTGAAGTGTGTATATAAATTAATATGTGAATATACCGTCTGTATAAATTTATCCCACCCGTCAGCAAAAACTACTTCCAATAAATAAGAAAATCATTACATTTGGCTTCAGAAGTGTGCGATTTCGTAACATTTTGTAAATTTGAATATTTCAAAAATATTTTAAATATGAGTCAACTGAAAACTCTATATCACGCTTTAGAGGAATCTAGACTTTAGTGTGGCATAATTGCCTGGAGTGCTGCTGCAAAGATATATATTCCACCAATTTTAATATTCCACAAGGGAATACTGAAAACCATGTATGGTAGATCAACTAAATACTCATTAAATTTATTATTTAAAAAGGCGAAGGTTAATTTAGTCTATGTCTAGCTCTTGTGACCCTATAATGGTTATTATATTATGTTGGCACTATCCGCCATCTTACCAATATTGGTGGAATAAAATAAAATTGTCCAATCTTCAAATTAGCACTGATTCAATTGAGTTCTTTTTATGACTAATTATTTGATAATCATCCATCGCTCCCCGTAAGGATTATTAAAGCGAAGTACTCTGTTGATGTATACCTGTACTTACGGTCGTAAACATGTATCTAATGAGACGTCAGTACATGGAAGTCAAATAGACATACACTGTTTGTATGCATGTGTGGAAATCGAGCAAGTAATGGAGAAATTATTGATTTCACGTTAGTGGTATAGGACACGTTAAGAGTGCTCTCTCAATCTTCCTTCTCCTTTCGGACGTTTCTGCGGTAGCCAACATTACTCAGGGCGCGCTTCATAGCGAGTAATCGGTAAAATGCTTACATAATGAAACTCGAAATGTTTACAGCCGTTTGAAGGGTGGCTTCTTAGTGGTTTCTCAAGAAAATTGCGTTCGGTGTATTGGAATCATTATTGCTGAAATTGCTTCTATTCAATTTCGAATATAATCTAGATTTACAGGATGCGAAATATATGTCGGATGCTAAAAATATGCAATTGCTTTACTTCACATCAAATTGATTGAATTGTGAAGTAAAAGAAATCAAACAATATGCATAATGGCAAATAAATCAGACAATACTAAAGTAATAGAAAATAGTGCTACTGAGTATAGAATGTTAGAAAACAGTCATTTTTTCCATTTAAACACAATGCCACTCGACATTTATCGCATTTAGTGTATGTAGAACACTTGCAGGATGGGTATTTGCACCGCATTTTGGAAGTTTCAATGAGAGGCCAATGCCCTATTTGATCAGTCCTTATTTCTTTTGGTGGTACATGTTGAGTTGGCCCCCTCTATTGTTTTGCGGCAATTTCGGATTGCAGACCACTACTTGGCGTGCCTCGCTTGGAAGAACAAGTTCCAGCTCTTGTCAGTATTTCTGCAAATTTGGATCGCAAGTCTGCTTGATTCATAAAGACAGTTCCTCCTTTTTCCTGTTGAACCCTTTTATATAAAAACCAAGCATTAACCATGGTCAAATCTAGTAGGTGGTAAAACAGTCTTTCTACTCTTTAGGGTAATTTTGTAACGACCCATGTTGCTATCTAGTAGATCTACTCCACCCATGTGCCTGTTGTACTCTCGGATAATATGGGGGTAATCAACTTCAACTATCTTCTTTTGCTTGCGGTCATATCTACAAACTTTTGAAAGTGGTTGGTTGCCAACAAATGTGGATAGAAGTGTTACATACTTGTTATCTTTCCAAATAAAGGAAGAAACGTCAACTCCATCAACACATGAAACATATTCGTGACAAGTGGCACGAGGTAAAGTCTTAAGTGCGGTTTTTGTGGGAAGTTTGCAGTTGGTGATACGATTCGTTCGTACAGTACCCAAGCAATACACACCTTCTTTTGCCAGGCGTGTTATTAGTGGTATACTGGTATAGTAATTATCATGATAAAGTCTGTAATTTTGTTTACGAGGAATATCTTTAGTTAGTCTTACATCTAAATTTCCAGTAAATCCCAAGTGCTCCAGGTTATTGCCTTCATTTTTTTCCTGCCCATATATATCAAGCTTGAAGCCCCATTTATGAGGCTTCATAGGCATGTACGCTTCATCCAGGCTTAGATACTGTTTCATGGGTACTGAAGAATATTTTTCATTCAAGGAGTCAATGATTGGACGAACTTTGTATAACTTGTCATGCCCTGCCTGGTCACGGGAAATACATTTTAAGTTGTCATTGAAATGTTTGATCTGTCGAATTCTCTTAAATCTGTTCACATTCATAACATTTTTTATATTTAGAAATTCTCAATTTTGGCTCCAATACGAACGCACCGAAGGCATGCGAACTAAGGACATGTAAAAAATGATTCCAATGAATTGTCGTATTTCTTCATGAGAAAAAACTGGTGATGGTCTCTCAGGTTTATTCTGGACTGCGTAACTATTAGTTTCTTGAACGATTTTTTGGAAAATATCCTCATTAAAGAAATAAGAGAAAAACTGGTAGGGAGTTTTAAGCTGAAGATAATTTGGACCAACATTTGATTTTCCATGGAATCGAAGTTGATCTTCGTTTAAAACCAGATCTTTTTCTCTCCAGAGAATATTTTTAGACTTTACCTTGTTCTTATCTGCCGACTTATTTTGTCATTGTTCTCCTTCCAAAACTTCTTCCACCGCCACTGTCAGCTCCCGCATTTCGGGATCTTCTCTTTCTTCGATATTAGACACACCTTTTTATGTTTCCTCATTCATACAAGGGTGAAACGTGGGGTCTTCCAAACTGTCTGTGTCACTGAAATCCTCATCCCCACTCTCCAGACCGTTAAAACCTTCCCAAAACTCAGCAATCTCTTTTTTGGTAAGTGGTTTGTTCCTATCTGCCATAATGTGGAATCTAAAAAAAAAGTTATTGCCACACACTATTCATTCTCTGAGTGCATACTGTAGCCTAACGGCAACAAAATAAAACGCATGGTGCACAAAAAATAATAAAATTTATACACTTTCAAATAAAGCTGCAAACACAAAAATTAGTTTATAAAATAATGTTTTATCTTATTGTGAACGTTTTGACAACTGAAGCATAAATAACATAAAAAAAATAAAAGCCAAAATGTACGTTTTTTCAAACACACATATATTTTACTTACCTACACAAGTAGTACAATTTTTTTTGCAAAAAACGCTGTTTTTAACACAAAAAACGAGGCATAAAATTTTGGTCATAAAACACCCAGTGTATTCGCTGACAGCGATTTAAAAAATAATGCGTTGCAGCTGAAGTATCGCCACCTGCAAAGAAAATTCGACACTATTTATTTATCCGGTAAGGCAACATAAATGCTTCGACCTTTCCTCTCCATCAATTTATCAACAACTTTTTCTGTATATCTGCAACAATGTAACATTTTCTCCCAAAATAAAAATTATTGAGCGAGTAACAGCGGGAAAGGTATGCTCTACCTAGTGATTCCCAGGCTTTTTGAGAAAGCTATATCTGAGAAGAAATAGCTTACTAGAAATTTATGTAACTAACATTTGTTGCGAAGATGTTAAGCACCGAGTTATTTTTGCCGACCAGAGAAGTCTAGTGATTTGTGTTTAATTATGGGTTGTCTTACATGCACATATTTGTACGGAACACTTTAAACTGAAGAAAATATATTATTACCATTAAATAATTACACAGGAATAATAAGTAATATGAAATAACAAAATGGCGAACTTTTTGTGTATGACAATTGAAAATCTGGTCTTCTTCTCTTTCTTTATCTCCTGCTGTCAGAGGCCTCGTCGACTAATCGTTACAATTCTCCCCTCTGCTTCACGAATCGTCTCGAGAGTAGAAGCACGGAAGTTGGAGGTTGCTCAACAACAGAAGCAAGTATTGGGTTCAGCAATTCTTCTATTCGGTGGACCTATGGGTTGGGTTTCAGCCTCTTCTTCCGAGGTATTGTCTTGCGGCGTATCTCCCACAACAGGACAACTGGAGCTTGTGGGAGACGACAACTCAGATTCGGGTGCAGTCGTCTCTGATGTATCCAAAGGATACTTGCGTGGTCGACCTATTTTTCGGATTGGTCGTACCGCTGCTGGAGCATTACCATTGGCGAGGCTGTGGTACGGAGTCAATGTTGATGCGGGATATTTTCCAACCACGTGAAAAGGTTTTCTAACGGTACCAACTCCGTAAGTTGTCGGAGTAACCACTTTTATCGGTATAGTCTTTGGCACGATCTTCAGCTTTCTCGTGATTTTCGCAGGCTACACTCAAGGTTGTTGCTAAAGTCTGTAAATAAGGTATTACTTCGGGGACAAGACTGTCATAATCCAGGATAGCACGAGGGTTGCGATTAGCGTCATCTGGCGTTATTAATTCACGCCCGAACGTAAGAAAAGTAGTACTAAAACCGGTTGATTGCGACTGCACTGAATTCATTGACAAATGTTTAGCCGGTAATTTGTGTTTCCACTGGTTATGATACTTTTCTGTCAAAATTGACAACTGACACTTGAAGTCGCGGTTTTTTCGTTCGACCGGGTTAGCGGCGGGGTGATATACAGAGGTGAGTGTTTTCTTGGAGCCTGGGCTACTAGTTGCATACTTTCACTTACGAACTGCTTACCATTATCACTAATAACTCTTCTTGGAGTTCCATATCTTAAAATTATTTCATCGATTAAGCATCGTGCGCACCTTTCTGCAGTAGCCTTCTGCAAAGGAAATAGTTCAACCCATCTACTAGCAGTATCCTCTATTATGAAAACCCATTTGTAACCATCCATAGTCTCCGGGAATGCGCCAAATGGATCAATTGATGGGATTTAAAACCTTTTCTGAACAGGTGTTTGCAATTGTCCAGCTGGTTTTAATTTATTTGCTATGTAGCACTGACACTCAATACAGTTTGACACATACTTCGCAATAGTTGTTCGCATTCCTGGCCAATAATACCGTTTAGCAATTCTTCGATAAGTCCTTTCAGCACCATAATGGGACAAAAACTAAAAAGAATTTTTAAGTAGCTAAGGTAGCGATACTAAATACTTGAAAGCAACAGTGAGATAAAACCCAAAATATTTTAAATTACGCTACAAAAACTTGAATAATTCAATAGTTATTGCAAGGCAATTGCCTATCCTAATTATACTGTAAAATTATTTTAGTTCAATTATTATAGCCGTTATCTCATTGTTGCGTTAATGTTGTGAATTGATTTTCTTTCTAGCTTTTGCCTCCGCAAATTTTTGTATTAAATAGTTAATATACATTTTACCCGCCTCTTGTGCCTACTATTTCGTAAATAATTTTTAATTTGGAAAGGGATCTTTTAGCTGTAGCAATACTACTGGAAGGGTACTGGAACAGTACTGGAAGAGTTAAAAATAATAATAAGGTTGTTGTTACCCCTGGAAAATTTGATGATAAAGTGTTATTTTCCATAATTAAGAACACAGTAAAGTCTCTAATATTTTGAAGGGACGCAATTTTTTCCTTTAACGGCATACTAAACGCGACTATCTCTAAAGCAAAAGTGTTGCTGCGGACATAAATAATTCTTTTGCAGTCAAAGTTATCAAAACTTGGGAACATAGGAATCTAAATTGATTCACAAATAACTCCATTCCCTCAAAACGATTACCTAGTTAGTTAATTACAGAATCAAATATTTTGTATCATATATTAATCCTGAAATAGTTTTCTCGACTAGAAAATACATCATTTGTATTAGACTCATCATAGTGTTTTTTTCGTTTCAATTGCATTTTGTCTTCAAATTCAGGGTTGATATTCCATGATCTTGATATACCAACTGCCTCATTCTTTAAATTTATATAAATATTCCTTTATTCTTTGAGATCTTTGACAGGCAAATTTAGACGTACTGATGGCTTTAGTAAGTCTAATTCTTTTTCTTGTAAGACTTGGGATACTACGTTGGTTTTTTGTAAGATTTTTAAACAAATAATTAAAATAAAAATAAATTCAAATTTCTCAATAGATTTTATCAACCTTCTCAATTTGTCTCTCTCATCTTTTTTTGTTGTGGTTAAATTTATGTTTGTAAGTGCTTTAATTACACCTACGTATCTATCTTTCAGAGCAAACAATGAATCAACTCTTTCAACCCATCGAGTAGGGTTTAATCATTTTAATTTGATAGAAAATTCATCAGTAAATGAGCCTAGACTATCCCATCGATTAACGTCCAAAAAATTTGTATAAATCTGCCAAAACCGTCAAAAAATTCCTAACTTCAGTCACCTCAGAAACTGTGTCATTTATCACAAGATTAAGATTGTGTGCTGCGCAATATATATATATATATATATATATATATATATATATATATATATATAAAACATGTAGGAATATCGCGTGATACGTGAACAACAACAACAAAGAGATTCATGGGTAATTCACGCAAAATAAGGGCTACTGAAATAGAGTGGTAACCGTGGACATGCATGTTTCTGGCTCATTTTGCCTCTTCAGCACGGCATAACCCAATAAGGATATGAAATCCGTTATTTTATGTTTTCCCATGTTTCGATTAACATCTTTGCTCCCAAATTTCACATCCTTATTTGGTTATGCCGTGCTGAAGAGGCAAAATGAGCCAGAAACATGCATGTCCACGGTTACCACTCTATTTCAGTAGCCCTTATTTTGCGTGAATTACCAATGAATCTATTTGTTGTTGTTATATATATATATATATATATATATATATATATATATATATATATATATATATATATATATATATAAGCTGCATTCGACTTAACAAACTTTATGCGTTTTTGGACACATGATTAAACACCAAATGCAAATGTGATGGCACCATCATATCCCTGCATCCTGTATTTTTAATGTAATGACCTTAATATGTCAGTTGTTATCTCTGTCGCTCTCTGATCTGAAACATTGGTGAATCCTATAAAACTTTCCATAATTTTAATTCCCACAGAATCATAAAACTCGTTTTTTTCTATTTCGACGTAACGAATGCCTTTACTCAGTTTGTTAACTTTTATTATATCCTGGGTTGTACTCATAATGATAGCAAAGAATGGACTTTTCTTTATTTTTAAGTATAAATGTTTTCGCAGTGACTTTCCTAGATAGCCAATTAACTCGTTTTGTATAGTAGGACTTTTGCCAAAGCTAAAGTTATATCAATTAGCCGGCAAAGTACTTTCTGCCAAAAACAAGTAATATGATACTGCGCTTTTTCGTGCTGTTTAATTTTTTTTGAAAGACCTTACCAATCGTTTAATCCATATTTCCACTTAGTATTTATAGAAGCAGATAGCCAGCAAGGTGCAAAATAGGCTTTCTTCTCTTTCACCGAATAACATAACCAACTCCTGGGAGATATTTGTTCTGCATTGCTTTTTTTGAAATAACAAATATCGGAAAAACTTCCTTTTTCGTTATTTTAGGTTGGTAGGATCCTTGGTTGATAATAAACATTTTCAACTTATCAGTCAGTTCCACTTACCCTGCGGGCTCTACTATGACGATAGTTATAGATTCGGTTTGATTGGTTGTTAGTACATTCATTGACGCCTAAGACAGAACTTGAAGTACTGCATGTTTGTGATAAGGAACAAGAACTGGATTTCCTTGAATAATTAACAATTAGAAGACACTTAAGAAACCCACTTTATCAAGTTGTCAATGAACTGATAAATATAGGGAGTTCTCCACTTTTAAACTGTCTTCTTAAGTGATAATTGTAGAGATCAGCAGATACAATTTTCCTGGTTTTCTATATCATTGCACAGTTATACTGTTTGGAAAAAATATATCCAGGATATACCCACAGGGCTAATAATGTCTAAGGTTCAATATTTGTAATATCGTACTTCTTTTTTTTCTATTATAACATATATTAAGTCAATCACAAGGTAGGTCACTTCTTGGTCTAGCCAAAAATAATGATTCAACATCAGGTAGGCATCAAATCAAATGTAACTTCTGTCATTCTGACGATGATATTTAATGTCGAAACAATTGTCAAATTTCTTAGAACTTTTAAAATTTTTTCAATTTATTGTGGAATGATCTAGAAACAGTAAGTTTCATTTAAAACAGTTATATGAGTAGATTCCACGAAATAAGGGTCAAGACTGTTAATTTCACTCTTCATTATACTTTTCTCTTAATTTCTTTTAAATAAGTATTATTTGTTTAATGTCTGTTAAGTTTAAGTATTTGTACAAATGCTTATTTACAAAACACTACGTAAAAGACGGCTGAACTGCACGCATGCGCAAAAAGAACTTGTGATGGAAAGGTCTATTTGTTGAATAATTTTTAGTTTAACTTGATACAAAGAGCTATGCAACAAACAATTACAATAATATACAACAATAAAAAAAAATAAAAAAATAATATAATTTGTTCGTAATATTCATAATGAAAGAACAATTACTGACATTTTGCAAATTGATAGCAGATCCGGTCAGTTCATTAAATGGATGGCTTATGGTACGGCTTGATGAACGCTGAGGACAGTTAATAATACGGCTTGATTAAGGTTGATTCACCTTAGCACAGTTGTTTAAATAGGTCGATGAAGGTTGACTTAACGTAGAAGGGCAGCTATTCATGTGGATTGATGAAGATTGATTCACCTCAAGACCGTTGTTCAAATGGATCGATGGCGGTTGACTTAACTTAGGACAGCTGTTCATGTGGCTTGATGAAGGGCTCAAGGCAGAAGGGTAGATGTTCGTGGCTAATATTTTATTAGACAAATCCTTTTTTTGATTTGTCGAATCATCAATGTAGCTCTCGGCTACAGTCGTCGATTGCCAACCTCCGAGTCTCTTGACATTAGTTGTATCTGCTCGAGAATCGGTCAACATGGTAGCCGAGGAACGACGGAGACAATGTCCTGTATATTGCTCTGGATTTTTCAATTACTGTAGATGTAGGTATTCTCGAAGGCATTTTACGGAATGAATTTATTCCAACACATGCTCCTTGGCCATACTGCACAAAAAAACGCCTGTGCGGAGTGTACGGTTTCCGTAACTGTGCATATTTATGGAACAGTTGTGAATAATGCCCCTGATTCGTTTCATTGGATACTACAAAGTATCTTGAAGTATTGTTTTTACTGCCGGGGATGTATGTGATTAACCATTATCTTGCAAAACTCATCGCGCCTGCAAGCACCGGCCAACTGGAAATCCGAAAATGGTTACTAGAAGGTAAATTTGATCAGGTGCTCTTTCCATAAATCTGGAACCTTTACTTTTGTCAAAGATTTTGGTCTTTTTCGGAGGGTATCCCACCTTTTGCTCTTTAAAAACGATGTTAGCTTGGAACATCTACTGAAATCCAAGTTTCTTTTGACTTTAAGGACACTTCTTAACTTAGAGTACTTACTCCATAAAGTATGTGGCTGAAATATTTTCCATAAATCTGCAAAATAAAGAAATGTGTGCGGAGAAGTAGTACTTTGCGCATGCTCGTAGTAAAAAGAACAAAAACCATATTACTCTCTTCAATTATTTCCTATCGGAAAAATATCAATGAATAATTTCTAAGAAGCGAAGCGGTCTCTTTGGCATTGGCGGTAACACCAATATTGCCGCGACGCTGCGCCACCCGATTTTTTCGCCATATTATAGGTATTATAGTTTGCTGGGATAAACTCTAGACTCAATTAAAAAACGCAATTTTACATAGATCACTTAATTTGTTGTCGCCTGGATGAGTTTTCCTTTCCTCGAGTACAGTTAGAATTGCAGCTAGCTGCTGGCCTGGCCTTTCGGCTGACTTCAATGAGGCCAAGAGATTTCTCATATTTTTTTTCAATGGAATTTAGCAGTACTTTACATTTGATTTATTAAAATGGTCGCTGTTTCCTCTCATCCGGTTGTTATTTGATGTTTGAAATTTTTAAATAATGATTAGCTTAGCTTCATTGTTTTAGATTAGGAAGGACCTAAACATAATGTTCTAAAAGATGCTACTAAAAAATTATATATTTTTGATAAATGTCTCAATGTAGTTATATGCTGTGGAGCCCATATACGTGTGCAAAATTTAAGGTGAATGAGACAATCAGAAATAATTTAAAATCGACTTCCTATATTGTTATTAGGGAAGCCAATAAAATAAGAAAATAAAAAGTGAAAGATAGAACAAATAAAGTATAAACTATAAAGTAAGGGTCGAGGCAGTTAATACTTATAGTAGGTACTCATACTTACCTACTACTATTTTAATAACACCACACCGTCTATACAGGTGTTAATAGCTACTTTAGCTTTGCCACCGTATACAGAAACTGTTTTTGTACAGTGCCTATGCAGATTCAAAAACATCAAACGACAAAACAGAGTACAGACACACATCGAGTCTGAGCTACTGGGGCGTTTGCCCCTTCAGGCCCCTTCGGAGCCATAGCATTAAGTTCTTTCGGAGCTCCGTCAAGCTGCCCCCCCCCGGTTAGATTTTTGTTACCAAAATGCTAGCACACATTAAGGGCACCTAGCACAACCTAGCACAACAAATTTTATAGCTAGCACACCAACAGCTCACAATAAAAAAAATTTAATTCGGGTGGGGCCAGGTTAACGCTAGTCCCCCCCCCTTCCCCCCTCCCCCCGGTTGGAATTTTTCCGCCAAAATGCTAGCACAGATAAAGGACACCTAGCACACCTTTTTTTATAGCTAGCACACCAACAGCTTACAATAAAAATGCTTTCGAATTCGGGTGGGGCCAGGTTAACGCTAGCCCCCCCCTCCCCTTCCACCCCTCCCCCCGGTTGGAATTTTTCCGCCAAAATGCTAGCACAGATAAAGGACACCTAGCACACTTTTTTTATAGCTAGCACACCAACAGCTCACAATAAAAAAAAATTTTATTCGGGTGGGGCCAGGTTAACGCTAATTAAATTGAAACGGCAACAATTTCGAGCACCGCAAAACATAAGGTATTTTCTTATTTCGAAGTTCTTTCATGAAGTAATACCTAAGTAAGATAAGTGTAATAATTAAAATTATAATTTGATAATTTGTATTCGGGTTTTATTTTGAATTACAAACAACTTTCTTTTATAAACATTTTGGTTTAAATAATAAATAATGGTACTGAAATTGACTGTCTCGACCATTACTTCGTGGAATATGCTCATATTAGTGTTTTTAAATGAAACTCAAGGTCTCTGGTTAATTCCACAATTGTCAATTTTTTAGAATTTTCAATAACTTGTATTATATTGTGGAATTAACCAGAGACCTTGAGTTTCATTTAAAAACACTAATAATGGTACTTCTCTCTTGAAGCATATTCATGTTTTAACACTTTATTAATACCTTGTACATCTGATCTAAGATAACGACTTTTCTCCTATTGTGAACTCCATTCGTGGACATACTGTATCGACAATGGTTAGATGTACCGAATTAGTTCATAAAAGAAAATTTGCTTAAAATTGTATTTTCTACAAGGTGTGCTACATTTGAAAGATTCAGCCAACGAAAAAAAAATTCTTGAGCACAGCGCCATCTACATATTAACATATTTAAAGTAAATCCAAACTTGAAGATCTCTTAACGCTCTACACAATAGCTTCTACAGAATTAAAATATCCCTTTCCAAACTAACCGGGCTGGGAATTTTATTGAAACACCCTGTAACCTTATATCTTATTTTTCTCAAGACGTTAAGAACAGCTATATCCCCAATCAAATGCTTCTGCTTGTTACATATTTCAATATTAAGTGGAAACTCAATCAATCATTGAACTAGAAAATTGAAACTGACCATTGTATGTTGGATACAATGGAAATAATCAACCGGGATATATCTGAATGTAGCGGTGTTTTTTTTTAATATTTATATACTCTAGGTTAGTATTTGCCTATAGTAGAATAGACGTTTGTTATTAGGTAGGCATCACTGAAATTATTAAAGGTGCATGACAGAAGGCATTTGTTGATTAAAAATTGTGAAAGTTACCGGCTCTATGGCAAATTGTCTACAGGAGGAGAAGGAGAAAATCTCTGCATTCAAATTTTAAAATCTATCTAGGTACTTATTTTGTAGGCACCAGCAAAAATTGATTTTGTCTGTACTGCAATATAAATCGTATCTCATTATTGGGAATAAATAACTGCTCTTCTATAAAAGTTATAAGATAGTTTTTCTTATTTTGATGATTAGTTTGAGAAGTAATTGGAATGGGAGATTTTATCATGCAAATATTGGAATAAGCAGGGAATGGAAAACATAAGAAACAATTACTATGTTTATACACTGTAAGAAGCTTAGAGTATAGAAAACTACAGAGATTATGTTCCCTTGTTTATGAAATTTGGGTTTGAGAAGATAAATCTCATTAGAGGGTACATCCTCTTTGAATAGTGGTTTTCACTAGACATCATCATTAAAATTAATATAAAGATCCTGGAAGTTGACATACTGGCAACGTTAAGGGTAGAGTCTTATAACGCCTTTCTGGAGTCCAGCCGTTTAAAGAGTTTTGTGAGGTTTGACCAATAATGACTAATATCAGTCTGTGCAATCTAGTTTGGTTGTCCATAATATTACGTGCAAGAATTGTTGAGATAGTAGAATCGAAACATTTTCAATGTAATACAAATTTTTGAAGTTCCATAACACTTCTGTAGATATAAGTTTTGTGCCGCTTTATAGGCCAGCAAATCGTACACAAAAAAGGCCTAAAATCGCAAGTGAACGGCTAGTTCTGATTTTTTGGTATGTTATTTGGGACTATGAGAGAAGTCTAAATCCAATTTTTCAGGAACGAAAACCTTGTGCTTTTTTCGTAGTACTTCAAAAACCTCGAAATTTCTGCCGTTATGCTGGTTTTCTTGCTATAACTTTCAAACGATGCGTTTGTCGTTAATGGCTATTCCATATTTATTTAAAGCACCTAGATAAAATTTTATATGAAACGAGACCAAATGTAGCTCTGTAGGTCTAATAGTTTCTGAGATATGGCCTTTCAAAAATTGCTAATTTTGTCCAAAAAAGTCAAATTTTATTTTTTGGCCAAATTTGGACCCAAAAATCAGTGAAAATACGTATTCTACGGAGGAAGTTATGATGATATAAGTTATAGTAATATTAATTAGCTTTAATTTAAGTTCAACCGTACGTCTTTAGGTCTGATGGTTCCCTCACAATCCTCAAATAACCAAAAATGAAAAAATCGTTTTTTTCGTAAATTTTACCTTACGAGTTCTAATGATAATAATGGGTAAGTTACACACGAAAAATAGTAGATACTCTTAAGAAACGACTGTAATTCAATTCTGAAAGGTATATTGCACGAACAAAAAAGTTTAGAAACGTGAAAAAATTATGCACCCTCAGATTCTGAATAAAATAGGTAATACCATAGATGATGAAATAATTGATTGATAATTGATCAATGAAATCTGTAATTCATTTTTTACATCTAAATAATATTTTTTCTGAACCATTTTGCCTGCTTCGTAGATGATTTTACGACTATAAGTTAGTTGGAGTGATGGGCCGGACGACTGAAGGGAGGGTGTCAGGTAACGGGTAGCAGGTGTCCTTTCACCCCCTCCCCCCCCACAAGATAACTTTCACTCTCGCGTGGAGGGGTCTGAAAAAATAAAACCGTTGTTACTACTCAGTTTGAAAGGAGTATGCTTATAATAACGATGTCGGGTCCCTCGGGCAGTGGCTTCATTTGTTCCAATTCGCTCGATGACGGTTATTAAGTCATATCAGTGAGAAGACATGGAATTTAAATTTTAATAGAAGTGAGTGAAAAACGTGGACTTAAGCAACACAATTTCTACGGGTATGACGTATTATTTGTTAGTACCTTTATGACGAATACCTTTTTATTTATTGCTCTGTGACCACTTTTAAAACGTATCATCATCAATCAGTCATCATAGTTGGAGAGGATGTAGATCTCCTCGTCCTGCTGAATGCTTTGGGATCGGATGCAGGAAATGTTTTCTTCCAGAAAAGTGGCAGAAGTGATTCTGGCCCCTTGCAATATTCAGCAAAATCTTTCATAAGTGGAGAGCCTGCAATCGCCCCTGGTTTCGTACTTTTCCTTCTCGCCTTCACAGGGTGCGACACCAACTCTGCCCTTTTCTGGTATGGGAAGAACAAACTGTGGAGCGCCCTTCAAAAACACCCTCAACCCATCACCATGGCAGAAGTGTTCCTACAGCCTGACACCTCCCACCGGGTAATAGCTGATACTGGCACTAAGTGCCTGGTGGCACTTTATGGAGGAGACATCAACAAGGACACCCTTCACACCTCAAGGTATACCATTTTCGTCAGTACAGCAGCCTCGGCGAAGGTGTATCTCGCACGTTTGCCCCCCACTGAGGATGCATCTGCTCTGCATTCTTATAGAGCCTACCATCAAGTTCAAAAGTTGATGGGGGCCGAAAAGCCGGCCACTGAATGGGGATTGAAAGTCGCCGAAGGTGGGCTCATCCCCATAACGATAACATCCGAAGTGGCATCCCCTCCACTTCTGAAATTTATATAATGTGGATGCAAGAAAAGGTGCACCAGAGGCGGCTGTTCCTACCAAAAAGCAGGGCTAAAGTTCTCCGCACTTTGTAAGTTCTGTTTGGGAGTGCCCTGCCAAAACTTCAGCATTGTCCTCTATGGAGAAGAAGACAAAGACGTCGACGACCCTCAACCCTTGGGTCTCCTAGAACATGAGCCTCCTCAGAAGCGGTCGAAATGATAAACCAAGAAGGAAATTGTACATAGCTTGTACTTTGTAAATAACTTGTACTTTATAAGCAAAAATAACTTTTTTATTAACTGTTTTATCTGCTACCATTTTGTTGTTGATATGTATAATATACCTCTCAGAATTAAATTACAGACGTTTCTTAAGAGTATCTATTATTTTTTGTGTGTAAATTACCCATTACCATCATTAGAACTCATAAGGTCAAAGTTACGAAAAAAACGATTTTACCATTTTTGGTTATTTGAAGATTGTGAGAGAACCATAAAGCCTAAAGACGTAAGATTGAGCTTAAATGGAAGCTAATTAAATATCCTATAACTTCTATCATCATATCTTCCTTCGTAGAATACGTATTTTCCCTGATTTTTAGGTACAAAGTTGACAAAAAGTTTAAATTTCACTTTTTTGGAGAAAATTAGCAGTTTTTGAAAAGCCGTATATCAGAAACTATTGGACCTACAGAGCAATACTTGAACTTGTTTTGTAGCAAATTTTTTCTACTTCAAATAATTATGGAATAGCAATTCCCGACAAACGCATCGTTTCAAAGTTATAGCGAGAAAACCAGCATAACGGCAAAAATTTCGAGGTTTTTGGAGTACTACGAAAGAAGCACAAGGTTTTCATTCCTGAAAAATTGGATTTAGACTTCCGTAATAGTCCCAAACAACATAACAAAAAATCAGAACTAGACGTTCACTTGCGATTTTAATGTACAATTTAACTAGCCTATCATGGATTTTGCAAAACTTAGTATCATTTGAAAGAGAAATCAATGTTCAATATAATAATGTAGAATATTTTTATTTCAGTTTTTTGTGACGATCGCCAGGGGGACTTGTTTGAACAATTTTTTTGGAATTTTCAAATGCGGTGCTATGTTTCTAATTCATTTACTCGAAAGAGTATATAATTTGAAAAAACAGTCTGTGCAACCTAGTCTGTGAATTAGATTATTCGTATGCCAAATAAAGGCATTGTACTGTTTTATGGACAAGTTAGTTACAGAGATTGATATTTACCGGTTAGTTACCAAGGATTGAGGTTGATATTGAGAGGGTACAAATAATATACCATATAAGAATTTGAGTGACGGTTTTAGTTATTAATTATCCAGAAGATGATTGAAATTGATTAAATTTTTTTAATCATGTCAAGAAGATGTCAGTTATCTAATTAGAAGAATTTGCTCTAATGGTTAACCTGTTATCACATTATTTGGATTTCCATTGGAAAATGCATCAAAAAAGGTACTGTCTCATTCAAAATTGGTAGTAAATTTTAAGGAAAAGCTGAAATTATATCATCTGTATATTTCTCTACAAAGGGGCTACTGTGATATGTGTGTTAAACAAGTCATCAAAAATATAACGTGCAACAATTATTGACAGACAAGAATCAAAGCTCTGTGGATGTAAATACAAAGCGTATCAGTTCCATACTATTTCTGTTGACGGAAATTTCCATTCAACGAGTTTCAATTATTTAAGTACCAATTAATTTGATCCTGTATCATATTCAAATTTATTTCAAAAGTTGAATTAAGTGTATTTAAAACATATATTTTGTACCCACTAAATTCAGAGAAACAAACTAATAAAAACACAGTCAAGCTAGTAATAAATGTGTTTCATATCCATTATTGATTTATAGCTAAGAAATTTCAAACACATTTACTATGCCATTTGGATAGTTTATTTTCATAGCTCTTATACTTCATGTGAAAAGTTTCATTGAACGAGATCTTAAATTGTTCTAACTTTTTTAGAAAAAAATCTTTATTTTTTTATGTTTTCCATAAAACTCAAGTTTCTCGCTAGTAGAGCAAACTGTCTTGGGCCCTATCTATTCCATCATTCTCTCGATCTCCGATCTACCGTTTTCACTTATTCTTTTGCTAAACTACCCCTATTATGCGGTTCCAAAACAGTTTTATGGTTTCATGAGGCTCTGTGATTGAAGCTTTATTTAAAGCTAGTAGTCCGGAAAGCACTTGTTGACTTTTGAATTTTTCACCGTCTCAGTAATATCTTGCTTTGTGTAAAATTAAAAACGCGGTCAAATGAAAAAATATTGTGGCGCTTAACATTTTTTGTCAGGGGAATACAAAGTCAGACGGCAATGAAAATATTTGATCAGATCATCTTTATTTTTTCTTATAAAATTAACAATCAAGTGTTTGAAAAGGCACAAAATAGAACTTTTCTTTGCATAAAAAAAGTCTATTCAATACAGTTTCCAATGAGTCAATCTATTGTGTAGGTAGACATTATTTAAAATAAAAATATTCCTCAAAACTTAAATTCAGTTGATACAAAAATTTTTATGAAGATCTCTATTACTGATAAATTCCACCAACCTTAATTATTTCATTTCATTTTTCAATAAAATGCTTTTGCTATTGATATTTTAAGTTATTTTGTAACAAGGATACGTATCAATTTTCCAAAGTTTCCAAGCATTTCTCAGCTTCTTCAATGTTGGTTTGGAGTAGACCGAATGCTTTATTCTGCCTCCAAAACACGAAACTATTTATACGAGTATAAGCTGCGTTTGAATGAGTTTCATGAATTAATAAGCCAATGCCATTGTAAAGTAGTTTCAGTAGTGTTGAAGCAATGTGATTGGCCCCTGAATTTGTCACTTCCAGTCTCTCACCACATGCCTAGAACTCTAACATTGTAGATTTGGTCAAATTTTTCTGACTGCATCTGTCTCTCTGATACCAATGAATTAACAGTTAACAATATGGAATCCGCATTCTTGATTTACTGGTCGATGCGATTTTTGTAACAAAATTATTTTTATAATGCTTACACCTTCCAAATAATATAAAAAATATTCATAAAGCCTCAATATGTACCACTTTTAAATATGTTCTGTAGATCCTTTTTTGTTCGCAGGTAGTAAATTTTATGAAAGGTTATCAACGATGGGATAAAACAATATAATTTGTTCAAAACTTCATTTAGAAATAAAATAATTGAAGTTTTAAACTAATTATATTGTTTTATTTCATCGTTCAGTAGGGATCTTCATCAAGTAAAAGCCTCATCAATCAAATTATTCAAGAGTTATCAAATTGGCCTGTATTATTGCAGAAAGATTTCATAAAAGGAAAAAAATGAAATGTGTTATAAATAAATATTTTTGATTTGTTGTATGTTATGTCAGTTTAATATCAATTATACAAATATAGTCGATAAACAACGTTAAAAAACCAGTTACGTCATTTTTTAAATAAATATTAAACGTACCTGCTCTGTATGTGGCTTTTTTAATGTACTTAAGAAAAAACCTTACGTGTTACAGTTTTTTCTGGGCATTCACGTATTCTGATAGGTTCATTCTACTATAGTTTGCTATTCGGCTTTATGTTACAGCACACATTTTTTTTTGTCTACCAGTGTTATTTTCTCAATTTTTCCATGGCTTTAATTTCATTGGAACACGAATACAAATAATCTTCAACATAAAAGTTTCTTGGCATTTATATTCTTAACATGTGCTGCATAATGAGAAAATGAGGAGCCAAAAACCATCACATGCATTTCATAAACATCTGCCTGCTATTTTCAGTTTGTTAGCACGATACAGCCTGTATACAAGTGACCAATTTTATGATTTGAATATTTTTCGGGGCTTCTTATAGATGAACCTTATTGATTTTTAGCTCACCAGTGCTAGTACAACGGGTGCTATGGTACCTGCAGTGCCACATGTCCTTTTTGGAGAAATTTCGGGTTGTTAGCACGATACAGCCTCCGGAGTGTATACAAGTGACAAATTTTATGATTGGATATTTCTCAAGGCGTCTCACATATGTACCCTATTGATTTTCAGCTGACTAGAGTGAGTACAGCGGATCCGATAAATCTAGATAAACTACATTTTTAGTTATTTTTGGAGAAATTTCGGATTGTTAGCACGATACATTCGCCGAAGTGTATACAAGTGAAAATTTTATGACAGAATATTGCTCAGGGCATCTCACAGATGCGGAAAAGTTTGTTTTAATTTTTAAAACCGTTTATTTAATTGGTGAATTGGTATACTTACAGTTTTCTATCCAATTGTGGACTTAAATACGCTTTTCTTGGTTGATCATACTGTGAGAACTTATCAACCTTCATCTTTTACTATGATCCATTGCACCACTGTCACTGCTCATTTCATCTAGTTTTGCTTTAGCTAATTTCTGCTGCTTCTGAAGCCTCCTAAACGATTTAAAATTTCTTGTGTTGTGTCCACAAATTTGCTTTTATCCGCTCTGTTTCTGATGTCAAACGGCTCTCTTCCATGTCCACTTTCCTTGATGACGCTGTAGATCTTTGAAATCGCCTTTGAAAATGTGAATATACCGATACTCTTGATGAGCCTTGCACAGTTTGTGATATATCGGAATCTCTTGCTTGTGATCTTGCTTCATCCCTGTGGAACGATTTCCTATTGAGTGTTTTAGATGAAACTTACTGTTTCTAGCTAGAAACAGTAAGTTTCATTTAAAACACTAATATGAGTAGATTCCTGGAAGAAAGGGTCGAGACAGGTCATTTCATATCCTATTGATCCATTTTCGTGCTAAATAATGGCATGTTGGGCTATTCTTTCCGGTAATGCTTTTCATAGACTTCTAAATTGTCATAAATCAGCGTCCAGTGCTTCTACCATCTGTTTCTCTCTTGGATCGTCTGGAATTTTTAAATTTCTGCTTTCTAATTTTCTCTGACTACACTGTATAACCACTTTCGGTTTCTTTTAAGCTCGAATGGCCATGTAGTATAAAAATTTTGTATTTTAAAGCCCCAATAATTGAAACTTATAAATGAAAACGCAGAATTTCATCACTCTCTATTGATTAAGAAAATACTTAGTTACGAAACCGATCAAAAACAACTTCACAAACAACCGAAGCCAATGTTGCCGAACCAATCGCTCGAAATAATAAACTGGTATGGTTATTGTGGATTATGTATTGCAATTAGACTAAGTTTCGTGAATCTATTTCAGAAGTTCTCGAGAAGTTGCTCTCTAATGGAGTAATTTTGTGCCAGAATGAAAACCAAGAAAAAATTATGCTTTTGGCATAAGAAGTTTATTAATGAAGTTGAATGCGAGGAAGTTACAAGAGAAGAATATGAAATGGGAATAAGACATTATTTCTGTATGTGAAAAGGGTTATTCAAATTCTGGATGTGTGGCATTTAACGAGAATTCCTTATCAACTGAAATTTACTTCTCATCTTATCTGGCAATTGCAACGACAGGTTTATTGAATGTATGATATGACGTGACAAGTAGGTGCATTTTGAAATGAAGGAGATAATTCTTTCAGGAGATACGACGAGATTCACCATCTATCTATTATTGACAGATACATATATTCTTTAAACTATAGGGAGCGCTTTCCTGAAAGGGGATTTTTGTATCCAACAAAATCGTGAAATATTCAATATCGCAGCAAATGTTTCATAGAAGTAGTCGAGGATATAAAATCAGATTACTTCAGATCTTTCCGTTTTTCATCGATTATTTCGATTTAGTGGATTTTGTATAATATTGAAATTGACTGTCTCGACCCTTTCTTCGTGGAATATGCTCATATTAGTGTTTTTAAATGAAACTCACGGTCTCTAGTTAATTCCACAATATAATAAAAGTTATTGAAAATTCTAAAAAATTGAGAATTGTTTCGATAAATCAATATCATCGTCAGAATGACAGGAGTTACATTTCATTTTATGCCTATCTGATGTTTAGTAGTTATTTTTGGCTAGACCAAGAAGTAACCTAACTTGTGATTGGCTTAATATATGTTTATAGAAAAAAGAAAAAGATGTGATATTACAAATATTAAAGCTTAGATATTATTAGCCCTATGGTGATAATATTAACATATATTAAGCCAATCACAAGTTAGGTTACTTCTTGGTCTAGCCAAAAATAACTACTAAACATCAGGTAGGCATAAAATGAAATGTAACTTCTGTCATTCTGACGATGATATTGATTTATCGAAACAATTGTCAAATTTTTAGGATTTTCAATAACTTTTATTACATTGTGGAATTAACTAGAGACCGTGAGTTTCATTTAAAAACACTAATTTTTCTTATTTAGTTAAATACACATTGTGTGTTTTACTATAATTACAAGATAAGGTAAATGTAGTTATTCCGAAATCCAAACAATTTCTCACCTCCTACTTTTCTCTGACTTACCAATCACTCTTGTGCGAATGCTCCAACATGTAAAACTTTTGATTTCATATTAAAGTTGAGTGTCTTGAATGTATATGTATGAGTATGCATGCATGAGTAGTTTAGTGTGGCTAGATGTCTGTAAATATATTATCCACGAAGACTTAATTCAAAAACTTCAACCATATACCTTGTATATAGCTCTAATTTAAAATAACTTTGGATTCGGCTATCCCTTAAAAGCAGGAAATATCATATTGCTACGAAACAGAACATTGGTATAGTCCCTGAATCCGACTCTGCCTAAGCCATGTATGAAAGTTAAAATTTTGGCGGATACGAAGGGAATTCTTAGAACTGTTTACGATTTTTTGTGACTATCTTATCTAGACATTGTTTTTGGGACCAGTATTATCTAGAAAATTCCAGAGAGGAGATTGTTTTTGTGTAAGCCCCAATCTAGAATTATCTAGTAAAAAGGGACTTATATAAAGAATAACTACCAGCGGAAGGAGACAGTTTATAAAGTGATCTCGTGAGATAATCAGAAAACAAGTGAATATAAATTGAGTCAAAGTAAATAAACAGTAGTGAAGTGTTTATATGAATTGGTTTAGGTGTATATGCTGTGTATATAAATTAGTGAAGAGTTTAGTGAATAAATCAATTGAGTGAGTAGGTATAACGTGTATATAAATTTATCCCACCCGTCGTAACAAAAACTTAAATAAATAAGAAAAAACATTACAATATGTATATGATAGAGTTATAATCCGTTTTTAATTATACCTCGTTTTCTCAAGTTGAAATTAAATTTCCTTATTATAACCAGATTTGACTCCTTTAAATGTTTTAATTTTAGATAAATCTAGTTAAGTAATTAAAATAATCAAATGAAGAAAAATAAACGAAGCTTAATAAAAGCAAACATAAAATGAAGTAAGCTCCACTTGTTATTACCTGTCAAATTATTGTGGTATTTTAAGTTTCAAAGGTTGCCTTTTTTCATACAGAGACACTTTTTGATATAAATATTTTCTTACATTCGCAGCGAATAAATCCTTGGCCTATTCCTGTGGCTCCTTTCAGCAAATCTCAAAAGTAAATTTGCCTTTGGTACTTCATCGACTCGCAAGAACTGGTCTTGGGACTTGTTGAATTCTGACCGGAATTAGCTCATTGAAGTAGCTTGCCATAATGTCATATGATTTTATCCAATAAATTGTCTTGAGTTCCGTTCGAACTAATATTTTTTTTTTCGTGAATACCAATCGCTAATAAAATGTTTAAAAATTCATCTTGCCATCGCGTTGTCTGATTTATGCGTTGATTTATAAGTTATCAATCAACGATTTAAGTTCGCCATGACAGATGCATTTGAGTCGATACGTGATTTACAGAATAATAACTACTAGTTAGAGCTGGTTTTCACTCATCTTCACTATTGAGCAGCAGTTAATTATATTCAATCGCACTTGCCTATACACGCGGACTCTCGGTGAATTTGTACCAATTCAAAGGAAATTCATACTCGTTATTACATGGATTTACAATGGACGCGCTGTCCCCACACTCATCGTGTCAATTGCGATAGTCAGATCGACAGTAGAAGACCGACCAACCTACCCAGGAAGGGGCGTGTGCGTGCAACTCACGATTATGAGCGAATGAAAAGTGCAAGGCGTGTGGGGGCTCCGATAGCTCGTTGCACGTACTTGAACATACTCGGAAATATTTGTGCTCCTTAGTAGAGTAGTCACGATGTGTATGGGGCCGGCTAGAGCAAAAGAAAACGCATTACGACTAAAGACGCCACCCATATGCGCTATTCGCCGAGCACTGAGCAGTAACTCAACGAATCACGATTTATGTGGATAGCTATTCGTCTACTGAGCAAGCAGCAAACATTGGTCCTCGTTGTTTTCCGTTCAGTATCGGTCTTTTTGCACATATCAACGTGGTCGAATATTTGGAAAAAGACAAACTTTCAAGTAGTATATTCTATAAGCAATATGTTATTTTATCCCGAGGAATCGATTGGCCCCTTGATCTATTTCCCAACATTCCGAGGGATAAAATACAGCTCCCTCGAGGTGTTAATACTATTTTGAATTTTTTTATACAATTCAGTTATTATTTACAAGATGTTTACAGGCTTCTACCACTATTTACAGACACCACCCACCATCTCCTTCTTCTAGGTTTCCTTTAAATTTTTAGCAGTGAAACCAAAATTTCAAAAGCTATTTCCAGAACGAACAGGTGCTCGGAATGCCTCACATGTTCGCCGAACGTCAAATATTCGGCGAATAGTGCATGTGTGGCGCCACCTTAAAACTGGATTTTGAAAGTAACGTGACCTAGATGCAATATTAATAAGTGATAATTTCCCTGGCTTGACAGCTGCCATGTCATGCCAGAATAATAGAATTGTAGATTCTTTTTGACAAATATTTATTTACAAACTGGAAGAAATGGATGCAAGTGATGGCTAGAATTGAAAATAAAATAGATGGGATATATAAAAAAATTGAACTACTAACAGAAAGAGAATATGCAGTTAAAAATGGAAAATGTTGACATGAGAGGAGAAACGGAATATTTAAATGAGATCATACATATTGAAAGAGTTTAAGAAACAAAAATGTTGTAATACATGGGATCATGGGAGAGGAACAGGAAAGCAAGATACAAATAGAAAATAAATTAATGTACATTATTAGTGAAGTGAACAGAAAGATTTATGTAAAAACCGATGTAATTGAATTCAGGAGAATTAGTGAAAACAATAAAAAATTCCTGTTGAAAATGAAAGATTGGAATAAGAAAATAAATATCCTGAAAGCAGCAAATAAGTTAAAAGGGATAACAATATACATCAACGAAGATTGCCCAAAAGAAAAACTACAGCAGAGAAATAATTTATTCAGATACATCAAAGAGGCAAGAGACAGCGGACAAAGAGTGAAACTGGTTTACAGCAGATTGTATATAAATGGGAAAGAGTATAAATTAACAGACTTACAGTAGGGCAGGTGAACAGCTAACGAAACTCAGGATGAGAGAAAGAGGTCCTCTAACGTGCGATCCCCAGAAGAGCACTCAGAAGAATAATCCACAAAAATAATAAAAATAAATGAAAATATTTAATTAAAACCTGGAGCAAGTTAAGAATAACCAGAGAAAGAAAGATGTTAATGGAAATAATACCCAAACTAAAATTAAAAGCACTAAAATGATCAAAAGGCGAGAGCCAACAATTACACTAGGTATATGGAATGTCAGGATATTATAGATGCCAGGAAAACTGGCAGAAGTTTTGAGAGTAATGAAAAGATTTAATATAGATATTTTGCCTCTCCACGAGACAAGATGGAAAGCGGAGGGTGTACTATACTAATAATACAAAACATATTATATAAAATACAAAGTTAAATTAATAATTATAATACAATGTTAGCATCGTACATCATACCAAATATTGAGCTACGCCAATGGGACACAAAAGTCTAGGGTAGATTGCAGAATTCTGATACTGAATAATAAGGTCTCTCAAGCAGAAACACCGTTGTCAATATCCGGACCCAATTAAATGTATTTGCCACTTTTAATTCTAAAGGTGGCTGATTGAATAGTTTTTTGGCATTGAAGGTGGTGGAATATAAGATCAGAGGTGAATATTATTAAGTAAATTTCGAAAATTTTTCTTCTAGTAGGGTGACTATGAATTGGTCTCTCGGTTAAATTGTGAAAGAGTTTGCGAACCAAACACATGGATTCCAAAATGAGTAGAGCGAGAAAAGTTGAAATTTTGTATTTTTTACAATAGAATTCGCAATGCCTCCTACTGCTCAAACCATATATGTACCGAGTAGTTCTTTTTTGTAGTTTGAAGATAGATGCGAAGAGGTGCAAACACAAGACCCCCAGGCAAACCATAGCGAAGGTGCGAACCGAACAAAAAGTAGTAAGTTGTTGAAGCAGTACAAGAATCAAGCTGTATAGACACAGATTTAGTGGTATAACAAGCCGAGGATAAGTTTTTTGCTAAAGTGTACAGACTATTTAAGGACACCGTCAATATGGAGACCAAGAAACTTAATCGAATTTGAAGATCTTATTAAGTCATTGCTAAGTTTGAGAGGCTGCAAAAATCCTTTGTAAAATGAAACTAAAGTATTCTCAGTGTTAAAACAAAGCCCGTTCGAATCAGACCAGGATTTAATAGTAATATGATCTTTGCCTATGGTAGAATGTAAAGTTCGTATATCTGAACTGCTCCAGTTTACACTAGTGTCATCAGCAAATAAAGTGAATTTACCATTAACTCGTAAGTCTGTGACATCTTTAATGAATACCAAAAAAAAAAGAATTTGACCTAAAACTGAACCCTGGGGTACACCAGTGCTAACTGGTAAATTTTTTGAATCTTTTCCATTTGTTCGCACCAGTTGTTTTCTACATTGTAGGTAAGATTCAAACAATTTTAAAGGAATACCGCGGATGCCATAATATTCTAGTTTGTTTATCAAAATTTCATGATCAACGCAATATTTCATTACGAATAGAAAACATTGCATCATTAGTACATTTATTAGGTAGGAAACCGAATTGTTGGAATTTCAAGATTTTATATTTGAAAACAAAAGGCAATAGACGGTTTTCATTAGTCTTTCGATTATCTTTGAGAACATTGGTAATAAGGCAATGGTTACTTGTATTATGTTTCTCGCCACCCTTGTGGAGGCGAACAATTATAGCTGTTTTTAAACAGTTAGGGAAGAGACCTTCTTCAAAGGAATCATTGATGAGAGAGCATAAAACGTTAATTACCACATCTGGAATATTTGAAAATAACTCAGCTGATAACCCATCAATACCACGGGAAGTTCTGTTTTGAATGCTGAGTATGGTTTGCACTAGCTCAAATTTATCTATTGGTCTAAGGAAGAAACTATCAGTCATTCTTTTAGAAGAAACGAGGGAAGGAAGAGCATCACGAGATAATTTAGTGCTAATATTCTTACTAAAGTTTACGAAATAATTGTTAAGTTCGTCTGGGTCGAGTTCAATAAAGTTTGAAGATCGAGTTAGGTTCCTTAAAGCATTGATAACAGACCAAGTCTCTGTCCAGGAATTTTTAGCTCTAGAGATGTGATTGTTATGATAATTTTGTTAAATAGATTTGATAGTTTTCTGGTACAATATTTTATAGTTATTGATATAATTGAGGATTGTCTGTGAATTTTTTAATGTACATGAGTGGTCTCATATTCTTAGATGAAGTACGTGTTCCTTTCGCAGACCATGATTTGTAATGTTTAGTTTCACGAGAGCGAAGAGAAAATTATGTATTGAAGCACCTGATAATTTTATTATTAAAGTCCAAACATTTAGAGTCAATATCTTCAGTAAGATCAATCCAATCATTTGCTAAACATAAGTTATGAAATTTGGTGAAGTTTTGTTGAAAGAAGATCCTCACCAACTGAGTGTTTTTCTTAAGATATTTACGAGGAAATACAAATTCAGGGAAAACCGCTTCATGGTCAGAGAGACCTAAGTTAATTACTGAGTAATTCACATCATGGGGTAGAAAGTCGGACACTATGTAATCTAAAATTGAAGAAGTCGTTTTAGTAGTACGAGATGGTGAATCCACGTGCATATTTAGATCAAACGACTAAAAAGTATCTACCGAAGACCTTTGAGTGCACAACCATTGGTAAGATCAATACTAAAATTACCGCATAAAACTGTCTTACTCTTAACAGGCAGAGCGCCAAGTAAATTTAGACGGTTCTCAATAAAAGAATGAACGTTTGATTGAGGTGGTCTGTAAATACAAATTATATATATATATATATATATATATATATATATATATATATATATATATATATATATATATATATATATATATCTATATATATATATATATATATATATATATATATATATATATATATATATCATTGAGCTAGAAAAATGCATGTTTACGGTTACCAGTACTCTTCAGTAACCTCTTTATTTTTGCGTGCTTTCCCATGATAACACTTGTTGTTTGCTCTTTATTTTTGTTCAATTCACGCGTTATCCATTTTTGATCTTGTTTCTTCACCCTGGTTTGGTTTTTTCCAGACAGGAGGGCTTTATGCGCCTCCGTGTTGATATTGGTTGTTGTTCCAAAATCGGAATCTTCCAATTGATGGCACAAATGTGCGCTTGGTTGTCCTGTTCTTTTCCGTTGTTATTGTTCTTCCATGTTTTATTCAACATCGTTGCTCCCAAGTTTCACATCCATTCTTGGTTATACCGTACTCATGAAGGCAATGAGCTAGAAACATGCATGTTTACGGTTACCACTTCTCTTCAGTAACCTCTTTATTTTTGCGTGCTTTCCCGTGATAACACTTGTTGTTTGCTCTTTGTTTTTGTTAAATTCACGCGTTATATATATATATATATATATATATATATATATATATATATATATATATATATATATATATATATTAGTTTTAAGGTTCTTTGACTAAACGTATATTTTTATATATAAATTTTCTTGGATTTCAGTCAATTAAAACATTATGGAATGATTAAAATGTCATTTTACTAAAATTCTGTCAAACAATGGTGACGTTTCAGTCTTAAATTTAGACCTTTATCAAACTAAAATAGAACAGAATGCATATGGTAAACAAACTATTGGAATACAAAAAACAAACTTACCCCAAAGTGTAGTCAGCGAATTTTCATTAAACATTAAACTTAAAAACACATTCACATCATTATTACACATTTTAAAATCATTGGATTACCTTCCATTCATTAAGAACACATATTTCAATAACAAACCATTCATATTGGTAAAAATATAATAACATCGTTAGTGACATTGAACTGTATTAATGTGAGACTAATTGTATTGCTTATAGGAGTGGGATATATGCCGCGCTGAGTTTATTTACATCTTTTTTGTCATTTATACAGAATGTCGATTTTTGAATCGCTATCATTTCATAAAACTCTCTTTTTTTCAAATTATTTTCCGTTTTTAAGATTTTAGTCCCTGCATAATTAAACTGATGGTCTTTATTCCTTTCATGGTTAGTAAGGGCAGTAGCATTTTTTTTATCATATTTATGGCTTTTTAGTCTATTTTCTAGATATTGACTTGTTTGGCCGATATAAGTAGCTTCACAGTTGTTACAAGGAATTTCATAAACAATATTACTTTTCTTTATTTTTGGTGTTATAGATTTTAGTACAGAAAAATGTTTTGCCAATATGTTATGCGGTTTATGACATATCTTTATGTTATGCTTCATAAACAAATGCTGGAATTGTTGCGATAATCCATTTATGAAGGGAAGAGAAATAAAGTGTTTACTGTTATTCATATTAATATTTTCCTTTTTATTTTCTGAACTATTGTAAAATTTGTGTATCCTGTCTCTAAAAATTGTATCTACTAATTTTGTGGGATAATCATTGCACATTAATGCCTTTTTGGCTTTGATAATGCTTGTGTGTCGAAACTCTTCATCAGAGAGTTTGATAGCACGATCTGCAAGGCCCATCATTACAGACTTTTTTTGAGATAAAGGGTGGTTTGATTTAAAATTGATATATCTTGATGACCATGTGGCTTTAGTGTACCATTCTGTTTTAATATTGTTATTTATGTGATGTAAGGTAGTGTCCAAAAAATTAATCTTATTACATTCCTCAAGTTCTATGGTGAATTGCAATTTTTTATGAAAACTGTTAAAGAGTTTCAACGTATTTTCTTCCTCATTTTTAGGGATTGCCGTTATGCAATCATCCACATATCTATAAAAAAATGGAATTTCAAAATTGAGATTTTTTATTGATTGTTCTTCAAGTTCTTCCATAACTATCTGTGCTATAACACTTGAGATTGATGACCCCATGGCACATCCTTCTATTTGTTTGTACATCTGATTTTCGTATAAAAAGTAAGTGGAATTAAGTGTTAGTTCAAGAGCATATACAAATTCATTTTGGGGAATATCAGTATATTTTTTTATTTCGTTCCATTTTGTTCTAATAATTTTTGTGGCTAATGAAATTGGGATGTTAGTATATAAGGAGATAACATCCAACGAAATTAGTGAATAATTGTTAGGGATCTGTACGTTTTTTATTTTTTCTTTGAAATGTAAGGAGTCTTTTATGTAGTGGCTGTTCTTGTTGGTTATGTTCTTTAATATGTTGGATAGATACTTAGAAAGGGGGGTAAAAGGTGATTGGACACATGAAACTATTGGTCTGAGGGGTACATTTTCCTTGTGTAGTTTTGGCAACCCATAAATTTTTGGTGGAAATGCATTGCGAATTTTTAGTTTTTTTGCAACATCTGGAGATATATATAGATTTTTTTCCCATGAATCTATTAGTTCATTGTTTTTTTTTGTTGTTGGTTTGTTGGATCTAATTTTATTTGCTGGTAGGTTTTTTTATCCTTAAGTATGTCCTTCATTTTTAGGTCGTATTCTCTGGATTGCATTAAAACAGTTTTGTTTGTTTTATCAGCTTTCCAAACTTTAATCTGGTCATGTTGTTTCAAAAATTTCTTTGTTTTCCTAGAGTTTCGATCATTGATATTAGTTTTTTTGTTATTTTGAGATTTTATTTTATTTTTAAAATTTTGTAAAATATTACTAGTTTTATGACGTATATTATTTTTTTCGTCACATCTGAAATCCCTAATCCCATTTTCGATGTTACATAGAATGTCGTGAACAGGTATGTCTGTTTCTTTATCTATGGCTACTGCAAAATTTGAACCTAAACTCAAAGTTTCTGCTACATATTCAGGAATTTCCTCACCTGTGAGATTTTCAAGCCACAAGGATGACGTTAATTGCTTATTTTCTGGTTCTTTTTGCTTTTTTATTAAAGAATTAAGTTTATTTTTGTTTTTTTGCTCAATTTTATTGAAAAGGTTTTCATTTTTCTCTTTACAAAGTTCAATAAATCTATCAGATAGGTCATTTGGAAGTTCTTGTGAAATTAGAATTTTGTTTTGATTCAATGTATTTTTGATTTTATTTATATTAATTGTTGTGTCTGTGATGAGAACATTAAGGGTATTCTTAATGAAATTAGGCAAAATGTGATTCTCAAACCTACACTTCAAGTTTACATTTTCAAACGTTATGTGTGCTATTTTTAAGTTCATAAACGATGGTATAACCTTTTCATCTTTACATCGTAGTAAGAAGATTCTTCTATTCTTTTGTTTTGTAAGCTTCCTGTAGTTATTTTCGTATTGCTTCATATAGTTTACCACTGTTTTTCCATATAATTCTTCGATGTTACGATAAGATAGTATTATTTCACCCATACTTATATATATTTATTAGTTTTAAGGTTCTTTGACTAAACGTATATTTTTATATATAAATTTTCTTGGATTTCAGTCAATTAAAACATTATGGAATGATTAAAATGTCATTTTACTAAAATTCTGTCAAACAATGGTGACGTTTCAGTCTTAAATTTAGACCTTTATCAAACTAAAATAGAACAGAATGCATATGGTAAACAAACTATTGGAATACAAAAAACAAACTTACCCCAAAGTGTAGTCAGCGAATTTTCATTAAACATTAAACTTAAAAACACATTCACATCATTATTACACATTTTAAAATCATTGGATTACCTTCCATTCATTAAGAACACATATTTCAATAACAAACCATTCATATTGGTAAAAATATAATAACATCGTTAGTGACATTGAACTGTATTAATGTGAGACTAATTGTATTGCTTATAGGAGTGGGATATATGCCGCGCTGAGTTTATTTACATCTTTTTTGTCATTTATACAGAATGTCGATTTTTGAATCGCTATCATTTCATAAAACTCTCTTTTTTTCAAATTATTTTCCGTTTTTAAGATTTTAGTCCCTGCATAATTAAACTGATGGTCTTTATTCCTTTCATGGTTAGTAAGGGCAGTAGCATTTTTTTTATCATATTTATGGCTTTTTAGTCTATTTTCTAGATATTGACTTGTTTGGCCGATATAAGTAGCTTCACAGTTGTTACAAGGAATTTCATAAACAATATTACTTTTCTTTATTTTTGGTGTTATAGATTTTAGTACAGAAAAATGTTTTGCCAATATGTTATGCGGTTTATGCAATATCTTTATGTTATGCTTCATAAACAAATGCTGGAATTGTTGCGATAATCCATTTATGAAGGGAAGAGAAATAAAGTGTTTACTGTTATTCATATTAATATTTTCCTTTTTATTTTCTGAACTATTGTAAAATTTGTGTATCCTGTCTCTAAAAATTGTATCTACTAATTTTGTGGGATAATCGTTGCACATTAATGCCTTTTTGGCTTTGATAATGCTTGTGTGTCGAAACTCTTCATCAGAGAGTTTGATAGCACGATCTGCAAGGCCCATCATTACAGACTTTTTTTGAGATAAAGGGTGGTTTGATTTAAAATTGATATATCTTGATGACCATGTGGCTTTAGTGTACCATTCTGTTTTAATATTGTTATTTATGTGATGTAAGGTAGTGTCCAAAAAATTAATCTTATTACATTCCTCAAGTTCTATGGTGAATTGCAATTTTTTATGAAAACTGTTAAAGAGTTTCAACGTATTTTCTTCCTCATTTTTAGGGATTGCCGTTATGCAATCATCCACATATCTATAAAAAAATGGAATTTCAAAATTGAGATTTTTTATTGATTGTTCTTCAAGTTCTTCCATAACTATCTGTGCTATAACACTTGAGATTGATGACCCCATGGCACATCCTTCTATTTGTTTGTACATCTGATTTTCGTATAAAAAGTAAGTGGAATTAAGTGTTAGTTCAAGAGCATATACAAATTCATTTTGGGGAATATCAGTATATTTTTTTATTTCGTTCCATTTTGTTCTAATAATTTTTGTGGCTAATGAAATTGGGATGTTAGTATATAAGGAGATAACATCCAACGAAATTAGTGAATAATTGTTAGGGATCTGTACGTTTTTTATTTTTTCTTTGAAATGTAAGGAGTCTTTTATGTAGTGGCTGTTCTTGTTGGTTATGTTCTTTAATATGTTGGATAGATACTTAGAAAGGGGGGTAAAAGGTGATTGGATACATGAAACTATTGGTCTGAGGGGTACATTTTCCTTGTGTAGTTTTGGCAACCCACAAATTTTTGGTGGCAATGCATTGCGAATTTTTAGTTTTTTTGCAACATCTGGAGATATATATAGATTTTTTTCCCATGAATCTATTAGTTCATTGTTTTTTTTTGTTGTTGGTTTGTTGGATCTAATTTTATTTGCTGGTAGGTTTTTTTATCCTTAAGTATGTCCTTCATTTTTAGGTCGTATTCTCTGGATTGCATTAAAACAGTTTTGTTTGTTTTATCAGCTTTCAAAACTTTAATCTGGTCATGTTGTTTCAAAAATTTCTTTGTTTTCCTAGAGTTTCGATCATTGATATTAGTTTTTTTGTTATTTTGAGATTTTATTTTATTTTTAAAATTTTGTAAAATATTACTAGTTTTATGACGTATATTATTTTTTTCGTCACATCTGAAATCCCTAATCCCATTTTCGATGTTACATAGAATGTCGTGAACAGGTATGTCTGTTTCTTTATCTATGGCTACTGCAAAATTTGAACCTAAACTCAAAGTTTCTGCTACATATTCAGGAATTTCCTCACCTGTGAGATTTTCAAGCCACAAGGATGACGTTAATTGCTTATTTTCTAGTTCTTTTTGCTTTTTTATTAAAGAATTAAGTTTATTTTTGTTTTTTTGCTCAATTTTATTGAAAAGGTTTTCATTTTTCTCTTTACAAACTTCAATAAATCTATCAGATAGGTCATTTGGAAGTTCTTGTGAAATTAGAATTTTGTTTTGATTCAATGTATTTTTGATTTTATTTATATTAATTGTTGTGTCTGTGATGAGAACATTAAGGGTATTCTTAATGAAATTAGGCAAAATGTGATTCTCAAACCTACACTTCAAGTTTACATTTTCAAACGTTATGTGTGCTATTTTTAAGTTCATAAACGATGGTATAACCTTTTCATCTTTACATCGTAGTAAGAAGATTCTTCTATTCTTTTGTTTTGTAAGCTTCCTGTAGTTATTTTCGTATTGCTTCATATAGTTTACCACTGTTTTTCCATATAATTCTTCGATGTTACGATAAGATAGTATTATTTCACCCATACTTATATATATTTATTAGTTTTAAGGTTCTTTGACTAAACGTATATTTTTATATATAAATTTTCTTGGATTTCAGTCAATTAAAACATTATGGAATGATTAAAATGTCATTTTACTAAAATTCTGTCAAACAATGGTGACTTTTCAGTCTTAAATTTAGACCTTTATCAAACTAAAATAGAACAGAATGCATATGGTAAACAAACTATTGGAATACAAAAAACAAACTTACCCCAAAGTGTAGTCAGCGAATTTTCATTAAACATTAAACTTAAAAACACATTCACATCATTATTACACATTTTAAAATCATTGGATTACCTTCCATTCATTAAGAACACATATTTCAATAACAAACCATTCATATTGGTAAAAATATAATAACATCGTTAGTGACATTGAACTGTATTAATGTGAGACTAATTGTATTGCTTATAGGAGTGGGATATATGCCGCGCTGAGTTTATTTACATCTTTTTTGTCATTTATACAGAATGTCGATTTTTGAATCGCTATCATTTCATAAAACTCTCTTTTTTTCAAATTATTTTCCGTTTTTAAGATTTTAGTCCCTGCATAATTAAACTGATGGTCTTTATTCCTTTCATGGTTAGTAAGGGCAGTAGCATTTTTTTATCATATTTATGGCTTTTTAGTCTATTTTCTAGATATTGACTTGTTTGGCCGATATAAGTAGCTTCACAGTTGTTACAAGGAACTTCATAAACAATATTACTTCTCTTTATTTTTGGTGTTATAGATTTTAGTACAGAAAAATGTTTTGCCAATATGTTATGCGGTTTATGACATATCTTTATGTTATGCTTCATAAACAAATGCTGGAATTGTTGCGATAATCCATTTATGAAGGGAAGAGAAATAAAGTGTTTACTGTTATTCATATTAATATTTTCCTTTTTATTTTCTGAACTATTGTAAAATTTGTGTATCCTGTCTCTAAGAATTGTATCTACTAATTTTGTGGGATAATCATTGCACATTAATGCCTTTTTGGCTTTGATAATGCTTGTGTGTCGAAACTCTTCATCAGAGAGTTTGATAGCACGATCTGCAAGGCCCATCATTACAGACTTTTTTTGAGATAAAGGGTGGTTTGATTTAAAATTGATATATCTTGATGACCATGTGGCTTTAGTGTACCATTCTGTTTTAATATTGTTATTTATGTGATGTAAGGTAGTGTCCAAAAAATTAATCTTATTACATTCCTCAAGTTCTATGGTGAATTGCAATTTTTTATGAAAACTGTTAAAGAGTTTCAACGTATTTTCTTCCTCATTTTTAGGGATTGCCGTTATGCAATCATCCACATATCTATAAAAAAATGGAATTTCAAAATTGAGATTTTTTATTGTTTGTTCTTCAAGTTCTTCCATAACTATCTGTGCTATAACACTTGAGATTGATGACCCCATGGCACATCCTTCTATTTGTTTGTACATCTGATTTTCGTATAAAAAGTAAGTGGAATTAAGTGTTAGTTCAAGAGCATATACAAATTCATTTTGGGGAATATCAGTATATTTTTTTATTTCGTTCCATTTTGTTCTAATAATTTTTGTGGCTAATGAAATTGGGATGTTAGTATATAAGGAGATAACATCCAACGAAATTAGTGAATAATTGTTAGGGATCTGTACGTTTTTTATTTTTTCTTTGAAATGTAAGGAGTCTTTTATGTAGTGGCTGTTCTTGTTGGTTATGTTCTTTAATATGTTGGATAGATACTTAGAAAGGGGGGTAAAAGGTGATTGGATACATGAAACTATTGGTCTGAGGGGTACATTTTCCTTGTGTAGTTTTGGCAACCCACAAATTTTTGGTGGCAATGCATTGCGAATTTTTAGTTTTTTTGCAACATCTGGAGATATATATAGATTTTTTTCCCATGAATCTATTAGTTCATTGTTCTTTTTTTGTTGTTGGTTTGTTGGATCTAATTTTATTTGCTGGTAGGTTTTTTTATCCTTAAGTATGTCCTTCATTTTTAGGTCGTATTCTCTGGATTGCATTAAAACAGTTTTGTTTGTTTTATCAGCTTTCAAAACTTCAATCTGGTCATGTTGTTTCAAAAATTTCTTTGTTTTCCTAGAGTTCCGATCATTGATATTAGTTTTTTTGTTATTTTGAGATTTTATTTTATTTTTAAAATTTTGTAATTTATTACTAGTTTTATGACGTATATTATTTTTTTCGTCACATCTGAAATCCCTAATCCCATTTTCAATGTTACATAGAATGTCGTGAACAGGTATGTCTGTTTCTTTATCTATGGCTACTGCAAAATTTGAACCTAAACTCAAAGTTTCTGCTACATATTCAGGAATTTCCTCACCTGTGAGATTTTCAAGCCACAAGGATGACGTTAATTGCTTATTTTCTGGTTCTTTTTGCTTTTTTATTAAAGAATTAAGTTTATTTTTGTTTTTTTGCTTAATTTTATTGAAAAGGTTTTCATTTTTCTCTTTACAAAGTTCAATAAATCTATCAGATAGGTCATCACATAAATAACAATATTAAAACAGAATGGTACACTAAAGCCACATGGTCATCAAGATATATCAATTTTAAATCAAACCACCCTTTATCTCAAAAAAAGTCTGTAATGATGGGCCTTGCAGATCGTGCTATCAAACTCTCTGATGAAGAGTTTCGACACACAAGCATTATCAAAGCCAAAAAGGCATTAATGTGCAATGATTATCCCACAAAATTAGTAGATACAATTTTTAGAGACAGGATACACAAATTTTACAATAGTTCAGAAAATAAAAAGGAAAATATTAATATGAATAACAGTAAACACTTTATTTCTCTTCCCTTCATAAATGGATTATCGCAACAATTCCAGCATTTGTTTATGAAGCATAACATAAAGATATGTCATAAACCGCATAACATATTGGCAAAACATTTTTCTGTACTAAAATCTATAACACCAAAAATAAAGAAAAGTAATATTGTTTATGAAATTCCTTGTAACAACTGTGAAGCTACTTATATCGGCCAAACAAGTCAATATCTAGAAAATAGACTAAAAAGCCATAAATATGATAAAAAAAATGCTACTGCCCTTACTAACCATGAAAGGAATAAAGACCATCAGTTTAATTATGCAGGGACTAAAATCTTAAAAACGGAAAATAATTTGAAAAAAAGAGAGTTTTATGAAATGATAGCGATTCAAAAATCGACATTCTGTATAAATGACAAAAAAGATGTAAATAAACTCAGCGCGGCATATATCCCACTCCTATAAGCAATACAATTAGTCTCACATTAAGACAGTTCAATGTCACTAACGATGTTATTATATTTTTACCAATATGAATGGTTTGTTATTGAAATATGTGTTCTTAATGAATGGAAGGTAATCCAATGATTTTAAAATGTGTAATAATGATGTGAATGTGTTTTTAAGTTTAATGTTTAATGAAAATTCGCTGACTACACTTTGGGGTAAGTTTGTTTTCTGTATTCCAATAGTTTGTTTACCATATGCATTCTGTTCTATTTTAGTTTGATAAAGGTCTAAATTTAAGACTGAAACGTCACCATTGTTTGACAGAATTTTAGTAAAATGACATTTTAATCATTCCATAATGTTTTAATTGACTGAAATCCAAGAAAATTTATATATAAAAATATACGTTTAGTCAAAGAACCTTAAAACTAATAAATATATATAAGTATGGGTGAAATAATACTATCTTATCGTAACATCGAAGAATTATATGGAAAAACAGTGGTAAACTATATGAAGCAATACGAAAATAACTACAGGAAGCTTACAAAACAAAAGAATAGAAGAATCTTCTTACTACGATGTAAAGATGAAAAGGTTATACCATCGTTTATGAACTTAAAAATAGCACACATAACGTTTGAAAATGTAAACTTGAAGTGTAGGTTTGAGAATCACATTTTGCCTAATTTCATTAAGAATACCCTTAATTTTCTTATCACAGACACAACAATTAATATAAATAAAATCAAAAATACATTGAATCAAAACAAAATTCTAATTTCACAAGAACTTCCAAATGACCTATCTGATAGATTTATTGAACTTTGTAAAGAGAAAAATGAAAACCTTTTCAATAAAATTAAGCAAAAAAACAAAAATAAACTTAATTCTTTAATAAAAAAGCAAAAAGAACCAGAAAATAAGCAATTAACGTCATCCTTGTGGCTTGAAAATCTCACAGGTGAGGAAATTCCTGAATATGTAGCAGAAACTTTGAGTTTAGGTTCAAATTTTGCAGTAGCCATAGATAAAGAAACAGACATACCTGTTCACGACATTCTATGTAACATCGAAAATGGGATTAGGGATTTCAGATGTGACGAAAAAAATAATATACGTCATAAAACTAGTAATATTTTACAAAATTTTAAAAATTAAATAAAATCTCAAAATAACAAAAAAACTAATATCAATGATCGAAACTCTAGGAAAACAAAGAAATTTTTGAAACAACATGACCAGATTAAAGTTTTGAAAGCTGATAAAACAAACAAAACTGTTTTAATGCAATCCAGAGAATACGACCTAAAAATGAAGGACATACTTAAGAATAAAAAAACCTACCAGCAAATAAAATTAGATCCAACAAACCAACAACAAAAAAAGAACAATGAACTAATAGATTCATGGAAAAAAAATCTATATATATCTCCAGATGTTGCAAAAAAACTAAAAATTCGCAATGCATTGCCACCAAAAATTTATGGGTTGCCAAAACTACACAAGGAAAATGTACCCCTCAGACCAATAGTTTCATGTGTCCAATCACCTTTTACCCCCCTTTCTAAGTATCTATCCAACATATTAAAGAACATAACCAACAAGAACAGCCACTACATAAAAGACTCCTTACATTTCAAAGAAAAAATAAAAAACGTACAGATCCCTAACAATTATTCACTAATTTCGTTGGATGTTATCTCCTTATATACTAACATCCCAATTTCATTAGCCACAAAAATTATTAGAACAAAATGGAACGAAATAAAAAAATATACTGATATTCCCCAAAATGAATTTGTATATGCTCTTGAACTAACACTTAATTCCACTTACTTTTTATACGAAAATCAGATGTACAAACAAATAGAAGGATGTGCCATGGGGTCATCAATCTCAAGTGTTATAGCACAGATAGTTATGGAAGAACTTGAAGAACAAACAATAAAAAATCTCAATTTTGAAATTCCATTTTTTTATAGATATGTGGATGATTGCATAACGGCAATCCCTAAAAATGAGGAAGAAAATACGTTGAAACTCTTTAACAGTTTTCATAAAAAATTGCAATTCACCATAGAACTTGAGGAATGTAATAAGATTAATTTTTTGGACACTACCTTACATCACATAAATAACAATATTAAAACAGAATGGTACACTAAAGCCACATGGTCATCAAGATATATCAATTTTAAATCAAACCACCCTTTATCTCAAAAAAAGTCTGTAATGATGGGCCTTGCAGATCGTGCTATCAAACTCTCTGATGAAGAGTTTCGACACACAAGCATTATCAAAGCCAAAAAGGCATTAATGTGCAATGATTATCCCACAAAATTAGTAGATACAATTTTTAGAGACAGGATACACAAATTTTACAATAGTTCAGAAAATAAAGAGGAAAATATTAATATGAATAACAGTAAACACTTTATTTCTCTTCCCTTCATAAATGGATTATCGCAACAATTCCAGCATTTGTTTATGAAGCATAACATAAAGATATGTCATAAACCGCATAACATATTGGCAAAACATTTTTCTGTACTAAAATCTATAACACCAAAAATAAAGAAAAGTAATATTGTTTATGAAATTCCTTGTAACAACTGTGAAGCTACTTATATCGGCCAAACAAGTCAATATCTAGAAAATAGACTAAAAAGCCATAAATATGATAAAAAAAATGCTACTGCCCTTACTAACCATGGAAGGAATAAAGACCATCAGTTTAATTATGCAGGGACTTAAATCTTAAAAACGGAAAATAATTTGAAAAAAAGAGAGTTTTATGAAATGATAGCGATTCAAAAATCGACATTCTGTATAAATGACAAAAAAGATGTAAATAAACTCAGCGCGGCATATATCCCACTCCTATAAGCAATACAATTAGTCTCACATTAATACAGTTCAATGTCACTAACGATGTTATTATATTTTTACCAATATGAATGGTTTGTTATTGAAATATGTGTTCTTAATGAATGGAAGGTAATCCAATGATTTTAAAATGTGTAATAATGATGTGAATGTGTTTTTAAGTTTAATGTTTAATGAAAATTCGCTGACTACACTTTGGGGTAAGTTTGTTTTTTGTATTCCAATAGTTTGTTCACCATATGCATTCTGTTCTATTTTAGTTTGATAAAGGTCTAAATTTAAGACTGAAACGTCACCATTGTTTGACAGAATTTTAGTAAAATGACATTTTAATCATTCCATAATGTTTTAATTGACTGAAATCCAAGAAAATTTATATATAAAAATATATCTATATATATATATATATATATATATATATATATATATATATATATATATATATATATCTATATATATATATATATATATATATATATATATATACAATCTAATATACCACACTTTTTATGATGTATGAATTTTACAATTGATATTTTTATTTGTCCACGTTGCGGAAACAAAATTGTACAATCCCTGGTTGCAGCGACAATATTTTACACACGGCTTAAGCACCGTATGTTATCTATTTCAAAGTTGACAGTTGTTGTCAAAATTCCCAGCTAGCAGAATAACGAAAATTGTTTTAAAATATCGAAAGATGAGTTTATTTCACCTTGAATTACTTGACTCTGTTCTCAAGTGGGTTCAGTTCGTTCTAATATAACAGTTTCTAATAAATTTCAAATTATTTTCTGAATTAAATATTTAGATGAATAATTTGGTTCGATATTCTCTCCTGTGAACGTATATTAGAGATCGGAAATATCACTTAATTGATTTCTGACACTTACTATCAATGAATGACTTGTTTGTCACCAATGATTCACTAAATTCACTGTTCAAATAAAATTCCTATTCAATTGAATATGTTCAATTTCGTTTTAACAATTATGTATAATTACTCAAATCGACAAATTCTAACTTTAAATTTCCTTCTTCAAACATATAATGATATCGTATCTTTTACGACTAGATTAACATTAGAACAGCCTACAAACTGAATAACCTCCTAATCTAATTTAAAAAGTTTCCAATTTCTTTTCAAAAATTTCAAATTTAGAATTGTCACTCAGTTCCTCGGTAAATGTCAAATACAAGATATTTTTTCATGATTTCTTCCACTATTTAATAGTTCGATAAGTATACTTATACTTCGTTGTTAATTGAATTCAATATTTAATCTCAACACTTAGATGCATCTAACTTTAATTTTGTATCAAGGCTTGATGTTCAATGATATAATAATAATTCTGGAGCGAACTCATCAGAAGTCTGAATGTAGAGAAGAAGAATCTGCAAACTCGTACAACTGCAAACACTCATTTTCGAAAATATACGCACTGAATTTACTTTGAATATGCCGAATAACTCCTTATATTAATTAATTACCATGTTCAACTACTAATTATACAAAATTTTTGGAGAGATCACGCATGAGATGTTCCCCTTTCGGATTCTCAAATTCAACTACTGATTTTTTCAAATAAAAAACGACATTCTTCTGTGGTTACAAACTTTCCTCTTTTTTGAAAAAAAGCTAAATTTGTTATTTTTTAATATAAAAAATTTGGAAAACTTTTATTATAACTAAGTAACTTATAATGACTTCTATTTCCTTCAACCTTGACTGCATTTTAATTGTGACAGGTAAATGTCATCAGAAACTA
Organism: Galeruca laticollis; assembly: GCA_963921935.1. Lineage (NCBI taxonomy): Eukaryota > Metazoa > Arthropoda > Insecta > Coleoptera > Chrysomelidae > Galeruca > Galeruca laticollis. Next base: position 4,435,763 of record OY998177.1, read on the forward strand.
AATAATCTGCCAAATCTTACAAATACAGGGTTTTTCAACCATATTGATTTTATAGACGATATAGGGTTTTCCGGAAGTATTGCATAAATGAAATTCTTTAAAAGTTGGAATAATATATATATATATATATATATATATATATATATATATATATATATATATATATATATATATATATATATATATATATATATATATATATATATATATATATATATGTTTCTTGTAAAACTAAGTTTTCGTTAGATTTATAATAAGGACCTAATCCCAAGAATATAAAAAAAAACTATATATATATATATATATATATATATATATATATTGTGAATTGTGGAAAATTCAAAAGTATTTTCTCAGCCGAGAAGAAGATAAAATTAGGGTTCCACCGTGAGCTGAATTACTCTTATCATATCTGCTAATAACTCGATATTTTTCAATAAAAATAGGTTCGTTTGCTTGTAGCCAGTGTTCAGTAATAGCAACTATCTGTGAGAACCCCAATTCCTCCAAAAACAAATACAACTCGTCCGTTTTATTGCGTATTGACTGAATACTAGTTTACTGCCCTTAAAACTAAGTGAGGATTCTAGTTCCTCTGGACACATCCTATCAACTAAAAATTTGTCTTGGAAGAATCGGCAGTAAAGTAGCGGCTATTACACTCTCTATTTTTTTGTGGGTGAATTCTCCGTTCCGAGGTGATGTAAGTATTGAAGGTGGATAGATCTACATCCACTTCAATTGAGCTTCTACCATAAAAATCGGTAAAGTTATAAAATAAATTGCCGTTAAAGCTATGGGATCAACAGGCAGACCCTCGGATGCTAAAAACACCTTTAAACTTGTGGAAGTATAACCTTCAAAACACACAGACGATGGTTGGTCATGTAGATAGGCGAGAAATAACTTGAGAGATGTTAAAATAACCGGTTCTCTTAATCTAGATATTATATAACGTTTACCACCAGTAGAGGACTCCTGTGTTAATCTGACCGTAGGAGGAGTCGTAGGGTTCGGCGAAAAGTTAGTGTCATTGTGTGAATCATTTGTAAACTGAAATTATTTATCACGCGAAAAGCTGTTTGATTTACATAGGGATAGCATGTTTGTCAGATGTGATGGGCTACTAGTACGGGACGAGAAGTGTCAGAACTTTTACTTACAGGAGGCCGTATTACTTGATTAACATTCACAAGCTGAAGAGAATCCATCGTCGGAGGAGGCGAGGCTTCTTAGGACAATGAAGATTCAATAGACCATTTTAATGAAACTTCAGGTGGCCATACATAATTGTTTAACAATTTGCTAGCAGAATAACAAGAAAACCAGTTTCAAATGTTGATGTTTATGATTCATTGCTTGAATTGATTAAGGGAAAGCAACGAATGAACTCTGTAAAATCCAGCTTTTCTTTAACATGATGTACAATATGATTTGTGGTGAAGCCTGCAAGGAGGTTGTTGACTATTACATAATGCCACCTTTGATTACGGCTAGGGGATACTACACAATTTAATATTCAGGAGAAAAACAACAAGGACGAAATGGAATAGGATTTTTAGTAGCTCATAACCTTAGAGCTAAAATAATAGAATTTAACGCAATGAACGGAATAATTTAACTCAAAAGAATTAAACATAAACAAGCTAGCATAACTATAATAAATGCATACGCACCCACGGAAACTGAAGAAGAAAATAAAAAAATCAATTCTACGAACTGTTAGAGGTAGCTGGAAAGAAACTATTCATGAATACGCTAATGATAACGCTAGATTGAATTATTCTCCGTAAATTTTTTCTCGGTTGCGAATTAATTTTTTAAGGAAAACTATCATCTCGAAATAATTTTCGGAAATTATTCAAACTCTTGGACATTACATGATAATTTAACATTTTGGCGGACATGCAGTAGCGCATACGCCAATTTTAGAAAACTAGAGAAATAGTGGAGGCTCTTATGTAGAGATAAGTGTTTTGGTTTTTCAAGATTTTTGAACAGGTCGTCACTGAGGATCAGATCTGGAGATTACTGCACTAAATTTCCATATTATTTGAGGTTAATAATTCATATAAATTAATTGGTCGTTCTAAAGATTTATATTTACTAATTTTATCCATAAACTGATCAATAATTCACATCCTAATATTTTGTGTTCTACTGTGCCATCTTCACTACATTCGCAACATGGGGAATCTATCATAATAATCTTACATGCATGAAATGGAACCAACGTGTGGTTAAATCTAATTCTAGATATAGTTCTTATCAAATCTATCGATAAGTTTTTCCCAGTAAACCATGGTGCTCTAGCGTGACATTTTTGAAATGGAACTTGAGGTCGCTGGCGATTTGGACTATGTGTTTTGGATTGTTGCTAGAGGCAGCTTCTTCCGCGTGGCGATCGGCAGTTTCGTTACCAGTAATTCCAACGAGTGATGGTAGCCAGATGAGAGAGACTGTTATATCATGAGCAACGAGAGTTTGATATATATCATGTATGTTCTGGACAATTGGATGGTCAGTGAAGATTGATTTAATTGATAAAATAGAGGAAAGGGAATCAGTGCATATTGCAATATTTTTGTGCGGGAGGGAGATATATTTAAATTTAAAAGCCTGAAGAATGCTATGAAGCTCACCTGTATGGACGCTACACACTGAAGGTGAAGTAAAGGAGCCTATGAGTTCATGTTTCGAGGTAACTGCACAACCAACTCCGGAGTCAGTTTTGGAAGCTTCTGTGTAAAGTGTTAAATCGTAAGATTTTTTTTTGTAATAATTGATGGAATGCTTTCTTTACAAGTGCAGTGGGTGACTCATGTTTATTAAAAATGGTGAGTGAGGTACGATTATAGAAATAATTTTGGTCCAAGGAGGAGAAGAAGGTATAGGGAGCGGGGACGTCAGAGAGAAGTCAGTATCTTTGACTAAAGGAGTGAACAATTGGGGAAGAGATTTGATAATTGTTCGAGGGTTAGTAGTGAGATTAGTCGTTGAAGTGAAAAGTGAGTGAGCAGGATTGAATGGATTGGAGGATACTGAGGCAGCATAAGAAAGAAGTAGGGATTGTCGTCTTAAGGGGAGGGGTGATTTATTAGCTTCAATATTGAGACTATCAGCAGGGCTAGAGCGGAAGGCACCAAGGCAGAGACGGAGAGCAGTATTGTGAACAGAGTTCAGCAAATCTGTGACAGATTTGGGGGCTGACATGTAAATAAAGCAACCATAGGCAAGCTTCGAACGGATGAGAGCTCTGTAAACTCATAATAATAGGTACGATTTCGTCGGAGCCCCAGTGAAAGTGACTGAGTGTTTTTATTATGTTTAATCTCTTTAGACAGATGCCTTTGAGTTCATGGATATGGTGTTTCCAGTTAAGTCGAGAGTCGAGGGTTATTCCGAGAATTTTACATTGATTTACAGTGGGCAAGGGTGAATTAATAAAGAAAATGTGAGGTAGAGGAGAAGATGTTTCTCTTGAAAACTTGATTGGATTTACTTTGAGATAAGAATAATCCCAGGAAAGAATGTCTATCCTGTAGAAGATTTACTGCGGTTTGAAGGAGTTTGCAAGTGGATGAGATCGATTTACCATGACAATTAACAATTAGGTCATCAGCATATTGGACATATTTTATGGGAGCAGGAAACTTGCAACAGAGCTCGTTTATTGTGAGGACGAATATAGTAGAACTTAATACTGATCCTTGAGGAAAAACAGCATTTTGTGGGTGAGACAAGGAGAGTTGGCCATTAGCGAAAACCCTGAAGGTTCTACAAGTTGAGAAATTATGAATGAACGATAGAATGTTGCCATGAAAGTTATATTGGGAAAGTTTATTTTTAGTATTGCCGTTCTAGATATCGAGTCAAAGGCACCTTCAATATCAAAGATGGTTGCAACGACGTCCTGGTGATTGTTTATTGCTGAAGAGATATGTGTTTGGAGAAGAACATGGTTGTCGCGAGTGGATCGATGACGCCGGAAGCCGGATTGGGCATTAGGAATGATTTTGTACTTTTCAAGAAACCAAAGTAGTCTTCTATTGATCATTTTCTCCAGGAGATTGCAGGTAGTACAAGTGAGTGGATTGCTCCGCTTTTTTTATTAGAATAATTATGTATTTGCGCCATGCGTCAGGGAACTGATTAGTATTCCAGATTAGGTTATAGATTTCGAGGAGCTTAGAGAGAGATGGATTGGATAGTTTTTTGAGAAAGATGTAAGGAACATTATCAGGGCCGGCGGCAGAATTTCTACAAGTAAACAAGGCAGATTTAAGTTCATTTAGGCTGAAAGGGGCGTTGACGGAAGCAACGTCATGAGTGTTTGACTGAAAAGTGGAGGAAGGCTGAATATGAGAATTGTGATAAACAGAATTGGGGTTACGATTAATAAATTTGTCATCAAAATTTTGTGTGAGTGACTCGGCAATTGTTTGGTTGTCGGAGATAACAGTGCCATTCAATATTAAGGAGGGAATTTTAGTATTGATTTTCTTGCCTTGAATTTGTGAAATTTTTTTCCAGACTTGACTGGGATTTGTATTATGATTCAGCGAGGTGGTATAGCTTTGCCATGAGGATTTTTTGCTTGGCTTGACTACAAATTTAGCTTTAGCTTTGAGCTGTTTGTGTAGGAGAAGGTTTTCTTGTGTTCTATTTCGTCTAAACGTGTTAAGAGCATATTTGGACTCTCGGATGGCATTTTCGCAAGCTGAATTCCACCAAGGCACAGTTTTTTGTGCAGAGGAAGTGACTGATTTACCGATGTGAGTCTCTGCAGCCGCAAGTATGTTGTCAGTTAACATTTTTAGAATGTCATTTATGTTTGCAGAAATAGCTAAAGATGATAAATAAGTTTGGGAGAGAGAGGTAAACTCAGACCAATTTGCGTTTTTTAAGTGCCAGAAGCTTCTAGTTATAGTTTCTTTATTATAATGATTGGATATAATGATAGGAAAATGGTTGCTATCATGAAGGTCATCTGAAACTTGCCAGGAAAGGGGAAGTGCAGTTTTAAGGTCACATAAGCTGAGGTCAAAGGCAGACAAGGAGCCGGAGGAAATGTTGAAGTGAGTGTTGAGTCCAGTATTCAACAAGCAGGATCCGGAGGAGTTTATGACGTTTTCAATAATTTTGTCTCTAGTGCAACCACGAGTTGAGCCCCACATGGTGTGATGTGCATTAAAGTCACCAACAAGGATGTATGGCTGGGGGAGCTGAAATACTAGGTCGGTTAAGTCTTCTTCATTGAGGGGGTGATCAGGTGGAATGTAAATACTGCAAATGGTAAGCTTATTGGGGCACTAAGCAGTTACAGCAATTGCCTCTAGATTTGAGGTTAGTGAGAGATGAGATGAGTATACATCGCTAGATACAAATATTGAAGTACCACCACTGGCTCTCATACAGTTGGTACGGATGTAATGATAACCTTCAAAGTTTTTTAGCTTGTATTGTTGGTCAATTTTCAAGTTGGTTTCCTGGAGGCAGAGAAAGTCAGGGGTATGGAGAGATACGATTTTCTGAATTCTCTCTAAGCGAGGATAAAATCCATCGCAGTTCCATTGAATTAGAGAGAATGGTATTAATTTAAGGGGAAAGGGGTTAATCACTGAGATAGTGTAGAGGAGTCAGTGGTGGAACCGTCGTCAGTAAGATTGTTTTGGTCGGGGTGAAGTTTAAATTCAATTTTATTGGTCAGACGTGTAATGCGATTTTTCAAAGATCTTTCGTTGATATTAAAATAAATTAAGGATATATCTTTCAGTAGGGACGCAGTGTCGGGGATAAATTTATTGACTTCAGGTAGCGGGTCGTTGATGCGGAAAGTATTTTCGAGGAACGCAATAAGTTGGATGCTATTAAGGGAGAAGGATTTAGGAGACTCTTCAAAAAGTTTATGTATGATAGAACGTGATTCGGGGCTTATATTGTGACAATCATCTTCAGCCAGTTTGAATTTTTTGGATCTTTTTTTGCAGATTTTCTTGAATTAGAATTTGGGAATTCTGGGGGAGGCATTGGATTGGGATTATCGAGAGAAGTATTGGAAGGTGATATAGACTGCGGGGAGACAAGAGTGCTATTATTAGATCGGGGTCGTTTTTCGCCAGGTACAGGGGAGGAGGGAGCGACTGGCACTTGAGAGGGTAATTCGGGATTATCTGAAAAGGTATCAGTAGTAGCTGGGTCTGCTGAAGTGGAGGGTTCAAGATAGACGGAAGAATTTAATAGTGGGGGAAGGTCGTGGGAAGTGTTGGGACATGATTCAGCGGTATGTCCAGCCTGCTTGAAAAGAAAGCATTCAAGTTTATAAGTAGAAATGAATATTCTGTGTGATGTATTTTCATGCGTAATAAGAATCGAAGTTTGCAGTGAAAAATCGTTACTGGTGGGCAGAACGTAAGTTACACGGCGGAAGCTCAGGACATGTGCGTATTCTTCATCAGGCGAGCCACATTTGACGTATGAAATAGGGGAGGTAAGTGTTAATCCTTGGTCAAACAGAGCTTTTTCAATAACGGAATGTGGAATGGAAGGACTGACATTGGATATAAGGATTCTTTAGGTGGAGGAAATAAGCCGACGAATAGGAATGACATTGGAATTAACTAAGATTCGATTTTAGCAGGTCATCGTCTTGAGTGGTAGATGATAAATAAATACATATGCAGCCATGAGAGATTATAAAACATCGAAGTTGACCTTTTTTAAAGTTCCGATTGAAAATTCCAAAAAAATAATTTTGATTCCGATTTCGCTGAATTTTGCATACGCAGGGTTTTTGATACGACGATTCCAAAAAATTATTTCGGGTGGAAAATTGAGAAAAATTTATATAAATGTGATTTTCCGGAGAACTGCACTTCATATTTTGCTCATTTACGAACTTAGACTTAACTATTACGTTATGAACCTGCATATAAAGTTTCATTGAATCATTCGGTCGCGTTTTTGACTTATCGTGTTGAAAGACTTTCCGATTGACCGACATTTCTTAAAGATTTTTTGGACATGTATATCCAGTCGAATCTCGAAACGTCAGTATCACTCCATTATAATATTTTCCTCATATGTATAGATAACATATACTATACATAATGTGAAGTGAAAACAAAATGAAAAAAGGCTATTATTAATCGTCATTTATTGATAGGTAATAAAAAAATTACTTGTTACAATAGGGAGCGCTATAGTGGAATTTAGAATTACAACGTAATCCCGATGACTTGCAAGAGCATTTATTCGACAAGCAATATTTGTTATCCTCCAGTCAACTACAATTTTCCGACAATTTCTCGAAGACTCAGTTCTTTTTCTTTAACGACTTCGTCTATCTTGATCAAATCTTCAGAGCATGATGTAAACCGATTCTGCGTGTAAAGCTTCTTTAGTACTATAATTTTGGTACCCAGTTGGTAAAACTGATCTACGAACACTGCAATAATGCTTTTTAGGTTAATTTTAGCTCTGTCAATGTAATATACTTCCAGTCTTACATTTGAGTCTACTTTCAGATTTAAATATTTATTCGCCGATATGGCTTTCATTTTTCTACCGTGGATTTCCGAATTCGATTTTGCTTTTTTTCTTATTGACTGAACATATTCTCTCTTTTCCGATATTGCATCTTCTTGAGCATGAGTTGCGTTTTCAGTCTCTGAATTGATATGTATCTGAGTAGTCACATTGTCACAGTTTACATCCTCTTCTGACTCATTTTCAACAACGCTGTCTTCTCTATCCAGTTCTCTTATATCTTCGACATTAATATTTTGTTCCGTATTTTTTTGCTTATGTAACAAATTCTCTAAATCTTCTTCCGATATCAATAGTCCAACCATATTTTTAGGAATTGCAGACGTCTCAATGCCCATTTTTAGTGGAGTACCAAACATTGCTTCGTAGGGGGAGTATTTAAGTTCCTCGTAATATGCTATATTTTTCATGGACTGGATGAATTGTATACCCATTGACCACTTCGACGACTGATGGACGGCAGAGATATCCGCTGCATCGAAAACCTCTATATATCTTATTCATTCTGCCCATGGAGGGGATATTAGACCAAACTTAGCGACATGATTTGAGGACTCCCCGTGAATTTGCAATTCTCAAAAAACTATCGCCAATTTACCTATGTCACCAACAAACCTCATTTTACCCTGTAGCTTGATAGGTTGATAGGTTACAGAAATTTTGGCGTAAAGACATCACTTATCAAACGTACAAGCGGCAGATAGCTGGAATATTCATTGATTATATTATCAGTTAACTTATAACAACATCATTGAAAGAATTGAAAGAAAATCCATAATAGAATGTGTTTCTATTTTAAAATATTTCTTTTTAGACTGAAAAGAACGTCAAATTAAAATATTCCCCATTTTGAGATTATCGAATGATATAATGATTTCTTTCGACACTTCCATTCTGAATTTTGATATCATGGTGCTCAATTTCATGAGAGTTATTTACATTCAAAGATTATGTCTTTTGGAAATGCTTTGTATAATTTCAAATATCACGTATACTCTTTCAACTCTCTATTTGATATGATTATATTATCGCAAGTCGAAACTTGTACCTACTTGGTAAAATATTGAAACAATATAACTTATTATCTCATAAAGCAAATGATAAATAAACAAGAGTATTTTCCGATGCTTTTTACTCCCTTATTCGCAGTGGTTGGCCTAAAAATGATTTACTTCTTTTCCCACTAAAGATTATCGAAGTGGAAGCAATATACAAATTAGATTAATTTTCTATAACCCTTATTTTGACACGCCAAAAGCATAAACTTTTATAAATTGCGTTTGGAAGTGGGAAATATATATCAAAGCGGATATCTTCAGCTACCAGCAGTGTAATATTGGAGTTCTGCCGATAAAAAACAAACAAAAAAACTAGTGGAGGTAACTCCAATAGCAAACTAATATCAGAGATTAACTTTTTGATATGTTCGAGTTGGGTACGTACCTATTAAATTTGTAAAAGTTCTTTGACGGATTCAGAGTAATGAAAAATCTTTATTTTACTTTAAAGTTGCAACCACAAATAAATGTCAACAGTTTCATGAATAACGCGTAATTTTAAGATGCTCATAGAAAATTAAAATAGCTCATTAAGATATTGTTACACATAGATTTAAATCATAACATAACACATTAATATGTGAATAACTTATTTTTTTAATGACATATACCTTGGTCATTAAACCAGTCTCAACATATATATATATATATATATATATATATATATATATATATATATATATATATATATATATATATGTATATATATATATATATAATATATATAAAACTTAATTTCAAAATTTTATTCCTGCATGTGAGCTGGAAAACCTTTTAATTTTTGACTTTTAATTTTTAATTGTTAATTGTGAATGTCTTCATTGTAAGCTACCAAATTTCATTTTAATTCGTTCCACTCGTAGGTACTGCTCCACAAAATTAAACAGATTTTGATAAAGCCTACTATGATGGGCGAAACGTCGTCATAAAATTTTCGTATTATTCACAAGAAACCTATACCCAAGAACTATCCAAAAAAGATATATATATATATATATATATATATATATATATATATATATATATATTTTATTACAACACAGGATAACGATTGCACACTCGTCTCGCCTAGGAGACTGTCAATGTGAGACAAACAACATTAGACATCGGAAAGGAATGAAAAATACAAATAGGTTAAAACGAAGGAAACTACTAACTAATACAATCATAGACGTATTTTTGAAGTTTTAATATCGTTTATTAATGCACCATAAACATCGCTCTTTTGCAATTATCTCAGCATTCTAATTATGTTAAAGGGGCTGGTGAAAGATTTTTTCAATCTTCCAAATAGAATATCGCAAACGGCTTTATGTTCGTCGCACTCAAGAAATATATGCTCCAAATTACCTGTATCGTCACAGGGATCGCGTAATTCGTTGTTATAGATTTTTATTTTGAATAGGAATAGCATGTCCGAATCTTATTCTGATTAGGGTTTAGGGCAAGTAAACTCTAGGAGTAGATAGGTTTAAAAACCATGGATTCTGAGTATTTGTATAACATTCCATGTTCCAGTCCATGTTGTACTTCCGGTACCATAGCACTCCTTGTACTGTCTTTGGTGAGATAAAAATAAATAGGGTTGATCTGTGAGACACCCCGAACAATCATAAAATTGGTCACTTGTATACCCTCCAGAGGCTGTATCGTGCTAAAAATCCGAAATGTCTCCAAAATTGATTAAACATGCAGTATATCTGGATCTGTAGGATCCGTTGTTCTGGCTATGGTGAGCTGAAAATCCATAGAGTTCATTTTTAGGTACCCTAAACAATGTCGAATCATACAATTTTTCACTTGAATACATTCCGGAGGCTGTATCGCGGTAACAAACCGAAATTTCTCCAAAAATGACCAAAAGGTGGTTCTTCAGGTACCATAGTACCCGTTCTACTGGTTCTGGTGAGCTGAAAATAAATAGGGTTCATCTGTGAAATGCCCTGCACAATATACAATCGTAAAATTGGTTACATGTATTCACCAAAAGGCTGTATCGTGCTAACAAAAAAATGTGGGCGACGATAACGACGCCGACGACGACATACATACATGATTTTTTTCTAAAAACCCATTTTTCGGGTATTTCGTGGTCTAACCAAAAATAATTATCAAACATCAGGTAGGTCTCGCATGAAATGTAACTACTGTCATTCTGACGATGATAGTAATATCGGAACAATTGTCAGTTTTTTAGAAGTTTTACCATTTTTTCAATATAATTTGGAATTATTCAGAAACAGTGGATTTCATTTATAAATAATATGAGTAGATTCCACAGAGTAAAGGGGAAAACAGTAAATTTCATCTATTTTTATTGTAATAATATACATTTTTGAACTCGCTAATAAGAAATGAATCAAATTCTGACGGTGATATTTATTATCGAAACAATTGTCAAATTTCTTAGAATCTTTAACATTTATTTAAATATATTGTGGAATTATTTAGAAACAGTAAGTTTCATTTAAACCAGTAATGAGAAAGGAATCATTTCAGTGCATTGAAAAATTAGTTGACTTACATTTTCATGCCTATGAGAAATATTAATGATAAAAAGAATATATCATAGTGATAATATTGTTGAATTTGCCATATATTTCATAATTTTATCCTTAAAATGAGTATCCAGCCACTGCATCCCGAATAGAGATATCAACGTTATACTGTATACGGTTGAAAGGACCATTGAAAAGACTTGATTATATTGTATTTAGTGTCTGCGAATGCAAATTCATAATATTACGTTTAAATAGGTAGTATTTAATTGTTTAAGGCCCTGTATTTTTAAGTACGAATAAAGTGGCCAATAACTAACTGGAAAATAAATTTAGTAGGAGGTATTATTCAACAAATTAAATTTAAATGTCTTACAAACTGACTTCAACCATTGATATATTATTCGTTGAATTAACATAACACAAATATAATTATTTCAACGTTGGCTGCAATGAAATTACAATAACTAACTTCATAATATGTGTAGAGAAAACTAGCTTGATGCACAATGTGTATATGATAGAAAAGGATAAACAATTGTTATGTTTCGCGGTCGCGTTGTAAGCTGCAACATAGATTTTAGGTTAGCTGTTATCTGTTTGACAGCACTAAAATCAGCGTTTAATATTCCATGTAAATATTTTAAAAATTGCTGTAATTGTGTATTAGTTAATGTCATTTCACAGAATGAACCAAAATAGTAATAGTCATAACAATAATAAACGAAAGCGTTCAGTAAACTTCAATGAATTGGAAGTAATGATGTTGATTGACGTTGTTCTAAAGTATTGTAATGTTTTTCTTATTTATTAAAAGTTTTTATTACGGGTGGGATTAATTTTAAACACTCGGTGACTACTTACTAATTTATTTAAACACTAAACTACTCACTAACGCTTAATTTATATATACTCAACTATTCACTTATTATACACACAGTATATTCACTTAAACTTAATTATATAAACAGTTCACTAATTTATCTTCACTTATTTACTTGCTATTTGCTTATCTGACGATGTCAAATTATCAACTAACTAAACTCTTTTTGATCGGTCCCTTATATATTAATGCCCTTTTCACTAGATAATTCTATATTACACAAACAGTTGGCTTTCTGGCATATTCTAGATGAGACTGGTCACAAAAACAATGTAGATAAGATAGTCACTATTCGTAAACAATTCTAGGAAACCCTGCGCGTCCACCATAATTTTAAATTTCATACCTGGCTTAGACAGAGTCGGATTTAGGAAGTATACCAGTGTGCTGTTTCGTAACTTTACCCCCTCCTTACATGGAAGTTCCTCCTGGAACTTTTGTATAGCCGAGACTGTATGTTTGAATCGGCAACTGGCCCCCTTTCTACACTTTCCGATTTTATGGAAATAGCAGGGCGCCGTCTTCATCGGATACTGATAACGGGGGTTGTAGCTGCAAATTAATATCTGGACACCGGTATCATGAAAGATAATCTCTACCATGTTCCTGATGATTCGCCAATCCAACTGGTTACTCCCTATCTTAGTCATAGCCAGTTTCTTCACGCTGGATTCCAACACATGGTCTCGTAGGCTTCGAAGTGCTTCCCACACATCGCGGTAGGTAGATCGATCTTGAAATTAATTTTTAGTTACCACAATTATGTTTCAGTTTCAGTGTCTTGCCAGGGGCTGGAATCTGGTCTTCAAGTTTGTCTGATTGCCCGAACTTCTTTCGACAGACGGTTGTCAACCCTCGTGCGTTCTTGATACGGGCGGGGATGTTGTATGCCAGTGAATAATCTTCCGGGAGAGTGAACAAATTTTGTTGTTGTTCAGAAGTGACTCCATATCTAGCTTTCCCGGTACCTCCATACGCGCCCATAAATTCATCGAAGGTAGGGTCAGACACATCTCGAATATGGTTTACTCCTTTCTCTAGGTCATGGTCTCCTTCGAATGGCGCTAGTCGGTTTTGGTAAACTACTTTTGGTTTTCCGTTGGGGATCTTGCTTATGCGATATATAACATCATTGAACCTTTTCTTGATTAAGTATGGACCTTCCCAGGATTTTTGTAATTTTGGAGAAAATCCTTTCCTCCTCGTCGGGTTGTGTAACTATACTTTATACCCTTCTTTAAAACCGCCTTATGTGGCCTGCGTGTCGTACCGACTTTTCATTCTGTCACTGGCAACTTGAAGATTTGTTCGAACTAATTCATGAATATCGTCCAGCCTTCTTCTCAATTGGATCACGTAGTCTTCGCCTGCTAGATATTCCCCAGGCCGACAGCCAAATTCCAGGTCACAAGGAAGCCTTATTTCACGTCCATACAGGATTTTCGCCGGTGTTTCACCCGTGGACTCATTGAAGGCAGATCGATAAGCCAATGCGAATAGGAAAAGATACTGGTCCCAATCTCATTGATGGCTGGAAACCACTTTGGACAGGTATTTTCCAATAGTCCTGTTCATTCTCTCGACCACTCTATCTGACTGTGGATGTAATGCTGTTGTCCTGGCCTTCTTCATTCCTAGCTTGTCGCAAATCTCCTGGAATAGATGGCTTTCGAAATTTCTTCCCTGGTCACTGTGAACTTCCAATGGCACTCCATATCGGCTGATAAATTCTTTCACCAATACATCTGGGACAGTTGTGGCCTCTTGGTTCGGGATAGCGTAAATTTCCACCCACTTTGTGAAATGATCCGTTACAACCATTATGTATTCACCACCATTTTCTGTCGTCGGAAATGGTCCAGCGATGTCTAAAGCAATCCTTTCGAAAGGGCTTCCAACATTGTACTGTTTCCTGGGTGCCTTTCTCTTGCGATGTGGTCCATTACTCGTAGCACAAGTCGCACATTTCTTACACCAGTCCTTCACATCATCGGCGCTGTCCATCCAATAAAACCTCTCACGGATTCGCTGGAGGGTTTTCTTCACTCCCAGATGACCTCCCGATGGACTGTCGTGTAACTTCTTCAGTACCTCAGCTACTCTTGTTCTAGGGATAACTAGCTGTCTCCTCATCTCGGAACCATCATCGTTTTCAAGGACTCTTTTCAACAGCCCTCCTTCCAGGACAAGGGAGTCCCACTGAGCCCAAAACGCTTTGAGTTTCGGTGAAAATCTTGACACTTCTTGCCAGGTAGGTCGCCGATTTCCGGATCATCTTCAGGTGAGGATCATTCTCCTGATCTTTTCTGATCCTGGTGGGTGACCATTCCTCGTTGACTACAGTAGTTCTTGAAACTGCAGCTTTCCTAGATTCCGCCTTGTTGCAGTGGGAGCAGTCTATTGAGCACGGCCATCTGGACAGGGAGATGGCATTTCGGTGACTCACACCAGCTCGATGTTCGATGTTGAAATCGTACTCTTGAAGTCGTTCAATCCATCTAGCGATCTGGCCCTCGGGATTCTTGAACTGCATCAACCACTTGAGTGCTGCATAATCAGTCCGGATTAAAAACATCCTACCATAGAGATGCTGGTAAAAGTGTTCCACGGACTTCACTACCGCCAAAAGTTCTCTTCTTGTGACGCAGTAAATTCGTTCTGGTTGGAGAGGACTTTACTGAAATATACCAGCACTCTTTCTTGCCCTCCTTGGATCTGTGAGAGTACTCCACCAATTCCTACGTTGCTTGTGTCAGTGTCAAGAATAAAGTCTCCCTCCGGTAATGGTTATCCTAATATCGGCGCCGAGGTTAAATGCCTCTTCAAGGTTTCAAAAGCCGTTTGACAGTCTTTGTCCCATTGGAAAACTCTTGCTTCTTCTGTAAGTCGCGTTAGAGGCTTGGCAAAATCTCCAAACTTCCTGATAAATCTTCTATAATACGTGCAAAGTCCAAGGAAACTCCTAATTTGATGTTGTGTCGGTTGCTTGCGGCCATTTCTGAATGGGAGCAATTTTCTCTGGATCCACCGCCACTCCTTCATTGCTCACTATATGACCTAGATACTTAACTCGGTTTTGGAACAGCTGACATTTCTTCCGGTATAACATGAGCTGGGCAGCTTGGATTCGTTTGAATACGTCTTCCAATTTCTCCAGATGTTCATCAAATGTCTTCCTCAGTACTACGATGTCGTCCAAATACACCAGGCATGTCTTCCAAGACAACCCTCTCAAGATATTTTCCATAAGTCTTTAAAATGTCGCAGGCGCTTTACTGAGCCCGAATGACATGATGTCATCATATGCCTCATGACTATTATCTTTTTTGCACATCAATGTTACTTTACATTTTCCACATTAATTTATTATATATTTTTCGAGCAGTTTTCAGAAATAAAGCACATTTTGACAATAGCGCACGGTGACGGGTGGAGTATAGTCGCTCATCTCGTTATTGCTTTTGCAATGTTAGAATTATATAACTCAACTCACAAAACTTGTTTTTAAAAACAATTTATTAAATGAACTGAGTATTATAACAATAAAATTACATTGGTTTCAATACTCTGACTACGTACACTACGAAGATCAAAATATAAAAGCGATATATCAGTATACAGATTGCCTTAAATATTAAATTAAGTCGTAAATAATAATGCGTTAATTAATAAAAGTAAAATTATGAGATTGCTGGTAATTTAGATATTAATATTAAAAATAATGGATATAAATAATTTAACGGGTTAGAGTTGACAATATATCAAAGTCACATAATTATGAAATACAGACAAGATACTCGATAATGGTGAGATAGTGTTCTTATGGTCCATCTTAATCACTTAACTTCAGCTTCAGTATTTAATCTAAATAAATGGGTCTATTCCTTTTGTACATCATTGCTTGGAATTAGACTCATAGTTATCCTTCCATTGATATCATATATAGATTATATGTAAATGAAGTTTTCAGTGTTGAATTACAATAATCAAAAAGTCTATAGTTCAATAATCATTTAGGTCTATTCTAGTAAGTGCCAATATTATTAATTATCTCACTCTTCCATCGTTTCATTGAAAATATTCTTAATACATAGCTGTACATTGTTAAATTCAAGAGAGTTCTGGAAATATTTACATTTTGTTAATAGGAGAAAATAATGATTCAATCTTCTTAAATACGCCGCCACTGTATCTAAATATTTAGCTTTGATGCTGTACTCACAGGAAATTAACTTAGGTCGGATTTACCTGAAACCCTCGTTGATCAAAATTTCAATTGATTACGGGTCAATTTTCTAAATTCCGCCCTTTATACATCACAGAGCTTTTGAAACTTACTGGAATTATTTCACGGTTTGAGATAACACAATAGAGAATTTATCGTCTAAATGAAAAGGTTGTTTACATAATTTGCAACAATGTCAGCGAAAATATTTCTTCACACAATAAAGGGATCTGGAATGCCAAAATTTAGATATTACCTAATCAAAAAGTTACGTTAACTATTCGTGATTTTATAAATATCGAAAACAATGATTATATATTCGCCTCCTGACTTTACATAGATTTTTTCTCGTAAAACTTATTTTCATAAATAAGTATAATTTAAAAATTGTACTGTATCTAAGAAATTGTGGAGATGGAATGTCTTTGCCAAACATGTATAACAGCAATCCCCCCGCCCAATATTCACTTTCAAAAAAGAAAATAACGAAATTTGTTAATTCTGGGAAAATTCAATGGTAGTTGGTATCCACTAATTTCACAAAATGTTTGTGTCGTCGTAACTAAATTATTGTTTGTTGACAGACATCCTATAGACATAATTTATCTTTGAAAAATGAAAAATTTTGTATTTCGTTTCAAATATTCTAATTTTTATAATCGTAGCAATGCTCTTTCGAGTATTCATCATCAGTGCTTACCTGTAAGCGAGTTCACCAATAGATTAGTATGAAATTCGAAATAAAATAAACGGTTTTAAAGATTAAAACGAACTCTTCCGCATCTGTGAGATACCCTGAACAAGATTCCATCATAGAATTGTCACTTGTATACACACTTCGGGGGATGTATCGTGCTAACAAACCGAAATTTGTCCAAAAATAACCAAAAATGTAGTATATCTGGATTTATAGGACCCGATGTACTTGCTCTAGTCAGCTGAAAATCAGTATTGTACATCTGTCAGATACAAAAATATACAATTATAAAATTGGTCACTTCTATACACTTCGGAGGCTGTATCGTGCTAACAACTCGAAATTTCTCCAAAAAAGACCAAAAATATGGCACTTCTGGTACCATAGCACCCGTTGTACTAGCTATGGTGAGCTAAAAATCGATAAGGTTTATCTATAAGACGCCCTGAACGATATTCAATCATAAAATTGGTCACTTGTATACAATCTGGAGGCTGTACCGTGCTGAAAAAACGAAAATTCTCCAAAATTGACAATTTGGTACATAAAGTACCATAGCAACCGCTGTACAGGTTTTAGTGATCTGAATATCAATAGAGTTCATCTTTGAGATGCCCTGAATAGTATTCAATCATAAAATTGGTCACTTGTATATACTCCGGAGGCGGTATCGTGCTAACAAACTGAAATTTCTCCAAAAATGTCGTACATCAAGTGCCATAGCACCCGTTTTACGGTCTATGGTAAGCTGAAAATCAATATTCATCTATGAGATCTCCTGAGCAATATTCAATCATAAAATTTGTGACTTGTTGCACTCCGGAGGCTGTATCGTGCTAACAAGACATGTAACGAAAAGTGGCCGACGACATACACACAGGATTTTTTCTTCTAAAAACCGTTTTTTCGTGTTGTTCATGATGAAAAACGTAAAAATAACTCGAAAAAATTTCAAAATTCCAACTTTTTTTTTCGGGTACACCAATACTTTTCTCGCCTATTAGTTAGGTTGGGCGGAAAAGCAAAAAGCAAAAAGTGAAAAAAAGTTAAAGAGGTTAAAAAAGTTAAGACAGGTTACTTAATCGTCAGGCATTACAAAAATGTATCCATACAAATATCCAACATAATCCAACTCCAAATTATACAATAACGAACATGTTAAAATTAAAATTAATTGTTTGAAAATCAAACCGATGAAGGGATTAATGTGGATTAACATGATGCCAGGAACGAAGCGAATTCGGCTAGTTGTCACTTACAATTGCATACATGAAATGAATGGCATGAAATCCCCTTGACCTTGAACAACTAATTCCAAAAACTGAATCTCACAGAAATGAAAATTTTTGCTACCCAAAACCACGGACACAAGGCAGATAAATATAAATAAATATAAATAAATAACTTAACAGTCAAAAACGCTCTGCTACTTTTTTAAAAATTAAAATATTTTACACGAAATTCAAAAGATTTCGCTTTTCAATTATATGACATGTGTACCTACACAGCCTGGACGTTTCTATAATTTATCTTGACTTCTCTAAAGCCTTTGACAGATTACCACTACGTAGACTTCCACTAAAACTTGATCATCTTTGCATAAGAGATACTCTTAACAAATGGTTTTCAGCCTTCCTAACAAACCGTTTCTTCAAAGTCAGATTTGGACAAGAATTCTACAAAGAAATACATGTTACTAGCGGTATTCCACAAGGTTCCGTTCTTGTACCCCTATTTTTTATCGCATATTCTAGTGATCTTCGATACTCTCTGCGAACCTCAAATCCTCCTTATGGTGACAACATTAAACTTTACCAAAATCCTAACATGATTTATCCAAGGGTAAATATATTAAAATCCTTAAAATTCGTACAAGTTTTTTAAATACCACATGCCAACTAGTTTCGACTTAACAAGTCATCATCAGGGCGCGTAAGCTACAATTATGATGTTAAATTTAATTAAGCAAAGAATTATATTCAAACAACTGTAACTTACCAGTCAATCAAAAAATTTCCACAGGACGTATAACAACATGAATTTAAAATAAACAGCGAAAACAATACAAGACAACAGAACTAGACGAACTAGAGTTTTAAATAATTTGATCATTAACACACTCAAGTGAAGATAACTTTTTATAATCTAAAATTCTAAACAGTGGCGGAACTTCAATAGTTGATTTTAAATTTAATGATATAGTATTTTTATTATTATTGATTTAAAAATTTCTAAGTTCTCCAAAGCGTTCAGTCTAGTTCCATGTTCACAAACATGTAGAATTTAAAAATTTTCATCCACCACAAAAGAATGGTTATTAAGTTGTAAATGTCTGTAGAAAACAGAACTATTCCTTGTCAAATGTTCTTGGATTCTCAACTTAAACCTCCTACCACACTGCCTTATGTATTCGGCGGTGCAATTGTTACAAGTCAACCTATAAACCCCACTTCTATCAAGTTGTGAAATTGGGTCTTTGGTTCGAGAAAATATAGTTTTTAAGTTTAGTGGAGATTTAAAAGCTACTTTATATTCTGAATAATGTTGGCCAATTGATAGGAAAGTGGACCGTAGTAATAAATGCTAACAAATTTTTGTTGTTCACTCCTGTCCAATGCATATGAGTCATTCATTAAAAGCTTATCCATCTTTCTGTTAACTAAATTGTCAATTAGAATTGTGGAGTAACCGTTTTTAACTGCTAAAAGTTTGATAGTTTCTAATTCTTTTTTAAAATCATCAGGACACATTGGAATCAAAAAAAGCCGATGAACGTATGACCTGAACGACGAAAGCTTCTGCTGAAAGGGGTGATTGCTGTCAATAGGGATAACATGAGAAGTCTGAGTCTTCTTTCTATATATGCTAAAAGAAACGTGATGATTAACCCTCTTCAAAGATAAATCCAAGAAATTAAGAGTGCAGTTATTTTCCATTTCCAAAGTAAATTTGAGGTCTATGTGTAAGTTGTTAATAAAACTTAAAAAATCACCATTTAAAACGTTAACATCCCCCTGAAAACAAAATACCACGTCATCGACATATCTATACCAGAAAACGATATTACCCGAGAATTGGCTCCTAAAAATTTGTCTCTCTATAAAGTCCATAAAGATATCTGCCAAGAGAGGAGCTAGTGGATTTCCCATGCCAAGACCCTTCGTCTGTTCATAAATTTTATTATTAAACTTGAAGAAGTTTTGTTGTAATACGAATGACAATAACCTGAAAACATTCTCCACCACAAAGTCATCCAACGAAGAATCAACCAATAAATCCCTAATGAGACCCAAGGTTAGTTCAACAGGAACATTGGTGTATAAGTTGGTTACATCAACCGAAGCCAGAATGGCGTTCGAAGGAAGTTCAATGTCTTTAATTTTCTCTACCAAATCATTAGAATTCAAAAGAGTGTGTTGGGGTTCAAAATTAAGATTATTTCTAAGAAAATGATTCAGCTCCCTTTCGATTAACGAACAAGGTGAGTTTACAAATGAGAGAACTGGTCTTATAGGATGATTCTTTCTATGTATTGGATTTTGTTCTCAGCGAAATTCACCTAAAAACTAAAAATTATTCTAAAATTCGATTTGGAAAAATAGTTAAAAAATTGAACTGGTTGATGACGGGAAGGCAGGTTTGTTTGCATTCGGGTGAAGGTGACTCGAATAAAATCGATATTTCTTTCAACGACAATTTGTTTAATGAGGTTGAAGAAACTGGTTCCAACATATCAACAAACAACGTAAATATTGATACTTCTAGTAATTTTAATGCGTTAAATGACAGTAACATTGTTGACCTTTGTTTAAATGATAATGTTGATTTCTTCACTAAAACTTTTAATTTGACGGATGTTGAATTCACCACAAAGGAAATGGAATTTCTTGATAAGGGTTTGAAATTTACTCCTAACATTTTCAACAATACAACTATTACTGAAAATTCAATCATTGACATGGAATGTTTCCTGAATAGATTGAATGGTGATAAGGCTGATTTCTTGAGTAGTTTTTTGGCTGATAAGATCATCTCGCATGAGGGAAAAAATAGAGACACTTCTAATAAATTCCACAAACGTTTGATCGGATCTATAGGAAAGAAAATCAGGGATAATGATTTGATCTTCGTGAAAGCGGATAAGGGTAACGCTCTAATTATTCTTTATAGATCTGATTACATCACTAAGGTTGAAAACTTTTTAGTTAATAACAATGAACACTTTAATGAACTCAGAAGTGATCCATTGGAATCATATTTTCGAAAACTAAAATCTCTTTTGTCTTCCTATAAGGTTTTTTTTTGAATCAGTTAATCTTAACGTTAGAACAACGATGAATTATTCTACACCTAGATTGTATGGCTTACCAAAAATACATAAAAAAGATCATCTTATAAGACCAGTTCTCTCATTTGTAAACTCACCTTGTTCGTTAATCGCAAGGGAGCTGAATCATTTTCTTAGAAATAATCTTAATTTTGAACACCATCACACTCTTTTGAATTTTGTTTTCGCTGTTTATTTGAAATTCATGTTGTTATACGGCCTGTGGAAATTTTTTGATTGACTGGTAAGTTACAGTTGTTTGAATATAATTCGATTTGCTTAATTAAATTTAACATCATAATTGTAGCTTACGCGCCCTGATGATGACTTGTTAAGTCGAAACTAGTTGGCATGTGGTATTTAAAAAACTTGTACGAATTTTAAGGATTTTAATATATTTACCCTCACCTATATTGAAGATGTTTTCGTACTCTAGTGGATTTGCTTCAGAAATACAAGAATGATGTTTCAACCGGTTGCTGCCTCTGAACTTTTCATCGGTGGACAGATATTAAACATGATCTCATCATTTACCGACCTTAGTTTAATAATAAATTATAACCTTACGCGGTTCTCATATGCTTAAACGTGCGAAATCTAAATTGTTCCTGATATTAAAAACTTTCTCTAAAGCTTCTTTCGAAGCTTATTGCAAACTTTGCATTGTCCGACACATACTTGGTGGTATCCAGATTCAGTTCATGATCAGTAAATGCTGGAAAAGTGCGAAGATACGCAACCAGACTGTTTTTAGAAACGTGTACGAAGAGAGATTAGTCTTGGCAAAGCTTACAACATTTGAAGTAAAACGACACTGACGTGACCTTATTCTCTGGTTTCGAATTTTGAAACTGAACTTCGCAGACATTGAAGCTGCTCTCCCCCTCCATTCGGATGACTCTCTCCTTAGAGCTGAAGAAATGGCCCTTAAAACTCGTGACAGGCAGAACATTGTAAAGGGTAACTGATATTTGGTCCACCCCAGCAAATTATTGATTCCGAAAATGTTATTAGTTTGAAAAAATAAATAGACTCCTATATTTCCAATCCTTAGTTCAGTTTTAGACATATACTAGTTGTGTTTTTCTTTATTCTCTATATGCACTTAAATTCGACAACTTATCAGGAGCAAAATGGGACTTGGTCCTCTGCCCGTATCAAATAATGATAATAATAATATTCAAATATCTATTTACTACTTGCTGTTATATAGTAATAAACATGTATATCACCAATATTCTAAATAATACATATAAAGCTTTCGATTATTCTACATTATAAATTCTAGAAGGAAAATTAAATTTTCCCTCACAATTTCGTCCACGTTATCAGACAGATTGCGAATTGAGAATATTATTGATTCTTTCTTTTTTTTTATTTCAGATAAAGTTTGGCATACAGATTTAGACTTCATTGTCACGCATCGGGAACGCGTTTTTCTGAACTTCAAGACGTCAAATTCAACTAATTTATATACAACACCTACTATTCAAAAAGGAGTAGCACTACCGACAACGCTCGCTATGAAACCAAGTGCCATGCCCTTCGTTAGTGCACCAGTTGTAACCCACACAGTTATCAAAACTTTGAAGGACATTATTGGCCATGAAAATCATACAATGCTAGAGAACAAGGATTTAGGTGAGTGTAAAAAGTTTGAATATGTTAACTTTATATCAACCTTTTTCTATTTAAATCCACAGAACATTGTTTCCATCTTCAGATATACTTTTAATTCCAATTGCTTATCGAAGATAATTTTGTGCTCTCCAAAAGATGTTCACTGCGGAAGTGAGCAAATATTTAACAAAAAATGTGCCTCTTTTTGTATTCTTCTATATTTCTAGTTACCGAGTCGTGGTTGCACAATATTATTCTTCATTCATCGATATATTTACCTGGTTACAAAATTTTATGAGCTGATCGTATGACTCGAGGGGGTGGATGTTGTATTTACATTAAAGATATTGACTTTTGCGACTTTGAAATAACATTTGAAATTTTCTTCGCTTCTCAATATGACGGGTTATTATTAAACTTTTCTTCAAAAAAGTTTAAACTCAATTTTTCTATAGCCAGTGTTTGTAGGCATCGCTACAATTTAATTGAGGGTGACGAGTAGTGGTTCTTAAATAAATATAAAACGGTCATCTGTCTTGGAGATTTTAATTTGGGTAACGTTTCTTGGCCGATACAAACGTACCCTCTCTTCCTAAACTCTTTTTAAATTTTTTGGAAAATTTTGATCTGGAGCATGTGGTACACGAGCCAACTCGTTTTTCTCTTTATCAACAACCCTCAATCCTTGATCTCGTCCTAACCTCTGATTCTCATCTTCTCACCGATTTCAACATTATTTCCCCGATTGGAAAATCCGATCATGCCGTAGTTTTAACCTGTATGTAAATTCTAGAATCCGGTGAGATACCCAACAAAGCATTTGTAAGATATAAAAAAATCAAGTATCACCAAATAAATTCTGAAATTTTAACTACAGTTTGGGATGATGAACTTCATGGAAAAAACGTGGAACAACAATGGGAAACCTTTGGAAAGTTCATAAGTGATCCCGCCAGCAAGAACTCTGATTATACATACGAGTATACACTGCATAATTTGAATATACCTTGGCCAAATTATGAAATCTACGAAATTATTAAATACAAAAAACCGTTATGTGAGAGCCAAATCAGATGTCGACTACACCAATCATCAAATATTGTCAAATAATTTGAGTTACAAAACTTTCAAAGCAAAACAGAATTTTGAAAAGCAGTATCACAGCATCCACATCTGTATTAAAAGGCAAGGCATCGAACAACAAACAAATGAAACCCTTACTGTGTGGAATCTACTCATATCACTTTTAAACTCTAGCATAACGGTGTTAGTAGAGTTAGGAGCAATCTGCTCAGTTGGATTGTAACCTTCTTGACGGAGATTTTTTGTTCGGATTAGTGATTATTTCTCTACAATGCGCAATGTGCTTAGTGGGGTTCCACAAGGATCGATTTTGGGACCTGTTCCGTTTTTAGTGTACGTAGCAGATCGGTCTCTGCACGTTGAAAGCATCATCTCGCTCTTTGCTGATGACACTACATTATACGCCAATCCTATAGATGAATATGACCAACTGTAAGCTGATTTGAACCAAGTGTCAAAATCGGTAGATATCTGGCTTTTACCTTTAAATGTTTCGAAGTGTTCAGTGCTTAACATTAGTATAAATAACCCAAGGAATGGGTATGTACTTTCTAGTATAGATTTAGAAACTGTTTCTCGGCAAAGAAACGTAGGCCTACTCGTTGCAGAGAATTAATAGTGGTTTCAACATATTCAGTGCATCTGTAGTATAGCTAAGAGTTCACTTTACCTTCTGCCTAAGACGATTTGTAAAATTTCACCTCAAAATTTTGTGAAGATTTTCAATACATATGTGAAACCAACCTTAGAGTTTGCTGGTCCTGTGTGGACTACCGACTGGGTATGAGATTCTAACCGTCTTGAATCGGTGCAGAGATGGGCAACTAGAATTACATATGGTCTACGTCGTCCTTCTTATGAAGAACGTGTAAGACTGATAAACTGTTCGGCATTCGGGGATAGAAGGCCTCGCGGCGGTTCAATAATAGTCTACAGAGCTTTTACTAATAAATTTCTTCTTCTTCTCCCTCAACCCATATTTGTCCACTCCTGGATATAGGTCTCTCTAATTTGTTTCAATGTCTCCCTGTTCCTAGCTGTACTTAACCAGTTCTTACCTGTCAACTTCTTAATGTCGTCTACCCATCTCTTCTGTGGGCGTCCTATGCTTCGCTTGGTCTGCCTAGGCCTCCAAACTGTTATTTTATGTGTCCATCTTTCTTTATCCTGTCTAGCCAGGTGACCGACCCACTGCCACTTAATCTTAGTCGCCTGTTGTATTATATCGGTAACTCTAGTTTGTCCTCTGATATCCTCATTTCTAATTTTGTCGCGGAGTGAGATCCCTAGCATGCTTCGTTCCATTGCTCTTTGGGTTGTCAAAAGCTTGTTTGCAGATGCTTTTGTTAGGCTAATTGTTTCCAATCTGTATGTTTGCACGGATAGTTTACAGGTATTATATACTTTGCGTTTCAAATTTATAGGGATCATGTTGTTTTTAAGAATGTGCCCCAGCTTGCCGAAAGCTACCCATGTCAATCTTATGCGTCTTTTGATTTCCGCGTGTTGATTTTCTTTGCCCTATTTAATAGTGTGGCCCATGTATATATATATATATATATATATATATATATATATATATATATATATATATATTTAATATTTATTTATTTATTTTCGTATTCGATGTTATTATCTTGAATGGATATGTTGATATCTTCAGAACTAATTATTTTGGTTTTACTATAATTCATATTTAACCCGATATTTATAGATGCTAGATTTAATTCATTTAGCATCTCTTGTAGTTCCGTGACGTTGTTACTTATTAGGACTATGTCGTCTGGGAATCTGAGTTGGTTAAGTCTGGCACCGTCTGTATTAATGCCTTTGGTCTCACACTCTAATTTTTTTGAAGATATCTTCGAGGGCCAGCGTGAATAGTTTAGGTGAGATGGTGTCTCCTTGACGCACTCCCCTTTCCAATGGTATTTTGTTTATGATAGTTGTTTCATCCAATCTAATAGGTATTGTTGCTTCCTTATAAATACTTTAGATGATTTGGATGTAGGGCCATTAGGATTGACCATAATTCAACCGTGTCTAAAGCCTTTTGGAGATCAACGAAGGCTAGGTGTAGAGGTACGTTGTATTCCGTGCATTTTTCTGTGAGGGTACGGACTGTATATAGGTGATCTATTGTTCTGTATCCCTTTCTAAATCCCGCCCGTTCAACCGGTTGATCAGAATCCAGTTTGGATGTTAGGCGATTCGTTATAACTTTTGTGAAAAGTTCATATAAATGTGATAGAAGGGATATAGGCCTGTAATTTTCGACGCTTTTTTGAAAAGTCGTATCACTTCAGAGTTGTACCATTCGGTTGGTATTTTACCGGCGTGCTGGCGTCTAGTTAGCAGTATTTTTATTGTTTTCTGTAAAGTCTTTCCTCCCAGTTTCAACATTTCTGTAGTGACTTGGTCTTCGCCTGGGTATCTGTTGTTTTTCATTTGTTTTAGTGTTGTGCTTATTTCTCCCTCCGTGATTTCCGGGAGACCTCGGATCCGACATTCATGATGTTTATCTTTTCTACTGTTTTTTGAGTTTTAGATGAATAGGGGCCAGTATAGAAAATTTCAATCGCTTCAATGATGTCGTATTTGTTGTGTACTATAATATTGTTTTCATTTCGCATTTTTGTGATTTTCGTTTTACCTCTCGGAAGTTTTTTGCTCAACACCTTCATCTTGCAGTTATCCTTCATGGTTTCCTCTATAAGTTTCGCATTGTATGTTCTTTTATCCCTTCTTATTCCTTTCTTGACCTGCTTGTTCAAGTCCATGTATTCTTGGGCTGTTATGTCCTGTGCGTTCCGTCTTTTTTCCAACAGTTTTAGTGTGTCTTGACTTAGCTTTGCGTCTTTGTCATTTTTTGTCCTTGCACGTATATTCTCTACCGAAGTTTTCACAGCGCTTGTGATTTTATCTGCGAGTTCGTGTATGTCCAGCTGCTCAACTTTTATTTTTGTTAGTTTTTGGTGCACCTCGTTTTGATATTCTGCTTCTTTTAGTTGTAGAACGTCGAACGTAGGATAGCGGTGATTTTTAAGGAGATTTTTCCTTTCAGTTGCAGTATCTATTTTAATTTTTGATCTTACTAGTCTATGATCGCTTCCCGTGTTAAATCTGTTTAGAACCGATACATCCCTACATATTTTCTTCTTGTTGGAAAGGATAAAATCAATTTCTTTTCTGGTTTTGCTTTGGTTTTTCAAAGAATGTATTGAGATAATATAGGCTTCCTCCGTCCAGGTAATTTGTTAGAGTCTTATCTCTTTCATTTCTTTCGCCTAATCCGAAATTTCCGACATAGTCCGTATCTCCATGTTTCCGATTTCCTCCCATGACTATTACGAAGTGGACAAAGTGGACTTTTTCCATTTGGCGAGCTTTGGCCAGATCTTCGTAGAATCTTTCGATCTCTTCTTCTTCTGCCTTAGTTGTCGGTGCGTAGGCTTGAATGATCTGCAGAATGTATCTCTTATTTAAGTTGATTGTATATATATATATATATATATATATATATATATATATATATATATATATATATGACTCTTTCGAATATCGCTTGGTATTCAGTTATATTATATTTAAAGTTTTTTCATGAAATTGACTGTCTCGACCCTTACTTACTAATTAAAGTTTTTTATTTATTATGAGTGCTACGCCTCCTAATAGTTTGGTTGTCACATATTTTTCCTCGGGATACTGATATCAGGCTTCGTGGACATCGCTTCAAATTAAAAAAGCAACAATTTCCTACTAAATGCCGCGAAGGTTTTCTATCAAAGCGAGTGTTGTCATTTGGAACTCTCTCTCATCAAACATTGCTAACGCTTTAACAGTAAACTCTTTGAAAAACAATTATGATGCCTACAAAATAACTGCACTAAACTGACTACTTTTTATTATACATCTATTTTGTTTACTCCATTTCTTTGTAGTTATTGGTAAATGTTATTTTCTAATTAAGCTATATAGGTCTTTGACCTCGGCTGTTTAAACTTTTATAATAATAATAATAATAATATCATTATTATCAAACTCGTCCCCATACTGCTTTTTTTCTATACCAAATGGAAAACTCCTTCTTCTGTGCTAATGGTATGTACCGAAAAATCTAGAAGGCTCAGAAAGAAATATACTATCAATAGGTACTATTTGTTATGTAAACATATTACTAATGACGATAATACTGACTTCCATTCCTATTTCAAATGAATAAATGAGGTCATAATTGTATTTGTGGCTTTATATAACACCAAGGATAGTTCACGTTTGAAGAAAAAAATAGGCTTATATTCGAATAATTGAGAAAAAACTTATTTCCTGTCAATCAATTCATACGTGCTTTTGTTTTATTTTTTTGAATGAATCAGATTTGTCTTATTGAACCTTGAGAATATAGAATTATTCATTTATATTTATTTTCAAGCAATTTGTTCTAAAATCAGTCGGGTATGAGTCAAATCACTTGAATCTTATGTTCTGTGATTTGTTATATAATAATATATACTGAACTACTAAAAAACGCATGACCATCCCCAAATTATATTCATCATAAGTTACATATTTGGAACTCCCGATTAAATTTTAGAGTGAAACCAGGGAAGCTAAATGCCGTTTTTTGTTGATATTATGAGAAAAAGAGTTCTTCATATTCGTTCACAACTCTTAGTTTAATTTGATTGTTTGGTGTTAGTATCTGATAGTCACCTAATAACATGCTAAAAGCTCGGAGACAACCTGGGCATTGTCTATTAATCGATTGAGGGAATGATCGATGTATTGCCAACATGAGTAGGCCAATTATATTGCAATAATTGCAATAATTCGGGTAAACTTGCTTTTCTGGTATGCTGTTTGGGTCCACCTACAGTGCAAACGGTAAAGCTTTTCCATCACGTGACTTAGTTGACGATATTATTCAACACATACTATGTTGGTACTGTCTTCTTCTAATAACGCGAAACTCAATACAAGCGTTTGTCGTATTGTTTTGATTAAGATGCATATGGTTGACGTCGTATCAGTCACGTGATGGAAAAGAATCAGCGTTTCTACTGTAGATAGTATAAGTTATTGCTGAAAAATCGCAAAATTTTTTCACTTTTTCAGTTTTGTACAGAAGAAACGACATAGGAAGGCTCTGATATGAAAAGTCACTATTAATTTCTTAAAGTAAATAAAATTACTAACAGTTTGGTCCTAATCCAATTTTCTAGATCTAATAGCCCCCAAGATACAGAGTTCCCGATGTTCTGTTTTTTTTCCGAAAAGTAGAAATATGGGTGCAGAGTGGTCTGCCCGGTTTCATATAGCAGATCGGTTAAAATGATGAACAGACAAGTAAGTGTGGATCCTCTTTCCTCGATTTTTCATAATCAAAAGATCTGATGAGCAACACTTCAACTTACTTTGAGCTTGCATCCTACCTTTTGTCACTTTTTACAGAAGAGAGAATGAGGAAAGGGAAGAAGTTATTCTTTTATGCTGCCTTTGAGCCTGTCAGTAACAACATTTCGTTGAATTAATTATGTGGAAACCCCATTGTGGTAGACGGTGGGTATCTTCTGCACAAAGTTATGTGGCATCCCAACAATTCCGTCTAAGCAATTCTCACTGGATACACTTCCTTTGGTAATGACCAGTTTGGTTCTAATGTCTCCGTAGCTTTTGATGGGTACCTTGCCAATGCAGCTCTGAAAAGCACTAAGAGTGTTAAGTGATCTCGCCGCTACCAATCATTATCACGGAGAGGCACACCAAAAGCACCCCAGAAGAAATTTCTGTCCAAGAAACGTCTCATAAGAATGTTGATAGATGAATTCCAGAGGCACGGAGTGAAAAACAAGCAAGCAGAAGAGGAAATTTAATAAAGTCATGTGTTTACCGATGTCATTAAAGGACATTGATTTACTCTGCATTCGACCTATGCCCACGTATATCTCCATAAAAGTGGCGGAGGAGGATCATACTCTATTCAGGTTTCCTATATGCATTCAGCCACTGCCCTCTTTGGTCAGGGCAAATTGAGATTCAGTCGTGTCCTCAAACAAAACCCCGACCTCGTTCACCAGCTGGAAGTCTCTTGCAGCCAGATTCCCTTCCAGGAGAGATCGAGAGTGCAGACGAGGCATTTTTATTTGCTCTGTATGGCGGAGATGGCCAAGAAGCTCTCAACACTCTGCGCAATACCCTATATGTGAAGGCATCCACAAGCAACAAAATAAATTTAGCTCGCCATCCACCCACCAACGACGCAGCCAAGTTTCGTTCAGTTAGGACCTACCATCAGGTTCGGGAGTGGTTGGGTGTGCACAAGACCCCAACTGATTGGGGATGGCATCAAAAAGACTCGGGTTGGATTCCAGCCGCGAGATCCATGCATCCATCCCATCAACGAATCCTTATAAGTCTCTCCTGAAAGTGCAAGAAAGGTTATACTGGGCCTTGCTCTTGCAGGGGGGCTGGGATGAAGTGCTCTACACTCTGCAAATATGGTAAGGGGAGTGAGTGGATGAATGTCCCACCAATCGAGGGTGTAGAAGAAGATTGAGACAACCCCGCTGATGCTATTAGAGAAGCGTTTGATGTCTCTCCTGCTCTTCAAATGGACATCAACCTCCACATCGTTTTCAACGAGAGGTGGAGCACCTCGTCGAAGTTGATGTTGATACTCCTACTAAGAGAATTATTAGACAAACCCGATACAATGGGCACCGCAAAAGGACACGAGTTAAGATAGATAGATAATATAAAACGAATGAGTAAAGAAAGACTAATTAGAAGGATATTAGAAAGTAAGATTGGAGGAAGGAGAAAAATAGGTGGACCCAAAATGAGGTGGATGGACGAGATGATGGGTCTTCCAGGCCTGCTGAGCCAATTATATATACTTAGAAGAAGCCCATATCAGTATTCTACCTTGATTCGCCTGACCAGCAGATCTGTCGCCTACAGAGCATGATGGGGATACGATCGTAAGAAAAGTAGGTTCACTACCAAGTCCCCCACGAGTTGAGAAGAGTTACACAATGCCGTACAAACAGCTTGACATGAAATCCCTCAAGATGCAACTGATCATCTCATTCAAAGCATGCTCAGACGACGAGTAAAAGGAACGCATTCAACTGAATAGAGAAGCACTACATTTTCTAGGCTTGGTTTAATTTTTGTTAGTACAAACATTGCTCATTTATCATTTATATCGCATCAAGGAAGTACGAAAAAATTTGTTTTAAGAAATTGTGGACAACATTCATTTTTTTTGTAGTATCCTGTACGGTACGGTATATTGAATTGAAATGCAGGTCCTAGCAAGATCATGTTTTTAATTCAACAGCTGTAGTAAAGCTAACAGCTCAGAGCTGCAAAATAGAAACGTCAATAGGTCCGTCAAGCTGGCCTCCCCCCGGTTGGAATTTTTCTACCAAAATGGTAGCACACATAAAGGGCACCTAGCACAACCATTTTTATAGCTAGCACACCAACAGGTCACAATAAAAATGCTTTTGAATTCGCGTGGGGCCAGGTTAACGCTAGCCCCCCCGGTTGGAATTTTTTCGCCAAAATGCTAGCACAGATAAAGGACACCTAGCACAACCTAGCACAACCATTTTTATAGCTAGCACACCAACAGGTCACAATAAAAATGCTTTTGAATTCGGGTGGGGCCAGGTTAACGCTAGCCCCCTCCCCGGTTGGAATTTTTTCGCCAAAATGCTATCACAGACAAAGGACACCTAGCACAACCTAGCACAACCATTTTTATAGCTAGCACACCAACAGGTCACAATAAAAATGCTTTTGAATTCGTGTGGGGCCTGGTTAACGCTAGCCCCTCCCAGATTGGAGTTTTTTCGCCAAAATGCTAGCACAGATAAAGGACACCTAACACAATCTAGCACACCATTTTTTATAGCAAGCACACTAAACTACACTCTTGATGCTGGGGAGTGGGACGGAGGTCAGTGAAATAACGCTATACTCACTCGATGAATAAATGAATGGATAAATGAATAGGTTGAATATATATGTAAAACGGCTGGTTTAATTGTTTCTTACTGTAGTTACGAAAAATTTTCGGAGCATTCCACTCATATGATAAAAATTCCAAATTAAGCAGGATCTTTTCGGAGATGACTCTCCAGCAGGGCCGATAATTTCCCTTTTAAGTCCGTATCTAAGTAACGTCTAAGTAACAATTGTTGTTATTATCATAATTCTAATTTAAAA
Source organism: Galeruca laticollis (assembly GCA_963921935.1). NCBI lineage: Eukaryota > Metazoa > Arthropoda > Insecta > Coleoptera > Chrysomelidae > Galeruca > Galeruca laticollis. The sequence continues at coordinate 4,467,937 of OY998177.1, forward strand.
TATCATATAAATGTTACGGTTTGAAAACGATTCTTCATGTTTAATCTAAAAATAAGTGATTGAAAATGAAACGTGTAATGTTGTTTAAATACGCACTATAAATTTCGCATTAATACAGTTTTATGTCGTCTAATCGAGAAATACTCTATCGAATTACACTCGTGAAAATAGTTAGATCATTAGTTTTACTTATATAGTCCATGTTGCTTGTAATATTATTAGAAAGAATACATATTATTACAACCATCAGCCCTTCGGGGAAAACCTTTCTTAACCCAAGCATCTGAATAGGCCAGTTTGAATGTACCTGCAAGAATTTTATTTACTCTTAAGACCCATAAAAACGGCATTATAAAAATAATTCAAACTTTAACAATAGACTTGGTTTAACGACCCTTTTAAAAAGTCCGATGAAAGCTTCAGATGGATTATACCTAGTTTTTCGAAAAATAAAAATACCTATGTCATCAATTTTGCTGCCTTCCAATTCATACACATATTGTGAGAAAGCATACAAAAATTAGTCCACTTTCTTTATTCCGCCAACTTTGGTGATCCGCCATGTTGTATTTAAAATGACGTCACATACCTAATTATGGATTGGCATGCAAACTAGACGTATATACAGAATTTCAAATCAATCGGTTGAAGATATCTGCTTCAATACTCAGTTGCAAGATTGCAACCGAAAAAACATACATTGCCAGTTACATACTAAAAACTCTGAAAAATACATAGTAGTGTTGGTGTCTTATGATATGCCACAGAAATATTTGAAGCTCTGATTAACCGGCTCTAAGAATTAAAAGCTGCACGTTCTAAGTTAACTTTAAAAAAAATCTGATACTAAAATGCAATATTCATGTTATCATTACAGTGGTTAATTAACCATCAACTTCGGCAATAAATATTCTGGCAAATTTAAAAATAGAGTTTGAGTGTTTCTTTCAAATAAGGACTACAGTGAACCACGATCAATCTAAAACATGTATTCTCAATATATTGGAACATTTTTAGGGATCTCAGCCGCCCCTTCCCAGATTGCACAACTTTGTCCAAAGGACATATCCAACGGCTTCGCTTTTTTGGATATTTATTTATCCAACATGTCTGTACGCAAACGTTTGTCGTTGCCTTTTTTATAGTGTGACGTAATTTGCAACTTATTTGTGCACGGATTGTTTCTGATTTCGTAACTAAATGGTTCAATTTAATTAATTGGTTTTATTAAACTTACTATGATTTCAACAAAATTATTTTTAAAAGTGAAGGTTTTTTGTATTCTTTCGTTTTTTAGCATTAATTGAAAATAAATAGATAATAATTAATTAAATAATAGTTAATTATTAATTAATTAAATACCCTTCTAGATGGGAAAATATAGATATCAAGCACAATCCGGCAACAGCTGATAACAATAATGCTGCTTAGGGGCCATTTTTTATAGGAATATGATGTTTAGGGACAAATACATCTAACATTTTCATTCATTCGTGTAACCATAGCGTTATTTTGCAGACACCCTCCATCCCCTGAATTCAAAAGCATTGCTAATGTACTAGCTTTAAAAAATTTTGTGCTAGGTGTCTTTTATTTGTGCTATCATTTTGGCGGAAAAAATCCAACCAGAGGGGGCTAGCGTTAACCTGGCCCCACCCGAGTTCAAAAGCATTTTTATTGTGACCTGTTGGTGTGCTAGCTATAAAAATGGTTGTTCTAGGTTGTGCTAGGTGTCCTTTATCTGTGCTAGCATTTTGGCGAAAAAATTCCAACCGGGGGGGGGGGCTAGCGTTAACCTGGCCCCACCCGAGTTCAAAAGCATTTTTATTGTGACCTGTTGGTGTGCTAGCTATAAAAATGGTTGTGCTAGGTTGTGCTAGGTGTCTTTTATTTGTGCTAGCATTTTGGCAAAAAAATTCCAACCGGGGGGGCTAGCGTTAACCTGGCCCCACCCGAATTCTAATGCATTTTTATTGTGACCTGTTGGTGTGCTAGCTATACAAATGGTTGTGCTAGGCTGTGCTAGGTGCCCTTTATGTGTGCTAGCATTTTGGTAGAAAAATTTCAACCGGGGGGGGGGGCAGCTTGATGGACCTAACGTCAATATAGAATATGTTTGTTAAGCTTGAAACAATAGCTCTTAGAAATGAGCATGTCATGTATGTAGATAATTGATTTTTTAATGTATTTAGTTAGTGTTATTGTTGAGATTTTCTTTTAACGTTTTATTGAAGTTTTACTTATTTACATTTAGAACACTTGATGAAAATCATCTTATGACCTTTAGAGTTTTTGGTTGCCGGGGATTGAATAAGGGAGAGACGAGAGAATATTGTGACGGACAACTTCAAAAAAATCGACTTTGACTGTAAATTGAGGTATTTCAAGAATAAAACTGTTATATTCACCTCTGGGAATATTATTCAACCTAGACAAACGGAAACAAACCTACATTTATAACAACTTTATTGGTTCTCACTATAGTATTGAATAGAAAAATTTTGTCTTCCAACTTGACATTCTACGATAGAAAATTTATAAGCTGATAGCTAAATTTTAAAACTAAGACTGGCAAACGAAATTAAAAAGTTCATATTCATTTAACAATCATAACCCGCAACTACGGAAACAATTATATTACTGAAATCATTGAAACAAGGATAATATGCTTAATTAGTCCCTGGTGGTGTAGAGAATCAGTTTCTAGCATTATGGTCTAATGACTTCAAACTGGGAAGCGCTAGGACACAGTCAGTCGCTAAAAGTTGATATATTGTGAGCAGTAGACCATCAAATAATTTCCATGAGTATCTCATACTGTACAGTACGGTAGCGTCGATGTGGTTGATGATTATTTTTATTACTATACAAGTATTTAACGTTGACTTTCTACATGAATTATAAAAATAAAATGACTACTACCGTTGGAACAATATTATTTCTCTCATTATATCAACCTGTCTCTTTTTAGTAGCTTTGTGTATTAAAGACAACTTTTATTATCACAAAGGTTCGTCTTCTTTTGAATTCAACTCGGAAGGATTTCTGTGTATAGCGTTGTTCAACTTTAGTCGAGGTAAAAGTGGTTTCTTACGTTTCATGTTAGGGATTACAAGATTTTTGAACAAAAACTGGAGCTTGTGTGTATTTTCTTATGCCAAGAAGATTTCAATATAAAATCTAAGAGAATAATCGGATTTCACGGATTTCAAGACAAAGACGATAGTATGTAGTATCTACTCCAAAGTATACACTATAGACAGAAAAAGATAAAAAGATGTTGAGGGGTAAATGTTTCTATTATATAGTAAATATATACTCGTATATATATATTTATATATATATACATATATATATATATATATATATATATATATATATATATATACAGGGTGTTCATTTCAGGACTTCCCACCCTAATTTTCTCGAATGGGACACGTCAACAAATATATCGAAGGGGACAACTTTTTATCATAAAGGCAACGCGTCCCCTTTCACCCCCCGCCAGGGGGAGTTGCCAACTTAAAATCTTAAATGGGAAGGGATATCGAGTTATACCTCATTTTAAAGGTCTTTTCAATCTCTACACGTCGGCTTTTGTTTTTATTTAATTGATCGATTAGTTGTCGAAATATTTAGGAAAATCTGTTTGCTGCTTCGTACCATTAAAATAAAAACTGCAATTGTTTGTTTTGTTATTCCTTCCAACTTTTTTGTATAAAAAAATGCAGAAAAATGTTTTTGATAGAGAAAATAATAGACATGATACCTATTGAATTGTTTACCATACTTACCAGTTGTGTGAAAAAGCAATTTATTAAAAATGGTTTACACTTTATCTGAAAAAGTTGAAATAGTGTTAATTTACGGCACCGAAAACCAATGTGCTCGACGAACTGCTGCAATATTTAACGAAAGGCACCCAGATAAGAACACCTCTCATACGTACGTCCTAAATCTAATCGCCAAATTTACTCAAACGGGATCTGTTGCAAATTTAAAACATGATCAGCCAAGAGTTTTGAATGAAGCCACTCAAATTGAAGTGATAGGTTATTTTGGTATGAATGCTAATACTTCGTTACGAACCATTTCTGCTGTAACTGGAATTTCCTTAGGCTCTGTCCACAAAATTACAAAAATTAATAAATTCCATCCCTATAAAATGAAAGTATGTCAAGAGTTAAGCGAAGACGATTTTGACATAAGAATTGAGTTTTGTGAACAAATGACTAAAATTATTAATAACAATAAGGAATTTTTAAAAAGTATCTGCTTCACTGATGATTGTACTTTTTATTTAAATGGTTTTGTCAACAAACATAATTGCAGATATTGAAGCAATGAAAATGACCATGTATTTGTCGAAGGGCATACCCAGCATCCCCAAAAAATTAATGTATGGGCCGGTATACTAGGAAATCAAGTAATTGGTCCATTGTTTATAAATGGAAATATGCTAGAAAATACGATCAATCCGTTAATTACCGAAATTGAAAATCAACTGGATAGAGATGGCAAAAACTTTCTTGACGAAAATGAGATATTTTCTGCAAGATGGAGCTCCCCCCCCCCATTATGTGCTTCCGGTCCGTCAATGGTTGAACAATGTATTTCCCGGTAAATGGACCTATAGAGTGGCCAGCTAGGTCCCCAGATCTAGCACCATGTGATTTTTTTCTATGAGGACATTTAAAATCAGTTGTTCACACACCCCCGCCACAAAATATAGGAGACATTCGACAAAGGATTACTGCAGAATGTCGAGCAATTCGAACGTCAATGTAATGTTTATTACATAAAGATTTAATTAGGTTGTTACCCTTTCTTTGAATAGAGGAAGTAGGGTCACTAGATAGTTCTACATAGGAACTGTTATTTAAAACAATATCATTAGATAATTCAATATATTGATGTCTGTCCATAATGACAGTAACATTGCCCTTATCGGATTGAGTAAGAATCAAATGAGGGTTCGCCTTTAAGAAGGCTTTAGATTTAAGTAAAAGGTTATGAAAAAAAGAATTATTATGTGGTTGTTTTATGTAATTAGTAATAATATTAGTGGCTCTAGCTACCGTGATGTTTCTCATTTTCGAGTCTGTGATTGTGGAAGTGAGATAGTCTACATCTGATAAAATTGATTTAATTGAAATATCCTTCAAAATGACTGGTTCTACACTAAACTTTGGGCCCAAAGCTAAAAACTGTGAAATATCATCAGGTATAGTGGTATTAGAAATATTTCTCAACCAACCCTCTTTTGATTTTAACAATAATTTAAATTGATCACCTTGTAATTTATTAAGGAAGGAAGGAAGCTTTTCTTGAATCAATAGTTTTTCTTTTTGATAGTACTTATTTTTCCTTTAATAACAAAATTTATAAACAAACTTTTGGTACTCCAATGGGAGCGTCAATTTCTCCTATCTTAGCAGCATATGTCATGGACGATGTTCTGGATACAGTCATACCTGTTCTTTCTTTTTTATAAAAAAGTATGTTGATGACATTATTTTGGCACTTCCTCGAGAAGGCCTTGATGAACTTCTGGATACATTTAATAGCTTTGATCCTAATATCCAATTCACAATCGAAATGGAAGACTTCGAGAATTCCGTACCTTTCTTAGATACAAAATTTATTCGTAACAACAATATAATTATTATAGATTGGTACAGGAAGCCATGCAGCTCTAGTAGATATCTTAATTATCACTCCTACCACAAACATTCCATGAAAGTGAATTTGGTTAAACAAATGAAGCAGAGAGTACTCAGAATTTCAAATAATGTTTTTCATAATAAAAATCTTAATATTTTACTTAACCTTTTCTTGGATAACTCTTATCCAAGACCTTTATTGAATAAGATATTATTCAGCACATCTAATGCTGTGGATTTGTTGCATGAAGATAGCCATCCTAACTTAGCCCAGGCGGATGTTGGAACTGATGTGTCCCCTTCTCGACCGGTTTTCGCTACTTTGCCATATATGAGTGACATAACTCCGAGACTTGCCAGATTGCTCCGTTCATGTGGTGATTTTAAAATTGCTAATAAAACTGTTCTTTCAATCAGATCGATTTACTCTAGAGTTAAAGATAAAGACCCCTTGACTTCACTTACTAACGTGGTGTACAGTATTCCTTGCAGAGATTGTGATAAACAATATATCGGACAGACTTTAAGATCTCTATCTAGCCGTATAGTTTCACATAAGAGTGATGCTAGATTACACCCAGAGAGGTGCGCGTTAGCTTTTCATGTAAATTCTCTTGATCATCAGATGAATTATGAGGCTGTGAAGGTGTTAGCGACTGAGTCTAACAAAACGAAAAGATCATTCTTGGAAATGGCTTTTATTTCACAAAACAATAATGTAATTAACAGGAAAACTGATATTGATCACTTAAGTGAGATCTACTCATTTTTGTTGTCCTTGGATACTAATTTTGCACATCAAGTGGTGGGAAATAACTATGTTGCTCCTGACAACACCACCCTTATTACTTTAATTCAATAATAATAATAATAAACTTACTTTGAATGTATTGGTGTTGGTAGATACATTCAAGTAAACAAATATTTAATTAAACCTAATTTTGAGTGTATTGGTGTTGGTAGATACATTCAGATTGGAGAACTATTAAATTACTTGATTACTATATTTATTATTACATATTAATATTCTTTTCTGTTGTCTTCTCTTTTCTTCCTTTGTGTTAGTCCAAACGAAGTGATGTTCTCTACGCACTCTAAACATAGAAAAAATGAGAGCGTTCTCCTAGCTCTGTCTCACATTTTCTTTCTCTCTTCCTCTTTTCAACAATATTACATCTTCTCATTACACCAATTGTTTGCCCTACAGCTGCCATTACGAAAATAGTGGCATTGTCCCACAGCTCATTATTGACGTTGGTAACACTGGTTGTCTCTTGCCACTTCCCTTTTGGAGGCAAAATATATCATTTCCTCGCCGGCGTTTAGTATGGTGACACATGAAGATGAAATCAATGGTTTTATTTTATAAAATGCTGCGACAATTACAATTGTTGCTATGACACGATTGATTAGGCCGTTGGTTCAATTCCTACTTAAAGATTCCACAATTTACGACTTGTAGTTTACGATTTTACATCTTTATGGAATCTAACCTCACTTCGGAGGTAAGTACACACGTGGTTGTGAATTTCATTTTTAATTATTCTCTTTGACCACAGTATTTAACTGTTGTTTTTTCATTCTAGTTTCCCTGATGATGAGGACAAACATCCTCGAAAGCTTGGACATTTTCCGCTAAGAGTATATCTTTTCCAATTTTTTGCTGCAATCCCCAATATTCACTAGTTTTATATATATATATATATACAGGGTGTCCCGGGATTAATGGGAAAAAAGTCAGGAGCGTATAATCTGAGCCAAAATAATGTTAGTACTTCATATAAACTTTTTCTATTCAGGCCCTCGTTTTCGAGTTATAGGCCTCCAAAGTTTTAATTTTGAATTTGGTTTTCATTTTTATTTTTTGTACTAGTTATTTGATCTTTATAAAATTTGTGGCAAACCTATAATGTACGTGTATGTTTATTTTGGAAAGGTAAACAGATTTACAGTAGTGCCTTGAAGCCAGGGACGGACCACTCGCAATGGTTAGTAATCCAAAAATTTTGGAGGGATGGCACACCCTGTATGAAATTATCGAAATTGACTTCCCCACACATAAATCTAACGAAAAGGTACTTTTGCTGGAATTCGATAAAATAAGCCGTTTGGCTAATATTTACAGTTTTATTAATGCACTACGTACAAATTTACCAATCTAACTTATTAATACGATGTACTACAAGAAAATGATTTGATGATAGCAGATGATAAAAACATTAAGAAATTATTTGATGGGAATTAAATAGGTACGCAAACAACGTAATTAGTTGCTTTTATTCAAAATTACGAACACAACATTATTAAACCATTAAGAAAACCTCAAAAAACACAAGTTATAAAACAATGGACTAAAACTAATTCTTAAACAACAACAAAAACTAACGTTCTTCTAATAAATGTTCAATATGAGCTCCTCCCACTTCCACGCACATTCTAAGTCTACGAAAGTTGTTTCTTTGCACTTGAAAGAGCAATCCCATATTATTTCTAATAACATTGCAGTGTAACATAATTCTGTCTATTAAATCTTGCCTTGTTTGCACAGGTGTTGCGTATACCTTACTTTTGAGATAACCCCAGAGAAAGAAATGTATAGGATTAACGTCTCCTGATCGCGGTGGCCATTGAAAAGGGCCTCCACGACCAATCCATCTATTAGGAAACCTTGTGTGTAAATGCTGGCGTAAATCTAAACTGAAATGAGGAGTGGCCCCATCATGCATGAACCATAAATTCCTACGAGTTTGTAGAGGCACATCATCAAACAGGTTCCATAACTCATTTTGCAAAAACTCCAAATATCTCTGACCGGTCAAAGTACCGTCAATAAAGTACGGTCCTATCAAATGATTGCCCAAACATCAACCATGAATCTATGCTGGTTCCTAGTTTGGATAATGCCATGTGGATTCACATCATCCCATAAATGCATATTGTGAGAATTAATGAATCCATCTCTGGTCAAACCAGATTCGTCCGTAAAAAGGACGTTACTAATAAATGTATTGTCTGCTTGTTGTTGTCGCAAAAACCACTGGCTATACTCAAGTCGTGCAGGATAATCAGCCACTGTCATACTGTGTACTTTTTTCATGTGAAAAACTGTTCCTTTAGGACGCGATGAACAACTGATTTCGAGACGTTATGTTCTCTTGATAATTTTCGTAAACTCGTTGATGGTTCATTATCAACTGCATTTAACAAGTCTTGTTCAACTGCCACAGTATGTACGCTTCATACTGGACCTTCTCCACTTTTTTGGCAAAAAACTTACTAAAATATAAAATGTTGTTTTGTATACATGGAAAATTACATTTACTTATTCATACCTGTTTCTCGTAAGCTGAGATCAATACGCTCAAACATTCGTCTGTCTGGCAATGCTCTGTTTGCAAAATGCTCTGCATAAAGCCTTCTGGCCTCTAAACAGTTTCGAGAAGCCAGTCCATACATTAAATGCATATCTGCGCACTGAATAAAAGTGAATTCTGCCATAGTAACTGTTAAATTAAGGACTTATGAATTATTGACTACGAACTATTCTACACAACGTTTGACAAATAATCCTATGGTTACTTCATAAACGGTAAAAACACTTTTAAAAAGTTTCTACCAACTTTCGAATTAATAAGTCGTTAATGTTTTTAATCTTCTGCTATCGTTAAATTATTTAGTAGTAGTACTGTAGATGTAAATCTTGGACATCGTATTAATAAGTTAGTTAGGTAAATTGGTACGTAGTGCATTAATAAAACTGTAAATATTAGCCAAACGGCTTATTTTATCGAGTTCCAACAAGAGTACCTTTTCGTTATCTTAATGTGTGGGGAAGTCAATTTTGATAATTTAATATAGGGTGTGCCATCCCTGCAAATTTTTTGGATCACTAACCATTGCGGGTAGTCCGTCCCTGGCTTCAAGGCACAACTGTTAATCTGTTTACCTTTCCAAAATAAGCATACACGTACATTATAGCTTTGCCGTGAATTTTATGAAGATCAAACAACTAGTACAAATAATAAAAATTAAAACCAAATTCAAAATTCAAACTTTGGAGGCCTATAACTCGAAAACGAGGGCCTGCATAGAAAAAGTTTATATGAAATACTAACATTATTTTGGCTCATATTATACGCTCCTGACTTTTTTCCCATTAGTCCCGGGACACCCTGTATATATAAATATATAACAATTCGTATTAGCAGCTGTTTATTTCACAATTTAGAAGTATTTGTGAGGATGCAGCAATTAGGCTTGGAAATTAAACTTCTATTTTAATTCATTGAAAGCTTTAGTAATAGTTTTATTACTTCGTCAGTCACACTAAAATACAATGTATAACTAAATATGGAAAATAAAAAAATAGGTACTTACATTAAACGAGTAAAAAATTTAAATTAAAATCCAGAAGAAACAGTGTAAAAATATGGATTTATGCTTGAGACTTTTCAAAATTATTGTCAATATGAAGTTGACAAATGGATGATATAACAGAAATGTTCGTAAAAATTATTGTAAGAGGTGGAACTAAGATGTTGATGAAAAATTCTTTTTATTTAATTTTGTTTCAATGTCCAGAATATTAGAGTAAATAATGTTTAAATTTTGAAAATCACTTTTTTTGTTCAATCTATTTGGTTAATTTTTTATATAAACCATTTCTAAAAAACATCTTTTAAACAAATTAATTTTTACGGTTAAAATAGAAATGTTATTGAAATCTATGGAATGTCCTGTTACATTAACGTGCTGTGACAAAGCACAAGCATTCGGTCTTAAAAGAATATAGCTCTTATGTGAAGTAATTCGTGATTTTAAATTTCTTGAGGTCTCACCAACATATTTTTTATCACATTATTGACAACTGATTTTATAGTTGTTTATTCTGCTTCTACTTCTACTTCTTTTTTCCATATTTCGTTCACTAATTTGAATAAAATTTCTTTGAGCATGGTTCCTCCTTTTTTTATTATTTCCCCATTCATTTCATCGACTCCTGCCGCTTCATTATCTTTTAACTTTTCTATTGCTTCGTTAAATTCATCATATCGTAGCTCTTCATCTACCTCTTCTTCCTCTAGCTCCCATGTCTTCCCTATTCTCGATGTAAATAGTCTGGTGTTATGCGGTCAGTACGTTTTCAAAATGGCTCTCTTATTTTTCCAGTTCCATTTTTGCTACATTGGTTGTTTTTCTTTTACTTGTTATACTTGCGAGAAACTTAGAATTGTCTTTGTTATTTAGCTCAATTTCTTCCTTTTCATGTATTATCCATTGATTTTTTTCCGTTTCATTTTCTTTACTGCCCCCTTCATTAATTCCTTGTATATTTTATAGTCTTGCTTAGTCCCTGATCCTATCCATCGTTGTCTGGCTTTTGTTTTACGATTACTTATATTTCCACAATCTTCGTCAAACCAGTCATTTCTCCTTGTATATTTTCGTTGGCCAACTGGTTTTTCTGCAGCACTTTCAATACTTTTTTCATACATTCCCAATTTTCTTCTATATTATTTCCTTCTTGTATTCCACTAATTCCTTCATTCAATTCCACCTCATATTTATTTCTTCCCAAAGTAATAATTATCCATTTCGGAAACTATTAACGTAGTAGGCTGACGTCACGAATGATTTTGACAGCAAAGCATTCGATTTGTTTCAATATTAGGTCAGTCTTGTAATATTTAGTTTGCATTTTATTGGTTAATTTAAAAAAAGCTGAAAATGCCGAAGCATAATAATTATTCTAATACAGATATGAGAGATATGGTTGCTATTTACTGTCAGCAAAATTTTAATAGGTGTAACAAGCCGATCGCCTGTTACGATTTTTATCGGACTATGGTGTTTTAATATTTGAATTATCTATTGAGTTATAAATAAATATAATTTGCTGAACATTTGATATTTGATTTTCAGCAATGTATATTAACTTGGACCATTGCGTTAAAATATTTTTAGTATTTCGTTTTGTTAAGTTAAAGTGAATATAAGGTTTTCCAGCTTTTAACCTTTTTAGTTTTCTCTTTGTTTAATTTAAGTATCGCTTAAAAAGCTGGTGGCGTCCAATTTAATATCGATTTTTCACCCCATCCCAGTGATTGCTATAAAAATACATTAACTGGAGTCGAATACCATAACCTGAGGAAGAGTCACAAGCCGGGGGAGAGCATATGTTACATAGGCGTGATGCGAAACGAGAATACTTGAGAAGATATCCAAACAGGCAGCAACCTAATCATCAAACATTCAAAAATCTATTCAGGAATTTAGGCGAAAGTGGTTTGTTCCGTCCTAAGCGTGATAATTTAGGCCGACCAAGAATAATTACGCCTGATAATGATGACGAAATAATGGTTCGCATTGAAGATGCTCCTCAAGTTAGTACACGGCGTTTATCTGCTGCTTTAGAAATCAGTAAAACTTCTATTTTAAAAAGACTACACCTCGAGAAGTATAACCCATACCATTTTATTCCGATACAAAATTTATTGCCAGCAGATCTACCGTTAATATACCAATTTGCAAGTGCTATCCGAAACAAGCAAAATCTTGATCAAACCTTCGTCGACAGAATATTATTCACCGACGCAGCTACCTTATTCAACCGCCATGGTATTTTTAATCTTAGGAACAATCATCTTTGGGCGATTGAAAATCCCCATGATCAACGATTAAGCCATTTCCAATATGAATTCAAAGTAAACGTATGGTGTGGTATCATTGGTAACAATTTCTTAGGACCATACGAGTCACCTCATAATTTGAATGGTGAGAACTACTTACATTTTTTGCAAAATGATTTCATAAATCTATTGGAAGAATTGCCACTGAATATAAAACAAAATATGTGGTTCATCCAAGATGGTACACCGCCGCATTATACAAGAGCAGTCAAAACATATTTAAATAACAAATTTCCTGAACGCTGAATTGGTCGTGGTAGCCATTTTCCTTGGCCAGCATGTAGTACAGACTTGAAACCTCTCGACCAACTTTGGGAAGAAATAAATAGAGCAGGTTGTTTTTATCCAATGATGTTGTTTTAATATGAGACGATCTTTTATGGAACGTGTAGATAAATGCATTTCCGAGAATGGAGGACATATCGAACATTTAATGTGACACAATTGAAGTTATAATGTTATTTAGCTTAGTTTTTTTTATTTGTTTTCTAAATGTTCTCAATAATAATCATGCAGCTGTTCCCTAAAATGCGATTATATCGTAAACCGTTAAGTTTTAAGGTTAATAACAAGTATTTTCTATTAAAACTACGTGGCATTAATATTCTTTTACAAAAACACCGCAGAACAGCAAAAAAATTTAGGGCACATTGATGCCACAAATGTGGCCTATGCTGCGCCCTCTACAAATTACATCGAAGTAGGTACCAGATTATGATTTTTCGTGCCCAAAACCTCTATATCCAAATTTTTATGTATGCATATCCAAAAACGGTAGTTATTGTAGAAAATATATTTTAAAATTCAACCTTTAACATCCATTTTATTAAAGCAAGTTAGTTTAAATCGTAATATTTTAAAATCAGGAATCTACCATACTTCTATGTACAATTACTCAAGGACCACCCTGTATATTATAATCCCTTTAGTTTATACTTTCTTCACGATTTGGCAACACTGTAGGATATTCCGACGTGGATTCTTTCTGTATTTATTCGTTCTTATCTGTTAACCTTAGCTGATTAGATATTAATTTAATCTCTTTCACTTCAAATTTGTTTTTACGGGTCCAGTTTTTTCCCAAAGCCATTCAGGCACTTTAATATACCGGTGGGTAAACTCAAGGTATATTATTTGACAATAAGAAACTATTATTTTCGAAATTGTTACACACGATAAATAAAATTCCGTTTACCGTTTTACTGCCCCGTTGCCATCATTATATAGTAAATATCTATCAGAAAAGTCGTCAAAAAACCTACACTTTAGAACGGAATATATTCCAGAGTTTCATATTTGTTAGTATCAATTTTCATCTCCCCGACTTCAAAAATATGTTATTTCAACCGTGCAGAATAATGGAGAAATTTGAGTGAAACTCCAAAATGTAGAATGTGAAAAGTGACTTACCAATATTTCAGAATGCGTTTTCTATTGATACAAAATTCTGGAACATTTGGAATGTATTTTAAATTTACAGCATACAAAACAAGTAAATTTTTCACTACCAGTAAAATTAAAAAATTACGATACAATCTGATAATTGCTACATTCAAATTTTCAAAGTGAGGATTTTTCCAGGAAATTTTAAAATAAAATATCCTATTTTAAACCAAATTACGTAAACAGCTTCTCATTGTTTGCCTTTTGATAATAATGACCTTTTCAACTTTTTCAATTAACGTCTAAAGTGATTATCAAATAAAATGTCTTTTAGCATGCTACTCAACAATGCCCAAAAAGAAACATTTCAGTTATAGCAGCATCTTGTTAAGAGACTTTGTCTGTAAATATTAATTAATTGCACATTCTAATTAAAGCACGGAGTTGAGAAAACTTTTCATCTTTAAGACTAGAAATCGTTAAGAGGCATGTGAACCCAAATATTCCACCAGAAAATTAATTGATTTGCGTGTTTTTTGTATGAATTCAGCTAAATTTGACACAAATATGAAATTTTTTTGAAATTTCTGAGCGGATTCACCAAAAATTATGATATAGAAGTCATTTTCAATTTGTATTTCGCAAATATTTCAAAAACTATTGACAATATTGAAAATACCAAAAAAGTTCTTACAATAGAATAGGTACTTGCTAGAGCTCTAACGTAAATATTCATAATTAGACATGGAAATATATCCAAGGATATTCCATATAAGTTTTAATGATAACTATATTAAATAATAGAGATACATGGAATTTGCTTCAATTTATTATTCTTTTGTCTTGAAATTGCAATAGAAATATTGGATGAATTAAATTTTCAATTTGGGTTTTAATCGACGAAATGAAAAAATTGTGTTTCATTAAAATTTTACTTAAAAATTGGATGATAATAGCTATTTGTGATATTTAGTATTAAAAGTGATACTTTATTTGTGAGTGGAGAAGTTTGCGAAACGAGCGCAGCGAGAGGAGCAACTCCACGAACGAAGGAAATGTACATGTATAAGGATTTTCCTTTTAACATTACGCGTTAAAAATATCTTTAACACGAATGTTAAAGATATTTTTAACACTATAGCTTATAAACGTACACTTTTAAAACTCAAGGGTGGCGTTAAAAACGTCACTTTTAATTGCTGTTGTACAAAAAATTATTCGTTGGTTCTTTACTTCTATACATTTTGGTGGAAAAAATTATATTTTAGTCCAGCGCTTAATTCAAGTCAGTTTTCAGAAAATACAGATCTAGCTCGAAGATCAATTAGGAAATCATGGAATTAAATGTTCCTTGATGTTAATGACTGGAAAGCAAGATAACGTTTATATTTATGAGATTCTCGGTACTCTCAATAGAAATAGTTAGTTGGACGGTATGGAATGTAAACGAACGAAGAAAAATTAAAATATATGAATATTTTATTATATCATTCAATATAAATATGATTTAATTTGTGTCTCTGAGTAAAATCAGTTTGAAAATAAAACAGCCAAGTTCAAGAATGATCGTTAAAACATATACCTAAATGGAGATAGAATAATTGTTGTACAGAAAGAATAATAGTATCTGAATAGACACAAAAAGGCACAGTGGCGAAATATCCCTCGAAATAGTAGGTCAACTGAAACAATCAATGACATAAAGAATCTCTTATACCAAAACACATAACCAAACGTACCAACAGGAACCAGTCAAATATTTGGAAGTTGGTAGATCTCGACAATAACCCCAGAAATATTTTTGCATGATTTGAGACACATTACAAAAAAGTGTATAAGTACGAACTACATTTACATATAAAACTTCCTTAGTATTGACTTTAATGAATCAGTTTCATGGCTATCATCGAAGTGGAGTGCTTGAGAAAAAAGGTCGCTTGAATTCAAGTCGTGAAATATTAAACTATGTTTAAAAATAAATGGAAATTTGAAAATTATCAATGCTTACACTTTTTTGGATTTGGGAGGTGGATCCCATCCAGTCACGAATAAACAAATCATATTATAACTATATTAAAAAGAGAAACAAAGGACATGTTGCAGCAAACACATCATCTTACATCATTCATAGCACTATACAGCAGAAATTGTAAAAAAACCAAGAAGGAGGATAATCAACATGGATAACTGTTTCATGCTAAGGTGCCCTTCATAGAGATGTTATTTACAACATAAAAAACAGGCAACAGTAAGAGGTACATAAATGTTACAATGAAAAGGCAGTAGGTATGCGAGGACTAAACTCTTCCTATCTCTATAATAAATACATCTACTTATTTACTGATTAAGCTGATTTCTATATTTTTTTTATTGGTGCCTCATTTTACCTATTTAAAGCACACCTCAGCGTGTTTAAATCGAACTTTCAAACACGCGCGTTTTTAAGTCATCTCGAGAATCGTAAGTATCAATAACAACTTTTTGATTATTGATCTGACAGCAGCACCTCGTAACGTCAAATAAAATAAATACTATTTAGTATGCACTTTCACGAAACTTGGCTGGGCATCGAGGGCGAACTTTTAGGAAATGAAACTTGGCTGGGCATCGAGGATGCACTTCCATTTTTTTGTAGTAATATAAAAATAATAATATTTCATGGTTTCAAAGTGCACCAATAAAAAAAAATGGCGTGAAGTATTCGTGGATAACTGGTCTTTCAAACATTTGTCTATTACGAGCACTCCGGCTGCGCCGTCGTGCTCGAAAAATCGCGCGTGTTTGAAAGACATTTTTATCCACTTATACTTTAATATACCATTTCTTCTATTAGATACGTTTCATACATTTTCGAAATATACTTCGACCAGTAATATTTCGCCGACTAGCAAAGACACATGACTTTGTCGGGAAGGAATATTTTCTTTAGACAGAGTTTTCCTCAGATATTTTGTAACATTTTATTTCATTGAAGCTGCATCTTAATTAAGTTGTTCAAAGAAATAACGAAATTAGCATGACATCATCTAAACTGATTAAATATACAGGGTATCCCAGGATACCTGTCGCATCCTTATAACTCGGTTCTATCAAATAATATGCCCCATAAAGTATATATTTTCGTGAATCGCACACCACATAGCTTTAAATGATACTGTTAGATTGGCGTAAGAATGACATTTGTCGAAAAAACGGCTGAATTGGGCCCATTGAATGTATTTCATAATGTTTCGAAATTGACCAGACTTGGTAAGATAGATAAAGGGAAGGCAAGTCCTTTAAAAGTCGAGTTGGATGGTCGTCAAGAGACAATTTTGATAAATAAAAATAGATTTTTATTGAAAAAGTACCCAAATCTGAAAATGCTAAATTACTATACTCCCAACCAAAGAGAGGAAATTTCGAAAATGTTTAAGGAACTTAATCATCGGAAAGCAATTGGTGAAAATGTAAAATTGAAAATTAACTTTGGCTATCCTTCAAATGTATCTTCACCAACTACAGAAAAGAAGCCGCGAGGATAATTAATCTCCAAATAAAAATGCAACAATAGTGAATATATCTGAACCTTTTAAAAATTAATGGAAACGTCGTGGCTTTGAAAATGTATTTAATTTGTCGGAATTGGAATCTCAATATTACATTAATTATCTTAGTAAAACATCGCTTACCAGTGATTCAACTTTTTTACCAAATTTGTTAAATAATTTTATTTATATTAACTCAAATGCTGCAAAGCAGAAATCATTGGGAAGACCCAGTGGTGGTTTGTGAATTTTCTATATATCGCTTGCCTTGAAAATGTAAACTCACCCCGCATGCCTCAAATAATATTACAATTTTTGTAGGTAGGAATATTGCAGAATATATTTGGAGTATATAAAAGTTGCGCTCTTTTGTATTAAATGGATAGTAGGTTTGTATTACTTAAGATCTATTAATTATATTTCGGAACCACTTCCTTATTGACCACCATATATTCACGCCTCTGGTGCAGAACGATCACTGGATTTTAAGAAAAATAAACACAAATATCTTCTTCGCCACCCTCTGGCCTCTCCTGACTAACTATGTTTTCTAGTGCGGAACGATACAGATGAACAGTTCAATGTCACCGAAAAAACGTGCTCGTGCCGTTACTCCTAACAAAAGCAAAATACGAAAATTGATGAAATCTTTGCTTAATAATATTTCAAGTAAGTAATAATTGTTACTTTTTTGGCGTATAGGTATTAACTCTGGTATTAAGCTATGTTTTCTGTACTATTTCTCTACCAGCTTAGCGAAATCTGATTATGTGCAATTATATCGCACCAGAAAGTAGCCAAAATTGATACTACGTATAATTTTACCGTACGAATGTCTTAACTAGCATAGCGAAATCTGATTATGCGTAATTATATCGCACCAGAAAGTCGCCAACATTGACACTATGTACAACTTTACCGCATGAATGTCATAAATCACGTAATTTAAAAATATATATTTTTATATTGGTGCGTCTATACCGCACTAGGTATTGTCCTTTTGCTATATGTATTCGGGTACGTAAATAACGTGGGAAATAAGCATTTAATAAGCCCCAGAAATCTTATCTTGTGAGTAATTTTTTGTCGCTGTTATTACTAGTGGGATCGTAACAAAGAAAGTGATTTATTTGGCTCACTGTTTATGATCCGAATAGAAGGCATGCGCAATATAGACTTGAAATATGTTAGTGCTCAAATATAACTGCTAAATTTTATTTGAATATAAGCAGGGGCGTTTTAATATACAATAATTAATTAAAACCCACATTCACACTAATTACTATATACATTCTAGTATTGAATCATTTAGTAAGAAGAGTAGCCGAAGACAGAATTCACGATACTTTTATACGTATTTGGCCAGAACTCGCTTTAAAACTGCCAAACTTACAGAGACGGCCAATAAAGAAATGGAGGCCAAGCCCAAAGTGATATTTAAAGAAAAAAAGTAATTTTGCATATAAAATTTCATCTGCAAGACTTCCTTCTCACTCTACGCTACCACTCCTCAGATAATGAGGAACTTGAGCCTCTAAATTTTGATAATATTCTATATAAAGATAATACAAATATTCTACAATCAGATCAGCACCTTTTGGGTGAATATCCGTCAGTTAGCGAAGCCTCTGGTATTCTTTTAAATTAAACCATCGTGACTCGTTGGTCTTAGTACCTTACAAAGGGTCTAGGAAGTAGCGATAGGGAAATTTTAACGGAGAAACGGTAAATTCCTGAGAACTGTTCATTGTTGGAACCGCCACAAATGAATCCGCAAATAGAGGGAATAGTTTGTTCGAATGGGTTAAAAAAAGACACTTACTTATGTAGTGTTCAAGAAAAAATAGGCCGTTGACTTAGTGCCGTAGGTTCTGGGTTAGATGTTCTTGTCTCAGAGGATTGTCCACCAGACCTCAAAACTAAAATAACACTAAGTATAGTAGAGACTGCACAATGTTTTTATGAGTCACACTATTTGCTATCAAGATATAGCAAACATGAGCTATACCAAGTACATCTTCACAGTCTTTAAACGACAAGCGCCCTTACTACAAGCCCAGATTTCGGAACCAAACACCGTACACGAAACAACAGCAAGGGCAAAGATAACCGATGTTTCGAAGGAAATTATAGAGGTAAATGAAGAATGTTATGGTGGTAGAATCCGTACATTTGTGCTCTCAATTGGAAGACTCCGATTTGGGAACATCAACCAAAATCAAGACGGAGACGCATAAAGCCCTCCTGTCTAGAAATACCGGCCTGGGGTGACGAAACAAAATCAAAGAATGATTAACGCGTGGATTTAACAAAAACAGAGAGCAAACAACAAGTGTTTTCATGCGCGAAGCACGCAAAAATAAAGAGGCTACTGAAGAGAAGTAGTAACCGTGAACATGCATGTTTCTAGCTCATTAGCTGTCATCAGTACGGTATAAGCAAGTATGGATGTGAAACTTGGGAGCAACAATGTTGAATGAAACATGGAAGAACACAAAAAACGGATTTCAACAGGACAACCAAATGCACATTTGTGCCCTCAATTGGAAGATTCCGATTTTGGAACAACAACCAAAATCAACACGAAGGCGCATAAGGCCCTCTTGTCTGGAAATACCGGTCCGGAGTAAAGGAGAAAGAAAATCAAATAATGATTAATGCGTGGATTTAACAAAAACAGAGAGCAAACAACAAGTGTTTTCATGGGCGAAGCAGACAAAAATAAAGAGTCTACTGAAGAGGAGTGGTAACCGTAAACATGCATGTTTCTAGCTCATTAGCTGTCATCAGTACGGTATAAGCAAGTATGGATGAGAAACTTGGGAGCAACACTGTTGAATGAAACATGGAAGAACACAAAAAACGGATTTCAACAGGACAACCAAACGCACATATGTGCCCTCAATTGGAAGATTCCGATTTTGGAACAACAACCAAAATCAACACGGAGGCGCATAAGGCCCTCCTGTCTGGAAATACCGATCCGGGGTGAAGGAACAAAAACAAAGAATGATTAATGCGTGGATTTAGCAAAAACAGAGAGCCAACAACAAGTGTTTTCATGGGCGAAGCACGCAAAAATAAAGAGGCTGACTGAAACATGGAATAACACAAACACACATACACACATATATATATATATATATATATATATATATATATATATATATATATATATATATATATATATATATATATACCTAACCTAACTTAACCTATATATATATACCTAACCTAACTTAACCTATATATATATATATATATATATATATATATATATATACATGTATATAAAAATTTTGAATACAAAGTGAAACTAACAATTATTTAGATATTTTGGCAACCCATTCTCGATCGAAAATAGATCATATTTTTCTGAGAAAACAAAACTGTTTGAAAGATAAGGTATCTATTACCCCATAATATTCCATATATATATACATATATATATACATATATATATATATATATATATATATATATATATATAGATATATGTATATAAATATATATATATTTATATATATCTATATATATCTATATATATATAAATATATATATATATATATATATATATATATATATATATATATAAATATATATATATATATATAAATATATATATATATATATATTACCGACCACTTTGCTACTTTCATTCATATTACATTCCCAGAACGTAAACCTAATAAATTAGATGCAGGGAAAAGAATAAAAACAATTAATTTCAATAAATTGATCTCACTACTTCTAGATGAAATCTGGGAAAATAGTATATCCGAAGTAAGCCCCCAGTTATGTTCTGATAATTTTATTAATAAACTTAATAATTTACGAGGAACAGTCAAATAATAAAATCCAAAGAACACATTAAGTTAAAATCATGGATTACAGCTTGTCTAATGAACTCCATAAACAAAAGAGATAGTTTGAAGCAAAAATTAGTAAAAAGAAGTACGTCTGAACTGGATATAAAATATAAAAAATTTTGGAATAAACTTAACACCCTACGTAAACAAATAGAAAATGACTTTTACTAAAATAAAATTTTTGAGGCTGGTACCAATTATAAACTAAATTGGAGTATTTTTAATGATGTTTGTGGTAAACGCAAGCAGAATAGTTGAACAGTTGAATTTTTGGATCTTTACCCGGCGTCATTAATATCTGATAACATAACCGAAAAATGTCAAATTCTTTTGTTCCGTTCTTCACTATTATTAGAAAGAGATGCCACTTAATAATTATATCGGTTATGTTATCGGATATTAATAACGTACGGGTAAAGATCCAGTAATTCAACTGTACGTATTTGCTGAGACTGCATTAGAGAACGTGTACAGTTGAGAATGATTGGATCTTTACCCGTGCGTCATTAATATCTGATAACATAACCGACATAATTATTAAGTGGCAACTCTTCCTATTAATAGTGAAGAACAGAACAAAATAAGTTGACATTTATCGGTTATGTTATCAGATATTAATGACGCACGGATCAAGATTTAATAATTCAACTGTATAGGTTGTTAAACAATAATTGGTTGTCCTTGAATATCAGCAAAACATAATTTATAACTTTTTCTACAACCAAACACGATCAACTACATGACTTAATCGTTCAAATAACATAAAGCAAATTGTAACATCCACCAAAAATGTGACTATCATCTGATTGAAAAAACATAGTCAATAAAATATCTCGGTATCTCACTTGATCTACACTTAAAATGGACTGAGTATATTAGTTATGTTGCTAAGCGTTTACGTACTTTGATCTTTATTTTCCATGAAATTTGTGTTATATTATCCAAGAAGAATTAATTGATTTTGTATACCTCACTTGCAGAATCCGTTATTTTATATTCTACACCAGCATAGGGATTAGCCTTTAAAACAGCACTGAACACATTACAAGTGGCACAAAATTTACTAATCAAAATTATTTATCGAAGAAACAGACTATATCCGACTGATCTTTTGTATAAAGAAACTAAAATATTTCACATTAATTTAATATATATTTATAACTGTTTAAAAAGAATGTTTAATGAACAAAAATTAGTTTTAAATTCAGTACAAGATCACACTCGTTCTGCCAAGAACTTGGCTATTAAAGTTGGTTTTTTTTTACAAAACTACAACTTCTTTCACGTTCCAAGGTCCAAAAATATTTAACATTCTACCAAAATACCTAAAAGAAATAAAAAAATATCATATTTTCAAGACAAAAGTAAAACATTTTATTTTTTCCAACCAAGGTAAATTTACTTTAGTGGTTGTCATCTTACTATACAGACATATGTGTTATATTGCATATATACCAGATTTTTGTTCTTTTAATACATACATATATTATTGGAATCTCTAACATTCTTTCAGCTCCATTCCCGCCTAGAAGAAACCGAACATTTTTGATTACTGCAAATAATATTTACCTAAAATATTATATGGTACTCACCAAAAATAATGTAATGAGTGTGCCACGTGTTTAAGCTACAGTACAGGCTACCTGGCCTAGTGTGGTTTTCTCCCATGAGATACTCAAAATTCATATTTATAAAAAATAAAAAAAACATTTGACACAACTATGATCTATAAAAAAAAAATATACATATAAATACTTGTATTCATTCATATAACATTGTTTCAGAAGCAATAAATATATTATTATTATTATCAATTCTGAAATGGGAGTCAAGTTCGTTAAATAAAAAAAGACTGATTTTCTGCCGAAGTGGATAATGAAGAAATGTAAAACATAACACTTCAACTTTAAACTTCAGTCTCAAAATATACTTGGATAGATGTTCTGTATGCTCTTATTAATATTACAATGACTGTTCGGATCAATGATACTTTCGGAGGCGTTTATAATTGAAAAGCGTTCTAATTGTTGATCATTGAGTTATTTGTTATTGAGAGTGTTTCCTACATGCTCAATATTATTCAAATATATATATATATGTATATATATATATATATATATATATATATATATGTATATATATATATATATATATATATATATATATATATATATATATTTTGTCAGTTTCAGTGCTCACCAAATATGGATAAATAAGTTTCCTGCTACCTTGCTCATAATAACTCCATAATAAATTATGATAATATTCAATTCAATGAAAATTAAACTTATTCACTACTGTTGCGTGAATTCATTTTCTATTCCAGAATTATTGAAACCTAATTAGATCGATTTCAAGCTTAAACTTTGGCTGCGTAGTGAACTCCCAACAAAATCGGTCTTTATTAAAATTTAATAACGCGGGAACTCGACTCGGAATGAATATTAAGCCTTGTACTTACTCTTTGAATAGACGGAATTAAAAACAAACATAAAAATGTTTTTTTTTGCCACTGTATTTCGTGCTTCTTTTCAAACTTTAATTAAAAAAGTATACATTCATAAGGTACTGTAAATACTGAGATAAAAAAAGATAAAACTTATTCAGAAAGACCCTAATAAAGTCGTATATTTGGACATACTTTCTATTTTTAATTTCCTTGAGGGCGACTTCAACTTTGATATAATCACATAATTGAATAGATTCTGTTGATTAATATACGGGTAAATAAATTAAATATATTGTTGACCTATTTCAGATTTTAGATTTCAGATTTATCTATTCTGGTAATTGCTGAAAATATCATTTGTGTTGTACTGTTCATAAAGTAACGTATAAATTAATTTTGATTTTAAATTACTATTAAAAAATATCTATGATACAGGGTGAATAGACTTGATGACGTCAACAACACTTTTTTAAATTAAACACCTCCCTTTTTCAGTGTGTGGATTTTTCATGTTGATCTGATTCAAAAATATATTACAAGTTTATTCAAAATAATACAGGGTGGACAAAAATGCAAAAGTTGTTTATTATTTTAAATAATAATCCTAGCCGATGGACTGAACAGAAAATGTTTAAAAGTATTTCTTGCCATTTGTCTTTTAATTTGACGTAAAAATTGTCGGATATCCTACTACAATTCCGTATTGTTAATCTAATTTATCACATATCCGTATTTTAAAATACTGTTTTGTAAAAATACGTTCAATTGAATGTGAGGGAATTGAAATTTGAGGATGATTGGTGTTGGCAGTAGGATGAGGACAAGAAGTATGCAAATCTATATACAATACGAGAAAAATTATTTGGTCCCATGGAACTTTAACAAGGACCATAAGCAACAATGCGTCAGAAGGAAGAAAGTATAGTCAGTCTATTCCTCTTTTCTTTAACTTTAAACTGTAATAATCTACACGAAGACTTCAGATTGTCTATCTCTCTCTGCCTCTCTCTAACACACTGATAACGTCATGTGTCTTATGCATTTTCCCGCTAACTATCATCGTTTTACGTTAGAATTAAATGAGCATTGAAATTTGGTGGCTTGAATGAGGAATACTTTATGGGCACAAGGAAAATGAAGAGTGGGGATAAATAAAAATAGAAGAATTACGGTTCTCTAGGAAATCGTTTTATTAGGAGCGTATGAATTACAGTCGGTCTTTACACTGATTACAAGACAGACGGAGACATTTAAATGCATCACTACCTGTCTGTTTTCGTATGGCGCATGATCTTTCTAAATGAGTAGTCTGCAGTAGTCTCTACAGAGGAATATAATGTTATCCCAAAACGATTCGGACTGTATTTAAAAAAATGGTCATGGTAGTTTCAAACTGAAAAAGAGCTATGAAAAAAAGGGGGGACAGAAATTAAATCGTAAAACTCAATATATAATATATAGGCCTACGTAGCATTGGCCAAAACAAGGGTACCAGTTTTTCTTTACCTGAAGTTCCGTCTTACAGTGTATCTCGTCTACTAAATATAGTATATAAAAAACAGAATTTAGTTTAGTCGATCTAAATATTTGAAACAAAAGTATAAGATGTTAGTGATTCTCCTCTTAAAACCCCATAGAAATGGGTATCGTCTCGAGAGCTAAAACCAGTTCCACTCCAACCAGAAACGAGGAGAAAAGCAAATCCTCGGACCACAAAAATAAAAGGAAAAAATCCGTCACACAGGGCAAGCAAAAAAATGGCACCCGGCAAAAAACGCCACCCAACAAAAATAACCCTCGGGTGTTCGGAAGGGGCAACTTCAAAGTAGCGTCTCTGGTACTTCCAAGATGACGAAATTAATTTCTTCAATTTATCCGTAAAAACGAATTTCGAATCGATTATTTCAACAATACTACCACACAGACATCAATCGAACATCGAAACTAAATATAAAGTAATCTCATATGCTCCCTTAGGAAGGGATGGCTTCATTATTCCACATATTATTCAATAAGACCATACAAAACAATGAATCGAAAAACAGAGGTTCAGCGTGGAACAAAACGATCCTCTCAAACCAGGTATTAGAAAATTCACTAGATCGAAGTAGAGGTGCGTTCAGAAATGAGGTAGTTGAGGAAAGGTCGATTTTACACGATAAATTGACGTCATCGACTAGAGTAAAAATATATCCAGAACAAGCAAATTTCTGAACGTGAGAGAGAGTGACATTACTGACAACAAATATATTACTTATGTCGATATTATAAATTAAAGATTAGGTGATTGAACATTAAAGTTTAAACAAAAAATTTTCATTTATCATATGCCGGTTAAACGGTGCTATTGTCTATTGATATTGTGTATGTGCTATTGAAGATCAAAAAGTTACGGCACCAGTTTTATTGCTGTTTGTGTTCATGTCTCGCGCCTCTGGCTCTTGCAATTATTTAGTAACTGGGGGCCCTAAATTAAAGAGCTCCAGAATATCTGGGGTCGTGTCCTCAAAAACACATGTTCCTTCTGTGAATAAACGTTAATGTAATAATTTGCAGTAACAATAACATAAATACCCTTGATATTCTTAATACATATTTTACCCGCTTCCACTATGATATTGCTGCTATAGTTTACATTGTTGATCTGCAGCGTCATTTTAAAGAAAAGGATAAGATGGTTTGCTTAATAATACTGTTCCACAACCCTGATATCATAGTTCGCAAAAATATCTCCACAAAAATGTTTCTGTCAAACTAAAATCTGTCAAGTCGCTGTATTGCGCATGTCGGGTAATTCTTACCACGCTCTGTTAGTATGGTAAGAGAGTGTCACCTTATTCATTTGTATTGTTCTTTATCTAATTCTACTCGTAGATCAGAAACATAGAAAATAAACACAGCTTTTTTCTGGAATTCTATCAATAATGGAACAAATGCTCTAAGCATTTCAGGTAATTTTGGTTCGGGAAGTCCATTCCCCAATGGTAGAAGGAACACGACGTTTTAGGGTGGAAAAATCACATTACTGTCCTTGCAAGTCTATAACAATGTTGGGTTGAGTTTGAAATCTAGTTGATGAGGATCAAATGGAATTACATTATGTAAGATGTGATTATTTGTTGCTAGTTATGTTTTTTCACTAAATATCTGAGAAAACGAGAGATTCATGGTTTTTATTGTGTATTTAAGGATATATGAACCGTTATAGCATAATCATTTCCAATAATAAAGAACATTTGTGGTCTTTTACACTAGATCCTCGTATTTCTGCACCTCCATGGGTGGGTTATGTTGTTTTCTGAGAAGTTCACATTTTCTTTAGTATTCGAAGAGAAGAGGCCGAATATAAGCATGCAGCAACCAGTTTAAATGTAGGGTTCCGCTTGTGCGGTCGCTGCATGCAGATACTGTTTATACGGCAAAATATTTTTCCGCCTACCTCTATCCAAAGTATACATTTCCTGGCCTCATTGTAGGGAGCAAAGTCGTACTTTTCCCCCCTAGAGAGGAAAAGTACTTTTCCTCCCTAGGGCGACCTAAACTACGTTCTACTATATAAGTATAAATTTTACCAGTGTTTTAAATGAAATTCAATGTTTCCAGCTAATTCCACAATATAATGAAAAATGTTGAAAATTCTAAAAAATTGATAATTGTTTCCATAACTGAATATCATCGTCAGAATGACAGAAGTTATATTTCATTTGAAGCCTACCTGATGTTTAGTAGTGATTTTTGGCTAGACCAAGAAATGACCTACCTTGTGATTGACTTAATATATGTTAATAGAAAAAAGAAGAAGATGTGATATTACAAATATTGAAGCTTAGATATTATTAGCCCTATGGTGATATCCTGGATATCATTTTTCCAATTAAGATCAGTATAACTGTGCAATGATATAGAAAACCAGGAAAACTATATCTGCTGCTCTTTACAATTATCACTTAAGAACACAGTTTAATAGTGGAGAACACCCTAGATTTATCTGTTCATTGACGACTGCATATTGTGGGTTTCTTAAGTGTCTTCTAATTACCAACTTTTCAAGGAAATCCAGTTCTTGTTTCTTATCACAAATATGTAGTACTTCTAGTTTTGCGTTAGGTGTCAATTAATGGTTGTTGTCAAGTAGATGTTTTGCGTAATGGGATTTATCTGGTTGTTTTAATATGTATGCTTGTATGTGTTCACTGAATCGGATTTCAAAATTTCCAAGGGTCTGACCCAAATAGACAGCATTACATTCTGGACATTTGAGTTTATATATACCTGATTTCTTTAATGTTGGTATTTTTGTTCTAACATTTAACAATTTTGTACTTACGTTACTTTCTGTTATAAAAGAAATTGTTGTATTCGTTGCTAAAGATATTATCTTTAAAATATAATTAGAAATATTTCCTGCATAAGTGATGGTTTTATAAGTTTTTATTTCTTCAGTTTGCCACTTTTTCCTCTTTTCTCTTAATTAGCTTATTTATCATATGTAATGGATAACCGTTGGATGTTGCTATTTGTCTATTTGTATTAATCTCTCTATCAAAATTACATCTGTTCATAGGAACTGAAAATGCTTTATGTATCATTGAATTGAATGCCGCTAGTTTATGTGACATGGGGTGATTGGAACTATATGGAATTGTCACATCAGTGTGTGTTGGTTTTCGGTAAATTGAATAATCAAGTACATTATTAACTCTTTGAATTTTCAAATCAAGAAAATTGATTGAGTTATTTTCTTCAACTTCTAATGTAAGTTTAATTTTTTGGCGTAAATTATTAATGTGGTTGACAAATATATCTAATTTTCGTTCACTACCTATGAAACAAGCTAATATGTCATCTATATATTTATACCAAATCAAAACATTTTTTGAAATATTACTTTCAAAGATCGTTCTTTCGAAACTGTCCATACAAATTTTTGCCAAAATAAGTGATATAGGGCTTCCCATTGGTAAACCTCCATTTTGAATATATATGTTATTGTCAAAAGTAAAATAATTCTGATTAATACGTACATTAAATAAATCAAGTATATTTGATATTATTCCGGGATTAATAATTTATCTTCTAGTAATTTTCTTAAAAGTATTAGACATTCTTTAGGAGCAATTTTAGTGAACATATTAGTAACGTGAAATGAAATAAGCTTAGCGTTATCTTGTAATTTGAATGCTTTTAGTTTTTTTTATTAGTTCTATTGAATTTCTAATTGAGTATTTATTTGCATATCCGTAACTATTAAGTATATTGTTAAGCTTCTTTGCCAATATATTATTAGGAGTATTAACATAAGAAACTACAGGTTTAATTGCCCACTATGCAAATAAATATTACAGTTATGTTAATTCAACATCACATTGTGATAATGTCCTTCCTTTTTTTCCTCTTGTTTTCATCACATGCACATCTATACTACCGCTTATGCCCAGCTTGTGGCTGTTAACTTTTGTGATGTTTCAACTTAACTTCTCAGCGATGTTAGAGCGCTGCCTTTTTACATTACTGTGATATTACTAGAACTTCCTCGACAGGAAGTCTTTATAACGAACTAAAAACAACATTTCTGTTACATTCTGAAATGCCTTTTTACATTTTGTCGATGTTAATGCAATGTCTAAAAAATAACATCTTATCAATGATCTAAATGCGACATTTCAAAAACAATACAGTGTATTCTCGTAGATTTTGTATGGACATTACATAAACCTCTAAATAATATACCTCAAACATCCTGGATGACATCCTATAGATGTTTCTGTGCCTAATCAGCAAATACAGGGTGAACAACTAAGAACGCCGGCTGTCGGCCATATTTCAAAAAATAGTCATAGTACAACTTTAAAAAAATACCTTCAGGAAAATGACCCTGACAAATCGCTGGAAAATATTTTTGAGTTCCTAAAATATCTCCTATGGGGTGAAATGAACACTTAAAATCATAATACTGTAATTATCTCCAAAAAAGACATACTAAACGTATCCTAGAAATAAAATGTTTGATATATTGTTAAGATTATGAAAAAATGTAGTTAGGGACTTTTTGTCTGTATTCTTCAAGTAAGGGGGGGGAGGGGGTTTCAACTCAAACAACGAATGTCGTAACACTTTTTTTTAATCGACATCCATGTTTTTGGCTTCATTTGAAAGAGTTTTTCCTTTTTAATAAGAAATGCTTAACAAAAATAACAAAATTGGACAATTTTGTCAACGCTTTGTGAAAAAGTCCACAATTTTCCCATTTTTTTCGGAAATTTCCCATGTAATGAGGTATTTTTTAAATTCTGATGAAAAAGGGTTAAAAAAATAGGAATCTATTCCAAGATATAAGATTTACAATATCAAATATAAAAATTAAAAAAATGCTCCAATTTACATTTGAAAGTTCCGAGTAGATACAAAATTATCTAATTTTGTTATCAATCTTATTAAACAGAAAAACTTTTAAATTCAGGTAAAATCATTAATATCGGTTAAAAAACGAAAAAGTTATACATTTGTTCATCAGTTTGAACCTTCCCCACCTATTATTTGAAGAATAATGACAAAAAATCTCCGTAATTAAATTGATTCATAATCTCATCAAGATTTCAAAAATTGCATTTTTAGGACACTTTAAGTATGTGTTTTTGGAGTGTCATGTCTTCGAGTGTTCATTCCACCCCTAGCGGATATTTTAGAGACTGTAAAATATTTTCCAGCAATTTTTCAGGATCCCTTCCCTAAAGGTAATTTTTTTGAAAGTTGTACCATGATTCTTCTCTGAGATGTGGCCTACAGTCGTTCTTAGTTGTTCATCCTGTACATTTAAAATAAAATAGCAAAAAAATAATAAAGGATTTAAAACGTTTATTCACTATTAATGGACAGTACACTAAATTTGAAAAAAAAACAGGTACAAAATTAGAAAAAATAATATCTTGTCCAGCAATCCAACCTAAAAAAAAAAATTGTGTAAGCATATTACATAACAAGTCTGGAAAGTGGAAACCATTGAACACATTCAGTGAAAGCACGAAATGAAAAACGGTATATTAATCCGTAGAGACCATAACGTAACTTTGAAACTGAATTAATAAAGTTTAACGAATACACATACATTACAGCTAGTTTACAGAAAGTGTATTAGAATAGTTTTTAATTATATTAAAACTAATAAAAATTTTCGAGTGCCTCAACCATTCCATAACGTACACTTCAAAATCCTTATCTGTGAAATATTTGAAGGTGTTCTGAACAACAGCTAACAAAACAATTACTTTAGATCAAATTGTGCCCATGGAGACCTTTGATCGATCATCATCAACTACATCAAACTTGATTTTCAGCCAATTGGCTGGGACCCATTTTCCATAAGATACATGCGGGTTCTTCAAAGGAATGATAACATATTTTATTTCAAGAAGTGACTTTCCATGATTTACCTTCTATTCCATGCCTCACTCCATTTGGCAGGTAAATTCAGGTGTGCTATGAAAATTCATACTTCTTTTCTCTATTAAATAATATACTATTCTTATCTTGTTATTTTCATCCTGGAACAAATTGTATATTAACATCGTGGAATTGTAACTTATTGAAAACTAAGCATTATTAATACACTGTATACAGAAAAGCTACCTATGAAGAAGAGATATGAACACATTATCAAGTTAAATGAGTTTATAATTAATTGTATCCAATAGCTGTGTTTCTACAATAATAATTAATTGAATGCTGTTTGTTAACTGGAGCATTCAGTATCATAAGTTACATATTCTTCAACTAGATTAATATAGGTACCATTGTAAGGGACAACTACAGCTTATTTACTGTATTCAGTGAATTTTCAAATGGAAATCAGCTTTTTAACAGAAATTTCTGTTTTTAAAGTCTTAAACAGTCTCTTATTGTTCACAAGAATTGTTAGTAATAATGTTAAAATTTTCTAAACCCGCAAAACTGTATTGATGGCTAAGACTACTACTAAAAAAACTAGAACTAGATATACTTGATTCAATATTTTTTGTACTGTTTAATACAATGTTTGTATCAGACTATCTGAAATAATGACTCCCCTTTCATTACATAATTACCAACTATTTGTTTTTTATTTTATTTGTATAAGTAGCTTCTGAAACATCTTGAACATTGAAAATATTTTCTTCTAGATTTGAATATTTGCCAACATATGAGCATGTTTTATTATTAATAATAATATCTACCCTATTGCAATAACAAGTTTTTTGTAGGGTATAATGCATATCTAGGATTTGAAATATTGTGAATCGTTTTCAAAATATACTTACTAGGTAACTAAAATATTTCAAAAATTGAAAAAACCCTTATTTTGTAATGTTAGTGTACAATTCCGCCACCTGGTATTTCAATGTATAATAGCCGATTAAAGTATTAAATGAGTATTAAGTTTTAATAATTATTATTTTGGAAAGGTACTTACCGATAACAATTGTTGTTCGTCCATTATAACAAGAATTATAACTAAGTATAGAAACTGTAGCTAAGTAAGAACTAACGAAAACGAAGACCACTTTATTCAAGTGCTACTTGCAAAATATGTGCTTCCTGCAAATAAAATATAACACATAACTAAAAACCATCCGCCATTTCATGCTTGTCATTTTTGTTTCCATAGATAACTACTGTATGTTTCGTTCATCAGTTCCTCTTCAGTTTTCTTCTTTTTTATGTTACCGTGATGTTTAATATGAGATATTACTGAGAGTTTTATGAACTAACGTCGTACAGACGTAATAAGTACGATGTTAATAAAAATTATTTCGAAAGATGTAAAAGTAACTGCAACATGTGATCATCTTAGAAACATGTTAATTTGGAATATCACACTAAAGTTCTGTATGTGACATTAGTGAGAAGTATACAAATTAACACCGTATGAATGTTTCCCATATGAAGTTACTGAAAAGAAGTTCATAGGATGTAACTGCGAATTCAAGTATTACTGTGTACATCAAAAATATGTTTTATTTACATGACATGGATGTTAATAGAGTTGGTGATAAAATTGAGACATCTAGGAGATATCTTATTAACGTTTTAAATAAACATCACGAAAAGTCTCTAAAAATAACATCACAAAAAAGACTTGTTATGTTTCTTGTTTAGTGGGTGGTTTCGTTATTTTATGTAATTTAACGGTTCCATATAATTGTGGACAATGAGGATTCTTATTTATCATGGACCTTTTTTTCGTAATCACTTGATTGAATAATTCGAATTATTAACAATATCCCTTACATTATTAGAAAACTTCTTTGTTGGGTCTGCTCTAATACTTTTTACATCGCTAGATTCTATAAAGTTATATATTTTCGAATGATAATTTTCAGTTGTCAATATGACAGTTGTGTTCCCCTTATCATATTTTGTAACTGTTAGGTTATTATCCTTTACTTTCTTGTTTATTGCATTTAAAACTGTAATGTTGTTTTTTGTTTGACGTTTAACTTTTGAAGGTTCAATATTTTTGATTAAATCGGCAATTTTTAATTTCTCATAAAGAAAATTATTTGAATTAGATTTTAAAGCTATTTCTGACTCTGTAGCCATAACAGTTACAAAATCTGATAAGGGGAACACAAATGTCATAGGGTTCATCTTTGAGACGCCTTGAGTAATATCCAATCAAAAAATTGGTCACTTGTATATAAACCCGAGGCTGTATCTGAATCTTCTCCAAAAATGACTAAAATGTCGTACTTAAAGTACCATAGCACCTGTTGTACTAGCTCTGGTGAGCTGAAAATCAATAGGTTCTGTGAGATGTTTTGAATAATATTCAATTATAAAATTGGTAACTTGTTGCACTCCGGAGGCTGTATCGTCCTGACAAAACATGTAACGAAAAGTGGCCGCTGACAACGACAAGGACGACGACATACACACAGGATTCCTTTTTAAAATCCGTTTTTTTTTTATTTCATTCTTGATGAAAAACGTGAAAATAACCCAAAAAAATTACTAAATTCCAACTTTTTTTGGATAAACCAATACTTTTCCCGCATATTAGATATGTTGGACGGAAAAGTAACAACTTGTAACTATAAACGTCTTTTGTCATCTTCCTCAATTCCTCCAAAGTTTTTATTGCCTCCGGTTCATTTATTTGGGCTACCCATTTCTTTCTTTGTCTCCCTATTTGAATGGTGTTTCCTGTCTCCATTCATTTTCTAGTTAATCTATCTGACGTCATGATGCATTCACACCAATTCAGTTGTTTCTTGTATTTTTTCTATTATTGGTTATTGTTTTGTTACCTACTAAGAATAAATACATCGCAGTTTCGTTACTAATTTGTCGAAAGTTACATTGTTACGTTATCCAAAAAGGATTTGTTACAGCTTTTTCTTGTTCATAGTTACGTAAAATGTCCGCAAACATTACAAAACCCCAGTAACGTTTATGAATAAACGTTTTTGTTACATAGAACATATCATTTTTGTTTTTGGAATTTTTCAGTACAGTACAATTATGTTGTTAAAGTAATATTTTCGTTTCGATGCTATAACATACTAGTTTCGTTTTTGAGATGTTGTTTTTACAACAGAAGGACCATAATCTTACATTTATAGGTTTGTTCCTACAAGAAATTTCCGACAAGTTAACAACCATTAGCAAACAGCATCTACTACGTACGTCAAAAATATTTGTTGTCTTGGATGGATTAGTAACTGCTTGTTGGAACGCCTGACACATTAACAAATCTAACTTCATACTCTCGGCTTTTGCTTAGTAGAAAACATAACCTGCGTTGAATGTTCAAATTTTCAAATTTATTTATTTCATGATTCGATTATTTTTTATTGGGGTTTGAATGTGTAGGATTTAGGTATTTAACATGGAAGAATATAACATAGGTAAATGTGAATAGATAAGTATGAGAAAATAATTTTTTAATGCTTGAAGGAGATTCTAGTGAACATAATATGATCAGATGAAATTAAATAAGAAAAATTAAAACGCTCTGGGAAATAGTAGCGCAGGAATTAAACAAATTTTTAAACTCTATTTCAAGTACTGTTGTTTACTTTCATACAAATCACTAGCAGCAAATTCCTGAGAAATTGAGTTAACCAGTTCCCAGCTCACTCTAAAATGTTCTAAAAACTCCAGCCTGTTAAATCATTTGGCAGTAACCTCAAAAAAGTCTTGGTTTATTAGTGGAACTCGCTCCTCTAATAAAATTCCTCAGGTCAGCGAAGTCCCAGTCAGAAAAAGAATGAATCATCCATGTTTTATTAAGTTTTATACTACACTGATTAAAAGTGATTTGCTATTTTATTACAATTTAAATAAACTAGGAAATAATTATGGTTTATAACAAACATTTACAACCAAGCAACAACTTATCTTCATTATTTACAGTCAAATCAAATGTAATTACAGAGATAAAAGTTCACTGCGCATGTTTCCGACGAGTTACGGGCAAATTATCCGCAAACAGTTCTGACAGTCATCCAACCATCCGAAAATATTGTTGGACCAACTTACAAACTGCTCGCTGACTATCAGCTACCTGTGTAGGAACGCGTCGCGGTCAACTGCGCAGAATCCGGAGTGTCGGAGACTGTTTCTGACACGTGTAAGAACAAACCTTATGTTATATTTATATTACGTTTCTCTTTAGAAACTAAAACGTCCCAATTTTCAGTGGAAAACAGGACCAAATAAAAATAATTATACTTTCTCTTGCGAAAAGTTTATTGAGAGTTCATATCGATAGAAAGAACCAACTTTATAGAGATATTTTTTTCTATTTATAAGAATTCCTATTGAACTTTCCGCAGGAGGAAGTATAATTTTCATTTGGTTTATTTCCCACTAAAAATATAGTTGTTAAGTTCATAACAATTTTATACGCCCGTATCAGAATAGCCTGGTACATACATTAAGTTAAGTAGCTGTAACCTAAAGGTACGTCCATTTTGGAACTGTGATAAACGATATTAAGAGCAACCATCGTAGAAAATTAAACAATGTATTTATGCGGAGGCGTTTATATCTGGCTCACTAGTCATGGCTTTGCTACTATGAACGTTCTTACTGTGTATCACGGCTTCACAATAAACGCACCCCCTAATCCATTAAATGCTTCAAATATCAATTGAATCACTTTCTATGCCGAAGACAAATTGTTTAAAAATAATAAGTATGTAGATAGAAATAAAAATCTATTCTACATTTTAGATAATTTAGATTTACAGCTGTGTACACAAGTATCTCGGAATTACTTTGAAGGAAACAACTTTTATACTATTGTGTAAAGTTTATTGAATTAAATTCAATAAACGTTGCACAATAGTATTAAAGTTGTTTGCTTCAAAGGAATTCCGAAATATATTCTATATTACTAATTTTTACATATTACGAATTTGTATATTATATTTATATATATCATCATCATCTGCTGTACTATTATGAAACATAAATCAAATATTAGAATTTTATTTTAAACGTTTACTAGTTGTGTTTAAAAATATTTTTTTTATAATTCGCGTATAAAAAAGACTTCATTATAACATTGTTTACAGTGTCACAATGAAGCTCTTTGAACACTGGTATAGTAATTTTTAGTGTACAGTTGGTTATTGTATTTAGTTATATTTTTATTTGACATTTGACTTTAACATTGACACGAATTATAAATCAAATGGTCTAGCGTTGTTCTAGCTAGAAAATTATTATATTAAAGGTAAATTAGAATGATTTATATATTAAAAATATTAGTGAATACAGTACGCTAACGTTTATTTACCAATGATTTGTCAATTGTTTATTTTTATATTGTATAGGATCAATATACAAGTATAGTATACAAAACGTTCGATTTTTGAAACAAATTACCAGATATATATGTGAAGATGTATTACAGAAATAATTCTGTTTATGATATAATATAAATAGATCGCAAGAGCATATACGAAGAAGCTCTTTTTTAAACAAACAATCATCCTCTTTTTGCTTAAATGAAAGTTTGTTTATAATTTACACAATTATTCGGTTATAATATGTCAAAAGTCAGAAGTGCTGAATAAAACCATCTGTGATCTGACCAATTAGGAATCTACAGAATTGCGAACTTAAATTCAAACCACTCCTCCTAGTTTCAAAACAGGGATTATATGAAATTCTATTTTATTTAAATAATTAAATAAATGCAAATTATAGAAAATATTGTGTAAAATTTGTGTCACAATGACTTTCTGTAGTACTCGTGATTTGCACAACTCACCGCTTCGTTCGTTGTGCAAACTTCACTACTACAAAACGAGTCATTGTGACACTTGTTTTACAAATAACTATTCGCCGATTGAGAGCAAATATTTGACCGTCAAATATCGCTTAGCTAAGTAGGTATCTAAGCAAGAACCAAGAACATGAGCACTTTCTTGTTGGCTGTCTAATATTGATTACTATAGTGACATATATTATATACATTTCTATAGTAACCAACAGCCTCACCAGCAACTACAATTTCTTTGCTAATTTTTATTTTGATCAAAAATATAGCTAATAATCTCAGACGAGCAAAAAGTGAGGAACATTAATAATGTTCTACAATCTTTTGAAATTTCCTCAAAATTTGAAGATTTACTTAGAATATTCAATAGATCATTGAATGCATTATGACTGAAACATGAATTTTGGAATAAACATTATCATGGACCGAGATGCTAGATAAATTATTAGCACATTTGACTTTTTTTTGAAAATCAAGATATTAGTATTATTATCATCTGCATCTACTTTTGATTATATGCCGTTAGTTTGATAAGTTATACTTAAGGTATTATCTACTAAGATTGGACTTTGGTTGCATAATGCACAAAATTCTTCTGGTATGTTTTGAACTTTGGACATAAGCCTCCGTATATCCCTTTTCGAATACGGTTTAGGTAACTGCTGTAAATGAAAATAAAGCAGTTGGTTGATGCAATCTAGGTACTGTTTTATGCTAGAAGGGACACAGCCATAAAGTGGACCTAAACTGATCATTTTAAATATTCAATTACACTGATAAAAACTGTAACTTAATGTGAAGTAATTATTACACAGAACGTTACAAACATGCAACTTAAGCGGGGTTCTGACCAAGAGGTTTCACTGAATCAATTTAACTGAATCAAAAATGAACGTCAGAACACATTAAAAATTATCAGTAATTCGTACTTTCAGTAAAAGTGAAAGCCAGTTCTACTTTTTGTTCATTTTGACTGATCAATATCAAATAATGAATGCAAAGTGAAGTGTGAGAACATTATTTTCAGCGTGTTGTCCAGTTTTGCTAATTTTGAGGTAGGGTGAATGTAGGTACACATTGTTGATGTTAATCGAAATGGTTTTTCAATGCGGTGATGAGTTAACATAATGATCCGAAATAGCAGAAAAACATGAACTGTGTTAACAAATGCAGTTCATTATTATATATATTTTCGTTAATAATGAATCAATGAAACTAATTCAGTGAAACCTCCTGATCAGAACCCCGCTTATACTATAAATTAGGACTACTTATTACAATACTCCAAAGAGAATATTTGTTTTACCGACCTGTCTAAAGAGACATAATCACAGAGACTACGTCATGGCATATAATAATTAAAATTATATTAGTCTGAGATTGGTACGGTACGGATTCCAACAGTAGGTGTTTTTCGTATAATTAAGGAAACAAACAAATTTACTACTTACCTTACGATTCATCTTCCTTAAAAACACACTTTTTAAAACTGCAATGCACGCACGAAACTAAGAAAAACGAAGCTTGTTTGTTATTATAGGTTATAGTAGGCTCTTGCTGCTCGGTGTCAAGTAATGTTCCGATTTCATGGGCGCGTTCCGCGTTTACCCTAGTGACTTAAATAATATAAATAGTTGTTTTATCAGGTTGAAAAATTTTTATACCATATTTTAAAAAAAGTTTAGACGAGACGTATGCATTATTTGAAAATTTTTGTGAATTTATAATCTTTATGACTCAAACAAGTTATTACATCAACGTAGCTGAAATATTTAAAATAAACATTTCAATTATATTTAACAAAGAAGTTGATAGAAAAACATGTCGCCGATGTAAACTTGAAACATTTTTTAAACCACCATGAATTCTACCTTTCTAATACGTTTTGTCGATAACGTAACAATCATAAGCTTACATTTAACATTCCAAAAACGTTTTGTTGATATCGTAACAATCATATGCTTACATTTAGCACTCCATAAACGTAATTTATTTGAACGTTACACAAAGTCGTACCTGTTGCGTCAATTAAATCTTTAAAGGAGAACAAGTTACTTGAAAATAACGTAACTCAACGTCACAAAGACTTTTATTGCTTAGTGGGTACTTTTCTAATGTCTTCATTCTTGAAATTTATTGTTTCCACCCTTACTGTGTGGAATCTACTCATACTACTTTTTTTCTTAAAGTAGTCTCCCCTTACTTTTTTCCCGCTATTTGTCTCAAATGTTCCATGGCATTTATTTTCCCTTAAGCTTCATCCTAATTCTCC
Source organism: Galeruca laticollis (assembly GCA_963921935.1). Classification (NCBI taxonomy): domain Eukaryota; kingdom Metazoa; phylum Arthropoda; class Insecta; order Coleoptera; family Chrysomelidae; genus Galeruca; species Galeruca laticollis. The sequence goes on from OY998177.1 coordinate 4,507,056, forward strand.
AATTTTCTGCTGCGTGTATTAGAGTTGGTACTGTTATTGTGTTATATAATTTCCATTTTCACATTTTACAATATTGTGTCTCCATATTGTTTTTTTTTTATTAAAAATTAGTGGCATACACCAAAAGGTTATTAGCGACGACACAATATCGGTACTATATAGTAATTACAACTTAAAAATTAAACAGGTACAAATATTCAACTAAATTTCAACAATATTGAACTAAATACTATTTGAAACATCAATATACTGAAGGAAGCTTATTAGTTTGTCTATTGGACAATGTTCATCCAGTAACTCTTTCAGTCTAATAGGGATATGGGGATATCATATGTTTTGTGTTGCAGATGATAATTGCTGCAATCTATTGATACGTGTTTCACAGATAATATTTCATCACATGTATCGCACTTGAGATACTCTGTTTTAATCAATTAAAATCAATGAGTTAGCCCAGTGTGTCCAAAACGTTGTCGTGAAATTTTTTTAGTTGGGGAGGGTAAAAAGTCTTTCAAAGACACCCACTGAAGGTGGGTAGTGTCAGATTCTTACTGACTAAAAAAAGCCCCTCCCCCTATCGTATTGCTCCTCAAACTAGAACGGCTTCCGCATTACTTCAGTGAGAGGGCTGTCATACTATTCTCATAGTGATGTTTGTATTACTTGCGTCTATGGTCGTGCACTGTCTTCCATTTCTTTCGTATCAATTATATGTCTTATCATCTTATACGCTATATTCCACCCCTTCTCGCCTGAGACCAATGATGTCATCATACTTCTCGCATCGAACTTCGTTCCAGTTTCTGTTAGGAATCCTGTCCGGGTTCTTTTCCACCTGGCGCATGCAAACATCGTATGCTCCGCATCGTCTTGTTCTCCGCAATACGGACAGTCCCCAGTAACCGATCTCATTCGGCTATACAGGTATTTCCTGCAGCAACCGTGTCCAGAGATTGTCTGCGTGATATAGTAAACTAACTCGCCAAACGGTCTGCCGATCCATTCTTCAATGTAACGTATGTGGTGATGAGTCCATCTTCCCCATTTTCCGGTTATCCAACGGTTTTGCTATTGAATTATTAGGTTTGTCCTTGCGGTGGCACTGCTAATCCCTAGGTATTTTTCCCGTCTTTCCTGTGCGAGCAGGTCTATTGGAGGTACTCCAGCTATCACCCCTACTGCCTCTGTTGATATCGTCCTATACGCCAAGCATATTATTCCCAAGGTGTAACAACCGATGTTATATGTATCAACAGGACATTTCACTTTTATAAAAACCTTTCAAGTCACTGCTGGTACATTTTAGAACTTTACACGACTATCACTATTCACTGCAAGTCGCTCATATTTATCTCAGCTTTCTCGTTAGCTCTAATGCCAACGTGGGATGGTATCCTGATGAGCGCTTGAGTCTTCTTGAATTTTAAGGTCGTTTTTTATTAACTGTTCAAGGGATTATTTGGATATAAATGCTGGATTAACGAAACAAAACTAAACGAATCCGCGAGTATCAGGTAACTGTTAAATTTTAGCTGTTTATATGCTTAAGGGCTTCATATAGTGGATACACTTCCGCGGAAAATATACTGTAGGACATGATAAGTTTAAACAGAAACTGATTTCTAGGAGTAACAAAAGCACATCCTACTCCGTCGTTGCATTTTGAAGCGTCTGTATAAATGTGAGAATAACCTTCAAAACAGCGATGAATAATTTCCAGACTTTTTTTGGATTATAGAGTTATTTGTCTTACTTTTTTAGAGAATGGGTGTTGACTATTGTAATGTAAAGGTTTTATTATCCAAGGAGCGTAGGATATTACATTAGAAAATGTATCGGGAATATTCAGATTAAAGCTTTTCAGCGTAAGTTGTAATCGTTCGTATTATGGCGTTCTTTTGGTAAATTTATCATTTTCGTCTATCTATTGATATCGAGAGATTTGTAGATGGATAGGTCTTGTGTTATCTTGTACAATGGCTGCTGCATATATATAGTTTATTTACGATGAAAAGACGATGACGTTGCAAAACCAAATATTGTGATGTTGCCGAGCTGTAGTTTTTTCCTTTACTTAACGAAAACTAGAAAAGTCAATCTGATGTTAGATTGACAGTTCTTCTTTTCCATTGTTCCTTGCCTCGTAGGGCGTAAGTCACAAATATTTATTTAAAAATAAAAGGCTTGTATGATAGGCTTGATTAATTTAATATAAATATTTATTCATGTAAAACTATAGATAAGATACAAGGAACAGTAACTAATCATTCTATATTCGAATTAACATTTAATTATTTTACACAGAAGAGGGTTAAATGACGAACTGTAGGTCCTTATACCGTATTCTATGCTCTATAGAACCATCTTCAAGAGCACTGCAAGGGTTTACGCTAAAAGGAATCAATACAAGCTGTAATCATCTTCATGCAAATTTAAATATTGCTTCTTTATACAATATCTATTATATTTATTATGATAAAAATAGAATGAAAAAGAAAAATATAGATACACAAAATAAAATTGTGTTACAACATATAAAAATAAAAAATCTCCCTTTTTACCAGTATTATTTATGTAGAGATACTGTAGTCGTTGTTTTAATTTGTGTATTATAAAATAACTGTACCTAATTAATTAAATAATAGTTATTGGTGATTTTGAAAAGGTGGAAATAGAGCAGATTGGATAAAAATATACAAAAAATTAAACAAAAGATTTCCACTACTCCATTACAAAATCATCACTATCTTCATCGTCACTGTCAAAATTAATAATAAAAGGAGGCATATCCTGTCTATCAAATATTATTTATCTATCCCACCCATCTTGTATGCTTTTTTCAGTGTGCTCTACTATCTTTGACCAAATATCAGGAGTCACTTTTTCTAAAGACTTTCCCATACACCTATTGCTTGTTCTGTTGAAGAACCATCAGTTCCCACATGATCTCTATAAAAAATTTTAACTATGCCCCAAATATGTTCAATTGGGTTGAACATACAGTGGTAAGTGGGAAGTCGAAAAATTTTACGACCATATTTTTCAGATACTAGGTCAGCTTCATATACTGTTGGTGGTTTATTCCTACAAAAATGCATATATTTAAACAAAATAAGTTATCTAAGTATTACCATAATATATTGAAAAATGTTTATATCAACTTACCGTTGTACTAAATTCAATAATTGGGTTTTGAGGAAAGTATTTTCAAAAGGAATATCATTTTGTTTCAACCAGCTCTGTATATCAGCTTTTTTGGTAGCTGTTGTTGGTACTTCATTGATCACTGTACTGTGATAACTTGCATTATCCATTACAATTGTGGCAGGTTCTTCCAAGTTCACTAAAAGCTGGTATTCAATCCAATGTAAAAAATATTCCTGGTTCATTTCACCGTGGTAATCACCATCTTGTTTTTTGGAAGAAAAAACCAGCCCTGCTCCAGGAATAAATCCAGTAGAGGAACCAACATGCAATACTATGTACCTACAATAAGGAAATAACAAATTACTACTAGGTTTCCTAGATAGACTGCATAGCTCAAAACAACTATTAATAATTATATAGATTTAAATAAAATAGTATGACTAGTAAATATTTGAAAAGGTCTTAAAATGGCAGGAATGTTAGTACATCATAAATTAACTGCTAAATTTTATTATTCAATTACCTTGGACCACCAATTTTGGTTTTTTTCACGCTTCTATGATTAGAATCTTGCCAAGAACGTCCAACAGTACCATCTCTAAATATTCAGGTCTCATCTAAAAACACAAATTGATATAAACCTTCCCTTTTTATCTTGACATATTCATGTAGAAAATGTACAAGTTTTAATGCAATATGTGACAACTTCATTAAACCACGACGAGGATCATCTTTTTGGTATTTGAATCGAATATTTTTCACTATCTTCCAGAGTGATGTTAAACAACCATTAAAGAGGTCACGCTTCTGAAGTTTGTCTCTTGAAGTTTTCAAGGTTATGTGTTCCTCTGGAAAAATATTGTGTTAGTTAATTATGAATAAAATAAAACAGTAAATTCAATATACCCACTGTTTCCATACATTTCGTATATAACATTTCGGAAAGCATTTTGATCAAAGTTATCAATTTCAACAGTAGGTTTTATGCGTTGTCTCTTTTTAGGTGGGCTTTTAGGCTGTTCATCTCTATTATGCTTGGCGGCAGTACGGTTAACAGTGTTAACGCTAAGTTGTAAAGCTTCTGCAACTCTCTAGAATATAATTACTTCAATTTATGAAAGAATAATATATTATCAAGTTTAATTAACCTAAACTAACATTAAAAACATTTAATCATTTACATTTAAATATGTAGCAATAATATTAATAATGATGAATACAAATAGCGAATACTATTACTTACGCCTCTTACAACAGTAAGCGGGAGAAGTGGGCCCCCATTTCGGCATTCCCGTTTAAAATAGCTCAACAAAGAAAGATGTTACCATCTCTTGACATTTTCTGTTCAGCTGCTTCGGCATTTTATTAACAACGCACTGCAGATTTGCCTAAATAATTAGTTATGAAAATAACTGTTTTTCTAATCATTAAGAAGGAATGATATTAAAAGAACCAAAAAAACTTGTAAATATTAGACGATGATCGAATGCCAATAAACGTCAAAACAAACTGGGGAATTTTACCAGTTGATTTGACAACGTCTTGAAGTTTTGCCAACCCGTTAGCTGTAAATTGCCCCGGCTGTTGAGAATAAATTGTATTCACGGTTGGTAAATTCATATTTATTCTGATAAGCAGGAAAGTAACAAAAAATTACATCATCGTCTTTCTATCGTAAATAAACTATAAGAGTCAACTGCATTCCACGATAATGAAGATATGGTTCTCCAGATTCTACACATATACACATATATACACCTGCAGAAGTGTAGGCTACCGAAGCAAAGTCAATTTTTGATCTAATCTCAGATATGTACAAATTAAGCAGAGTAGTTTGATCCGATCCCCAGTATTTTATTGTGTAGGGTTTTTAATAAGTTTAGTTTTTATTACATTACAATATTAGTTGTTTTATATGTTGCTTCCAAATTAATTTTTCATCAAATATTGCATCTAGGAATTTCACATGTGGTTTAAATTGTAAGTGTGGGTCGAACAATATTAGTTTAGGTCTTTCAACATTTCTTGAAGAGAAAATAATGCCAGACGTTTTTGAGACAGAAAATTCAAATGCAACAGCACTGGACCAAAGTTCTAGTTTGTTTTATGTGTTCTGAAGGATTTGTGACATGAAATTCAAGTTTTGTCCTTTAATAAATATACCCAGATTATCTGCATACAAACTCACTTTAATTGGTTTATCGATGGCTTTGAGGATATTATTAATTACAATTAAAAAGTGTGTCGGACTTAATACGGAGCCCTGAGGCACTCCATTTTCCTGAATAGTATAATTCAAGAAACAATAATTAACTATCACTTGGAAACTTCTGTTCCTAAGAAGAAAGTTCCCAATGAAAGATAAGCAATATCCTTAAATATTCCAAGTATGAAGTGTCTTTAATATGTACTCCATGCGATGTCAAATGCGTATTTTAGGTGGAAAAATATTGCCATACATTTTTGTTTAGTTGCTTCCTGTATGTTGCTTTCTAACTCTAAAATAATGTCCACAGCCGAACGATTTTTTCTGAAACTATTTTGTTCTGTTGCTATGAAGACATTTTTTCCCGGTAATATAATAAGCGGTTATTCACAATCTTTTCAAAAACTTTGCACATGGCACATGTTAAAGATATTGATCTGTTTGATTTCGGCATTAGTCGAGATTTGCCACTTTTTAGCAAAGGAATAATCATAGCTTTAGATCAAAAGGGCGGAAATTTCTGTTCGAGCCATATCAAGTTGAAAATTGAAAGCAACTTTTTTTGCATAGTTTATCATGTTTTAAAAAAATGTAGGTCGTATGTCATCTGTTCCGGGACTACTCTCTGTCAATTCATCAATACAGTTGTTCAATTCGTCGAGTATTATTAGGTCATTCATACAACTTCTTCGATTAAGAGCTTGTGTCGGTAAAGCTATCTTCGTAACTTTCCTCAGAGGAATGTTTCTTGTATAGATTTCCTAATGTACTAGCTATTTCCGAAGCAGATTTTATAATTTTGGTATCTTTCACTAGTCTTCTAATGTTTGATAAAGTGGGTATACCAGAAATTTTCCTAATTATATTCCATACCTGACTGGTTGGGGTGGAGCTATTTATTCCAGATAAAAAGTCTATCCAACACTTCTTTTTGCTGATTTTACTGTTAACTGTGCAAATACCTTCAGTTTTTTAAACTCTATTTTATTTTAAGCCGTTTCATGTTTTTCTACAACCTCTATGCAAAACATGCTTTTCTTCACAAATTTTTATACGCAAAGCAGGCCTTTTCTCAATTTCTTTGATATCCGTTGGAAAAGTAATAATTTAGAGTGGGAAAAGTACGCACTATGGCACTTCTCCAATCGGAAATGGCAATGTCAAATTATTTTTGATAATCTAACCTTATCTCTATAGTGAATTTCGTTGAGAGACACTTATATTACAATTAATAAAAACTTTTATCAAAAAAGATACCCCAGGCATAACATTTGTAAATTGATCAAAATTTATCACGCTTTCTGATTTTTCTATATCCAATATATTTTTACTTTTCCGCCAACCTATCTAATATGCGAGAAAAGTATTGGTTTACCCACAAAAAAGTTGGAAATTTGAAATTTTTTTTGAGTTATTTTTACGTTATCCATCAACAACAACACGAAAAAACGGTTTTTAGAAAAAAAATCCTGTGTATATGTCGTCTTCGTCGTCGTCGTTGTCGTCGGCCACTTTTCCTTGCAAGTCTTCTTAGCACGATACAGCCTCCGGAGTGCAATAAGTCACCAATTTTATGATGGAATATTGTTAAGGACATTTCACAGATGAACCCTATTGATTTTCAGCTCACCAGAGCCAGTACAACGGGTGCTATGACATTTTGTCGTTTTTCGAGAAATTTCAGTTTGTTAGCACGATACAGCCTCCAAAGTTCAACATGTCACCAATTTTATGATTGAATATTATTCAGGGCCTCTCACTATTGATTTTCAGCTCACCAGAGCCAATACAGCCGGTGCTGCAGTACTTTAAGTACGATATTTTTGTCATTTTTGGAGAAGTTTCAGTTTGTTAGCACGATACAGCCTCCGGAGTATATACAAGTGATGAATTTTATGATTGGATATTATTCAGAGCGTCTTAAAGATGAACCTTATTGATATTGAGCTCACTAAAGCCAGTACAACGGGTGCTGTGGTACTTGAAATACCAAATTTTTGTCATTTTTGGAGAATTTTCAGTTTGTTAGCACGATACAGCCTCCAGAGAGTATACGATTGATCAACGTTATGAATAATTATTGTTCAATGTGTCTCACATATGTACCCTATTGATTTTCAGTTGACTAGAGCGAGTACAGCGGATCCTATAAAACTAGATATACTAAATTTTAGGTTATTTTTGGTGAAATTTTGGTTTGTTAGCACGATACATTCCCCGAAGTGTATACAAGTAACAATTTTATGAAAGCAACATTGTTCAGTACCACAGATGCGGAAAAGTTAGTTTTAATCTTTAAAACCGTTTATTTCAATTATCTCTGTAGTGTAGAACTCGTACGGTAACCACTTTTCCCACTGCGGACGTGGGAAAAGTGATGCTTTGCGCACTTGTTGTACAAACTACTATTTTATATCGGTTCAGGGCTGATTTAATCTCAGTTATTGCTTTTTTGCATTAGGTCTTACACCAAGAAACCTGTTAACGTCCTGAAACAAATTTGGTCTTTTCAATATGTTTTCCCGCACTTGCGATTATAATTTGATTGATGTGATGAAACGTATTGTCAATATTAGAAGAAATAACTAATTTATTCATACTTTATTCTATAGTGTTGGAAAAGGCGTTCGAATTTCCTGTGTGCTCAAGTTATCGGAGTTATCAGGTGGAGTGCAACTACTATTATTAATTACTGAATAATTATCACTTCCATATGTGAAGTTAATGTATCCCATAATAGACAACTTGTTAAGTTTGGGCCCCGTAGAGTTAGGCCAATGGACGAATATTCGACTGTATTAATATTGAATATTGTAGGTCTACCATCGATTAAGAAATTTTGATGTAAATTATCTATGGCTTTTTCTATTAGACTACCTCTTTCGTTCGAGCTTTGAGATCCGTTAAAGTCGCCTAAAATCATCCGTGGAGTTGGAACTTGCTTAATAAGATTTGTAAAACTTGGATAGTCGACTGGGGCGTAGGGAGGTATGTATATATTAAAAATTTATAACGGAGTACTGGAAATGACTTTCAGAACAGGAGCTTTTAGATTTGTGTTTACATAATACATTTCAGATTCACTAGATTTTTTCACGCCTCTTTTCTAAAACAATTCAAATGTTTAGTGCTGTATGTTTGGCATGCCTTAATGTTCGATTCTTCTATACAAATGATTTCAGATGGGTGTTCTGCAATTATAATCTGTTACATGGGTAAGCGAAGAATCCATCAATATTCCACTGTTGTATCCAGTTGAATGCTGCTATTAGGTAGATAACGAGTCCTAGCTGTAGAGTGAGAACTACTTTGCGACGAATGACTTTCCAGGTCGGAGGTCTCTTTATCTATATAAAAGAAAAGTTTGTTCCTTAGACTTGTAATCTTCGTTTATAGGGTATACTCTATTTAATAAATCTATTAATCCCAACAAATCCGCTGTATAATCAATAATCACAGTTATTGGATCTTGAACTCCTTGAACATTATCCAATAGAAGGATCAATTGATCGTAGTTTAAAACAAAAGAGGGAGATTGATTGTCGACGAAGTTTTTGGTGGTGTCAGCACCAAAGGATTTGCTATTTGTCTTCGATTTTTTAGTCTTTGCAGATGATTTTGATGATAGTTTTGTGAATAAAATGCTTGGGTCCGTATTGGGATTTGAAGGAGGAGAGGCTACTTCTTCACACTGACGTTTTGTTGTAGGGTAGGGCTTTTCATTTTCACTTATAAATTCATCTGAGTTTTCTGGAATATAGATCTGTTCTATTGTTGGTTTTGATGTTTACATTGCTTAAGGTGAAAGCGCAGCCAACGAAATTGATGAAGATTTTATATTTTTCACTGATGAAGATTGTGCACGAATGGTTGTGATGAACTTCTGATTGTGTGGATGGTGCTTTGAAGGAATTATCAACAGTTTGTGGTGAGTATGAAGTATCTGATACCGTTTTGTTCAGAAATTTGTGATAAAGGTTTTGTGAGTATTTGTGACAAAGGTTATGGCACGACATTGACTAAGCGAGCTGTATATTGAGATGCAATATTATCCGTTTGTTTACAAATGTAAAAGGTTTTATCATCTTGAGACAGAAATACTCTATAGTTAGTGTTATCGAAGGTTATAACAATAGAATCGGGAATAATTAAATTATGAGGGCTGACGTAAACCTGCCGTCTAAAGCTCGAAGTATGATTAAATTCGAGAAATGATGAGCTAATTCGAAGATACGTTAATGGAGACGCTAAATTTAGACCAACATTTTTTAATTCATCAATAAGTTCATCGGGTATCAAAGGACAAGCCTTTAAGCTGGTGTGATTAGCCGTCGAGCACATAAAGTTTGGTTAAGAAATTTTATGGATCCATGATTTTTAACAAAGTTATTTACCAGTTGCGTACTTGAGAGATAAACGCATACCCAATTTTGAAATAATTTTGAAATATGGGTTATATTTTTAGGTTGTACGATTTTTCCTGGAGGAACTAATTAATCTTGAACCATGAATTGAGCTGATTATAATTCCATAATTTTTAGGAGGATATTTTGGTTGAGCAACTACAGAAAAGTATGGCATATTGACATTTTAGGTGAACTGATGAAGAAGGTCCAGGCACTTCAGTACGCCATCTAATTATGCTATGTTGATAATTCGTACTTTCTTATTAAGTTTCAGTTTTAAAACTACGTTATTCTAAAGTATACACCATATAAATATGGTAATTTACGTAAAAATCACAATATTCACTAAGCTGTACTTAGAAATTCAACTTTTCGAAGCACCGAAATAAAACAAGTCCTGCTGATTTGGTTGCAAGGACGGACTCCATATTGTTTTATTCGGTGAATAGAAACATTTTGTTGATTTATTTGCCCTGACAGTTATCGCTGCTCATATTTTCGCGATTTCTGTCAAACTTATTCGTGTATCGTTACCTTTTCTAAAGTATTGTCTTTATGTTTTATGTCAGTCGTTTTAATTTTCGTTCATTATCATGATTTTGGTTTTATTAATATTGTCTTCCATTTTCATTTCATCTCTGTAGACCAGAAGTTTATTAGCTTTGAAATTTTATTTTTGGAATTCGCTATAAATTAATAGTAGTGTATTCCACAGAATCAATGATTTATTAACCTATCTACTCCTGAAGTTTACTTAACAACCCTAATCAGAATAAGATTCGGCCATGCTTGCTATCCCGCACACCTATTCAAAATAAAAATTCAAAACAACGAATTATGCGATCACTATGACGATAAAAGTACTTTGGAGCGTATCTTTTTCAGTGCAACAAACATAAGGCAAATTCTGATAGAGCGATACTTATGGTGCAGTAATAAATTGTCTTAAAATTTCAATAGTACGTCTATGATGGTATTTATGAATTCATTATTTAATAGTTTCCTTTGTTTCAATACATTTGTATGGTTCCTTCCTATCCGAAGTCTACTGGTGATTATCTTACACTGAAAATGCCTTGATGGACCCCTAGGCGAGAAGAGTAGGCAATTGTTATCTTTTAAAAATAAAATTAAAATAGATGGTTTTAATGAGTAAAATTAACTTATCCGCACCCCGGAGGCTGTATCGTGCTAACGTACCAAAATTTCTCCAAAAACGACTAAAAATGTGGTATATCTGGATTTATAGGACCCGTCGTATAGGCATTGGTGGGCTGAATATCAATAAGGTTCATCTGTGAGACACCCTGAACAATATTTAATCATATAACCGTTCACTTGTTCACACTCCAGAGGCAATATCGTACTAACAAAGCGAAATTTCACTAAAAATTACCAAAAATGTAGTATATCTGGACTTATAGGGCCCATAGTACTGGCTCTGGTGAGCTAAAAATCAACAAAGTTTATCTCTGAGATGCTCTGAATCATATACGGTTATAAAATTGGTCACTTGTATACACCTGGAGGATGTATCGTGCTAACAAACAGAAATTTCTCCCAAAATGACCAAAATGTGGTACATCAGGTATCATAGCACCAGTTGTGCTGCTCAGTTGTGCTTTGAATCAATTCATCTGTGAGATGCTCTAAACAAATACAATCATTATTATGCTAACAAGAAAAAGTGGCCGACGACGACGACATACGTACAGGATTTTTTTTCTTAATACCTGTTTTTCGTGTTTTTTCACTGAAAACCAAAAAATATCTCAAAAAAATTTGTTAGCACGATACAGCCTCCGAAGTGCAACAAGTCACCAATTTTATGATTATTCAGGACATCTCACAGCAAATACGAAGAAACATTGTTTTAATTATTACCCAAAGTGAGTGATTTATCCAAAATTAGGTTTACGATTTATCAAATTTTCTGTTGTGAACTGATTTAGAAGTGTTTTATTTACAGCTACTGTTTCTTTTTGTTTCAGAAACTGGATTTATAAGTTCTATTAACATCGAATACACGAATTTAGCTCTGGCACTGGTAATCTACTCCATTAGATATCCAGCACTTTTTTGGGCTACAAACAAGTGTTTGGGTTTAATATTCTCGTTTCAATTGCTCATAAACGGATTACATATCTTACTGTCATTTGCCGGCATGTCTATATTGTATAAGGTAAGTTGTTCATTTATACGGATATTTTTAACAAATTGAGAAAATTTTCTGTGGGTGGAGGCCACTAACGAAAAATGCTACCTATCATCCTCAACTATTGAAATTTGAACAATGTCACAATGGCTCATTTTGTAGTACCAGTGCAGTTTGTGTAACGAACCGCGAAGCAGTGAGTTACGCAATGCACGAGTCACTAGTACTCCAAAATATCATTGTGATAAGATTTTTACATACTATTTTTTAAAATGAACGTGCAAAAATGTTTTTCATGAAAATATAATTGCAATATTAGGGATTTTTGTGCTTCTTTATTTATGTTGGCAACTCTCACATATACAAGTGACAGTTGACCGAATTTCGAAATTTATGAATATGGAACTAAACAACGAATTATCATGCACTCCACCACCAGAACTTCGCAATATTACTGATAATGCAGTTAATGATTTACTACCTGAAATATGTAAATAAATATATATTGGAACAGTGCAAAAGCATTATAAAGCCAAAAAAAGAACATAATTAATGGGAAGAAAAGAAAAACTCAAATGGAATAGTAAACATAACAAATAAGGATGTAACCCAAGTGAGGTTATATTAACCAAGCGTTGTTAGGATTAAATAAAGAGACAACTAAGAAATACTAATATTATATCACTTGCTTTCATTAATAAAAAAATCATGGTATTTAAAACAATAAGTAGTAAATGATAATATAAAACATTACAGAGATAAGATAGGAAATTATAATCGATTGGAGCCATGTAATAGTACAAAAATAAGTAGATCTAGATAAGTATAAATAAGGAACAAAATAAATACTTGAACAAAATGGTAGAAATTATACTTTCATTATAACAAGAGCCAAGAAAATTGATGGGATATGACAGGATATGGTCCAGGGCACAGTGGCACACAATGGATTAAATATTCCAAAACATTCAGAGACTCATTAACAATCATCAAACTTTAATTGTAAGTGTTAATATCTCATTATAAGATTGTAATTGTTTAAAATGAACCGAACAGTTAATGGACAAACAGTAGACTTTCAAAATAAATTTTAAAAGAGTTATTGTATAATAGTGCTTGATAAATTTTGAATGTGTTGATAATTTATATTGATGATGAACTATACAGTGAATTTACTCATGATTGACATATTTTTATTCAATTCAATAGTTTCATATGTAAACTTTTTGATCATCCTGGTATATAGCGATTGACAAGAAATTCAATTTACTTCATGAGATCAAGTGAGCTTTTTTGAAAGATCTATATAAACCTGTGTCGAATTTGACAGATGGCTTATTATATTTTGAATCGTCAAAGGGAGATGTAGAAAATCTTGTGCCATAATGATTTTGTAAAAAGAAGGCTGTGAAAAATAATGAACAAAGGAACTGAAATAGTGGAAACCATATTGAAATTACGGGAAGAGTAGCTGAAAACTTGGAGTACGAGCAATAAAACATGAGAAATTAATAAAATAACAGATAAAAAATATATAAGAGATGCAGAACATACCTGAATTAAACCAGGACTAAACTGTGAGTCATTTATTTACATATTAAACATCATATCTTGAAGGTGCATATCCTTAGAACATTTTCCGTACTTACAAACATTCAATTCAATGAATTATCGAAGGCATATAACTAAAAAGAGACAGAAATTAAGTTATTGGTGACGAGAAAAGTTTTTTTTGATGACTTTTGTAATAGTAAATTGTAGATAATAAGAAATAATCCAAGTAACTCACCTATTAACAATATTAGCTCATATAGAATAATTCTCTTTATAATCTGGAAGTAATTCAATCTTTCCATATTAATTTCAATCATTTAACAAATAATATTCGTTTCTTTTCAAATTTTGCATCAAAATAACCTCACTAAATAATTTTATGTCAAAGAGCAAATTTCAGATTATATAGGCTATACATGCACTAGATATTGCACGCTGATCTGAATTTAAAAAAGGATTTTAACGTTCTGAATGTTCAATAAATGAAATATATTTATTTGTATTAATTTACTACTAGTGTGTCGATTATTTCCCCAATTTTGAGGTGTTAGAAAGAAAACAGATGTTTGATTTTACTGTGGTTGTAAGAATCTGCAGGAAGGTAAGCATCCCTATCTACACCAATCCACAGAGATCTTTTAAATAAATAAACTATGAGTGAAAGTTTATTTTTCTTCACATTTTGTCACGTTCTCGTAGATCTTTTAAGCCCTACCTTATCATAATATAAAATAAGAAAGACATATAGGTATACTTTCCGTATGTACACTATACATAATAAGCATACGTATAAATATAAAACATATAATTAACAACTATTAAGAGGCATAGTATTTATATTTTGATTTCCTTCCATTTAGTTCATTTGTACTGCACGTGACAAAATTTCAATGCTAAAAAATTAGAAATTGAAATACGTACGATTGACATTACAAATTTTGACTTGCCTCATAACGTATTGTTATATGTCATATTATTATTTTTATTTAAGTTATTTAAATTCTTCAACATTTATAGAAAATTTATCAAGCAACGTCTCTATCGTCCAATGACAGCTATAAATGTCAGTTTGTCAGTCATAAGTTAAACAGTGCCTTCAACTGTATAAAAAGTTACCAAAAACAATGCTGAAATGGTCATGTTGGGACACTGTTTTCGATGCCACAAAGTAAATTTTGTATACGTAAATTATAAAAAATCTATTTAGTAGTCCACACATTGTAGCGACAAGGTGAAATTAATGAAAATAGCTGTTTTTCTACAGCCATTATAGAATTGACTCATTTCGATACGTATTATTGCATATATTATTCATTCAAATTAGTGGTTTTGCTGATATTTTAGTAAGTTATCAAATTTAAAATTTCTTTGTGAGTGTAGAAATAATCGCATCCGGTACTTGTGTGAATTCGTAATTCCATACTCGTGTGATTCTGCCACTCGACTTCGTCTCATATGTAATCAGCTGCATGTCGCACTCTTATCGTAATATACTATTTTTGTACAAATGAGCAAAAAATGTATTCATCTCACGTGTCCACAAATTGGCCGCACGAGCCTAGCCAGTTCTACAATCGGACAAATGAGAAAGAAATGCTCACGTGTGCTAAACGTGATCATGAAATACAGTTTTCCCAAAAAATAGAAAATTGTACTTTGTTCATTAATTAAAATTCATTGAATTTTATGTACTAAAAATAAATACACAAAAATGTCAAAAGGTAGATAGATATATTTATGGTACAATTTGTAACTCCAGCAAAATTCCTGATGTATATTTTGCGCACTTGTGAAGAAACTTATTTACTTTGCCCACTTGTGATTCACGCTCACGATTGCGAAGAAATATATATATATATATATATATATATATATATATAATATTAAAAGGAGTAAAATTTTATTATATACTGACCGATCCTGGCTAAATTTTTTCACACTTTAACAACATATATCCGAAAAGTAAACACTTTTGGTATCGACGCACTCTTTTCAGAAGGAAGCTTGTCGGAATTGATGAAAGGGATGGTTGGTGATAAGTAAATAGTGTCGGTGTACAAAGTCAATATGTCAGGCTGCACAGCACTCTCAGAAAAGAAATGTAAACTGAATAATATGTGGTATATATTAGATAAAACCTGCTTACGCAAACAATTTCACGTTCACAGTTGTATATTTCTAAATGTGAAGTATGACGGACAAATTTATTTTCAATACCTAATAAATATCAAGAGATATATACCTATATTGAGACAAAGAAAATGTTTCGTTGATATAATGTTCAATACAAATATGTAATGGATCAATGTCAAATACACAATATGAAATTACTGCAAGGGAACGAATGTACAGTTACAAAACGTTTTGTTCTCTTTATAATAATTATTGAAATTTATACATTGGAGTGCATGTTATAGGATAAGTTATAATAATTATTCATCGCATCTCCATTCTTCTATGATGGTATTCGGTAGGTTCCATTTTATTGCCAGACGACGTACAAAGTTAAAAGAATGTGTAAATAAAAACTTCTTGTATAACCGACCGGCTCACTCACCAACATATTGTAATGTTTTTATTATTATTTATTTAAACAGTAAACGGGCGAGATAAATTTTAAACACACGGTATGGCTACTTACTAATTTATTCAAACACTAAACTACTCACTAACACATAATTTATATGCACACAAACTTAATTATTAATTTATATCAACACTTCACTGTTCGCTATTTCGGTGTATTCTTGTTTATTTGTCGCGATCACATTATCAACTGAACTAAACTTTCTCGGGTCGGTTCCTTATATATATATATATATATATATATATATATATATATATATTAGTGCCTTTTTACTAGAAAATTCTGGATTGCGGCTTACACAAAAACAATTGGCTCTGGCATTTTCTAGATTAAACTGGTCACAAAAACAATGTAGATAAGATAGTCACTAACGTAAATAATTCTAAGAATCCCTGCGCGCCCGCCATAATTTAGACAGAGTCGGATTTAGGGACTATACCATTGTGCTCTTTCGTAACAATATTCTGATAAGGTAGCCACTGCCACTTCATTTTCTTGTGCCCTCACCGTGAGGAGTACGAAATTATTGTGTAGTACCGTGCGATGTCGAGAATTAACAGAAAGATCTAAAATATATAAAACGTACACTAGCTCATTTAGAAAAGAAGAAAAAATTATCTGAGACATCATCGCCCACGGGATTGGAGTAAAGTACGTAAATATTCAGCAAATTATTACAATATATTTTATTGTAAAATAGTCAACAAAGGATTAACCATTCTAATGTAACGATCGTTATTGAATGAATTGACAGTTAAATTTTATAAACTTATACAGATTTCTCAATGGGTTGATTAATAACAATAAAAACATAGACGCTGTCGTCCAAGGTTAAGAAATGCATATGAAAATCATTCTAGAAATGTTTCCAAAAATATGATAGCGTCGATTGTCTCAGAAACAGATAATTAAGCAATAACTCTGCAAGACTAAATATCTTCTACTACCGATTGGTGTGCAACCATTAGGAGTCATTGGTCAGCTGCAAAAGACGAAGAAGCATGTATGAAGACAAAGCGATGTCGCACATTGCTCGCACAAGACAATTGAGTTTTTAAATAAACATAGAGTCGAGTTATTTTTCACATCATTCTCCCCACAATGTCAACTCAAAGTTCAACAATTTCTTACAAAAAATTAAGAATTTAGTATTTTTAGAATTCAATCACTATTAAACATGTCAAATGGTACATATTTTTTTTGACCATAGATTTCAAAACTTGTTATTGAGTCGATTTTAAATGTAAAATTTTCTGTTACAGGTTCATGTTGTTGGAGTATGGAAAGTTCTTCCTCTTTTGAAACACAACGCAAAAGTATACAATTTTGGAAATCCAACTCCATTTTTGCTCAATTCACAAGTCACATTCGCTCTTTACACGTTATCAACATTACTTGTTCTGGCTTCAAGCATCGTTCTTTACTTCTATGGGCACACCAGGTAATTATTCATATTTATTTATTGTTCACAACGATTATCAAAGTTATTAGCGGCTACTGATATTCTATTGAAATATCTATTCATTGAAGCAGATTAGATCATCAAATAACAGCTGAATTTGAAAAGGAATGATCGTATCTATACAATAAACAGAAACCAATGGATTTATAATTAACATCTGCAAAATATAACAGCTTCCCTATCATTTTGATTTATTTTTGTCTAGCCTCATTATTCAATTTAATATTAGGTTCAATAGAAGCTCCAAATATTGGAAATAATTAATTACTTTTTATTTATTCCATTAATTCATTTTTTATTGAGAATGCTCCACCAATGGTACATGAATTGTATTGAGTTTCCGTTGCGTGTTTCGCGAAACAGGTAATGTATACATTTAATCGACCAATTGAGGGTTTGATATTTTGTTTTTTATTTGCATTGAACATGTGTTTATTCACTTATTTAGAAGCCCTACATTTTTTAATTTCATGCAACTCGGAAAGATCGCGATTAGATGTCTATGTATTACTTTTCTTAAAAATTTAGTTGTCTAAGCATCTATGCAATGCAGGCAAGATATTTTCTGCTGTGAAGAAATAACTTTCGCAGGTTTAGAAAGTGCTTAGAAGAAGGAGGAGTTTATATTGAACATATATTCAAAGAAAGTTACTTCTATTTTATTTAGGTGTAATAATTTTAAGTAGAAGCAACTAATAACTATGTTTGCAGATCAATAAATTCAAAACCTTCGGAAGAAGACACTGATAGAATTTATAACGTCATAATTGTTCGGATCAATATGAGAATTATTACCATTGGAAATCGTATAGTTGTTTGAGAAAAACGTGCCAAAACTCTTAATTATATCCTGAGCGTTGTCTAGTTTTATATTGTTAAAGAACATCATATTCAGGATTGACAATGATACACCTTTTTCACTGTTGATGAAGTTCCAGAATGATTTGGGCTCAAGCAAAATATTTTCATCGGATTTTATAACAAAATTTTCACATGCTGTTTTATTTTGAATCTACAACTTTAAAAATTATGATAGTCCTGAAGTAATATGTCGAGTGCTCTTTCCTTTTGACACTCGTCAAAATTACATAGAACTAAGTCCAGAAGACGATTGTTATCATTTAACACTTCATTGAATTGGGATAGGTTGTAAAAATTATGAGAGTCGATTAGTGACTGTACTCTCCTAGAAGCATTTGGAAATTGAGAAGATTTGGATACTGTATATCCAGGTATACTAAAGTCCCCAACAATAATTAATAATTTATTATCGTCTATGGTGTGCAATCAAGAGATTCTATCGAAGATTATGTCTAAATCAGTGTGCGGGACTTGAGGAGAGATGTATACACTTACAATCAGTAGATGCAGACAATTCTCTTCGCATTGCTAGTAGACAACCCCCGCCCATGGTATTATTAGTTAAATGATATTGTTTGTCAGATAGAGAAAAACATGGAACTCTTGTATTTTAATGAATTCAGAGTCAATTATTGAGTCCACCAACTATGTTTCAGAAAGAGACAATACATCGTATTGTACAGCACCAGACGAGCTCATCTTGGGTCTTCGTCCCTTGCACTTTTTGATAATAAACGGTTATTGAATTAGAGTGTGAATTATTAGAACTACTATTTAATGACGAAGTGCTATTAAATCGAGAGGATATTGGTTTTCAATTTAGCGAGTGTTTCTCTATAAACATATCCGTGTTATTGAAAAATACCTCATGTGACTTAAGGTGAAATATTCACAATAACCCGAAACGTTTTAAAGATCATAGCATCAATATTTGCCAAAATCATTACTTTGATCTTTTATATGAGACTTGATGGACCTTTGGGTACTATTATTGTTCATTAATATTAATAATTGCAGATAAGGTCTTTCTGTGGCATTTATATATTGCTTAAAAACACCTTATCTACGCATGATGTATTTTTGTCTCATATTGTATCTTACTTTGATCTTAATGTGACACAAAAACACCTCATGTGTGTAGGTAAGGTATAGATAAGGGATAAGATAACATAATAATAGAGGTAACGACGAGTGGTAAATACTACCTACCGTATTTGTTATTATTATTGTTGAAATTTAGCATTTTATCAATTTATGGAAGGAAGCAATGATTCCAACTTTGGAACTATTTTATTGCAAATAATATATACCCGAAAAATATGCTTAAAAAAGGGGAAACGTTTAATTATTTATATTATTATATTGCGCAATTTGTCGCACATTGTTTTGTTTTTTAACACTTTTTGGTTCGTGTCATTTTTTCGTTTAAGCAAATCTCCTGTTTGGTATATAATGAGTCTCTATTTTCCTTTTCCTCTGTACCTGCTTCTTTTTCATATGAAATATCCTATCCTCTTGGACCATTTGCCGTATCCCTGCATCTTCGCTATTTTCCTCACTGACAGCTGATAGCTTTTTTATGTCTCCTTTCCCAAAGTTTCCTTAAATGCCTCAACTGTCACTGCTTTTATAGATTCACTGATCGGTACTCTGTTTTCATCTAATTCAATACGATCGACTTCATGGTCGATATCTAATATTGTATTGCAATCTTTACCAATATTTTCATTATTAGGTACTTGATTTTTTTCTAGCTCAATATTCTCAATAACGATTTCCCCAAATTCTTGATCGATTTGACATACTTTAATCCAATCTTGACTAATTTCCGTATTACCAGCAACAGGCTTGGTATCTAGTTTATCATTATTAATATTGACTGGTAGTGGAGATAAATTGTTACTATCAGAATTTACAATCACATTTACAGCCATTGGCCTCAATGTCAAAATATCATTTTTGGTTCTATTATGAATTGATGACGGTTCTGGTGATAAATCAATATCATACATGGGAATGTCTTCTCGAACTCCAGTATTACAACTAGATTTTCCAGCGTTAACATGGTATTATTAAATCGTAGGAGTAGTCACTAACGATAATCATATTCTGAGATTCAAAATTTTGGAGATTATCGTGACAAGATGCTTGGCATGAATCAGAACAATTATTATTAGTAAAGTTGATTTTGCCATTTCTAGGATTTTTTGCTTCGCGACGACATTCTGCAAGAACATATAAAAAATGTTTATTTCCAAAGAAATATGTATACAATTCATAATTTTGTCTGAAGAAAGGATGATTATGGTTTAATTGCAATAGCCTTAGTATTTTGCACTGCGTTTACAGCTTCAATGATAATAATGAAAAGGCGAATAGTAATTTTCAGCATGTTTTTTTCGGTCGATGTCTGATTTTCAACTCTTTATTTTTGTCCTTAAGCAGTATTATAACCATCCATAACGGGTTCATGCTTACTCAGCATTACGAATAATATATCTAATATTAATTACAAGATCAATGCACTACATCTTTCCCTTTTCAAGAATGAAATTCATTGAGTTAGCTGCTTTCAATGAAGTTCATATCTTCAAATTGGGGAACATTCGTTAGATAGAGACAATAATTAAGCTTTACTATTTTCTGATTGAAATAATATTTTTATGAAGTATTTGATTTATCTCACCGCCATTAAGAAATTACATTCGCAAATTTGTAGACCTCACTAATATTAACTAACTACCTAGACAATATATTATTTTATTAATGTAATTTACGATTTCGCAATACGAATTTAAACAATACTCATGAATTACGTAGAATTGCGCCAAACTACTTAGGTTACATTTTTGTAAAAATGTAACATTTTGGTCTTTTGTCATTTCTGTTTGTATGATTACGAAATTTGATAGTGTCAGGTCCATTCTAAATACTTTTAGGATTGCCTCAAAGGTCCGTTTCGGGGTTCCACATAGTTTTCCTGAATAAAATTTGTGTCATAGACTCTTATAAAACAGTTGGGTCTACCTTTGTAACTTGTCCCTGTGTTATATCGACCCTAGTATCGACCGTTGTTGGTATATTGGTGTTCGTTTGTATTGTTTTGTCGTCTAAAGTCAAAATTGAAACATCCACGTAAATTGAAACGTCCGTGTGAGTTAAAGTTTCTTCTTCTTTGAAAGTTACCTCAACTTCTGTTGCCATTATTTCTGTCGTTAATATACAAAATCGGAGTATGAGGTTCGTTTTCTGATGTTGCGTCGATAAATTTAGTTATGGCTTCTTGTGCAGTCTGGAAGCTATCTGCTTCCATGATTAACTTAGTTCTCTCAAAACGTGCATTTGTTTTCAGGGCATTTACAACTGTGTTTTTTGTATAATCTTCAGCGGCTTTTGCAGTCACGCCTTCGTTGATATATGATCTTTTTAGTTTTTGTGTTAGATCTTCAATGTCAGAAAAATATTTTTGATTATTTTGGTTTTGTCTCAAATTATTAATTTTTGTAAATAACCGATTGTGAGGTTTTGGGTCTCATACCGTTTCGTGGTCTATTTTGAATGTCTTCAATGGTTCGACAGTTGTTGTCAATTAGATCTTTAGCTTTGCCCATTAACTTAGTTTTAGCATAAGGTACCGCGTTGTTTTCGTGGTTTTCAACATTAGCACCTAATTGAGATAACGCATCTAAAAATGAAATTAATTTATCCACGGAATCATCAAATTCGCTTGCAAAATTGAAAAACTTGACTGCTGTAAGAGGCATGTTTGCTTGTAATTTATTCTATACGTTTTGGTTTTCTTCGATTTCTTCCCTGTCTTCTGCGTCAGTAGAGAGTTCTTCCTAAATTTTCGAATCTATTTAGTTAAATTTTTATAATGGGCTAATACTATTTCAACAAATTCATTAAAAAGAGTTAGTAAATTGTCTCTAACTTCGTCTCTGATTTCTTTTGATTTAGACGATTTAGTTTTTAGAACTCTTTTAGATTCTCGTATTATTTCTCCATAAGTTATTTTCGAAGATGTCGTTAAATTATTCTATTTATATACTAACGTAAAATATTACATTTTTTCTACTACCGCTACTAAAACCGCACTTTGAACACGGGTTTGACATGCACAAAACAACTCTTTAGTGTTTAAAATGCGAAAAGATCTTGTTTATCTTTTATTTTTTAAACGTCAAATCAAGTGTATTTTTTTGTATGTTAAATTTCATATTCCGTGATAATTTTGTTATTCTGCGTCGTTTGATTTGTCAGTCAGCTGTCAGCCATCGTCCGTCATGTAATGAAAATAATTCAAATATAATATAATTTTTTCCTTCCGCGGGCGAAGAAAAAGTATAGTAAGCACCTCGTGTTAAAAACGTCTTTAGTCACTCGTTTCGCAAGGAACTCGTTCCGCTTCGCTCCACTAGTGCCTAGTAAAACTCGTGACTAAAGTAACCTTTTTGATACTTGGTACTTAATATACTATAAAACTAATTCCGCACAAAATAATATTGCGAATTTAATCCTTTTTGTTTACTACGAAAATTATGTATTTCGAACTTGAGATAGGTCAGGTTGTAAAATAGCGTAAAATAGTGCAAGGTCCTTATAGTAAACACAAGAAAACAGTCAACCGTAACAGGTTCATGTAACTTGAGTTAACTGTCTATTTGATGCTTAGTTATTACTATTATTATATTGTAATTTGAAAAAAATCGTTATCTTGGTATGACATAAATAAGCGAACCCACAAATTCTTATAAAAAATCAAAGTAAATATGCGTAGGGTAAATAAAATAAACAATAAAATATAGTAAAATAGTAACATACCATAGTTAACTTTCTACTTATACGCTTAACTTGAAAAAGAATAAGATCCTTGACATATTGCCGGAGGTTTGAATTGATAACTCCCGCGTAGCAAAACTAGATGCATTGCACCACTCTAGCTCTGTTCCCCCGATGCTAGTGCCGTTGCGGTTACCACCAGTTGAAGTTCGCAGTTGAATTCGCGATCAAATTGGGATTGTCCTATGATGATTAAATAGCGACTTCTTGTTAAACGAGCTCTTGGCTCCTTCTTATTTCTCGTTGAATATCCTATTTCATAGCTTTTCTTCCTTTTTGTAACAAAGGAGTAAAAGGGCTGTAAGAAAAATAACAGCGAATATTAAACCAACAACTTCCCAATGAGTAATGCCTCCTTCTTTTCTTTTTTCCGTTTGGCCACCGCTACTGATAGCTTGTGCTATTATAATTTCTTCTTTGGATTGATTTTTTCCCATTTTTTTGTCACTTTCATAATTTGCTAATTTTTGTTCCTAATAATAATTACTGGCCACATAACTGTTACTATCCGCACCATTGCATTTTGTGTTTTGCAGGATCGCCATGTAATTAGTTGGGAAGTAAGGTGAAATAATTAAAAAATCTATATCGTTCGATGTCTGATTTTCAACTCTTTATTTTTGTCCATAAGCAGTATTATAAATTATAACCATCGATAACGGGTTCATGCTCACTCAGCACTACTGTTGTTGGAAGTTAAGCACTTTTTAATAATACGAAACAAAAAAGTGTCTTATTACTTATAACGTCAACACCATTAACTGTTCATAGACATGAAATTGCGTTATCTAAATCCTAGTTTAATATTACAATTATTATAATAATAACAATATTAGAACCACTCCCATTTATATCTAATTTTAGAAGACACAACAGTTTATACCCAGTATATACTTACGTTTTAATCAGATAAAATTTTCTTCCAAATGTCAACATCATTGATGATAAAACTTAGAAAATTAGTATATTGATTGATTTAAGGTAATTCACTATGGGTTGATCTGAAATATCTCCCAAATTCATTAATTGAAACAGATAAAAATAATCCGCAAGTTAAACTGACGACGATATGCAATACGCAATTTGCCTCAAGTTCCTGCTAAATATTTAATTCCAAATGATGGAAATTCTACAAATGGCATCTCGCTGTGGAGTGCAGAAATCTGCTCAAACGATTAAACTCAAAGAAAAGAACAAACGACGGCAATCGATTTTGAAAATACCAAAGCAGGCTTTAATCGTAGCGGACGATTCAAACAAATTTTCTCACACGTTTTAAAGTACTCCGTTGAACAGATATTTTGAGTGTAATTGTCTCTGTTGTTGTCATATGTTTTTCGCGGTTACGTATAGGCTCATGACATAGTAAAATATGTAATTTTGAGTCTCTAAGTGACACATGTTATTGCTAATAATTAAATATGCTAAAATATACAACTAGAACCATCATTGAAGATTTTTCCACAGAGAAAAATCAGAATAAGTTCTATCTAGATAATAATTTTAGAGATCATTAAAAACAAATATTAGTATTATTGAAGAATGCAGAAGTCCAAGCATTTAACTATATGAAATAGTGTGCTAGTCCATCAAATAAAGTTTAAAATAAATTCTATTTATGGAAACGTTGTGCTCGTTACAACTAATGTATTCTAAGACATATTGTGAACTATGATAACTATGACACGGTTATTCATTATAAAAAGCAACACATGTGATGAATTGAGGAAAAGTTGATTTAAAAACATTGTTGTGTTACCATTAAAATGTATTAATATACGTGCTTAAATTCTCCGTTCCAACTTTCACTGATTCTATCAATAATCTAAATTTTTATAACTTACAACTGTGTTTTTCAAATTTTCAGAAATATTAATTTAATTAATTGGGATGTGCCAATCTATGCCATTTTTATAGATTTCCAATGGTCGTACGACATAGTCAATAGACATTATTTATACGCTGTTATGAACGATCTAAACATCCCTAAAAAACTGAAAAGCCTCACCTAAATGACGCTCGAACACACAATATTGAAGATCAAGGCAAATCAAAAAATATCAGAAAGCATGGAAACCAACACAGGACTAAAACAAGGAAATCCGTTATCTACCACTCTGATAATTAACCCTCCACTACATGCTTTGAGAAGAGATGCTTACTAACGTCGGTCCCTAACACCGATTACTTTAACAGCTTTATGGCACAAGTTTATTCATATATCTGTTTCTATTTTAGGAATATTATTGTTAGTCAAACTAAGTATTTTTGTACGTTCTATAATAATTGGGTTTCAAAATAGAAAATGATATATTTTTCATCATAACATAATTTAATTACAAAAAAAGTCAAGGTTTATATTTTTGAAAATTTTTGATAAATTGCAATTGTGAAAAATATAGTCTAACTAGAAAAACATACACAAAACAACACAAAATGAAATACATTTTGAGCTGCTCTAATATATGCAATTATCCTCATTCACACTTTTACACTATTAATACACAGGTGTTAAATATTGTATGTATCGTAAATGTCCCTGTAAGTATGAATATCGACAGACGCTGCAATTTGTTGTACTACAGATCGTACAATGGGTTGCACTTTTTTAAATCGTACAGACAGATCGTATATAGTTTTGCCCACAGACGTGAAAGATTCCAAGCCATCGGTTGTACAATTAGTTTAATATATTGTTCGAGCGATTTAATTTAATAACTCACTTTCCTTAACTCTCTTCGGAAAGCCGTTCTCATAGTATTAATTTTCTTTTTTACATGCTCTATCGTTGCTGCTGGGTAAATTTCTTTTATGTTTTCCAGTCGAATTTCGTAACTTGTATTACGTTTATGTTTATTTAAATACTCCTTACTGCCGGTGTCACAATGTCAAGTTATCCTGAGGTTAACAGATAACCCTTGGTTATCTCAAAACAAGTGTTTCACATTATCCAGTCAAGTGTTCAAGTTATGGTTAACACTCAGAATATTTAACCACCAGAAAATCTAGTGGTAATAAGAATAACCTGGAGATTCAAAACAAACACATGGATTAAATTTGTTCATTTAAGATCTTAAGCAATTCATCAAACACAAATTCAAAAGCCTGTAGCAACAACACTGGGATTCCATTAATTCAAGCCTACACAATATCCAGCCTTCAATAAATCACCCATACCTCACCGAACCTTCTAAACTTTCGAGACAAAACTTAGCAGTGATGAGAAGACTACGAATTGGACACACCAAACTTATCAACGGTCACCTGATGTCCCGTAGGAACTCTCCATATTGTCAAAAATGTCAATGTAGCATCACAATCAAACACATTCTCACTGAATGTCAACAATACCTGTAGGAATTTCCCATAAATTCCTACAATGGATCTTAATTTAACATTAAGCGAAAGGTTCGAAGTTTAAATCTCCGCGCCTTTTATTCATGTTCACGGAACCAATTGGTACCTCCCGCGCCATAAGCCGCAAAATTACCGCCAACGAAAGGCAGTCAGTAAGTCTTGGCTCACCTCTTGTGACAATATGATCAAGTGTTGATTCATTGGTTTAAGTACATAACTAATTTCGTTTATCAATTTAATGTAACTGCAACAAATGAGAGTGTAAATATGACGTGAAGTGCTTTTCCGACATTGGTCGGTGAATTTCTGTATTGTAAGTACTATTTTTATTAAAAATTATTGTTTGAATCCGCATGGTCGCCTAGACCGGTTCATCGGTAGTTTAGCGCTGTTGCCGTATCCAATACTAAAGTTTGGTACTTCGTTCTTGTAAGAATTTAAATAGAGGGATTGTGAGTGAGCCGTATTTTTATTACTCCTTTATTTTCAACGACAATTTCAGCGTTCCCGTCAACAAAAGGTTGGCGAGTCTTCTTGTTTTAAAATACTCAAAAACATGTCGGGAAGGAAAGGATCAACCAACTAAACTTAGAGGAACCAGCCAAATATCGCTAAGGCGAATTTCCCTTCTCGTACATAGTTTTTATTGGTCCTTCGAGCCGGATTTAGTCTGTCAATTTGACATATCCATTTTTGCCTCTGCAGCAACTTGATATATCCATTTCCGCCTTTGCGGCAATTTGATTTCTTGGGTCTGTCTGAACCCTATTCTTCTTTTCTCTAATAAACATTCCAAAAAGTTGTTCATTAGACTCTCGTGAGGGCTGAGAAACTGTAAAAAATAAATACTGAAACAGTGATATGTATATAAGTGCGATTTGATTGCTCGGGAAATTAAAGACAGTCCGGCAACAGCGCGCGAAGCGAGTTCTGAATCTAGAATTGTCAAAACTGCTGGCCGTTTTTACTTCAACGACACCTCGCTCAAGGGGGGTGTATAGGATTAGGAGCCGGTTTGGAAGTGTTTATAAACAGCATATTTTGAAGAAACTAGTGTTTATTTACATGTCGGGTTTTTGTTACCTCAATAATACATGGTATAATAAATACATCGTTAAGTTTGAGGATATTTAATAAGTGTATTTAGTTATATCTAGGCACATTTTCTTATACTGTTAAAAGTAATTTACAGTTTTCTAAATATTAGATATTTTGTTTATCAATTATCTATTTGCGTTTACATGCATTTTTAGTACACTGTGAAAAATAAATCACAGTATTTTCTTCATTATTACTTTGAATATTTAATTAGTGTATTTAGTTATATCTAGGTACATTTTCTTACACTGTTAAAAATAATTTACAGTTTTCTCAACGTTTGATATTTTGTTTATTAATCTCAATATTAATTAGCAATGTGCGTTTATATGCATTTTTAGTACACTGTGAAAAATAAATCACAGTATTTTCTTCATTATTACTTTGGATATTTAATTAGTGTATTTAGTTATATCTAGGTACATTTTCTTACACTGTTAAAAATAATTTACAGTTTTCTCAATGTTTGATATTTTGTTTATTAATCTCAATATTAATTATCAATGTGCGTTTATATGCATTTTTAGTACACTGTGAAAAATAAATCACAGTATTTTCTTCATTATTACTTTGAATATTTAATTAGTGTATTTAGTTATAAGTAGGTACATTTTCTTACACTGTTAAAAATAATCTACAGTTTTTTTCAATGTTTGATATTTTGTTTATTAATCTCAATATTGATTATCTATTTGCGTTTACATGCATTCTAGTACACTGTGAAAAATAATTCACTGTAATTTCTTCTTTATTATTTTGAATATTAATACCGTATTTGGTTATAAGTAGGTTATAAGTAGGTAGGTATTTTCTTACAATGTTAAACTAATTTTCAGTAATTTGCATGCTATTGAAATACTTATCGCATTGATTGGAAAAGCTCTTTGTCTATTCGGTTATTCCATATATTGTAAAAATTTACTCGCTATTTTAGAAGCTTATTTTAATTCAGGTGGAGTTCAACTTTGATTGGTTACACTTTGATTCAATCATGTCGCTAAATCACTTGAAAAATAAAAGAGGGGGTTTCAAATCGCAATTATCTCGAATTGAAACATTTGTGTCGGAGCTGACTGGCTCCGAAGAGGTCTATATACTTAAAGTCAAACTTAAAAGCATATCTGGTCACTATGACAATTATCAAAAAGTCCAATTGGAAATCGTTTCATTATCTAACCCGGACGACGACAACTACTCTTCCGACGATGAGGCCGAGAACGTTGTCGCCGACCGTTTTGAAAGTTGTATTGCTATGCTTGAACTTCTAATAGAAAATAAGCAAAAAGAATCACTCAATTTAAATACTAGGCCAAACGATGTATCTAATGTCGTGTTACCTAAAATTAACATTAAACCTTTCTCAGGGGCTGCATCAGAGTGGCCATCCTTTATCGACCTGTTCACAGCACTGGTACTTAATAATAATAATTTAAAGTCGGAGGGTGAAAAGTTTTATTACCTTAAAGGGCTGTTACGTGGACCACCTTTGGAAATGATTGAGTCCTTAAGCGTAACAAATCAAAATTTGAATATTGCCTTAAATATTCTTAAAAAGGCATATGACGATAAATATAAATTACTGTATTCTTTGTACCAAACTTTGGTGGATCAAAAACCTGTCTTGAAAAGTACTCCGGTCGAGTTGCGCGAATTTCAGATATCGACGCGTAAGACATTTGATTTGATTAAAAATATGAATTTATCGCCGGAAGTAAATTTTGAGTCATTAATAATATTTTTAATGGAGCAAAAACTTGATTTTAATTCAAGACGAGCCTTCGAAAGTGAGCGCAAGCCAGAGCTTATCCCTACAGCTGAATATTTCTTTGATTTTCTACAGCAACGCCAATCAATGTTGGAAAATTTAAATCTTTTTGAAACCAACACTAAGGGTAAATTCAACCCCAAGTCTAATAATGTTAGTAAAAATAGGGTGACATTGGTATCTAGTTTAAGTTCTTCGCAACAGTACCATTCTAGTTCTTCTCGGGTTAATAGACCGAGCTGTCTTCATTGTTCAGACCCCTCTCATCTTATATACGGTTGTTCCAAATTTATGTCCTTATCACCTCAAGAGAGGTATCAGATAGTCAAAGCTAAAAAACTTTGTGTAAATTGCCTGAATAGTACCCATAGTACTACCGATTGTAAATCCCTTAGGAGATGTGCAACTTGCAATAAGTCTCATCATAGTTACTTACATTTTGACAGTCAGAACAGATTGCCAAACAACTCTAACAATCGTAATAATCCTAGAGCCTCCTCTTCCGGAAGCCCCAATGTAACCTCTCTATCCAATGTAAATAATCACCCCTCTCCTATTAATGTACATAATAATACGTCCCCAGATCAAATTAATAGATCTAATTTCATAAATACCAGTTCTGCATCACCTAATCAATCACCTGAACCTCCGGAGTCAGTGAGATATCAAACTGCTTTGACTGCCATGTCAGCAAAAGACAGTATTGTACTATTGCCTACGGCTTTAGTGAATGTTAACGGTTTCAATGGTCGGTGTTTGGTTGGACGAGTTCTTCTTGATTCCGCTAGTCAAATGAGCGTTATTAACCGTGCCTTTGTACAAAAATTGAATTTAGTCTCTCGAAAACAAACTCTTAATATTTCCGGATTAGGTAGCAATAACTACACCTATAGTAGAGAAGTGGTAGATATCACATTTAATTCTCAAATTGCACCTTACAGTACTTTCACTATATCTTGCTCGGTCATAGATAAAATAACAAATAGTTTACCACAATCTTCTATCTCACCTTCTAATTTTAAAATTCCATCCCATATAAAACTTGAGCTAGCTGACCCTTTATTCTTTGAATCCGGTCCAATAGATCTTCTTATTGGCTGTGATTTATATCATTACCTGCTTAAGGGGACCGTACTTAAAACGGATCCTTATTCTCCTTCCTTTATAGATACTCACCTGGGATATGTTATCGCGGGTCCTATCCCTTTGAGAAATGCTAACTCCTCCCAGCATAAACCTAAGTCTGCTTATTCCTTTTTGACGGTTTATAATGATCAAGTCTATCAATATTCTGACCTCCAAAGGACAATGGAGAAATTCTGGGAGCTTGAGGAAATTCCCGAATGTCCATCACAAGATCCCAGCGAGGAATATGTTGAACAACTATTTCGGGATACAACCGTTATCCTACCATCGGGGCGGTATCAGGTAGATATGCCTCTACTCGCAAATCAGAATAAAAAACTAGGCCAGTCATTCGGTATAGCCATCCAACGATTCTCTTCTCTTGAAAGAAAATTCAATGCTAATCCTACCCTTTTCTCTGAATATAAAAAAGTAATTTCAGAATATCTAACACTCAATCATGCTCAAGTCATTCCTCTGTCTTTCTATAACACTGTGTCTAACGATTTCAAGTATTTTATACCCCATAGGGCGGTGATACGTGAGGAAAGCGCATCCACCAAACTTCGGATCGTGTTCGATTTTTCGGCTAAAACCGATTCAGGTTTCTCTCTTAATGATTTAACGTCGAAGGGATACCAAGTTCAGGATAACCTATTCGACATTTTGTGCAGATTTAGATGCTATAAATATGTCCTGTGTGCTGACATCAAAATGATGTATAGATTCATAGATATCAATCCCATGCAACGCTATCTCCAAAACATACTGTGGAGGGATAACCCCACGAAACCCCTTCAATGTATCCAATTATCTAGGCTTAGTTTCGGACAGAACTGTGCCCCTTTCTTGGCCACCCGAGTCTTGAAAGACATTGCCTTAAATAGTCCCGATTGTCCAAATGCGCAGCAGGCTATTCTTCATCAAACCTACATGGATGATATCTTAACTGGAACCAATAAGGAAATGGACTTACCGGCTCTTTATGCCGAATTGACCAATATGCTTGGAAAACATGAGTTCCAACTTCACAAATGGCAATCAAATTCATTCAAGTTTTTACAGTCAATCGATGAATTACCTAACGCTGAATTGGATCGTAGTTTTGACGATTCGTCAAGCAAAATTCTAGGACTAAAATGGAATCCTGCGTCTGATATTTTACATATCCAAACTGCCAAGTTGGCTGATTGTTCTCATATAACGAAACGAAGGATATTAAGTACCGTCGCCAGTACATTTGACCCTCTTGGGTTAGTGAACAATCTGACCGTGTTTGGCAAACTGTTGATGCAATCGGTCTGGAAATCCCAGATAGGGTGGGATGTTCCCATTTCCGACACATCCATAATTACTCAGTTTAATAAATTCCTTTCTTTATTAACTGAAGCTGCTCACCTCCGAGTACCCAGATACCTATTTAACCAAAAAATTATTATTTCGTGTTCTCTCCACGGGTTTTGCGATGCCAGTCAAAAGGCATACGGAGGGTGTCTCTATTTAGTAGCGATCTACGCTGATAATTCTAGATCCTCTCGCTTAATTTCTGCTAAATCTCGTGTGAATCCTTTGAAAATTACTTTAACTATTCCCAAGTTAGAGCTGTGTGCAATGGAGCTGTTGTCCACTTTAGCTCGCAGAATAGTTCAGATTCTATGCATTTCTCTTCACATCTCTTCCATAAATTTATGGTCCGACTCTCAAGTCGCTCTCAGTTGGGTGAAACGGTCTTCTAATGATTTTTCTCCCTTTGTAGCTCGGCGTGTCCTAACCATTCAAAACAATAGTAAAGAGTTTATATGGCGACATGTCAAATCCGATTTAAACCCAGCCGATTTACTTTCTCGTGGTAAATTCTCATCTGATGTCTGGACTTTTTGGTTCGAGGGTCCTCGATTTCTACTTGAATCTAAAGATTTTGATTCTATGGATTCTTTCGAACCTATTGACGACTTGCCTGAAGTCAAAAAGGTCAACCTTGCTATAGTCAACAGCGACTTAAACTTTTGGGAACCTATATTTTTCCGATTCTCAAAATTTATAACCTTAAATAGGGTTATAGCCCATATATTCAAATTAATAAACCTATCGAGGAGAAAATTCAGAGACGTTGGTTCGTTATCTGTTGACGATCTCCGAATTGCCCATGATTTTATAATCAAACAAATTCAACATAAACACTTCTTCAACGAAATTCGTTGTTTAAAAACTAACGTTCCGATTGGAAATAAAGACTTAATTCCATTGAACATTTTCTTGGATAATGACGGCCTTCTAAGAGTGGGTGGCCGATTACAATTTTCTACTTTACCTTTCAATCAAAAATTTCCCTTGCTGTTACCACAAAATGATCATGTTGTTGATTTGCTAATAATACGGGAACATCGCCGTCTTGGCCATGGTGGAGCCCAAAATGTGTTAGGAAATTTAAGGCTGCAGTACTGGCCCTTGAATGGCACTCGTCTTGTCAAAAAATTGATAAAAAGCTGCATCACCTGTTTTAGATTTAATGCCCAGTTCGCCTCTCAAATAATGTCCCCGTTACCCCTTGACCGAGTGCAAAAATCTCGCCCCTTTTCCAAAACTGGCATCGATTTTGCTGGACCTGTACAAATTAAATCTTCGCGCTTAAGAAAAGCCCCAATACAAAAGGCCTACATTGCCATATTCATATGCATGGTGACAAAGGCGATCCATATCGAATTAGTAAGTGATCTCTCTACCGATGCATTTATCGCCACTCTTAAAAGATTTCTCAGTCGTAGAGGGAATCCTCAGACTATCTATACTGATAATGGTTCCAACTTTGTTGGAGCAAGGAATCAATTACGAGAACTCTCCATTTTTCTCAAATCTTCCGAAAGTATCAATAAGATACAGTCTTTTCTTTCAACTACAGAAATTAGTTGGAAGTTTATTCCTCCGCGGTCACCGCACTGGGGTGGCTTATGGGAAGCGGCTGTGAAAAGCGCCAAATCCCACCTCACCAAAATAATTGGCAATTCGTGCCTTACCTTCGAGGAACTCTTCACGGTTCTGAGTCAGATCGAAGCTATCTTGAACAGCAGACCATTATACCCGATGTCAAATGATCCTACCGATCTATCTCCTTTGACACCAGGTCATTTTTTGATCGGAGCACCTTTAACCGCTTATCCCGATCGCGATCTATCTACCATCCCTGTAAACAGATTAACTTTTTGGGAACAATGTACTAAGATGAACCAAGAATTCTGGAAGAGGTGGAGCACCGATTATCTGCATCGACTGCAGCATCGACCTAAGTGGTGTAAAGCCTCAAACAATCTTCAGCTTAATCAGCTTGTACTAGTGCAATCGGAGGACCGTCCTCCTTTGAATTGGCCCCTTGCCAGGGTAGTGGAACTACTAACTGGCAAAGACGGCAATGTTCGTGCCGCACGTGTAAGAACTGTGGATGGAGTTTATATTCGTCCTATTACTAAGTTAGCTCCTCTACCATGTGTGGACTGAGTTCTATCTACATTTGGAGTAGAACGTATTTTTTTTTTCTTTTTCTTTTCTCCTTCCTTCTTGCTTAAAATTTGGATTCTGCTCCTAAACTGTTCCTCTCATCTTTGCCCCGGCCCCCAGTATGTAGGAATTTCCCATAAATTCCTACAATGGATCTTAATTTAACATTAAGCGAAAGGTTCGAAGTTTAAATCTCCGCGCCTTTTATTCATGTTCACGGAACCAATTGGTACCTCCCGCGCCATAAGCCGCAAAATTACCGCCAACGAAAGGCAGTCAGTAAGTCTTGGCTCACCTCTTGTGACAATATGATCAAGTGTTGATTCATTGGTTTAAGTACATAACTAATTTCGTTTATCAATTTAATGTAACTGCAACAAATGAGAGTGTAAATATGACGTGAAGTGCTTTTCCGACATTGGTCGGTGAATTTCTGTATTGTAAGTACTATTTTTATTAAAAATTATTGTTTGAATCCGCATGGTCGCCTAGACCGGTTCATCGGTAGTTTAGCGCTGTTGCCGTATCCAATACTAAAGTTTGGTACTTCGTTCTTGTAAGAATTTAAATAGAGGGATTGTGAGTGAGCCGTATTTTTATTACTCCTTTATTCTCAACGACAATTTCAGCGTTCCCGTCAACAAAAGGTTGGCGAGTCTTCTTGTTTTAAAATACTCAAAAACATGTCGGGAAGGAAAGGATCAACCAACTAAACTTAGAGGAACCAGCCAAATATCGCTAAGGCGAATTTCCCTTCTCGTACAATACCTAACAGAAAGACAGCAGCTCCACCTAAATTCCAACATAGAAGAATTATTGAGCAACCCTAACGAAGCAACTGCAGTACTGCAGTTCCTAAAAAATGTACAACTTTACCACAAAATTCAACACAATGTACTATATATTAATATATTAACATTGATATGTTCTTCTATTATCAATTAACTGTATTTGTGTGAGTGGCCATTGTAGCCGAGCACGTTAAATAAAGAAAAAAATTGTTCATTTGTTTGTTTATTTTTTTGGGTGTGTTGCATTTTATTCGGATACTTCGAAATGAACTATTATGAAGTTAATGTTGTAGTAGTGATGAGGAACCAAGAAGACCTACACGAATAAGGACCGGATACGATTATTTCGAAGAGTATGACAATCTCGATTTCTTCAATAGATTTCGATTGTCAAAGAGAACCGTCGGGCATCTGTTTGAATTGAAGATCATATTTCTTGAATACCTTTGTCACTATCAAAAATACATCGAAGACCTATGGCTTGATCTGCTACTATATCAATTATGACATTATCATTCTCTGTTAATATCTCTTGAGAAGGAGGCCCACATCCGGTTTGTCTTTGCTGTAATTTATTGTGGAGAAATTTTCGTTTAGTTCGTATTTTGAAATTAATATATTTCCTTTTCACTGTCTTAATTGATCTATATCCATTTACACCGATTGAGCTATTAAATTCATTCTCTATTTCAACCTATTTATTTTTTATTTTTTTCTTACTACATTTGTTTGCTTGGATTCTACTATATGTTTATATTTATTAACTAGAGACAGCAATAAGGTTTCTTCTTCTTCCGAAAAATTTGGACAACGTTTCGAAGAATTCATATTGATTAAAATTTTACTTCTGCCAAAGAACCAAAGATTGCCTAACTACTAGTCTACCGCAAATAAATTATTTTTATAGGTTAACTCTTTCTTCTTTTTTTTATTTTGAATGTCACTGACCATAAAGTTTGATCATTATACATAATCTGTTACCAACCGAACAAAAATTACTACTGAACTATCGGTCAGCTGACCAATAGACGAACAGACAATTGAGCAACGGTATCTAATGGTAACCTTACAGGTGAAGGTACATTGACCCGAGGAGTTAACCTGATATTGTGAAGCCGGTCG
This sequence comes from Galeruca laticollis, assembly GCA_963921935.1. Taxonomy (NCBI): domain Eukaryota; kingdom Metazoa; phylum Arthropoda; class Insecta; order Coleoptera; family Chrysomelidae; genus Galeruca; species Galeruca laticollis. The sequence continues at coordinate 4,543,026 of OY998177.1, forward strand.
TTAGATGTAACATTCCATAAACAAGGTACTCTCGATAAATTTCAATAAATGCTGACCAAAAACGTTTATTGTCTTCCATTTTAGCAGGACTCATCTCACTTCACAATAATTTTTTAAATGAAATCGTATCAACAATTATCCGACTACATCACAAACGTTCAAACTTGTCGTATATCCACCGAGTTGTACGACAGATTTTTAAACACGCTGAGCTGCCGTACGACTCGACCGCGTCGTACGATTGGTCGAACGCCAACGCCACACACGTTGGAATTATCGTTCAAGCGGTTGGATCAACCAAAGTTTTACAACTTATTGTACTACAAATTGCAGCGTCTGTGGGCCGTTTTAGAAATCAGCCTCGTCTCAAAAGGTTTTGCTTCATGTAGCACAGTTCGCGTAATTTTTTTCTTTATGTTCTGTCTTCTTAGACTGTTTACATACGATATAACCTAAAAATCGTTGTCTTTTATATTTGGAATGTTTTGCCAAGTTATTCACCATTTCACCCATATTAAATGGGAGATACGGTGAATTCGGGCATTCGGGCGTTGATTCACATCCCAACAAGTTTTTGCAAACGCATGGATTTTAAGTTTTCTCTATGTGGAGAGTAGTTATATTCTGATCTATCCAATGTTCTGCTGTATGGATATGGCCCAGTTAGAATCTCGGCGTAACGTCACGTTTTACTTGTTCTAGTGTAGAGGGTTTAAGTCTAGTCTAACTTTTTTCTGTTTGATTTAATGGGGCTTGGTTTGGTTTGCTTTGTGACTCCCTTGCCAAGTCATAATTGTAAAGATGAGTCGATATAGTTTTTCTGGTTTCCTATATCATTGCACACTTATATCATATATTTTTTCTATAGTCAATCATTAGGTAGGTAACTTCTTGGTGTAGCCAAAAATAATTATTAAACATCGGGTAGGCATCACATGAAGTATATTCTTAATATATGTCTTTATTAACCGAAAATTTTCAAGAGAATACAAAAATATCAATAGTAATAACGTTCAAACATTGTGAGATTAAAAGGCGCAAGATCAGCAGAGCTGCTCTTCCTCCAGAGCCCAATATTTGTTTATTAATTACTGTAAACTGTTACACATTGACGAAGAAAACAAAACAAATAAGACGTAACCCAACAAAAACATAATTTTTACTCATGATGGTATTATACTAAAGTACCACTTTTGTGCTCATTGAGCAAATGCTCAAACATTTCCCTTCTAAATGTGTTTATATTTAAGAATTGAATAGATGAGGCTTTTACTTGATGAATATCCATACTGAACGACGAAATGAAACAATATAATTTGTTTAAATCTTCATTTATTTGAACTAATGTTCAATTTAAATTTTTGACGCGTTTCACTAACACAGTAGCTTTGTTAAAACGAATGAAGGTAAAATATAAAAATGTCTTAATATATACAGTGCTAAGTAGAGAAATCTATTTACTAAGGTTAACAATGGCATTGAAAGAAATTACTTGGAAATTCATTCACTACAAACATTCCTAAGCTATCTTTTAGGTAGAGAGGTTCAATAAAGGAGACTGATTGATATCTATTTGGTCGTTAAGGAAATTACCTGAATATTTATTTTTGTTAATCTCTAGGGCCTCTAATAAATTTCAACTAAAGGATTTACCGACTACATGGAGAATTTCAAAATTTGGGTCGAAAATGTGTTGGTTTTGTAATAAATAATTTGAATAGTTAGAATCTAATTTTTTGTTGTCATAGCTACGTTTGTGTTCCGAAATTCTAGTTTTAAAATTTCTAAAAGGTCTACCGATATAAATTTTATCACAATTAACATTACCACATTTTAATTTATAAACTCCAGATTTGTTTAGTTTTGAAGATTTAGATTTATTATTTTTAATAAATTTGGATAAATTGTGATCAGCTTTTAGGAAATATTCATGTCTAAAGTTTCTAAAAATGATTTAATTTTTAAGGATAGTGTTCCAAAGTATGTTAAGCTTTTAAATTGTTTATTATTTTTATCTGAAGGGAATACTTGTTCTAAAGTCTGTTTTTTTATCTTTTTATTTATGATATTGTCAATTAAATTTGGATCGTAATTATTATTAACTGCTATTTGTTTATGACATTTAATTCTTTGTTATAATTATTGATATTTAATGGGACTGTTAAGTGCCTGTGTATCATTCTATTGAAAGCTGCTAGTTTATTACTGAATGGGCGGACCGAACTATTATGAATTGTAATATCTGTATGTGATGGTTTATGAAATATAGAAAAATCATGTTTATTATTTATATTTGAAATTGGAAGGTCTAGAAAGTTTATAGACTTATTTTGTTCAAGTTCTACGGTAAATTTGATATTATTGTGAATCGAGTTTATGTAAGTAATGAAGCTCTCTAATTGTCTATTTGTTCCAATGAAGCTAGCTAAAATGTCGTCCACATATCGGTGCCAGTACATAAATTTTTTACTAAGGGGGTGTTCATGAATTATTTTTCCTATAGGGGAGAGTGGTCGAATATCGACCACTTAAGCAAAATTGTTCATAACTGTATATGTAATATATGTATAAAGACGCTTTGTATATGAAATTACCTCAAAAACTATAAGTAACGTTATGGCAAAAAAAGATAATGGAATAAATAATGTTTGTTCTTTTCTAATGTACAAAACTCATACCGGTACTTTTCTGGATAATATCGACCAGTCGGATAAAATCAACCATAAAGTCGGGTAATGTCAACCATATCGGGTAATATCAACCAAATTTTTTAAATTTAGTTTATTCAAAAAGTAAGGTTACAACAAACTTTTTAACATTTACTACAAACATAATCTTTAGCATTTTCAATGATTGTGCAATCTGCATGCGTCCACACGGTACATGAACGGCATCTCCACCATACTTCATTTGATTTTCCAAATTCTTGACAAACAGAACATATGTCGGCATTTGTAGAATTATCTTTCTTTTCGGGAACTATACGTCGTGAAGCTTTTTTCAGCTTCTCCTGTTTATTATCTTTTTGTTTTTCTAACTTCTTCAGTTTTTGTTGCTTTTTCTCTTCTTTATTTTCCAATTCCTCTTTTAATGGCGTTGAGGTCAGTATCTGGGAATGCTTGGTTTTTCGCGATTTGGTTCTAGTTGTTACTGTTGGCAAGGGTAGAAGTTCTGCAAAGCTTCTATTTTCCACGGGTAGCTGAAGTGTCGGATCATCATCGTCGGTCAATTCATCGTCTACAATTTCTTCAAGCTCTAATTCTGAAGATTCACTACCAAAGGAAGGTGTACGGTGACGTTTTGTCTTAGATGGTCCAGGGATAGGCGACGGAGCTTTTAATGGAGATGGTTGTTGAACTGTGGAGGTAGGTGATATAGGAAGTGCTCTTTTCATGGAAGGTGGATCGTGTTGTTTTATCTTAGATGGTCCAGGTACAGGATGCAGTGTTTTTTCTAATCGTGTTATTGCATTTGTTTCAGCAATTATCGGTTCTTGATTCTGCTCAGCATTTGGCGCTGGATCGACTAGTAAGGTACTGAACTCTTCATCACTGAATACATATCGGTTAAATGGATAAATGCCAGTAGTTTCGAAAGCCTTGACCCCTTTTTCTACAGCTGCCACTTTATTAAAAGCAGTTTTAAATAACTCCGCAATATCCGTTTGCAGAATCTTCTCGTGTTTTCTTGCTTTGATATATCTATCGCATTCTTGATTGTATGCACTCTTCAATGGTCCGAAAAAACCAACATCGAGCGGTTGCAACCGGTGTGAAGTGTGGGGCGGAACTGAAACAACTTTAATGCCATTATCTCTGCAATAATGATATGACCTTAAAGTTGAATGAGTGGAGTGGTTATCCATTAATAACAGGACCGGATCATCTTTACTAGCTTTTGTAAATTTTGCAAAATATTGAGTCCAGTCTTCAAAAATCTCCTCAGTAATCCATCCAGACTTAGAGCACCTATATACAGCACCAGTTGGCCCGTTTCTTTCTAGAGCTTCTTTCATTCTCTTTCGTTTGAAAATAAACATCGGTGGAACAAACGAACCTGCAGCACTCATCGCTACAACAACAGTTACAAGTTGGCCCCTCTCACCACTTGTGACAGCTCCTACCTGTTTTTGACCTTTCTGGGCAATAATGCGGCTTGGCACGTAAACGTTACTATCCCTGTTTCGTCTACATTGAAGATGCGATGAGCTTCAAAAGTGTGTTCAGAGTAGAGCTTATCTAAATTATCATAAAATATCGTAACTTCATCTTTATTGAATGCCAACACACGGCTCAGACTTGTGGCAGCTCAATGTCGGGTTGCGCCGCATAAATGCATAGAACCAATCTTTTCCACACATTGCTTTCTCTTTATTAAAAGTGTTTTTTATTTTATTGGTTTGTGCAAATTCAAATGCAAGTTTTCTTATGGACGAAGATGTTAGTCCATAAAAAAGGCGAGAGAGGTTTATAACATGTTTTGCGAGATCTTCTTCTTGCTGAACAGTAAAAACAGATTTTCTGCCCATTTTGTACTTTTTTGTAGCGCAGCGACCTTTTAAACGGTCTTGTAATGTTCCATATGGAATATTGAACATTTGTGCAGTTTTTCGTATGGAAGCAACTTTGTCATGTATTGTCTTAAGCGCACGTTCCATATCCTTTTCAGACCACGAAGCGCGAGAAGTTTTGCGTGTATACTTTTGACGAGGCATCTGTAAAAGAATAAACGCCATTGGTATAATATCGATCACAGTAGGAAAATATCGATCACCCCGGTTGACATTAGCCGACTGCACGTGGTAGACAAAAAAGATGAATTACAAAAAAAATCTGTGAAAATGTAACGATAATTCATCACACATAATAAGCACATACATATCTAATTACCTTACTGCACAAAAATCAAAGCTACAATCAAATAAAATCATTACTTACTTTCGTATCGGTGTCACAAATATTATAAGGAATAAGGCAAAATTTAACATCAAGCATTCACTACGGTCAAACATTGACTAAGTGCGTAGGTGACTGTATACATAGTAAATACCATCCCAGCGCATGCGGTCTCGCTCTATTAAGAAGTTGAAAAGCTTCAAGAATTGGGTAGGGGTGTGTAATCGATATTGGACAGCGGTTGATATTCGACCACTCTCCCCTATTATCCATGAAAATTTCTGCTAGTAGGGGGCTGAGGGGGTTGCCCATAATCAAACCATCTTTACTGCTATGAACATCTCCATTGAAATGAAAATTATTTTGATTCAAACACACTTTTAATAAAGTGATGATATCAGAGTGAATTATAGGATTGACATTATTGTATGTGAGCAAGTTATCAACAAGATTTATAGTTTCTTTAGGAGGTATACCTCGATTTTCAGTTAAAAACTCAACGGAATTAATTAATAATATTCAAGATATAATACTACCCCATAATTCTAAATTCATATCGTTCGATGTAACAAATCTATTCCCTAGTATACCTCCTAAAGAAACTATAACTCTTGTTGATAACTTGCTCACATACAATAATGTTAATCCTATAATTCACTCTGATATCATTACTTGATTAAAAGTGTGTTTGAATCAAAATTATTTTCATTTCTATGGAGAGGTTTATAGCAGTAAAGATGGTTTGATTATGGGCAACCCCCTCAGCCCCCTACTAGCAGAAATTTTCATGGATAATATAGAAAAATAATTCATGAACAATTTATGTACTGGCACCGATATAAGGACGACATTTTAGCTAGCTTCATTGGTACAAATAGACAATTAGAGAGCTTCAATAATATCAAATTTACCGTAAAACTTGAACAAAATAAGTCTTTAAACTTTCTCGACCTTCCAATTTCAAATATAAATAATGAACATGATTTTTCTTTATTTCATAAACCATCACATACAGATATTACAATTCATAATAGTTCGGTCCACCAATTCAGTCATAAACTAGCAGCTTTCAATAGTATGATACACAGACTCTTAACAGTGCCATTAAATATTAATAATTATAACAAACAATTAAATATCATAAAACAAATAGCAGGTAATAATAATTACGATCCAAATTTAATTGACAATATCATAAATAAAAAGATAAAAATAATAACAATTTAAAAGCTTAACATACTTTGGAACACCATCCTTACAAATTAAATCATTTTTAGAAACATGAATATTTCCTTTAAAACTGATCACAATTTATCCAATTTCATTAAAAATAATAAATCTAAATCTTCAAAATTAAACAAATCAGGAGTTTATGAATTAAAATGTGGTAATGCCAATTGTGATAAAATTTATATCGGTAGAACTTTTAGAAATTTTAAAACTAGAATTTCGGAACACAAACGTAACTATGACAACAAAAAATTAGATTCTAACTATTCAAATCATTTATTAGAAAACCAACACATTTTCGACCCAAATTTTGAAATTCTCCATGTAGTCGGTAAATCCTTTAGTTTAAATTTATTAGAGGTCCTAGGGATTAACAAAAATAAATATTCAGGTAATCTCCTTAACGATATCAATCAGTCTCCTTCATTGAACCTCTTCACCTAGAAGATAGCTTAGGAATGTTTGTAGTGAATGAATTTCCAGGTAATTTCTTTCAATGCCATTGTTAACCTTAGTAAATAGAATTCTGTATTTAGCACTGTATATATTAAGACATTTTAATATTTTACCTTCATTCGTTTTAACAAAGCTACTGTGTTAGTGAAACGCGTCAAAAATTTAAATTGAACATTAGTTCAAATAAATGAAGATTTAAACAAATTATATTGTTTCATTTCGTCGTTTATATTTAATGTTTTCATGTCCTTGTTTAGAGCATTATAATTTTTTGCCAAATGAAATCGAAAAGATCTCTCAAACGTGACCGTTCTGGGTTGAGAAATAGTTATAATGTATTTCTGCCTAATATTGATGTTGTGAACGTCGAATCTATATCTAATTTTATTTGAAAGGTACGGGGGTATATGGTGGATATAACTTTATGTAAGAAGCATAGTGAATATGATTTCCTTCTGACATAAACCAATGATTACGGGCTAACGTATGACTGATTCTGTCATATTTTCTGATTCCAAATATAAATCGTAGGCACGAGTTTTGAAGCTTTTGTAATCTATTTTTATCTACAACTGTTAAACAAGAGTCATGATCTGAAAATCCTAACTTCAATCGATTATGACTCCCAAATTTTTGCTTTTATGAGCAACAGTTAGCTTATCGTTACCCATTTTAATGGTAAGATCATTGTGAGTTAGATTTCCAAGAGGACGTTGGACTTAGACGTATTTATTTTTAAATCACGGTTCCTGAATCAGGCAAGCCAGTTCCGTATTTATTAATTCATCTGACTGCTCTAATTCGTTTTAATGAAAAAAGTAATACACTTGCGTATCGTCGGCGTACATACGACAATTTAATCGGTTTAGAACGGTTGAAATGTTGCTAGTATACATAGAATCAAGTAACGCACCAAGAATTGTTCCATCCCTTAATAGAAACTTGCCCCTGATATATTACTTGTTGCGATCTGTTATTAAAATAATTATGGAAGCGTAAAATAGCTGAATCACTCAATTCTAGAAAGTGGAGTATAGCGAAGAGGATTTTGTGGTTTAGGGTATCAAAGGCTTTACTATAATCGAGTAAAATTAGAGCTCCACTTTTCTTTCTGTCTAACTCAGTAAGTATATCGTCGGTAATATTTAACAGAGCAGTACCACAGTTGAAGCCTGCTCTGAACCCTGACTGTTCTTCTGGAATTAGTAAATATTTATTTCGATGGGTCTTCAATTGTGTTTCTATTACTCTTCCTAATATTTTAGACGTAGTTGGGAGCACAGTGATGGGCCGTAGCTCATTTAAGTTTGAAGGAGAGTTTACTTTGGGTATCGGTGATACCAAGCCTTCCTTCCAGCAGTTTGGAAATGTCGAGTTGATAAGACAAGAGATTATTAGGTGAGTGATATATGGTATTATTCGTGGACATAGAAATGTAATGAGTGTCAAGTTATTGCCATCTAGTCCCGTAGCCTTCGTTTTAATACCAAGGATTATATTTGTTACTTCCTGCTCTGATATAGCACTGAATTCAAATTTTTGTGAATTAAAATCTGTTTTTAGATTGTTGTTATAAAAATTGAATGTATGTTCGTGTGGTTGCTTAATGTTTATATTAAGAAAATAATTATTTATTGCGTTAGTCTGTATTAAAATTGAATATGTTTGTTCGATATTTTGTTGGGACAATACAATTATTAGCGTTTTCAAAATGGAACTTACGGTTTCTAAATAATTGTGGAATTATTTAGAAAACAGTAAGTTTTATTTAAAAATAGTAATATGAGTAGATTCCACGAAGTAAGGGTCGAGACAGTTAATTTCAATACCATTATTTTTCTAAATCTTCCATTCGTTTTTTCTATCAGCAGATTTGAGTGTATTTTCTAAGTAGGCTTATTTTCTGTGTTAATACCTAAAGTAGTGTTATTACGGAGTTGTTCATAGTAATTCCAATGATTTATATTATTGGTTGCCTTAAATTTGGCTAAGGCTTTATTATGAAGTTTTTGCAAAAGTTTAATATTGGGTGTAAGCCAGGGAGAAAACAGCTTTATAAATCGTCATGTTTTTACGAGTATAATAAAATAATAATGAGAAGATTGGTTTTAAAATGTCCGGCGACGTTGTCCGAGACCTAACTTCCACTCGTTTCTATTGTTCCATTGGCCCTCTCTTAGGTATCAAGCACTCATAGCATTAGTTACTCCTTATTTCCATGATTTACTAAGCGTTCCTCTCTTCCTACGGTTTGGTGGCGCCCACTGCATTGCCAGCGTTGGCAGTCTGTTTTCGTTTATTCGCTGTACATGTCCGTACCATATAAGTTGCTTTTTCTCAATATCTGTTGTCAATTAGCCGTCCACTCCCATACGTTGTCTGACGTCATCGTTTGGGATTCTGTCTCTTCTGGATATTCTGAGAGATCGTCTGAACACATACATCTCGGTCGCCTCAAGTTTTCTTCTATTGTTTTCTGTAATTCTTCATGTCTCTGCACCATAGGTTAGATTACTTTTGACAAAGGTTTCGTAGATATTGTATTTCCGTTGTTTTCCAATGTCGGAACTCCACCATATCCCATTTAAGCAGCCTATTGTTCGTCTGGATTGTGCTATTCGTTTTTTGATTTCTCTGTCGTCTTTTCCTGTTGTATCAAATTCAATTCTTAAGTATTTGCTACATGGTCCTATTTATTCCGTTCTCGTATAAACACTTTTCTCCAAGATCGATACTCATTATGCTGCATTTTTTTTCCATTGATTTAACGCTCTTGCTATATAGATTTTAATAAGTGTGAGCGAGATACAACATCCTTGGCGCAGACCTTTATTCACCGGAAATTTCTTTGATATATTATTACCAATTTTGATTCTTGATATTGATCCATCATAAAGATTCTTAAGTGCTTTTATAAGAGTGTGACTGATGTTGGTTTCTTGTAGCGTCTTCCAAAGCATTTTTACGGGAACTGTATCATACGCCTTCCGCAGATCCACGAACTGAAAGTGAGTTTCCATATTAGTATTTGATCTTTCTTCAATAATTTGTTTCAAGCAAAAGACGTTATCTGTACAAGACCTTTCCGCTCGAAAGCCTGATCGCTCTTCTTCTTCCTGTTTCTTCAACTTCAATTAGGTCTCGCAGAACTCTTCCATAAAGCCGACTAAGAGTACTTGTCACTGATATGCCTCTATAGTTCGAGCAGTCAAGTTTGTTATCTTTTTTATGGATTGAGGTTATATGGGCCACCTTCCAGTCTTCCAGCACTGGAGTGCCGTTTAGATACTGGTTTATACACCAGGTAAGTATATCGAAAAGTTTATCTGACCCGTTCTTAATCAACTATGCGGGAATGCCCTCAGGGCTCGCAGCACGTCCATTTTTGAGTTGTTTTACTGTTCCTCTAATTGTGTTCCCTGTGAAGTTGACTGTTTCACCCTCGTTTAATATTTCTGCTGGTGAGGTTGCAAGGTATTCATCTCTATCTTCTGTCAGCAATTGTTCATAGTGATCGATCCCACTTTTTTGTTGGTATAAGCTGAAGTTTCGCACAGTTCTTTTCATTCAATCTAATATTTTTTTATGAACTTCCATGGTTCAGAGCATTTCTCACCACCGAGATGCATATTAATTTCATGACTTTTCTTATCCCACATTTCTCTCTTTGCATTAGCTACAGTTTGCCTTGTAATTGTTTTTATTTCTAAATATCTATCTCTATCTTCTTGTGAGTGAGTGTTAGTCCATTTTTGATACTATTGTTTTTACTGGGTAGTTAGCTCTTCTATATCTTTGTTCTACCATATTTTTCTACTAAGAGTTCTAGTTATAATACCAATTGCTTCTTCCGCGGCCTCTTTGATATCATTCATAACGTTCTGATAGACTTCTTCCACATATTTATGGTTTAACTCTGACACATCAAATAGTTTCTCATCATGTTTTTACAGGAGGATATATGTCAAATACGTGTATTATAGAAGTGTTTAAAAAATGAATTTCTTCGTCAATGTTATGAAGATTGTACTCGTATATTTATTGCCAATTGTATCCTTCAACATCGCTTTCGAAATTAGTCAAGTTAAGTTTAGAAAAATCGCGGTAGGATCTAATCATAGGTGAATGTTTTGGAATATTTGAATTTAGAGTTAGATCAACTACATTGTGATCAGACCTATGGAGAGGGGAATTATTGTGTTGGATAATTTTGAGATTATTATCCACTTTGATATGGTCCAAAAGGGTTCTTGAAGTTGGAGTTATTCTTGTCGCTTCAGTTACAATTTGTTGAAGATTTAAATCATTAAGCAATGTTAAATAATCGATAGTAATATTAGAATGTGGCAAAAGGTCGATAATTAAGTCCGCCACACAAATAAACTTCTCATTTTCGATTGAAAGTGAAGATAAAGAGTCTCCAAGAACATCTAAAAAGTTTTAACGGTCATTACTAGGAGGTCGATAAATGTTTCCCCGACACATTTTAAAATTAGTAGCCTGGGTTGAGATCCAACATTGTTCAAAGTTGTCATTATCCAAATGTATTAAATTAATTTTTTTAAACATTAAAATTTTCCAGATATAGAAACAAAGTCCCTCGCCTCGCGATCCGCGGTCTTCTCTAGGTATATTAAAACCTGGAATACATATAAAGTCAATGGTTATTTGTGCGCTAAGCCAAGTTTCTGACAAGGCGAATATTTCATAGTGTTACGAAACAGCACACTGGTATAGTCCCTGAATGCGAGTCTATCTATGCCATGTATGAAAGTTAAAATGATGGCGGATGCGCAGGGATTTCTTAGAACTGTTTACGATTGCGGCTATCTTATCTAGACATTGTTTTTGTGACCAGTCTTATCTAGAAAATACCAGAGAGACAATTGTTTTTGTGTAAGCCGCAATCTAGAATTATCTAGTAAGAAATGCACTAACATATAAAGGTCCGACTAGGGAGAGTTAGTTTAGTTTATAATTTTACATCGTGAGATAAACAGTGAATAAGTGAATATAAATTAGTGAAGTGTTTATATAAATTAGTTTAAGTACATGTACTGTGTATATAAATCGCGAACAGTAAAGTGTTGATATACATTACCGATTGAGGTTGTGTGTATATAAATTGAATTTAAGTGTATATAAATTACGTGTTAGTGAGTAGTTTAGTGTTTAAATGAATTCGTAAGTAGCCATACCGTGTACTTAAAGTTTATCCCACCCGTTTACTGATTAAATAATTGAGAAAAACATTACATTGGTGTCAGGTGTGGGGTAATATGAATAAATTGCTACGTAAAAATAGCCAAGAGACTATGTGACTTGAAAGTGACTGAGTTAAGAACAGAATTGTAAGATCGTGAGTTGGAAACAATCGGTAAGAAAAGTGAATTAGTGGAAAGACTTAATGTGGCACTGGAAAATGAAGGCTTTGATCCAGAAACAGTTTTATTTAATGACGAGGTTTCCACCTTAATCTCGTCAATTTCTACTAATATTTCTGCTAACATGGACGAGTAAATTTCTGCCATGGAAGAGAACAGGGATGAGAAGATTTCTGCTATGAAGAACGATATACATGCCAATATTTTATTAATGAAAAACGACATTGCCGTTGACGTTGAAAATGCAATTTCGTCTCTAAAATCGGAAATCGAGAATAACATGTCAACGATGGACGAGAAGAGTGAGAATGAGATGACAACGATGGACGAGAAAATCAAGGAGTTAGAGAGAAAGATGACAGATATAAGAACTTAAGACACGCCAGCGGAAGGAAAGAAGATCGAGCAAACAAAACCTTGCAAGCCAAAAACACACCCTAAGTTAGAAGACATTAATAGTTTTACCCTAGTCCAGGCCTCAACGTTCGATGGAAAAATGTTGTGGACCAATTACGTGAAACAGTTTAAATCAGCCGCTAGAGTGAATAATTGGTCCGATAGAGAGGCAGTGAACTTAACTATCGCGCTTCGGGGAGATGCCTTGGATGTACTTCAGACAACACCTCTTGAAGAAACGGATGACTTTGAGCAGCTGAAAAAGAGGCTGGACATGCGATACGGTCACGAACATTTGGAACATTTGTACAGATTCCAGCTGAAGAACCGAAGGCGGAAACGTGACGAAACCCTTCAAGAGTATGAACTGGATATTGCCCGACTAGTTCGATTTTCTTATCCATCACCACCAGATAACATGATGAAATGTTAAGGCATCCATGCCTTTATTGACGGCTTATGTGATCACGATATGAAGAAGACGTTTCAATTAGCCCATCCTAAAACATTGGTCGATGCATTGACTGCTGCTCTTGAATATGATGCAGCCACGATGGCTTCGGGATACAACAAAGGTAGGATCATACAGAAAGAAGGTGACGATGACGACTTGACCAGATCGTCAACTTGTTGAAAGGTATGGTAGACAAGAAGCCGAAGAAAATCAGGTGCTGTAATTGTGGCGAGATAGAGCATGTACGTTCGTGTAAGCGTCCTACGACTCCTGCAAACCAAGAACCTCTTAAATGCAAAGCAGCCACGAAGGGCTCGCGGTACAACCAAGGTAGGACCATGCAGGGAGAAGATGACGATGACAAACTTGACCAGATCATCAACTTGAGAAAAGGTATGGCAGACAAGAAGCCGAAAAAGATCAAATGCCGGAAGTGTGGCGAGCTAGAGCACGTACGCACTCCGTCTAAGCGCCCCAAGACTCCTGTTACCCAAGAACTCCAGTCACAGGGGAAATTTAGACAGGGGTGAACATCCAGCTGATGTAAATCCTCAAAACGCCAACTCTTTGCCTAGACGGTCATACCCTGTAGACTATTCACAATGCAACAAGTCGAGATCTGAGGAAGTTGCAGTTTCAAGAATTACAGTAGTCAATGTAGAATGTTCAGCCACCAGGATCAGAGGAGATCAGGAGAATGATCCTTGCCTAAAGAAGATTCGGCAGTGGAAGGAAGAAAATCGGCGACCTACCTGGCAAGAAGTGTCAAGATTTTCACCTAAACTCGAGGCGTATTGGGCACAGTGGGACTCCCTTGTCCTGGAAGAAGAGCTGTTGAAAAGAGTCCTTCAAAACGATGAGGTTTCCGAGGCGAGGAGAGAGCTAGTTATCCCTAGAACGAGAGTAGCTGAGGTATTGAAGAAGTTACACGACAGTCCATCGGGAGGTCATCCGGTAGTGAATAAAACCCTTCAGCGAGTCCGTGAAAGGTTTTATTGGATGAACAGCTCCGACGATGTAAAGAACTGGTGTAATAAATGTACGACTTGTGCTACGAGTAATGGACCATATCTCAATAGGAAGGCACCGATGAAACAGTATAATGCTGGATGCCCTTTCGACAGGATTGCTTTAGACATCGCTGGACCATTTCCGACAACAGACAATGGTGATAAATATATCCCGGTTGTACTGTATTATTCCAGAAAGTGGGTGGAAATTTACGCTATCCCGAACCAAGAGGCCACAACTGCCGCGGATGTATTGGTGAAAGAATTTATCAGCCAATATGGAGTGCCCTTGGAAGTCCACAGTGACCAGGGAAGAAATTTTGAGAGCCACCTATTCCAGGAGCTATGCGACAAGCTGGGAATGAAGAAGACCTGGACAACAGCATTACATCCACAGTCAGATGGAATGGTCGAGAGAATGAACAGGACTATTGGAAAGTACCTGTCCAAAGTATATACCAGCCATTAGAGTAATTGGGACCAGTATATTTCCCTATTCGCATTGGTTTATCGATCTGCCTTCAATGAGTCCACGGGTGAAACACCTGCGAAAATCCTGTTTGGACGTGAAATGAGGCTTCCTTGTGACCTGGAGGTTGGCTGTCGGCCTGGAGAAGATCTAGCTGGCGAAGACTACGTGATCCAATTGAGAAGAAGGCTGGACGATATTCATAAACTAGTTCGAACAAATCTTCAAGCTGCTAGCGATAGAATGAAAAGTCGCTACGACACGCAGGCCACACTAGGCGGTTTTAAAGAAGAGGACAAAGTATGGTTACACAACCCGACGAGGAGAGAAGGATTTTCTCCAAATTTACAAAAATCTTGGGAAGGTCTATACTTAATCAAGAATAGGATCAATGATGTTATATATCGCATAAGCAAAATCCCCAACGGAAAACCAAAAGTAGTTCACCAAAATCGACTATCGCCATTCGAAGGAGACCATGACCTAGAGAAAGGAGTAAACCATATTCGAAATGTGTCTGACCCTACCTTCGATGAATTTATGGGCGCGTATGGAGGTACCGGGAAAACTAGATATGGAGTCACTTCAGAACAACGACAAAATTTGTTCACTCTCCCGCGGAAGATGATTCACTGGCATACAACATCCCCGCTCGTATGAAGATCGCACGAGGATCGGCATCCGTCTGTCGAAAGAAGTTCGGGCAATTAGGAAAACTTGAAGACCAGATTCCAGCCCCAGGCAAGACACTGAAACATAATTCGCGGAACGTTTTCTACGTGGTAACTAAAAACTAATTTCAAGATCGATCTACTTACCGCGATGTGTGGGAAGCACTTCGAAACCTCAGAGACCACGTGTTAGAATCCAGCGTGAAGAAACTGGCTATGCCTAAGATAGCGAGTAACCAGTTGAATTGGCGAGTCATCAGGAACATGGTAGAGGTTATCTTCCAAGATACCGGTGTCCAGATATCAATTTGCAGCTACAACCCCCGTTATCAGTATCTGATGAAGACGGTGCCCTGATATTCCCATAGGATCGGAAAGTCTCGGCTACACAAAAGTTCCAGGAGGAACTTCTATTTAAGGAGGGGGTAATGTTACTAAACAGCACACTGTTATAGTCCCTGAATTTGACTCTGTCTAAGTCATGTATGAATGTTCAAATTATGGCGGATGCGCAGGAATTTCTCAGAACTGTTTACGATTGTGACCATCTTATCTAGAGATAGTTTTGGTGACCAGTCTAATCTAGAAAATGCCAGGGAGCCAATTGTTTTTGTGTAACCCGCAATATAGAATTATCTAGTAAAAAAGGAACTAATATATAAAGGACCGACCAGGGAGAGTTAGTTTAGTTTATAAAGTGATCTCGGCAAATAGACAAGAATACACCGAAATAACGAACAGTAAAGTGTTGATGTACATTAATAATTAAGGTTGTGTGTATATAAATTAAATGTAAGTGAATAGTTAAGTGTATATAAGTTAAGTGTTAGTGAGTAGTTCAGTGTTTAAATAAATTCGTAAGTAGCCATACCGTGTGTTCAAACTTTAAAGTTCATCCCACCCGTTTACTGTTTAAATAAATAAGAGAAACATTACAATAGTTTCCTGTTTGAATTAAATTCCTCACAACATCAATCTTAGGAAACAATGGGTGAATGTTAAAGTGAGCAATTTTTAATGTCTTTAATTTCATAGTATGTTCCTAAGGTAGTGACCAATAATAAACTAACCTAACCAAGGAAAATAAATTGTAATTTATTAAATTGTAAAAATATATATCAAATAGTAAACAGGATGATTCCTTGAATAAGAAAAATGAGTTAAGTATCTCTTATTGTTAAATATTATGTCGATTCAGAATACAGTTTCAGAATATGGAAAAAATTCACTTATTTTTTACTTCGTAAATTACGATCGTAAGGCTGCAACTGATCCTGCGTCTTTTTTATTTAAACTCCTCTGATGGTTGATCTTCTATAGCGTGAGTAGGCCCTGTTGTTGGATCACCTTTCCCTTCTTCTGACTCGCTAGTTTCTACTCCATTTGCTTCCTCTTCTAACTTCTGTAGATCCTTTAAAATTTTATTTCTAGTGACGATACTTTGTTTTGTATGTTTTCAACTTTTAATTCCACGGCATCTACTTTAGTACTCAACTGTTGTAGATTGGAACTAATTTCCGTTTTAAGTTCCTCCGTCGAATCTTTATTGGCTTTTAGTAACAACTCGTATAACTCTTTGTTTGTTAAATTATTGGGAGTTTTACTCTTGGTATATATTAATTGGTATTTCTACTACCGTGGTGGAATGGAACAATAACGATTAAGCTTATCTATATCTCACAAAAACTAGTTTGTAAAATTTGGCGGAATCGATATAACTTCTGTCATTCTGACGAAGATAGTAATATCGAAATAACTGTAAATTTTTTAGAATTTTTACCATTTTTTCATTATATTTTAGAATTATTTAGAATCAGTTAGTTTCGTTTGAAAATGTAATATGAGTAGATTCCACAGAGTAAAGGTCGAAACAGTAAAATTAATTTGTATTTTTCGTTTTCCCAATTCCTTCAGCTTGTTACACTATGCACTATTTATTGAAATCTATATAAATTAGTAAACATTTTCTTGTTGTAAACCAATTTTATGTGAATCTCAGACCTATCATATATAGGTCCAGATTTTATCAGCGATGTACTTACTTATATTCTGTCCGAAAAAAGTTCTCCGGAACTGCTACCGGCACTGATTTGTCAATATTGGTTTCAAACACAATATTTGCATTAGGAAATGCAATCGTCAGATGGAGGCAGTGACCTTTGAAATTATATAAAAGCTGAAAAGTGACCTTTTATTTGCCACGCAAATCTAATCTGGTAATCAAACAGATCCAGCTGTTAAATAAAAAATGATTGAACTGGTTGCACCATATTCAGTAAATATTATTAAACAGTCGTTTATACTAAATTGTAATTTTTTCAATCTGTGATATAGAATAACAATTATATATTTTATTTTGTGATAGGCAAAGACAAGGCACCTTTTTCCTTGTTTGAATTTGCAAGTTTTATAATCTATTTGCGTCAGATTGGGCCAATCTGGTAATGTTACAAACGGAAAGCCAGTGGCTGTTTACCAAGGCACCATGTCATTTTATTCCCAAATACAAATATCCTGAAGAGATAACTTCTAACAAATAGATAGATAATAGAGATACTTTGAAAATAAATACGGATTTTTAATAACTCTTACGTTAAACAGAAAATTCTTACTGCTTCGATTTGTAGATTGTGATGTGTGAATGAATTTCCAGATTTCCTCTGACAGTTCGAGAAAATATATCACTTGAAATTATACCCAAATAAAAAACATTGTTGTTTCGCGTTCTCGTTTTTGTTTTAACGATTTCGCAAAATGCCGTAAGGTTTTTTCACTTCTGTTGACTACGAAGGACCAACCACTCTCATGGTAAAATGTGTAATTTAGATGAGTTGTAAGGATAAATAAAATGAATTTGGTTACACTTTCACTGTTGTGTATTTAAAATGTAGTATACCTATTGTTCATTTTGCTGAACAATTGAGATTATCACTGACTGTTAGAGGTATGGTATATTATTTATAACGTTATCTGATAGTAATTATAATGGTTTTTAGTTCAATTATGCCGGTAACGCATATATATTATTGTTGATTCTTAGGTGTGGTATATATATATATATATATATATATATATATATATATATATATATATATATATATAAATGTAGGAATATCGCGTGATATGTTAACAACAACAACAACAAAGAAATTCATGGGTAATTCACGCAAAATAAAGGGCTACTGGAACAGAGTGGTAACCGAGCCAGAAACATGCATGTCCGCGGTTACCACTCTGTTTCAGTAGCCCTTTATTTTGCGTGAATTACCCATGAATTTCTTTGTTGTTATATATATATATATATATATATATATATATATCACTTGAGTACCAATTGGTAAGATGAACGGATGAGAAGTCAAGGAAAGTAGGAAAGTCGGGTTGAATTCATATTTATGTGTTGGGCAGAGTGGGTGAGAGTAAGGGGAGTTATGTGGGAGATTGACTAATGGGAGATGCAAGTTTAAAATCTAGCTGTCATAAACGGCGGTTGAATTCTTCGCAAACTGGGTGTTGCATGAGTCGATTTTTTTTGTCATTCTGTTATTTCCGTTATAGATAAGGAGGCTTTGAAGATAGTTTTTGCGTGGGGCGATAAGAATAAAATTGAGGTTTGGGGTCTTTGAAGTGTTGATTAGATATTATGAAATAATTTTAAGGCAGAAATTATGTGGGTTTTTTATGTGTTAAGGAAATATTGAATTGATAAGAAGAAAGATATTTTTATTCATGATGTATATGGAGTGTGTAACTTTTGATATACGAGGTGAAGAAAAGTAATGGTTACAGGAAGAATTTGAGGGTGGATTCAAATTCGTACAATTGCATCAAAAGTTTGCAAAACCTGAAAGTCTTTGTTTCCAAAGACGATCAGCTACAATCCATAAAAAATAAGCATTGTACTCTTCAATGTCTGGGGAAGTAATAATTTGAAAATGAATCTCACTATCCTTATGATCTAGTTAGAGATTATGTATTTGAGTCCGCTCATAAAGCAAACATGTTCTATAACCAAATTAAAAAACATCCATATTCCAAATAAAATAATAATATCTAAGCTTTAATATTTGTAATATCATATCTTCTTCTTTTTTCTATTAATAATATATTAAGTCAATCACAAGGTAGGTCACTTCTTGGTCTAGCCGAAAATAATACCATCAGGTAGGCATTAAATGAAATGTAACTTATGTCATTCTGACGATATTTAATATCGAAACAATTGTCAATTTCTTAGAATTAACATTTTTTTGATATATTGTAGAATTATCTAAAAACAGTTAGCTTCATTTAAAACAGTAATATTAGTAGAATCTACAAAGTAAAAGTCCAGACAGTAAACTTCATTAAGATATAAATGTTTCCATTTTATTGTGTTCTCGTTGTTCATCTTCTCATTTGAACATCTAGGATCAAAATCAAATTTGAAGTATTCAATTCAAAATATTTTATGGCTACTATTCAAACCACGATCTTTTTTTTTCAATTTTGTCATATTTTATTCAGTATTTTACCAATTAGAAGTTGAACAGTAACTGACACCGAGTTTCAAGAAAAGTGCAAATCTCTTAAAGATAGCAGATAGGACAAAAGAGATAAAAAGGAGAAATGAGAAAAGCCTCTAAAATCCTATTTAGATTAGAAAGAGAGGGACGATGATGAAGTAAATGGAAGGCTGTGAGTATTTAAATCAAGAAAGTTGGATTTTGAGGGCGCATCTGTGTCGGAAACTTAAGTGATCACACTTTTTAATATTTATGCAAAGCTGAAAGTGATGAATATCAAGTTTTTTGTGATTTAAGATATGTAATATTTTACTGTTACTGGCGTTTGTGGCATGTGACATACCTTGTATACTATATCGTCTTCTTTCTCAAATGGATATCGTTGATTTATATTATGAATAAAATGGCAATATTATTGCCACAACATAAAAACCTAATCACTTGTATTGTTCATTGGTTTGATAACCTACAATATTTCTCAAGAAATTGGTAATATAAATAAGGAAATTTACAATATTCTCGAAGAAAATTAATAACCTGTCACTTTGTTGGCATTTAATAGTTCCAGTTTAATTTTCTTCACAGCTCTAGCGTGAAGTATCAAGGGGTTTCCAGCAAGCGGCAAGCATAAGATTAATATAATGAAAGAACCCCTATTGACCTTGTTAATTGATGAAAGGGCAATTCAAGTGAAAAACCGCATGTCAATCGACATTTTTGCCATAGTAGTCCCTTGTCAGTCAATCGTAAACCACATCGGTAGAAAAATGATACTTCTTAATCAATACACGTGTTCCTATTGGAAGGTTTTTAATATTTCCGTGTTTCTTTTGACATTGAAATTTGGGTGAGACTTTTTAAAAATTTCTTCCTATTATTTACTTTCCCAGTATTGAATAAATTGAAGTGTTTATTCATTTATAACGGAACGATCTCAACTTGTTTCTGATATGACAAAAATGACGATAACGGATTGATTTTTTACCTTAGATACAGTGAATTGATTATGATTTTTTTGGTTTTTCAAATATCGATAAACATTGTATAAATCCTATATATTATTTTTCCTCTTCTTCTTTATCAGGCTATCAACATCCACTTCCTAGTGGATATTGGTTTCCTCTCTTCTTATCTATTCTTCTTTGTCTCTGGCTATTTTATATGAGTTACGAACCGCTGCCTCTCTGAAGTCATCCATCTTATTATTATTAAAAAGGTTGATTATGTCATGTTTTGATGCCCTGTTACATTAGCTAAAAAAATACAAATAAATGTAGGCCGATGTTCAGGAAATTTTTCCTCCCAATGTGTATAGATTCTGTCAAACTCTAAGGCTCCTTGCCTTGGCATTATCCCTAGTTTTTCATGTCTACAATAATTTTGTCCCATATTGAGTTTGTGGCTAATAGCATATTTCGGCTGTGAATTCCCTGATAAGTAGCTAAAAAACAGGGTTTCGTCGTCCATCTTCTGGGGGATCGCCCGACGCTTCTTCTATGCGGTATCCCCTGCATAATATGCATTGTCCAACTGAGAGTCATCCTGCAGGGTCCGTTGCTAGTCCTTCCCAATTCTACTCCATTGCGGAAAATTGTTTTAGAACATCCTCCATCTCTTCGTTTCTTATGTGGTCCTAGAGGCAAAACATTAGTATTTCTATTGCTCATTGTATTTGTTAGCACCTCTGGAAGTGAGAGTTTTGTATGGAATTTTGGATATTAGGTTTATAGAAATTCTAGGAATTTCAAGGGTGCAGCTAAAAGCTTGTCGGTAGTGGCCAAGTAAAAC
The DNA here is from genome assembly GCA_963921935.1 of Galeruca laticollis. Classification (NCBI taxonomy): domain Eukaryota; kingdom Metazoa; phylum Arthropoda; class Insecta; order Coleoptera; family Chrysomelidae; genus Galeruca; species Galeruca laticollis. The sequence goes on from OY998177.1 coordinate 4,564,284, forward strand.
GGGCTCTTTTTTCAATTTCGAACCGTTTGTTTTCTATCCCTAGTTCTATTTGGTGACCTAGGGAGACATATTCTTGGACCCTTTAAACCAACTTATATATTACACTTTGATAACACATCAACATTTACTATCCAACGATTTACAATATTATCTCCGTTCTACTTAAGGAACTGAATATAATATTGAGTCAGCATTTCATAAACTATCACCAAATACTGAAGATATGACTAATATCATTTATTTTACAAAGGGCATTGAGTAAAATACTAGAGGACCCGTGCTACTTCGCAGCATTAGGATAGACTATGTAAGAGAGGGTGTAATTCTTACATAAAATCATTTTACAGTACTTCCTTCCACACAATATTAGCTGTGCCTCGGCCGCAGTATTTGGAAAAAATTGAAAGTAAAGTTGATTGTGCACACATAACTTTTCTCAAACTCTACGATTTTAAGCAGTTAATAGGTCAAAAGAAGGAGCTTGATCCACCGAGTGTTCTGAGAGTGAAACGATCAAGATCCATTCATTACAAGAGGAGCTATGAGAATTCGAATTGCGTGAGTTAATGTGTCCCATAAGAAATGTATAGGGAAGCATCGCGTTTGAGTATAACTTGAGTGAGGTGAGAGTTGAGTAAATTTCAATCATTGATGACATATCTGTGTCTAAATACCTTCCATTTAAGAAAATGCAGGAAATCGTTCGGATAGAACGGCCAGGAGGACTTCAGTTTTCATAAACTTTTTTAATATATAATATAAACATTCTTCTAATATCACAAATATTATAATAAGTATTTATTGTCTACCTCATTAACTATGTAATCTATTATGATTGACGGTGCTAATTATCTAAAAGCGGCCGTACAGGAGTCACTTTTTGTGGTCGCGCCGGCCACATATTGGCGGTCGGGCCAACTCCGTTTTGCGGCCGGGCAGGCCTTAGAGTAATAATACACTATTCATTCATAAACACGTTTATTTTTGCCGCCAACAATCCTAAAAGCCAGTAGTGAAATAATGAATGAATTACAAAATTGGGGATGGTATTGTAGATGCATGGGCTTGGTAGTTTCGGCTGGTTTTCTGATAAACTTGGCACCGACGAACTATGATAATCCAAAAACATTGAATTAATTAGAAATGCCTGTGGATATGGTGTACACACTAGATGCAAATTGAGTGAATGAAAACGACGAATACTCAGTGTGTATTAGTTTATTACTTTCAGGCTAAGCGCTTTCGGCTGTTAAGCCATTATCAAAGCCGTCCTATGAAAAAATACAAAGCTTGTGAAATTTTGAAAAAAACAATTTAAAAAAGGTTCAACTTACGTCATTTAAAAAAGTAGTTGTCAAAGCCATCAAGTTGATCAAAAACAATACTCAAGATAGAATCATAGTTATGATTGAGTCATTCGAATAAAAACATTAAAATACCCTATTGTAAGGGTGTAAAATTATATTCACATGATGTAAATTCACTCAAAATTAAAAAACTGAATTAAAACAGATGACAAGTTTGACATTAGACCACGAACACTGAATCAAAAATTCAAATTTTGATTCAGTGTTCGTCGTGTAAATATGTTGTATTGTCATGCACTTGTTTTTACGGCGCGCTGGCTTATTAGCCACCGTAATTCTAATGTCAAACTTGTCATCTGTTTTAATTCAGTTTTTTAATTTTGAGTGAATTTACATCATGTGAATATAATTTTACACCCTTACAATAGGGTATTTTAATGTTTTTATTCGAATGACTCAATCATAACTATGATTCAAGATATATATTGTTTTTGATCAACTTGATGGCTTTGACAACTACTTTTTTAAATGACGTAAGTTGAACCTTTTTTAAATTGTTTTTTTCAAAATTTCACAAGCTTTGTATTTTTTCATAGGACGGCTTTGATAATGGCTTAACAGCCGAAAGCGCTTAGCCTGAAAGTAATAAACTAATACACACTGAGTATTCGTCGTTTTCATTCACTCAATTGAATTAATTAACTTAAAAGTTTATTTTGTCACTAAAAGTCCTGAAAAACTCGTCAAAACGAAAGAACTAAATGTTCACTCTCTAGTTGTAATGGCGCTCGTATAAACAAACCATGTTTGACATTATTTACTACGATACTACAGCCAATTCGAAATTATCGTCGATCACACTCTTATGCATGCCAGCGAAATGACTATTCTATACCAATTTAAGTTTTTCGATATCTTGCCTAGTTTTCGCGTTATCCGCTCTTGAAAGTCTGTAATTTTGGAAAAAAACATTTTTGCCTCACATGTTTTGCTCTTTCTAGCCGGATAACTCTTCAACTATGCACCCACCCAAAAAATAAATGCTGGTCAGAGAGTTGTAGAACAATAAATTCCCTTCAATAATAATATATATATATATATATATATATATATATATATATATATATATATATATATATATATATATATATATATAATAAAACTCTTATCACTGTTTTTTCAAGGTTTCGGAGAGTTTTATTTCCATTTTCAAGGATTAGTAAATTGACATTGATATAATTGTTTTAATAAATTAGTAAATATACTGATATTTGAACTTTTCAAAAGTGTTTTTAATCATATGTCATTTTGATAGGAACTTGATTATGAACATTTTATTGTTTATTTATGCTAAAATTGTTGGAAACAAAAGAAGAATATAGGTTATGTTATGATAATATAATGTTGATAGATATTAAAATATTCTTCTTTTATTATATCCAACTCACTGTCAAATTATTATACTTTATAATGTCATGTTAATAATTTGTTCATAGATACTTAAAGTTTTAATAAAATATTATCACGAATTCGTTTCGTATAAAAGTATCTAAAGTAATAATATCAATTTTGTTTTAAAAATAATTAAAACTTCCATTTATACAGGGTGAGTCATAACTATTGGTACATAGGCTAAGAGCGGATTGTTTGGACCAATGTATGGCGATAGAACGGAATATGCCTTAATGAAATATTGATGTGGAAAAAGATACCCCCTTGCTCAAAACCTACAGGCGGGGACTTTTCATATGTTCACCTCCTAACTAGTCCAAACAAAGTTACGAAGTTAAAAATTGTTTTCCAAACAGTTCCCTCTATACCTTTTCGTTGTCTGGGCTAATACGAATCAATGAAAAATATTCAAGTGAATTCTACATCAAGTAATTAGTCGCAATATATTGGAATTTGTATCAAAAACAAATGTTGGAACTGTTTATTTAGAATAATTTCTGAATATGAACTTATATCAAACATACAACAGGTCACCATTTTCTAATAAATAGGGGCGGATCTACTTAAAGGCTTTTTGGGCTGCAAAATTCCTCTGATTTTTACGTTTGTTGGTTTATTTTACTGTTGCATAACTATCCGTTGAATACAGTTGGCCTAGTATCAATACCGTTTTACATGGAGCCCCTCATTAGTATTAGCCCAGTGCCCCAAATTTTCTCGATCCACCCCTGCTAATTAACAATATCCCCAATCATGTGCAAAATATGAAGTCCACCCGCAATAAACCAGTTCAAGTTCACGAGAGCGCTGCTAATAATATAAGCAGCATACGATTTTTTGTACTATTGATGCAGAATACAAAGAAAAATCGAATATATATTTTTCAATAATTGGTTCATAATGAAAAACTTTTTGTTTAGATTTGAAAGTTTAATTTATTCAATTTCTAGGAAATTAATTGAGAAATTTGTGAGCTGAAATATGAATTAGATTGTGACCTTTGAAAGGATAATGCATCTTTTTTATCAGTACCAATTCATTGTACCATTTTGTTTGTTATATCCCCTCTATACCGCAGAATTTTAATAGTTTCTCAACTCTGCAGCCAATCAAAATTATAATGAGAATTCTATAGATTGCGACTTCATATGCTATAAGAATTTCTTAGAGGTGTTCAAGCATTTTAAAAAGAATCCAACAGCAGCACACATTCGATATTCTGGATCCAAAGCACTGAATTTTCATAAATTTTTTGTGATGAACAAATGTCATAGCAAATTTCCAATAAGGCTTAGGAATTTCAGCAAATACGTCTAAAATAACTATGTCCCAACAAATTCTAAAAGCAATTTTGAATTTGTCGTCTCGCTTTATAGCAGCGCAGTCGAATGAAGTCGGATTAAATGATGGAGAATTTGAATTGAACAAATACTTCAAACTATCTCCATGAAATTAAAATTTTTTGTGAAAATATCGTAGAGAAAATAGGTATAAGTTTTGAATAGTTATAATATCATCCGATACATGAAACGGTAAAAGGAAATGAGAAAAAGAAGAATAATTCTAACATACAACGTACATTAAATATACACCACAAATAATTGTAACTGAAATATTCTATCTTTTGTTGAAGACTGGATATTATGGTTTAGTATAAAGGGTAAACCTCAGACAATATTTGATTGAGGTTATGATAAAGCAAGTAGCTAAGAAACTCTTCTCACTTTCACAATTCTAAAATAATTACTACTTTACAATATGTTGTTAGATAGATTAGATAATAATACTAAAACGCGCTTTGAGCTGCAATATAAGGATAATCTACCTGATGGTGAATATTATACTACGCTTATAGAGTTTTTAGAGACCCAATGCGACGCTATAGATAGTGCTCGTATTTCTGAAGTTGATGTCAATGCACGTGCACTTGTAAATAATGGGAATGAAACTATTGTTTCTTCTCCTAAAAGGTTCTCTTCACCTAAAATAAAAAGAACTTCAAAACACTCTCCTCCATAACAGCGAATTAGTAGTGCATTTACCACCCAGTCTGACTCTAAAATAAATTGTCAATTAAGCCATCAGCAACATTTAATATACAATTGTCAAGGTTTCTTAGCTAAATCTCCTAACGAAAGATATGACTTTGTAAAATCCAAGAATTGGCGTACAAATTGTCTTGGTTACAAACATAACAATTTTAATTGCCCTTCTCAACTGCGTTGTAGAAAATGTTCACGCAGACACCACACTCTTTTACACTTTGATGCAATTCCTACCTCACAAGGTCTTCCAAACAATGCTCCCATTACTCCAGTTGCATAACTAGTGCTTCCCATTTGGCTGCTCGTTCTAATGTTGAAACTTCAGTCAACCTACTCTCTCGTGTAAATACTACAGTATTGTTGTCTACCGCTATGATTGATGTTAAAGATAGCCAAGTTCGTTATCATTCTGTTAGAGCTCTTCTAGATATTGCCAATCAGAGTCACTTCATTTCTGGTAAATGTTGTAATAAACTGGCCTTGAAGAACTTTCCTCTCTCTTTGGAGATAATGGGTGTGGGTCAGATCTCTTCTCAGACTTCACAAGGAGTCACTTGTACTAATAAACCACGATATGCTCCGGAACCTCTTCTTACTCTAGACTTTGTTATTTTGCCACAAATTTGCTCTGATATGCCCAGTGTCTCTATACCTAAGCATCATTTTCAGGAATTCGCAAACTTACGACTTGCAGATCCTCAATTCATGCATTCCCTTCCTGTGGACATGCCTCTAGGTGTTGACGTGTTTGCTAATATTTTCCAAGGTGGTTTTAATAGGTCTTCAAACGATAAACCCGTTGCTTTAGATACGATTTTTGGTTGGATAATCATGGGAAAAGTCAATCATACCTCAAATCAGATAGCTGATTCGTTCTTCAATTCCGCTGAATTATCTCTAGAAAGTGAAGTTAAAATATTTTGGGAAATTGATTCCATACCCTCTTGCTCTCATTCATCGTCTGATGATCTCTTAGCCGAAAGAATATTTTTAGACTCCATACGTCAGAACTCTACTGGACATTTTGTAGTATCTCTTCCCTTTCGCAATACTCCATATGATCTCTCCGTTTCTCGGGACATCGCTCTAAGAAGATTTTTATCTTAAGAACGTCATTTAGTAAAAAATCCTCAATTATATACTCAATATAAAGATTTTATGGAAGAATATTTAATTTCCGATCATATAGAACCCGTTCACGGCAGTGAACTTATCTCTTCTAGATATTATATCCCTCATCATTATTTTGCTAAGTCAGATATGTCTAAATTTAGGGTCGTATCTGATGCTTTCGCGAAAGGCTCCAATGGTCTTTCTTTGAACGATATCCTGCTTTCAGGCCACAAGCTTCAACAAGATATCCATCAATTCTTTTTAGATTTCGTACGTACAATGTATGTTTCACCACGGTCATAAAGCAGATGTTTCGCCAGGTCCTTATAAAGAAGATCCATCGTGACTATCAACGCATTTTGTGGCGTTTTAATCCTTCTGTCAATATTCAAGATTATCGTCTCAAAACCGTCACTTATGGTATCACTTCTTCGCCTTTTTTATCCATTCGAACTATTCTCCAATTAGCTGATATGTATAATAATTCATACCCTCTTGCTTCTCAAATTTTACGTACGGATATATAGGTTGATGATATTGTTTCTGGTTGTAGTTCTTTAGAAGACTTTACTGTTCAACAGAAGCTCATTGCCCTTTTATCTAGCGGTGGCTTTTACCTGCGTAAATGGGCAAGTAATAATACTCAATTTCGCTCATACTTGCCGGCTGCTGATTTACAAGTTGATCTGCCCTCGTTTGACTTTGATAGTCAAATTACTCTTAAAATTTTAGGACTTTGTTGGAACCCTAAAATTTCTTGTGTTATAATGTCTTAAGTAACAATGAGTGCTGTACTAAGCACTTAATACTTTCTGAACTCGCAAAAACCTTTGATTCATTAGGATTTCTCTCCCCTGTAACGGTTTCTCTCAAAATACCAGTCCGATCACTTTGGGCTCTTGGAATTACTTGGGACTCATCTCCACCAGATAATATTGTTGATTTCTGGCGTAGTTTTAGGACAAATTTGCCTTCTCTATCCTCACTTCATATTCCTCGACAAATAACTTCTCATAATTGTAACTATGATCTTCATTGCTCTTGTGATGCCTCAGAAAAGGCGTATGCCGCTGTAATTTATTTACGGTCTGAAGACGAGAATGGTAAGATCAAAACACATTTAGTGTGTAGTAAAACTAGGGTAGCTTCTCTTAAAAAATCTCTTCACTTCGACTCGAATTATGTGGGGCCCTATTGTTGTCGGAATTAATGCATTTCGTTCAGAGAAATCTTCTAGATTCCTTACAGAGTAGAAATGTGTTCACTTACACAGATTCCACTATTGTCCTTTCTTGGGTACGAAGCTCTCCCCACTAATGGCTTACTTTTGTGTCAAACCGGGTGACATTGATCCAAGAGAAGATTCCTCCCTCTATTTGGAGACATGTTACGTCCGCAGACAATCCTGCAGACCCTGCCTCAAGAGGCATATTCCCTCAAGAAATTCTCAATCATTCCCTATGGTGGACGGTACCTCCTTGGTTATGTGAACCATACGATTGTTGGCCTACCTCTCTATCTAAATTTGAAGTTTCGATGTTTCTGAAGAACTACGCAAAACTGTCAAGTTGAGTTAAATCAATCCCATATTCATATTATTTTATCTCATTTTTCGTGTCTTGAAAAAATACAACGAATAATTTGCTATGTACTTAGATGTTTTCTTAATGCACGTAATCCCGCTATTGTACGATTTGATTCATTTTCAAAAAAAGATTTTGATAATGCTTTTGTCTACCTCATAAAATTTACTCAATCTCATGCATTTTCTCGTGAAATACTCTTGCTTCAAAAGAATCTTCGTGTATCAAAGAACTTGCGAAAACTAAGCACTTTCTTAGATGATAAAGGACTGCTCAGGGTGGGCGGTAGACTTCCTCACTCTAGTTTGCCTTTTAATAAAAAGAACCCTATTCTTTTACCCAGTAGTCATACTTTCACGTATCGACTTATAGAATACTATCATCGGAAATATCTTCATCCTGGACTGCAAACTCACCACTTCTTACTTTTCCAGAAATTCTGGATCCGCGCCCCAAAACGTTCGATTCGTAGAGTAATTTCCCGTTGTATAAAATGTTTTAAGGCTTCATATCAGCTCTTAATGGGCCATTTACCCTCTGTTCGTTTATCTCAAGTGAAACCCTTCTCAAATGTTGGTGTGGATTACGGAGGACCTTTTTGTATAACGCTTGGACGATCTCGTGGAGCCAAAACTCATAAGGCTTATCTAGTTCTGTTTGTTCATATGGCCACAAAGGCTGTCCATCTAGAATTGGCTTCAGACCTATCCACAGACACCTTTCTTGCCGCGCTTCGTCGCTTAGTTGCTCGTAGGGGTTCCGTTAATAATATATACTGCGACTGCGGAACAAATTTTGTTGGGGCTCGTAAGCAACTGGATCAAGCCATGCAAGGTGCTACTGAAAGGGAGCACATTAAGTGGCATTTTAATCCTCCCTCAGCACCCAATTTTGGAGGTCTGTGGGAGGCAGGCATTAAATCAGTTAAAACTCACCTCTCCAGGGTTATAGGCGATCAGATCCTCACTTACGAGGACTTATATACGGTTCTGGTGCAAATAGAGGCCATTCTAAACTCTAGACCCCTCTGTCCAATTAGCTCTGATCCTCATGATCTCCTTCCACCCACTCCAGCCCATTTTTTAACTTTCACATCTGTAGGTACCCTTATAGATCCTGGCCTACAGGATATAAAGCTAGGGCATCTCTCTCGTTGGCAGCTGGTTCAGCGAATTCCGCAAGATTTCTGGACCAGGTGGCATCGAGAATATATTCATACGCTCCATCAAAGGAGCAAATGGACACTTTCGGGTACTCCTGTTGAAAAGGATACCTTAGTTCTTATAAAAGATGATAATTTGCCTCCTTTAAAATTGTCACTGGCTCGTGTAAGAGAAGTTCACCGCGGCGCGGATAAAATAATTCGGGTTATCACATAGCGCACCGCTAAAGGTGAATTTAAGCGACCTATTTCAAAGGTGTGCCCTTTGAAACCATTGCCGGCTCGAAGGACCATGTTGTATGGGCGGGAAATAAATGGACTGTAGTATTTTTCTTTATATTTGGTTCAATGCATAGATTGATATCGGCAATAAAAATGATGCAAAAAATAAAAAAACAATATAAAAAACAGGAAGCAGATAACACTTACCCTGGTTATGACAGTAGGTCTTCTTGTCGGTACCGACTGAGGATGAAGATAGGACCACCACGTGAATTCTAAAATCTGGAGTTACACACTTAATTCAAAGGTGAAAATAATTTTTACCACGATCGACAACATGTACCGTGCACCGTTCAAACGCTACTCTTAGTTCTCGCCTAAAATCTAGTTGGCACGCGCCGAACTATGTTTCAACTAGGGGGCAATGCTAAATGCTTCCAAAAATTAATTAAATAATTGCCGTGGGGATTGATCATGTTTGATATACGTTTTTACAAGAATGAGTGGTAACTTGCAACGAAACTTCGCTATTCTTTGATATTGTTAACATATATTTTATGACATGGCCCAATTGGTCGAGATAAAACATTTGCTTTTGCTTGAATCACATTTAGTGATGCAGAAATGTCTTATTCGACAATAGAAAAAGAACTTCTAGCTATAGTTAACGCTACAAAATATTTTAGACCTAACATTTTAGGCTGAAAATTAAAAATTGTTACGGATCACAAACCCTTACAGTGGTTAATGTCCTTACAAAAATCAAATTCTCGATTAGTCCGTTAGAAACTAGAAGAACTCGACTATAAAATTGTATACAGAAAAGGTGAATCAAATAGTAACGCAGACGCTTTAAATAGAATAGCTGCTGACTCAACACCATCTCATGAATACATAAAAGAATTTAACGAAAATGTTAACCAAACTTCCAATTTGGACAATTCCTCTATGATTGCCAAAATAGACCCTGATAATGACATTGAAACAATTCACACAAACCAAGAAGACCCAATTTTAGGTGTACACATTACAGATAGACCTCTTAATAATTTTCTTATACAAATTGCTATAATTAAAATAGATAAAAACCTTCGACAGGAAATAAAAAAGCTTTTCGATAAAAATTTTAGAACTAGATGGTAATTATACGTTACCAACGAATCTTTTCAATCTCAAATCATAACATTCCTCAAAGAATATGGCGTTCCTAAAAATTAATAGCGTTTTTCTTCCAAAATGATGATAATGAAACTCTCTATAAAAATATGTGCAGATTCATACCAGAAATTTTCAAAAAATCTGCTTTCAAATTACTTAAGTCAAACATTCTTCTTTTTGATGTTATTATTGAAAACAGACAACGAAATCTGATTGAAATTAGAGAAAAATGCAAAATTTCGTTTATCCCTGTACGCGGAATAACCAACGCTACTTTGATAAAAGACACGTTAAAGTCGATAGCTGTACCTACAATTCTATAAAAAAATCTTTCAAATCGGACTAAAAATAAAATAGATATCAAGTTTAAAAATTTATTAAAATTTTGAAATTACCGTTTTCTGTGCACATGAGTATAGATGTTTTTAAATTCGATGATACTATGGCCTTAGCAATTTGCGACACCTTATCTAAATTTGCAGAAGCTTACATCATCCCATCACTTTCAGCTCTTCATATGTTTCAATTTTTATTAAAATTTTACTCCCGCTTTAAAATACTAGAAAATATAATCTCAGATAATGGAACTGAATAAGTCAGAACCTAATCAAAGAATTTTCTAAGTTATACACTATAAATTGTCACTACATTCAACCCAATGCAATTGCCGAAATATTTCACTCAACTCTCTTAGAACATATGAGAACCCTTCCAATAACCAAATCAAAGCTCACAACATTCGAAAAACTTAGTTATTCAGTTATACGATATAATAACTCCATACACGCCGCGTCAAAACAAAAGCCAATAAATCTTTTTTTGGACATCTTGAACTTAAAGACCCTTTTGATATAAATTCTCACATACAACTTATTAATCATCAACTTAACGAACACAAAGAAATAATGAAAACATCATATTATGACAAATTACACGAAAGTTTACTTGAAAACAAAACAAAGATTATCGAAAAACAAAACGAGAAACTCTCCGATACTCCTATAATCGAACCTGGTACAATTTGTTACAAAAAACAAACTGGCAGATTAGCAAAAACAAAACCTCCTTACAAACCTAAACATGTTCTCAAATCAGAAGGAATTGCCGTTACAACTCCCCAGAATACTTACCACAAATTTTTGTTTAAACCTCCCAGAAAACTGGCTAACGTTATTTTACAGGATGACGATACTCCCAATGACAATAAACTAGAAAATTCAAGTTGGCAATCTTAAACACAATCCCGGTATTCTGCCCTTCAAATTAGAAAATGCTAAAGTTAAAATTGCAATACACACCTTTCTTCATTATATTCCAGAAAACGCTATCCTAGACCAAATAATTTTTTTAACGTTTACATATAAACAATTAAGAAATGTACTTGACAATTCAACAGCTCCTAATAGACTTGCACTTTTTACAATGTACAAACACTTACGTCTTGAAGTTAAAAATATAAACCAAAAAATGTTCTCAATTTTTCCTAATAATTCATCTAAAAGAGTACTAATCAATCCTCTAGAATCTCATGTAAAATTGATTTCAGGCAATTTAAATGAAGAAGATGCCATAAAAATTCACAATAATATTCCTCAACAAGAAAATGGTCAAAACAAAATTATAAGTAAACTTAATAATCACATTTCGCTTAATCTAAATCAATGAATGTTATAAATGGAACATTGTCAACATTAAATAGAAACCAAATACCAATTGCTAATAAAATAAAAGAAATACAAACAATTTTAAATGAATCTAGAAGTAACTATAATCAATACTTAGAAATAAGAGATTTTTAAGATCAAATCAAATTTAGTTTAGACTTAGTTTTATGTTTTTAACAGATATCGAAAATTCAATAAATTTCTCCATTTTAAATACAGTACACCCTAGTTTAATCTCGGATAATTTGAGATAATAGATATACATAAATTTCACAATAAGAATCAAATATCATTTCCTGCAGACGACTTCCTAAAGTTCTATAAGATAGTGAAAAGGAAAGTAGCTTATACACATAATAGGTTAGTTTTCTACCTAAATTTTCCTCTGGTCAAACAATTATTATTCCTCCATCACCCTTCATTATCTTAAGCAACAATTCATACCAAGAAGAAGAATGTATAAATATTTAATCAATATTCTTGTGCGAACAAAATCGGATCCAACCGATACAGAAGTCAGATTGTGTTACATAAATATCTGCTCTCATTTAGCGACACAAATAACTGCAAACGAGTACCTTTTCAGACAATCTTTCAAATTGTGGAGGAGATCAACAATAGCCATTACATCGGTATTTTCCAGTCCCACTGAAAATTCAACTAAATAGCAAAGAAAGTGACATTGCAATTCTACATGGCACTTATCTTTTTTAGATTCCACCCAGCTGCCAAATTAAAATTTCAATCGTATCATACTTCAACCAAAAAAGTACAATTACAGAACACGCTCTGATGCTAGAAGAAATTAATGAAGCCTCTTTTCCAACAATGAACGAACAAAAATTGAAAAAAACTCACTTAGTCAAACTTCATCAAATGGTCCTTCCAGAAAAAGATGAAGTTCCGTTAGAAGAAATCCGACTTCACCAAAACATTTCCAGATATGGACTTTGTAGTATCATGATATTGATATTATCATTATGCAATATCTACACGCTTAAGAACAGAAATCGCATAATGAATATTTGTACAAGAAACAAAACCACCAAGAGCCCGGACATCACTCAAGCTGCCCCACCGCCATTGCGCCCTTGAGTTCTATTTGAGGAGGGAAGTGTTATGGAATGTAAATTCACTTCTATAAGCTACATTGTTGAATATTATTGGTCGTTTATCTGCTGTACCAGCCATACGAACTTTCTTTATTGTTAACCATAATCAATTCGTAGAGAATAACTTTGTATTTCATTGTGAAGACATCTAAATGTTATTGATGAATTTAACTTTTGAAAATAGTAATTGTGACTTCAAACTTATAAAGACAAGGGACATAGCTTTTGCTGCGTGTTTATCTGATGAAGTGTTAATCGTTGTGAGGTGGGGCTCTTTTCATACTCTTATGTCTTACATATTATAGCTAGAAGTGGGATAAAAGAAGTGCTTCCTACTATTTATGTGAAAAAGTATCATATAACATCTGGACGGGCATATGCTAGAGCAGTACGTGCTTATACTTCACCACAGCAAACTCTATCACAATTGATTTTTGAAAATCTTATGTAGCACAACACGGATTTCGTAAATTTACTAAATGATGAATAGTCCATGATTTTTGAAATATCTGAAAACCCAGGTTTTCTAATGCTTGCTACAATGTTTGAAGAGAAATTAGTTGAGCTTGAAAATAAAAAAAAAACGTCAAATCTTTGAGTTCAGTACTTTAGTACATCGAATGGTTACAGTATTGATGCACTTCATTGCTGCAGACTGTATGGGATACTAGAACTTGCATGTATATAGAATTTTATATAGAAGAGTGGTTTATACTGCAGTATAGCATGTCTACAGGATAGCGAAAATAGTTGTTTTAATACTCCATTGATCATTGAAGTAAACTAGAAGAAAATACTTAACACAAACAAAAATAAGAATTGTTTAAATAAATCAATAATTGATTGATAATTCATTTTTTTATTTAATTTTCCTTCATTTACTTCTTGTTTCCAAATATTATCTCTATACAAATATATATTAACTAAATTTTGGTACCTATATAAAAAAATTCTACAATGAGATATTATATCATTTAAATTATCAAAATTATATTTCTTTTTAAATAACATCACAATTTTCTATTAGGTAAACTTTTTGTTTATATTTTAAGCTAAAAATTCCACATTGATCTATTAAATTTCATTCACTATAACTGAAATCTGAGGTTTTCATATTTATAAGGCTCCAGGCGCTCCACTAAATATCTTATAAGCAATCACCATGCATTATGTTGTTTTATTTTTCCAATACAATGTTATAAATAAAAAGTGTTCAATCATAATATTACTGAAGATTTAAAAAAAGTTATGTTACATATGTGTGCCCTCAACAGCTCTTAATCATGAACGAAATTTAAAGACAAATACAAAATGATGCATTAAAAGCCATTAATAGCAGGAGCTGCACACTATATATAATAGGCGATATTTGATTGGAAGAACTTGGAATATTAAACAGGACACTCTATAAGGAAATGAAATTTGGAAAAAATTATCACGATGTTTTGTTGAATTATTATCATATTATTTGTATTAAACTAGTCGTCCATCAAATATACTTGGTTCCCACTAACATTGAACTAGTTAGTTTGGAAATTGGAATAAATTAAATGTTGACTGCACTTGAAATATTGAATAGGAATTAGCAAGTTTTGGGATTTTCATCGAACGAAGTTTGAACATTAAAAGATTTACAGTGGCGTGGATGCCTTGAATGTCGTCTGACTAAAAACTTATTTTAGGAGTAGTCACTCTGCTTTTTCCAAAAACCCTCCTGCATCTCCCAAGGGCAATTTTTGTCTTTTGGATCACCTTATTAAGGTGTGGTTCCTAGGTCAGCTTTTGATGAAAAGTGGCTCCTAAGTACTTGACTTCTTTTCGGAAGGGGATTTCTACGTTGCTGAGCTTGGGTCGTCTGCGCCCTCTCGGTGCTCTTTTTCTAGTGAAGCGGAAAATAACGGTTATATGCGGATTAACCAATAGACCTTCCTCCCTGCATCATTTGTCTACTATGTTCAGTGCGTTTTACGTTCTTTATGGAACATATTCTAGGTTTCTGCCTCTGATTACTAGCACTACATCATCCACATAGCCAAGGTAGTAAAACTTCTCCTTGGACATTTTTGTCAGGAGATCACCGACTAGGACCACCCAGTATAGTGGCTATGGAACATCTCCCTGTGGGCAGCACCTTCCACCTTTGCTTCTACTGTGTCCTCGCCCAGGGTGGATATAATGATCCTATCTGTTAGTCTGGCTTCTTATCCAGTTGCATATGGTGTGCGAATGTTCCTACGCGTCAGTGCGTTCATTAGTGAGGTTGATGGAGCGCCCCTCTATGTCCAGGAACGCGCCTAGTGCCAGCTATTTGTCATCAATTAACGTTGTCAGGAGTATGTTAAGATCATCCAATGCGGAGTCTGTAGACTTTCCTGGTTGAGAGGCATAGCGTGCGCTCAGCGGATGGAGTGACAATGCGTGGTCTCTGATATGTCTATCCACATTTTTTTCTAGTGCTTTGTGCAGGAAAGAGGACAGGAATATATGTCTAAATGACTTGGACGTTTGGTCCGAAATCCTGCCGATCTATGGCAGATAGACTACCGTCACCTTTTGCCATACTACTGGTTTATGATCCCAAGCGATAGATGCTCTAAAAATGTTGCATAAGTGTGGCAATAATATGTCCTAACATTTCTAGAGCAGTGCTGTGTAAATTCTATCAGGACCTGGCGAATTGCAGGGTTGGAACTCGCCTATGGCCCTTTTGATTCTCTTTTATACCTTTAGCGGTCTTCTGGGTCTCTGGATCTGTTCTATGGGCCTAGATTGATTAATTACGGATGATCCTGGGAAGTGGGTACTAATTAGCAGTCCTAAGATTTTCTTATTTGTGCTCGTACCCCGTCTAATGATTTTACGGGACCTGGAGCGTCCGCAGTTCCTTCCCTTGCAATGACTGTGCACCCTTACGTACTCTAACGTTTCTGTAATCTCCTCACAGAAGCGCTCCCACGATTTCTTCTTTGCCTTGCGGACCTCATTGTTGTACTGCGTAAGTTTTGCCTTATATGTATGCCAGTCCTGGTTGATTTTGGCTTTATTTAATAGGATTCTTCCCTCGAATCTGAGATCCTCCAGGTTATTGTTCCACCAGACAGACTTCTTTCTTTGTTGCCTTGTTTGTTCCGGACAGTTGTTCTGATAGGCCATTTATATTGCCTCACTCAGTTGTTATATTGCCAGATCAAGGCGCTTCCTTGTGGAAATTGTTACCGTGTCCCCTTTGACTCCTCAAAGGCTGTTTCATAGCCTTGCCAGTATGTCCTCCTTGGGTCGCGGCATTTCCCGATTTCCAGTTTCGAAGTTGTAATGTCGAATATTATGTGACGATGGTCCGAACATGATGGTTCGTCGAAGCCTTACCAATTTGTAATATTATCGTTAACATCGTGGCTGCAGGTCTAAAACCTCTTGCCTGACCGACGTTACGAACGTGGGTTGTAGGTCTATATTAGCTATTTATAACCCTACACCAATAATTAATTCATGCAAGGCTCACCTCTACTATTGGTGTTGGTGCTTTCCCAGATTGTGCTATGGACGTTCACGTCGCTTCCGATAATTATTTGTTGTCTTCTTCCTAGGCCACAGCGTCTTCCATTGGTCATGGGGGACGGGTCCTCTTTTCTCCAGAGAAGTAGACACAGCAGACAAACCAGGGCTTGGTACCTTCCTCTGCTGTTTTTACCGATGCTTGTACAGTAACAAAGTCGCCGGAGCAAAGGTCCGGGATGAGCATACAGCTGATTTTACTACAATTGTATAACAAAGAGGTTCTTGGATTGTTAGGCTCTGTGTGATACAGTAACATACCTCCGGCCAGGTTTAGTCCTTTGATGGCACCGTTGCTCAGCCACGGTTTTTGTATAAGGGCGATGTCGAGGCGTTCTTTTTGGAACCTGCACAACACAGCTGAGGAAGCCTTGGCGTGGTGGAGGTTTATTTGGATTACCTTTATGGTATCCATTTTTTATGGAGAGGAACTGGGAAAGCGGGTCCTCAGTAACGATTCCTCCTGTTTCATGGCATCGTCCTTTTGCTGGTAGAATGTATGTCTTTTCAGCGGACTGATGTCACTTTGAGTAGGAGTCACCTCGGCGATCTCATCTGCCGTTACCTTGTCGTCGTCGGCCTTTGACACGCTGGCCTTAGGATCCACGACGGTTTGGTGGACGTCGTCCTCAAGTTTCCTGCCCTGCTTCTTTTTGAACTTTAGCTTTCCAAAGCCGAAGTGAGGATTCATGTTCAATTTGTCTAGGCCTTCAAGGGACTGTTTGTTCATAGAGAAGGTCCAAAGTTGGCCTTTGTAAATTGGGATTGATCCCCAGGACTTCCACAGGCTTGTGTTCAGGCCTCTGTTATCCACCGAATGATTCTTGACGATTCATTTGACAGGCAGTCTCTCTCCCTTTTCGTCTAGGACAAAAACGGTGCAGGTCACTGGCTTTGGTAGATCCTCGCCTGTTATTGCCTTTAACACTGCGCCCTCCCAGGGCTTGATTGCTGACACCGTATTTTTTAGTCACTCTACGCTGGTTTTGTCAGCGCATATGACCTCAAAGTATCCCGACCTGTGGTTGCATTTTTCAAAACGCACCTGTGGGCAAATTCCAGTGAGGTTTTCGAGGACCTTCGAGATTGCAGCTTGTATTTCTTCGATCCTCTTGGTCGTCAACTGGTATTCAGGGTAGCCTTCACGGACGACCGCCACTCTCTCGCAGCTCGCCGCGTCTTTGTACGACATATTAGTCGTGGTATTCGGTTTTTGGGGTTGCATACCCCTTGGCTTTTTTGCTTGCCTTTTTTGAGGTGCACTGTCATTGTTCTTTCTTGGGGTTTACTGGCTTCTACGCTCTTAGTTAAGTCCTGTGTCTTACCCCTGCCCTCTGTATGGTTAATAAAGTTTTGTCTGATCACAGAGCATATAGCTTCAACTTAGCTTTTGCCCTCCTTGATCGGTTTGTGCATCCGAGACCTGAACAGGGAGGTCTCTTCCTCTGTCAGGCTGCCAATCTCCTGCAAGGAGTTTTCCCTGTAGCTGGGGCGGGCCTTAGGTTTGCCTTTGCCCCCGCCCTTTTTGTTTGGATTTTGATTATTTTCATTGTTCATCTTCATCCCACGAGAAGCTAGGGAAGTAAATAGTCCACCCATCCAGAGCCCGGCATGGCCGGGTAAGGCATGAGATATCACTGTGACAATCCAGTCCTCGGCACGTTACCTTTCACCTTGAATTAGAAGAGTGTTAAATATGTACAGTGTAGGTGAGGTGTGTTAGGGTGTGTGAGGGTGTGTGTGTTGTGCGTGCTTGTGTGTTCCCTCCTCTTTTCTCCGGGCTTGGGACCGTTTCCTTGGTCAGCGAAAAATGGCCCTCCACGACAATTTTGTGTTTGTCGAGTAGTGCTCCAACCGACCAAAAGAGCAGAATTGTCATTTTACCAACAATAAAATGGCGACCGACTAGTACTCTCCATGTTTATGTATACTAATCTTCTATAATTATCAACTAGACTGTTGATCACCTAACTTTGACTGAAAGCTTTTTTACTCGGCTAGCTTCATAGACATGGATCATTTTTTACCGTCAAAACTATCGAGCCAAACTCTAACGATATTATTCATTCAGCTCGGCTCGAATCAATCAGACATTTTCAAAATATCAATATTACCAGAGCTCTCTCTACAAGCAATACTTTTTTGAATCAAGCAGTCGCAAAAAAATTTCACTCTGCCAAATAACGAGTAAAATGTGCAAAACATGAAAGAAAAATGAAATATTGATGTCTTTTGAGAAATTAAATTGAGTTTTTGATATATTATAAATTTACAACTACGATAACGATATACATATATATATATACAATTATGCAATTATTAATGACATAATTTGTACCGCAGCCGTATTCATCAGCTCATTATTTTTTCCAGATTCAACGCTTTCCTGAATCAGCAACGCGAGAGCAAAATAATCACTCTTAAGGAAGAAGGTACCGGGGGTAATTTGTGGAGTTACTTCACCCATTGTGCCGCCCTTTGCGTTCTACTCTCTATAGGAATTTGTAATGCTCCCCTCATTCACGATTACACGGTAGTCTACAGGGGTAGTTTAGACGATGTCACCCTAATTTGCATCATCGGGGGTATTATGCACTTATTTTTCTGGATTGTTATCTGGCTGTTCTTGACAATAAAGCAGAAGTGGACGTTTAAAATCAGAGTTACGGTAAGTGAAGATTTAATTTTAAATCGCGCATATATTCCATCGTTACAATACAGTTCTATCTGTGAGCAATTCCAAGTTTAATTAAATTCGGAAGTTTCGAGATTGTGAGGGAATGTACAAATAGGGTTCGGAATAATTTTATAGGCAACGTACATTGAACCAAAAAAAAACAGTTTAATCGCCATTGTGAGGAAATATTTCTAGATGTGGAATAGTGATTAAACTGAATATTAGAAATTAATGATTCGTTGCTGCACTAAGATTGAATGTTTTAAGCTAAAATTAAATAATGGTACAATTTATAGTGATATGGAGTAACTCCAGTTCAGTTCCTCCAATTCGATATATAGTTCAAAATAACTTCATAGAGCAATAATGTCACACATTGCAAAAATTACAGAGTTGGAAACAAATGAATAAAATGAGTTATAAATTTGGTGGCCGGTGTTCCATCAATTTCTGTTAAGTTTTCATCGTATTTCATCGGAAGTAATAACGATAGCATTGAAGTAATACAATAACTCCTATCGTGGATTATTCATTATTATTCCAGTGAAACAATCAAGATTTCTATACAACTTCATCCTAACGACAGTCTCCTTTACACTAATCTATATGAGATTTAATATCAGCAATTGATGCCGATGAAATAGTTGATCCACATACTAATTTATACAATATGGGAAAAAATATATATTGGGCATAGACAGAAATCTGTAAGAGTAACATGGACGCAGTTACATTACAATATCACATAACCGAGAGAGACGGAATAAATACTGTTCTCCCCTCCTGTTACCCCAATAGACTCAAAAGTGCTGAGTAAAACCGGCTGTGATCTTACCAATCAGGAATGTATAGAATTGCTAACTCAAATTCAAAGCACTTCTAGTTTAAAAACAGTGTCTAGTGTTAAAGAGTCACTATTTGCTGGACGTGGTTGCGAAAACATTCAAAAATTAAATTACCGCTGAAACATGCCGACAATTGACACAACCGCAGAGATCGTTGAGTGGTACTTTGGGGGTAAATCTGCAAACAATGATGTGAATTTAATTTACCCTTCATATTATAGTTTTGGTTAAAGTGAGGACTTGTTGTGCTGTCACAGCAGGCCACGTCAAATATGTTTTCTTCTTTTTTAATTTAGATACCGTTATACTATTGTTCTTGGAGTTGAGAAATAAATGTGTGTCGTTCATGTTTAAAACCTTCTTTAATACATTTTTATAACAAAATATACTATAAATCTATTTATAGTGACTTTTGCAGATAGACCTAGACCTACGGAATAGGATGGTTTTGGTTCATTATGAAAATTTAAAGAAGAATTCAAGTTATCTAATGAACTGCAGTCATCTGCTGCACAATTTGTGTTGTAGTTCTTGACTCTCATTGTTACAAAGAATAAGCCTTCTTTTTACAGACAATGCCGTACTTTAAGAAGCTTGGTTATATTACTATGTTCAACTACTTTTGGTGGTGTATTATGTAAGGGTTCAAAAGGTAAAGCAAATTTAACTCTTATGCGTAATGTACTTGCAAATTTATCATCATAAAAATGATTTTCACACAACCTTTGATCATTGGATGTATAAGGAAATTATGAAATTTAATACCACTGTTCCCTTTGACTAATGTCAAATCGAAATTTTAAAACTGTTTTGTTCTTAAACTCCAAATTGCGAAGTGGCCAAATATATTGACAATTACAATTTTTTGCAATACTACAACTATGATGGAATAAACCTGGTGATGACATTTTAAAGGTTCTCTCACTTTTATTCAGTTTATTGGAACGAAAATCATAAATAAATTAAAATAATCCTACTCAACCTTCTCTTACCATAACCATATTTTTAGCGACTCTTAATTTGACACTTTGACTTTAACAAACACAAGCCAGATTCACACCAACCAATGTAAGATTTATTCACCTATCTTGGTGACGAGTCTTGGTATTATTGGTCTGTGGGTGTAGAGACGTCGAGAGTATCCCCTCTTCGAGCTATTCAAGGGGAAGTTCTAACGCTATCTCGATCTTTAAGCGTGCCGTCCTTTACGGACTTATTAAAGATATATTTTTCTCAATACTGTATATATTTGACTAAGTTTCTCCCATTGACTGGTCTACTATTAGATTCATGGTAATTAATAGTATTAAGATCCGACTTAGAATTATTACTGCAGTGCTTAGCAAAAATAATGTATCAGCAAGTTGTGTAATGTGTGTAATGATTTTGCACGCGGGTCGATGATTATCGATGTCTACCTGAAATTTCAAGTTTGACTTTTGAACTGTTTGCAACTGAAAGAGCGAATTGGAGACAATTATTAAATTTTCTGTAATTGTGAGTCTGATACGCATTCAAAAATTCGTATCAACTAAAGAACATAAAATGCTCAACGACGGTCTTGAAGCACCAGTTTATTTTGAAAATTGTAGTAACCTATAACAATAAACTTTATTTGACAAAATAAGTACCAACTCTGCTTTTTGTGGGCCTTGGAAAGATATCGTGTACAACATGTGTTGAAAATTCGATTTCACACTCGTTTGTTTAACCCCCTCGCTTACGGCTAGTGCCTCAATTCTGCAAACTTCTGTGAAATCTTTCATTTTTAACACTTGTTATACAATATACTATTTTCTACGGCTATCATAGAACTTCTATATTCCGACGTTGTTTTTGATTATGGAATAGCTTCATTCTGATCCAAGGGCAAGAATATTAATTCTCGCTTGGTATGGAATAATAATCATGAAGGTTATATGACAGAAAGAGAAAATAGACGTCTTCTGTTTTCTACACCAGCTGCACTACGCAGAGTAGAAGTAGTGCTGAAATATCAAAGTGCATAAAAAATCCTATGAAGTGAAAATAAAATGGATATAATCGTTGAGTATTAATTGTTAGAGCCAGAAGTTCAGCAAGGCAAAAAACTTTTTATATGGTCTAAAATAAGATCATTACTAACGCATCTAACTCTATTTGCTGAAGAACATTTTTCTTCTTTTGGTGGCGCTTAATTTTTTTCTGCCACGATGTTTCGATACAGAGACTTATGCAAGTAATCATTATTCATTGAAAACCCCAACATCTACAAAAAAATTGCACACATTTTCTTTCTTCTCTTATTCCTGATTTCTTTTCTTATGAAATTAGAATTGTTTCCTGTTCTTACCATACTCTGCTCTATATAATTACTAATTAACGAAAGGCTCTCATAAACATTTAAACTCCAAAATTTTCTGTTGAGAATTTGTCTATCTGTTTGAGTAAACTTTGAATTACACGTATTTTTGCATGATTTATTTCAACCTTCTTCAACAGAATGTATCTTTTTTCTTTGATTATTCATAAATGAGATTCTTTTTTCTTTTGTTCTGTTGAAATTCTTTCTGTTCCGCTTTTTTCTTGATTAGGCGACAGAAAAATCCAATGAAAATATGTCTGTCTTTAAAATGACTGGCGGAACATTTTCTTTTCCTGGTTTCTCGAGAATCATCGGCGAGCTGTCTACCATTTCCTCATTTTCATAGAAACTGCGTTAGAGAACTAAATTTTCATCAAACATGTCGATATAATTTATATCTCGATCAAGCAACTCATTAATTTCAAAGGATAGGTTCTGGAGTGAAAATTTCTCCGACTTTCTCAAATTGATTGATGCTGATGACTCCACATTTGAATGGACCGTTTGTGAGATCTTACATTTCCAAAAACTTTTGGTAATTACCTAATTTGTAAATGACAAGCTCTCCAATAATTTATTACTATTATTATTAACATTATTTGAAAGAGCCATGAGCGCTAGACTTCCTCTATTATACATTTTCAATATTGTAACCGTCTCAACTGTTCGGTACAAAGTTTTCTTGAATGAAACAAAAATGGCCTAGGGAAATACTATTATTCGGAACGATAGTGGGCGATAAACAGTTAGAACGTATGCAAACGGCGCTCTTGGGATTGACTTGAGAGCTCATGGGTCGTAGGTATATAAGATGGAAGTTAATTAAACGAGAAATTAAATATAGGATGCCAGGAATTTTATTTAACAGAAAAACTTTCAAAAATCTGCGATACGAAAGAAGAAGCGGAATGATCACATAGTAAATAATGTTAC
Organism: Galeruca laticollis; assembly: GCA_963921935.1. NCBI lineage: Eukaryota > Metazoa > Arthropoda > Insecta > Coleoptera > Chrysomelidae > Galeruca > Galeruca laticollis. The sequence goes on from OY998177.1 coordinate 4,587,456, forward strand.
TTACAGCCAGTAATTATAAATGAGGTATTTTCAGAGGCAAGGTGTCTGTGGAGAGTACGCGAAACGCGTTCATTATGGTAACCAGTTTATTAACATCTGTTGACTAGCGTCACTGATCATAGCAATAAAAAAACTTATACTATGGATACACAAATTACAGGGTACCAACAACAGACAGAAAAATAAGGTCCAAAATCTTACAATCTTGTACACAAATCTAAAATGTCTTGGGGTGTACGTATGCTCTGTATTTTATAAATACATGCACACCTTGACGATTTTATCAATATATACAAAAAAAATAAAAAATAAATTATTACTTAACACTGCAAACGCGGAGAGAGTGAGTCATTCGGTAATTGTTCGAAGAATAGTCTATAATGAACAAACTAATCTAACGTAGTTTAGGCACAAATATAAAAATTAAAATCATATATATATATATATATATATATATATATATATATATATATACTATACTATACTATATACTTTGCGAACAAAGCAAAAAAAATAATTCCAATACCAGTGAAATTATTTTCCGTTCATGAATATAATAAAATATCGGTTACATCAAGTTACACCAAGATAACTGCACGGAAAATAATTTTCCCTATGATATGCGTGCACGCGAAATTTCTTAATTATTACTAGATAAAAACAGCATAGAACATAAATATTCAAATATTTCAAATATTCTCTAAAGCAAAGATAATATTACTAAACAGCAAAGTAGTAACCATTATCGAGTAGTTCTGACACTGTTGAAGAAATGGGGTGAAACTAAATTAGTCCTCCACAATCGATAAGAAATATACCTGAATCCGGAAGTAGCACGCCAGTCACAACGGTCCTAGTCAGATAATCAGTTTCGATGGTGGAACTTAGCATTAACGCCGGAGGGCGTGCTTTGTCGATTCGGTGCTTTTAAGGAAATACTTGCAACAAGTAATTTACTCTCACTGCAAGATGGAAAGAAGGCACAAACACCCGGTATTTCCCGATAGGATGGCATACGGTTTTCGGAACGTTACGACTAAACTCCGGTAACTTAAATTCGCTGTTCCAAAAATTATACGGTAATAAATACAATAAATATAGATACTTCGGTATGGTAAGAACGACACAATAATTAGGGTTGAGACCCTACATAAAATACAACTGGATTTCTTGAATATTCATCGCTGACTGACTCTCTTGACGATTTTTGGCCAGGCGCAGCCTCGACTTTTTTTAGAAACTTTTCCACGAAAAATTACGAGAAAGCTAATTCTAGAAAAACTCCACAGAAAACGAATGATGCCATAAATTTACCAATTAAGGCGTCTAACTAGAATCTCGGACAAAGTACTCTTTTGTCAGAGACGATACCAATCTATAGTAAACACAGCGTACATTTTGCAGTCGAAAATTAGGGTTACAGCACATCGAACTTTTCCGGTGTCACGTGATTTTGTTTATTAATTTTTCATGTTTATTGGTCATACGGAACCATGTCCCACCCTTCGGCGAAAATATCTTACGCAAGGGCCATAATGAGATAGGGATTATACGAAAATAATTAATCGATTTAGTGGGGCAAAAAGTGAGAAAATAATAAAAACGTTACAATATATCAATAATTAAAAACAAATCAGGTAAATTCCGGGCGTATATAAACATTGACAGGAGCTTACCTTTTGAAATCCAAGACTTGTAATCACAAAACTGTAATGAGACCCGACTGCACAATATAACTTTCTCAGCGAAAATGGGGGAAAATTAGTTAATTTGGGTAAATTGGACATTAAGAAACATTAGAGCCATTCACATCCCCAATTCAAACCATTAAACAACGTATTATATAAAACTGGGCGAAACGTTACTACATGAAATCAACGTATCTACGGTCGAGAAGATGCGTGTGTTTCCTAAGAGTTCCTAATCGAAAAACGATAATCTCTACTAGTAGTGCATACGTTTAGTTCTATAAACACGTTCTTTCTGTGAGGTTTTATGATAGATGAAAACAGACATATTGCAATATGTTATATTTTAAACATGCGTGTTTTTTTGTAAAAAAATAGAAAACATTTCTTTTTTAGTTTTTCTCAATTTATATTGTCGTTTTATAAATGTAAATATTTTAAAATCAGCCAAATATGCATATACGTTATTTTTGTTAAGCACTGCAGTTATATTTCTGTCAAAAAGTATATATGTCCCAAATTTTTCTTTCAAAAATTAGTTCTCCGCTGTTTTTACTATATTCATAGACTAATTATTAATCATTACTATCAAATTTCCTCAGCACTGTAGTATTTACACTTTTCTATATATTTGCTCGATCGCGCTCAAATTCAGTTTCGTATTCCATGATGTTTGCATTTCATTTTCTGCTTTCCATGCTATTCAATTCGTTCATTTCAATTATCTCTCAGACTACTGTTTGCGTGTGGTATTGATACTGGCACATATATGAGTTTTATTGCCATTTGGTATATTCTGACACCACTCTTCGCATTTATGTATTGCTTTTTCAAACTATTTATTTTAAGCATTTTGAGATTCAAAACGATTTTATTATTTGTTCTCCTTATTTCTGCTCCCAGGTGCTTGAAGTGATTAAATGGTTATCATTAATAAACAATACTTCTAGTAACAAATTTGTCTTAAAATGTTCGTTTTTAGTAATCTAGCAAGGATTATAACACATTTGAGTGCATTCTTTGATAAATTCAACAAAATATGATTGGATGGGTTCCATTTTTTGAGTTTGAAAATCAACTTTTCCGAATTAAAGAATGGGAAAATTTTGATTATAATATTTCACACACAATCTTCAACTTTAATAGAAAATGCCGAAAAATCGATTCTTTTTTTCATTCCTCTTTCATCCCCGCAAAAAAATTCATATTTTTTATTACATTTTTTATATTTCATAAATAAAGTCTATATTCTCTGAGAACGGAAGTAAGTCACAATTTTTCCTAGAAAGCAAAAGAGAATTTTCCACGATCGATTCATAAAATCGGTTTGGACAGATAATTGGATTTTTTTTCAAAAATTTAAATTTTCGAAATCTATTCTTTTAACATTTGCTTTGGTACCACCTAACACGAATCTATTCATTTTGAGGGTCATTTGAATCACAAATCGAAATGATAGATTTCGATTTCCTTGCCTTCCTTGCCTCATCAGCGTTCTATCACTTTCTCCGATGAAATACAATCGAAAGTCAGTTCTGTTACTGATTTTGAGAACATATTTATATTCATGTATATTATTTACAGTTTTTCTTTCTTATGAATTAGTCTTATTATTCAGCATTTCCTTTTTTGTTTGCTCAGTTAAAATAAGACTTTTTTTAGGTGCATCATCTTCTCTAACACTGAATATATTCATTCCTCTTGATATAAATACTCCTAGCCTAATAGTAAAAGCTTATTCTTCTTTTGTGAATAATTACTTAATAACGGCTTACCTTACCTGTTTCTAATTTCTTTCTTCCTCAAATTCTTTATGACTAATTGCCAGTCATTACTCATTTCCTGTAATAATGATAAATTCAAACAGAACCTTTATCTATTTAAATTAAACGAAATTTCCTTGTGCTTTGCGAAACTTCCTTCGCAGAAATTAATGAGACGCCAGCTAAAATACCTCGAAGCTGCAGAACGTAACAAATGTGTTATTTCAGTAAAAGCCACAAAATCAAGACGCACCCATAATATGCCTTTGTTATCTTCACAACCTGAATGACTAAGTGACAATTTTTGAAAAACTCTTTTCGTACTCAAACTATTGAAATTACAACATGAAAGAAATATTTTACATTTCCACTGAAGTAGCAAAGAATACGAGCCGTAGACTCACATGATATTGTAAGTCTCTTATTATCATTAGATGTGTTGTTTACTATTAGGATCTCTAGCAGACAGAATAGGAGAAGTCATACTTCGTTGTAAAAAGCTTTCGACATTTATTATATCTATTGCAAAAAGATCATATTTATTCTAACGTGTGCGGCAGTGAAGCAGGCGATTATAAAAACGCTGTATATGATTTAAAAAATGAGATTTATTCATTTAAAATATTATTTTTCCAAATGAAATCGAGTGTTTCTACATAGTTTCACAATATAATGAAAAAAAATGTTAAAAATTCTAAAAAATTGACAATTGTTTCGATAATAAATATCGTCCGAATCACAGAACCTCTATTTCATCTGATACCTATCTGTTGATCTTTACAATTAACACTCAAGAAGGCAGTTTAAAAGTGGAGAGCTTCCTAGATTTATCTGTTCATTGACGACATCATATTGTGGATTTCTTAAGTGTCTCCTAATTCCTAATTGTTCAAGGAAATCTAGTTCTTGTTTCTTATCTCATATACGAGTATATAGTACTTCTAGTTCTGTGTTAGGTATCAGTAAGTGATTGGTGTCAAGTATATGTTTTGCGTAGTGTGATTTCTCTGGTTGTTTCAATCTGTATGCTTACTGTATCTAATTTCAAAACTTCCAAGGGTTTGACCCAAATAGACAACATTGCATGCATTCTGGACATTTAAGTTCATATATACATATATATATATATATATATATATATATATATATATATATATATATATATACGTGCCAGGTAGTGACCGTTATGTAAACAAACTGTTAACAAAGTAGTTGGGAAGCTGTCAATATAGGGTTAATTAAACAACTATTTTTTGACTAGTTAAGCTTTCGGAAATAATTCATTCCCTTCATCAGAACATCTACAAATGGACAAAATTTGAATTAATAAAACTGAAAAACTGCTTAAAATACAAAATAAGTTTATCATGTATGCATCAAGTACATCAAGATTTACAGGAGCAAGAAAATTCATTGAACGAATACCGAAATATCACGTTGAGAGTCAAGAACATTTAAAAACATTAAAACTGCAATATCAAGCAGAAAAGTAACAATTATTAACAAACACAACAATCCAAACACAATTAAAATGAATGTTCAATACATTACCCAAGGAGAAAGGCATCTATTTATATTTATACAGTAAGGATATAAATTGGTATTATAAAAGAATATGAGAGTGATGTAAAAACATCAATGCGAAAAATGAAAAACGATTAAAGAAACTCAGCCATTCTACAAAGAAAACAGATAGGTGTAAATTTTACTAAGTCCATCAAGATCAGACTTTTTGTTCAAACAGTTATCCAAATTTTTGTGTATATGACACATCTCGAGAAAAAGTCTTTTATTATAATTTTTTTTCTTTAACATTATCAAACATCATACTATGTTTATCAACAATAACATGCTCTGCCAAAGCACAAGACAGCTTTGAAGTATTGCAATCACTTTTATGTGAGGTCAATCTCTCAGATAAACATCTAGAGGTCTGTCATATATATATATATATATATATATATATATATATATATATATTTTATTGCATTCACTCCAAGGAATGCTATAAATAAGGTTCGAAACCTCGCCCTTGCCCAACCTTGACATAATCATACAAATATATACCAGAAGAAAAACAATGCATTAGTAACAAATTGGGAAAATAAAACATATATTTCTCCAAACACAGCAAAAAATTTGAAAATACAAAATTCGCCTCCGCCTAGAATCTATGGCCTACCAAAACTGCACAAAGAAGGAATACCACTTCGACCGATTGTTTCATGTATCCAATCACCTTTCGAAAAACTATCCAAATATCTTAAAAAAATTCTTTAAAACATTGTTTACCAGAATAAATACTACATAAAAGACTCGATGGATTTCAAAAATAAGATTGAAAACATCACCATACCAGAAAATTATATACTAGCATCCCTAGATGTTAAATCATTTTATACAAGTATTCCTATAAATTTAGCAAAAAATATAATAAATAGAAAATGGAATCAGATTAAAACATACACTGATATACCTATGAGTGACTTCTTAGAAGCTATAGAACTCACTCTGAATTCCACCTATTTTTTGTATGAAGAGACATTTTACCAACAATTTGAAGGATGTGCCATGGGGACCTCGATTTCTAGTGTCATTGCCCAATTAGTTATGGAAGACCTTGAAGAAACAATACTGACCAAAAACTCAATTCAAACACTATTTTTTTACAGGTATGTTGACGACTGCATATTAGCAATTCCACAAAATACAGAACATTTGGTCTTGCAAGATTTCAACAATTACCATGACAGACTTCAGTTTACCATTGAACTAGAAAAAAATAATCAAATTAGCTTTTTGGACCTTACCCACCATCATACAACTAACACAATAAAAACGGAATGGCACACAAAAGATACCTGGTCTTCCCGATATTTAAACTTTAAATCCCAACACCCTCTAACACAAAAAAAATCTGTTATTATAGGACTCGCAGATCGATCAATAAATCTGTCCGACCCCGAATTCAGAGAGAATGCAATAATAAATGCTAAAGATGCCCTTATACTCAACAACTATCCCACAAATTTGACAAATAAGATATTTAAAAAACGTTTACATATATTTTATAACCATAATAATACAAAAACTAAAATAGACAATAAAGCAAACCAATTCCTCACTTTGCCATATATACCAAATTTATCAGAAAACCTAAAAAATACATTTTCGCACCACAACATACATGTTGCTCATAAAGGGTACAACCTACTAAAAACCAATTACACTAATCTAAAAAGTTCAATCTCAAAAGAAAAAAAGAGTAATATAGTCTATGAAATACCATGTAAAAACTGTGAAGGGGTCTACATGAGACAAATAAGTCAGTATTTGAAAAACAGAATAAATAGTCACAAATATGACAAACGAAACAAAACGGCACTCACTATCCATGTTTCAGAAAACCAACACGAATTTGATTTCGAAAACACAAAAATTCTGCAAAGTGAAAACCACACAAAAAAACGCGAAGTTCTAGAAATGATAGAAATACAAAGAAAAACCTGTTCCGTAAATTTAAAGACTGACACAAAAAATCTTAGTTAAATTTATAATAACATTATAAAAACTTAGAAATATAGAGAAACACGTGGCACATTCCAAATATAATAAATTTATTACCACTCCCTATATAGATATAAAATCCATTTATTACCACTCCCTATATAAATGTAAAATCCATTTTTATACCAGTCAACACAAAAACGATACATTAAAACCTCGTCACCGCTGTTTTCATTGTATAGAACAAATACTCGTATATTCCAATACAAATTTTCATCAATGAGTATCATATTTTTGAAATGTTCGTTTTGTTTGGGTGTGAGTTATATTCTGTTATGTGATACGCCCTAAAATATCTATAAAATATATTGAATAATCAAATGAACGTTCTGTCGAAGGTAAGATTTATTTGTTTTGCTTCTAAAAATTATTTCTGTAACTTGTACCATTTCTTTTAGTTTTAACAAAAAATTTATTTCTGATGAAGGTCAAGGAAAGACCGAAACGCAAAATAAAAATGTATTAACTACTAGTTAAATGTCTTTAAAAATGGTCCTCAATCCCAAGAATATAAAATAAACAATATATAATTAAATGAAAAAGACCAAGAACCTAAAAAAAGCAAAACTAACATATATATATATATATATATATATATATATATATATATATATATATATATATATATATATGTTATATACGAAAAAACGCTTATGTTTAAGTAATGTTACGCAATGTCAAACATCAGATTACGATTTCCGTATTTTCATGAGAACGATGCTACGTTGCGTTTTTATAAAATAAACACATTAAGTAACACAAATTTTATGTTACAGAAAAATAATGATTTCTGCACTTTCATGGGAGCGACGCTACATCGAATTCTCCATGAAAATAAACGCTGACGTTGATTTAACAAATTCTATAAATTCTTTGACTTTATGTAAAATAGTTAGTTACAATTATAATTTCAACCTATTACTTCTTTTTTTATATAACATAAAACTGTGTAACTCAATAAAAATTGTTTTTAAAAAGTTTAACGTGAATTAGTGAATATAACAGTGGCGCAGTCAGTAGGATTCCTAAACACATTTAGAACAAGGATTGCCTAACTAAGTGTGGTGGTTCCTAAACCTTTAAGGAATTTTCAAGTACCAGCTCCAGATCTTCAAGAAGCAGACGGTCTCTCCGGCACCGGGAACACGCAAACTGCTAACCAGGTGTAGCAAAGCTCACGGATAAGGATTTCAGCTGCCAAGGAAGGAATGAAAATATTTACGTAAGAATCATCTCGTTTTATTTTTATTTAATATTTTGCAATTTATTTGCTATTTTTACCAAGTTCTATTGTCATAATTTACTTCTATTTTGAATACAATCATTTTAATATAAAACAAAATGCCTGAAACACGTAGTGCAACAAACGCTAATGCCAATGCTAATACTCCAGTTGCTCAAACCGATCAAGCCTCAAATCTAGAACCTTACAGATTATCCGAAATATTTTCAATAATTCCGGAATATGACGGTAATCAAATTTTCTTAAATACTTCTATAAATGCTTGTGAAACAGCTTACAGAATGGCCGGCAACGACCAAAAAGTACTTTTAACTCTTCATATTAAAAACAAACTTAAAGGAAGAGCCGCTGAATTAGTTAATTCACGCGACCCTTCGAATTGGGAAGAAATTAAAACATTATTAAACACTCACTTTGGAGATTCTCGCGACTTAAATTCGTTGATTCAAGACCTTCAAAGAATGAAACAACTACCAAACCAATCGCCTTTAATTTTTGTTTCGAGATTACAAACTCTGGAAGCAAAAATGTATTCAGCTATAAGTAAACAACAGCATTTAACAATTGATCAAAAAGTAGCACAAACACGTCTTATAGAATCATTACCTTTAAATACTTTATTAACCGGTCTAGATCCAAAAATCGGTCAAATTGTTAGAGCTAGTAATCCAATAAGTGTTTTATCAGCTATTTCACGAATCAGAAGAGAGCTTCAATTAACCTACTATGAAAACCACAAACCTCAGACTAATCGTAATACAAATAATATACCTACTCGTAGACTCAGCCAAAATTCACCAAAACAATGTAATTTTTGTCACAGAATAGGACATACTATAAATGAGTGTCTCACACGTCAAAGACAATCTAAAAATTTAGCTCAGGGTTCCTTTAGACCAAATCAAACTCCTAATTCACATAACCAAACAGGCCAAAATTTTCAACAAAGGCCACAATTTCAAAATAACCAACAAAATCAAAATCGCCCATCTGTAATTAGAACAAATCCAAGTTTTAGACCTCAAGGACCACCGGGAAATCGACCCAACACAAATTTTAATCAGCAAAGAACTTTTCATTTCAATCGAAATCGTGATTTTAACAAACACTCTCATAACAGTTATGACTATTATACAGATGATAGTCAAAATTATTATGAAAATCAAGAACAATACTCCGATAATTCACTTGATTATCAAGAATATTACCAAGATATTAACCCCAGTGCTCCTGACTATTATACTGTTAATAGTGGAATAGAGGAAAACTATTATACTGCTGATAGTGATCCTAACTCTGATAATGGTGTACCAGTTTGCAATACGAATGAAGACGAAACTTTCGATTATAGCCATATCGAACAAGATAATTTCAATTATAATAATGAAAATGTTTATAATTTTGATTCTGATAACCTCCTAAATCCAAATCATGATTATTATCAGGATTTTCGACAAGGCCCTTTACAAACGAAACTCCCAGATCCCCTAAACGACCAAACTTTAAATTTGTCGATCCCAGACCTCAGTACACAAATTCAAACCATGAGTTTGAACAGTCCAGAATCGGACTGCCTCGAACAGATGTTCATGTAAAAAATACCTTACCGGTAAATTCTAAAAACTTATACTATATTAAAGACAGAACAAACACTTATAAAATTCTAATTGATACAGGTGCTGGATTATCAATTTTCAAACCCAAAACTTGCGAAAATTATAGAAATCGATCCCCTGAAAATGTAATTATTCAAGGTATAACAAACCAAAAAATAAGAGTTAACGAATCAACCCTTATCCCATTTAAACCTAACGATCCACACAGAGTATTCATTTGTAATTTAGATATTGATTTTGATGGATTATTAGGCATGGATTTTTTAGAACATCATAATTGTATAGTTGATCTAAAAAATAAACAACTTATTACTGATTTCAAAATTGTACCATTATTTAAAGTAACAGATAATGAAACTACCAATATTTCAATCGAAAACCAATTTCCACAAATTTACAAAAATACAATTTCCATTGAACCTAGGACTGAACAAATATTTAAACTAAAATGCGATTTAGTTAATACTGATGCTATACTGGTAGGTCAAGAAGTAGAGAAAGTTAAACTACCAAACGCATTAGTTAAAATAAATGAAAAAGGAGAATTTTTTGTTTCAGTATTAAATGTTAATTGTATACCTAAAACTGTAACATTTTCAAAACTTAACTCAGAACCATATGAAATAAATAATGTAAATAATATTCAACTAACCACCCAAAAAAATGCACCTTCAACATTCCAGAGGGTCATGGACAATGTCCTTGCTGGAATTCAAAACGAGCGATGTCTTGTCTATATGGACGACATCATCGTCTATTCACCGACAATTCAAGAACATATTACCCGCTTAACAGAAGTATTCAAGAGACTTCAAAAAGCTAACTTAAAACTTCAGCCAGACAAGTGCGAATTCTTGAGAAAAGAAGTCGCCTACCTTGGACATTTAATCACGGAAGATGGCGTTAAGCCATTTCCGGCAAAAATTGAATGCGTCCAAAAATTTCCTCAACCCACGAACCAAAAGGAAATAAAATCCTTTTTGGGACTCGCTGGTTACTACAGAAGATTTATACCGAACTTCGCTAAAATTTCCAAACCAATGACAAAACTTTTACAAAAAGATGTCCCATTTAATTTTGACTCCGAATGTCAAAAGTCATTCCAAGAATTAAAAAATGCTCTTACTTCTACTCCGATATTGATATACCCAAACTTTGAAGAACGATTTCTTTTAACTACCGATGCTAGCGCATTTGCAATCGGTGCGGTTTCGTCACAAGGCCCAATAGGTAAGGATTTACCGATAGCCTATGCGTCCAGGACATTGTACAAAGCAGAAACCAAATACTTTACGATAGAGAGAGAACTTTTGGCAATTGTGTGGGCAGTTAAACACTTTAGACCCTATTTATATGGCCGAAAATTTACCCTTATAACCGACCACCGTCCACTTACTTGGTTATTCTCTATAAAAGACCCCGGTAGTCGTCTAGCACGATGGCGCCTCAAATTAGAGGAATACGACTATCAAATTGAATTCAAATCTGGAAAATCCAATGAAAATGCCGATGCCCTTTCTCGAATAAAAATTAACCACATAAATGACTTTGATTCATTTCGTTCAAAATTAGGAAACTTTAAATATTTACCTTACCCAATTTATCCCGCTCTTGAAGATGCAGGGCCATCCCAACAAACTGAAAATAAACCTGAAATTGACTGGGATGTCGCTGCAGAAGAATTTTTGTCTTTTGAGGAACTTTATAAAACAAAATCACTGATTGACTATTCTAAAATAGAATATTCCAATAATCATCTACTAGACAAACAGAATAAAAACATTTTAACCTTTTTTCAACAAAACAATTTACAAGATTTTCATGGAAAAATAATTGAGGATATATTTGAAGAAAACCCCGACTTTTCTTATGCAAAAATTAATGTACTTAGCAGTAAAACTGTCAAAAATAGAAAATACCTTATTATTGCTATACCATGGGATCCAGACAGTATTAGTGAATACTTATTTGCTGCAATTTACAGAAATCGAGATTTATTTAAACCTTCAGAAAAATATTTTATCGAAAATAATCCTGACCTACCAATACTAGAAACACTATAATTTCTACTTTCGGAAGTTGACGTAAAATTCACTATTTGTCAAAATATTACTAAAGAGCCAGAACAAAATCAAATACCTATCATCTTAGATCAATTCCATAATGGCAAAAGCCACCTTCACCGCGGAATTAATGAAACTATTAGGCGAATACGACAAAAATATTATTGGGCCGGCCTCAATCGAGATGTCGAAAATTATATTAAGTCATGCCGGCCATGCCAAGAGACAAAAATATGTCGCAAAAATTTGGACAGTCCCCTCGTTATAACTGAAACGCCTAAAACACCTTTTGAACGTATTAATATTGATATTTTAGAGGTACCTCAAAAGAATTACGCTCTTACAATAAGAGACGAACTAACAAAATTTTCTCAAGCATATCCGCTTGAAGATAAAAGTGCCAAATCCGTTGTCACTTCATTATTAGCTTATTTTCAGCATTTTGGTGCACCACTTCGCATTCATTGCGATGCCGGTCGCGAATTCAATAATGCGTTAATGAAAGACCTTTGTAATATGTTCGATATTAAGTTAACATATTCAAGTGTCGGTCATCCGCAAAGTAACGGATCTCTAGAAAGACTACATGCTACTCTGTTAGAAATGATTCGATTACATTTAGCAGACCACCCCAATGAACACCCCTTCAGTATTTTACCATTTGCTATTATCGCTTATAATAACTCTATAAACAAAACACACGGATTCACACCATACAAACTTGTATTTGGACACACGTCCAGTAGACCTCCCGAAAAATTATACAATGAACAAGAATTAATTACTAAATATATTAGAGATCTAAATAACCGCATATCCTATTATTATAAAATAGCGAGAGAAAAAACCATAAAGCAAAAAGAAAAAGCTAAAGACTGATTTGACAAACATGTCTCCGAAAACAAACCAAATTATGAAGTAGGTGACAAAGTTTACGTAAAAGAAACTCAAATAAAAAACAAGTTAGAAAATAAGTTTATTGGCCCCTTTGAAATACTAGAGATACACAGAAACTCCGCAACAGTATTGAATTTAGAAACAAATAACAAATCAAAAATAAATTTCGATCTTATGAAACCCTATGTTGAAAATTAACTTATTTTCAGGTTTCTGCTGCTGATCGGAACAGCAACATGTCAATATTAAATCGAACCCATGAACAATACAGTTGGAATCTACTACCACGACGAAACCAAAATAATGGTTTCGAACGACGAATGGACTTTATTAGTGCATAAAAATATATCAGCTTTTAAACAAACTTTTGAAAGAAATAATAGAATTCTTGACACAATTCAAAATACCTTTACTTCAAACTACTCCAGTATGAAGTCCTTCCGATCCGAAGTAAAATCACATTTGGCATTATTGCAACAAATTACAAAATCTATTGGCGATAAATTTAGTGAAATATCTTTCGATGTTGAAAGACAAAAACGAGGGTTAATTAATGGTATTGGCACCATATTTAAATCAATAACCGGAAATCTCGATGCGTCTGACGGTGAATATTATATGGACTGCATTAATAAATTAAAAACTGATCAAAACCAGATAGAAAACTTATTAAAAAATCAAATGTCAATCACAAGCTCAGTCATAACAAATCTCAACAGTACCATAGGACAATTAAAATTAAATGAGAAAATATTTAATTCAGATATAGAAAAAATTGAAACCATCATTCGACAATCAACAAACGAAATCGCGCTTATCGAAGCCAAATTAAATTTCTTTGAAATTTGCGAACAACTAATGGAGAGTTATTCGTATCTTGAAAATACTATTAATGATATTCTAAACTCTATCACTTTTGCACAGCTTCAAATAATTCATACTTCTATTATTGAACCAGAAAATTTGATCACTGCTCTTAAGAAAATATCAGAAAATACAGTAAGGAAAGATTTACCGCTACCAATAAAATATTCTGAAATTTCACAGTATTTGGAAATAATCGATCTCGAAGCATATCAAACAAATTCAGATCTAGTTTTTGTTCTTAAAATACCTTTGATTGAACCACAAGTATTTACTTTATTCCACCTATACCCAATACCAATTTATGATAATAGAACTGGATTTCACCACATTCTATCATTTTCACAAAAATATTTAGCGCGAGAATGATTCTTTATCCTACATTCCAATCCACGATTTACAAAAGTGTAAACAGTTATCTACCCATCAAAAGTTGTGTCGCGATGTTTACACGTACCCTATAGACGATAACGCGATATGTGAAGCCCGTTTGTTAAGACAATATAAGACATTTCCTGCGAATTGTAAAAGTGCGGTAGTCAACGGACAAGGTTATAATGTGCAAAAACTCGAAGAAAACGTGTGGCTAGTGTCGATTGCCGAACCGGTACACGTGACCATAAGTCTTCCAGACACAAAAATGAAAACATTAACCGTAAATGAAAATTCTATTTTACAGCTATACTCAGGATGCTCCGCTTTTGTTGGCATTACTAAAATACAAGCTAGTACCAGAAAAACTATAAACATTCCTCATGTACTTCATCCCGTAATGGTTGATTACAACTGTTGTCTAGACATTCCAAACAAAGTAGAAGTACCCAAAATAGAACCACTAGATCTTAATAACATTAACTTGAATGATCTGCAAGTGACAAAACACAAACTAGACCAATACTCAAAAAGTTTGGATGAACTCATAAACAAACCGTTTGTTGAGAAAAATATTTCCTGGTTCACATATACTACGATCTCACTCATCGTTGCCTTGATCGTCCTCTACACCTGTTATAAGTGTAGAAATATTAAATTCAACAAATCGCCAGGAAAGCCTGTTCCGGACCAACCGAATGATGTTTTTATCAAAATTCATAACATTCTGCCAAAAAGAAGACCCAAACTTGACACTGAAGCCTCTGAGGAAGTGGAAATCGAAAATTGACAATTTCATGGTTTAATGTATACCTTTATATTTTAATTCATTGTATTTTGCGTATTTTACTTTTAATCTTTAAATCTCTGTATATATTGTATTGTCTATTTTATATTTTATGTATTTTGGTTTTTATTCTCAAAATTGTTGTTTATTAAACAACAATTTTAATTAAGGGGGGAGTTGTTATATACGAAAAAACGCTTATGTTTAAGTAATGTTACGCAATGTCAAACATCAGATTACGATTTCCGTATTTTCATGAGAACGATGCTACGTTGCGTTTTTATAAAATAAACACATTAAGTAACACAAATATTATGTTACAGAAAAATAATGATTTCTGCACTTTCATGGGAGCGACGCTACATCGAATTCTCCATGAAAATAAACGCTGACGTTGATTTAACAAATTCTATAAATTCTTTGACTTTATGTAAAATAGTTAGTTACAATTATAATTTCAACCTATTACTTCTTTTTTATATAACATAAAACTGTGTAACTCAATAAAAATTGTTTTTAAAAAGTTTAACGTGAATTTGTGAATATAACAGTGGCGCAGTCAGTAGGATTCCTAAACACATTTAGACTGTTTGTCCCCATTAATAAAGTCTAGTATATATGATCTTACATATCCAGAATGTAATGCTGTCTATTTGGGTCAAACCCTTAGAAATTTTGAACTTAGACAAAGTGACGAGCATACAGATTAAAACAACCAGCGATATCCCACTACACAAAACATCTACTTGACACCAATCATTCATTAACACCTAACACAGAACTAGAAGTATCACATATTTGTGATAAGAAACAAGAACTGGATTCCCTTGAAGAATTTGAAATTAGAGTACTCTTAAGAGACCCGCAATATGAAGTCATCAAAGATCAGATAAATCTACGATTCTCTTCACTTTTAAACTGTCTTCCTAAGTAATATTTCTAAAGATCAGTAGATATAGTTATCGTGGTTTCCTATATCATTGCACAGTTATACTTATCTTAAATGGGAAAAATGATATCCAGGATATCTCAATAGGGCTAATACCATTTAAGTTTAAATATTTGTGATATCATATTTTCTCCTTTTTCCTATATATATATATATATATATATATATATATATATATATATATATATATATATATATATTTAGTCAATCACTAGGTAAACTTTTTAGTCTAGCCAAAAATAAGTTTTAAACATCAGGTAGGCATCACATGAAATGTAACTTCTGTCTTTCTGACGATGATAGTGATATGTAATATGGAAACAATTCTCAATTTTTTAGAACTTTTAGAACCATTTTTCATCATATTGTGGAATTAATTAGAAACAGTTTCATTTAAAAAAGTAAGCTTCACACTTTATTAAACAATTCCTGTAACATCCTGAGATGCTTACATTGGTTCTATGATCCTAATCTCCAAATTTCAATTCAAATTTGTACTTAGAATCCAGTATTGGAGCAAAATCCCTAACGTCGCTTTTTACTGTCCCGAAAATGATATACAGTGTCCACCATAATGTTCGCAACATATGGGAAAAAAATTTTGTTGTAGTATATAGAAAAATTGAATATATGCGATCGATCCTGCATGGTCGATAACCTAAAATAACATTTTGACACCACTCACGTGAACACTGTCATGGCCGCAAATTAGAAAAATTCGATGTGAAAATGCGAAAAATTGGGTTAGATGTCAAAATATTGAAAAAAGTTAATTGGAAAAAGTGGTTAGAATGATATTTTAAGAGTATATACGAAATTTGAAGTAAAACTAACAAAAAATAAGAAGTTTCTTATTTTTTCCCATTGCAGACTTTTGAAATGATATTGCCCCAATTTCATTGTGGAAAGAGTTCAAGTAACACCATATGTAATGTATAAACGTAAAACTATTCAAAATTAATCATTGAAATCATTCCTAGAGAATTAAATGGAAATATTAGTTGAGCATTTGAAACTTTTCTGTAGCAATACCTTGTATGTTGTCAGTTTGTGGAGCTTAAAATAATTTAGTGCTGACACCACAATGGAAAAGAGCCGTTTTTGATATTTTAAATAAAAATTTCATTAAATTAATAATACGATCGTTAACTACTGATAATAATAAATCGAATCAATTGACCAACTTATTACTATTTTTTGATACAATATTTAGCAGATTACCCACTAACTTAATACTAATAAATAACTTATTATCTCAAAACAAATATTCAAAATTCTATATGTCCTTCATCTCGTTCGATACATTTCACCGTCCTGGAATTCATTTCTCTTTGAACAATTCGAAGAGTACCTTGGTTAGTAACATATACGCAATCCCTTATGCAATATTCTAAATGTGCGACGTCTCTGAAGGATCTTTCTCGATAAACCTTGTTTTTTAAATAGCCCCATAAGAAAAAGTCCAGAGGGCTTATGTCCGGAGACCTAGCGGGCCAATGGTTTACTAAATAGCGACTTATGCTCACCAAATTCGCTATCTAATCATCTTCTTACTTCTCGAGTTGAATGAATCGATGCACCGTCTTGTTGAAAATAAAGATTAGCTCGCTTTGCCAGTGGGATACCATTCAAAAACTGGGTTAATTGGATTTCCAACAAAGTTATATAACACCTGGCATTAAGGTTGTCTCTAAAGAAAAATGGACCAATAATTTGCCAATTTCAAATTCCGCACCATACATCAACCTTGAATCTGTATTGGTCTTTATTTGCTGTAATAAAATGGAGGCTTGTGTCTGCCCACCATCGACAGTTTTATGAGATGTGAAAGTAGATTCGTCGGAGAATAAAAATTTTTTTGTGAAATTTGGATTATCTCCTCGTCTTTATTCCTTGATACCAAGCCCAAAAATCAAATCGGGCATGGTAATCTCTATCCTTCAGAATTTATATAAATTTAGGCTTGTACGGGGGAAACTTATTGCTTTGCAAAATACGGCCTATTGAGTTTGAAGAAATATTAGTGTTCTGTGTGGATACTTGAGGATTTTCTGCAACGGTCAGAAGCACTTCCAAACTATTTTCTTCATTAACCACAGTTTTTTCATGAGGCACTTTAAATTTGTTTTCTACTGAACCTTCTTCTTCTTTAATAATCTCACTACAGTTGAAAAATGGACGTTTTGTCCAGGATGCATTTGGTTAAAGATATTAGCTGCTTTTCTTGAACATTTCTAATTTTCTCCGCAAATTAGAGCCAACTATATCATTTCTTCACCAGACAGTATAGAAGGAATTTTTAGTGAAAATATCTTTGCAGAATGTGTAAATAGAAGTAAGTAAACTTAACGAAAACGGAAAATTACGGATCAATGTCACAATGATGTTACACGAGTATCCGTCTATAATTGAAAAGTCTGATAGCAAATTTCATACGTGGATCTAAAATATTATTCTGATCACTTTTTCCAAATAACTTCTCTCGATATTTTGCCATCTAACCCCACTTTTCGCATTTTCATATCGAACTTTTCGAATTTGCCGCCATGATAGTGGCCACGTGACTGATGACAAAATGTATTTTTAGGTTATCGACCATGCAGGATCGATCGCATATATTAAATTTCCCTATTTATTGCACCTAAAAATGTTTCCCATATGTAGCGAACTTTATGGTGGACTCGATATATATTATCAGAAACCCAATTACCATAGCATATGGTGTAGGGTATACTTTTACAATTATACTTATTTCAACTACATCGCATTATGCTTAAGACATATATCCATTTTTTCATCGATGCTTTGGTTCAGATAGAATTTTATTCATGTACAAATTTAGCCCATTGCTTTTTATCTCGGGCCATTGTTTTTGCCTCTGTCCATGTTTTTCCTTTTTCTTGCAGTATGCCTACCATAATACCATCCCATTTGCTTTTGTCTTCCCTTTTTCGTTCTTTTATGTATTTTTGATTGCCATACTTTTTTAACTGGTCTTGTATCGTTTATTCTTTGTAAATGTCCCCCCCAGCCTAATTGTCTCTGTTCAATAAATTTATGTGTTGATTATATTTCAAGGTCTTCTCTTATTTCCGTATTTCTTAGTTTGTCTTTATTTGTGACTCCTTTAACTCGCCTAAGATACTTCATCTCAACTGATTGTATTCGGCTCTTTTGTCTCTTTGTTAATATCCAGGATTCACATCCGAATGTTAATATTGGCCGGTTAATTGTTTTAAATACATTTAACTTCGTTTTCTAGGAATTTTTTTTTTATTTATGAATGTCGAGTTCGTCGTGTGATAAAGTTTAATCGTTTTTTGTACTCTATTGGTAATTTCGACTTCCTGTGTTTCATTTTCTTCTATTTCTACTCCCAAGTATTTACATCTTCTAACTTGCTCAATTTTTATTCCATATAATTGTATATTTAGATGTTTTTGTTTCGGTCCTATAACCATAACTTTAGTTTTACTATGATTCATTGTCGTTCAAAATTCTTCCGATATTCTTTTGTAGATCCTTCTCTTTCCCTGCCATAATTATGAAATCATCTGCAAAAGCTGCTTCTGATATATCCACTCTTCCTAAATGTCTGTATCCAACGTGTAGTTTCGCCATTTTGGTTGACGATTTTTTAATTATTTCATCAATGAGAATTGTAAATAATAATGGACTTAGTCCCCCTCCTTGCCTTAATCCTTTTTTTGTTGAAAATGGTTCTGATGGTTTATTCCTGTATATTACACAATTTCAATTATGTTTTTAAATGTGTTTGATTATGTCCATTATTTTCTAGTTTACTCCCCTTCCTTCTAGTACTTTCCATAACTTCTCCCTTGGTACAAAAGCTTTTCCATGTCTATAAATCCCATATATACCTCCTTTTCTTGTTGTGAGAACTTATCAATTATCTGTTTCACTGTGAATATGTGGTCTTGTATGCTTTGCCCTCTTCTAAATCCACTTTGCGTTTCTTCGAGACTATTTTCTATCTTTGGTCTCATCTTACTGTCTATAATCTTCTCGTAGGCTTTCATAGCTGTATTAAGTAGATTTATTCCTCTATAATTTTTGCAGTCTTGTCTATCCCCCTTTTTATATATTGGAACTATTAAGGCTGTCTTCCAATCTTCTGGGATCTGTTCTTCACTCCACGCCGTGTAGTATATTTTCAATAATATTTTTGTTCTTGTTTCCCCTAAATTCTTGAACATTTCTGGTGTTAATTTATCAATTCCTGGAGATTTTCCGTTTTTCAATTCATCTATTATTTCCTGTAATTCTTTTAGGGTTAGAATGTCTTTATTTTCTATTATTGCATCCTTTTTTTGTTAATGTCCTGAATTCTGTTGCCTGCTCCTAGCAATTCCTCAAAATACTCTTTCCATCTATTAATTACTTCGTTTCCATTTCTTAGTATACCTCCTTTTTTATTTTTTATGCATGTTATTTCTTGTGTTTTTTCCTTTCTTAATGACTTCAATGTTTTGTAAAACAGTTTTTCATCTGATTTACTATTGCTTTTCATTTTTTCGCCAAATTATTTCCACTGACTTCTTTTAGCTACTGCTACCATCTCTTTTACATTTTTCCTCTTCTCTTTGTACACTTCATAGTTTTCCGTTGTTTTCTTATATATATATATATATATATATATATATATATATATATATATATAAATATATAATTAGTGTTTGGAGTATCGGGATCCGGTCTGTGCATACAATAAATGCAACTCTTTTCCTTTCAAATCTCTATATTCCGTAATTATTTTATTGCTTCATCAGGAGTTAACTAAAATAATATACGGTCACATACAACTATATTGAAATGTCATGATAAAACACACTTACAGATCACAGTATAAACGCTATCAGCACACAGTTAAAATTATAAAAAAATAAAAATAAAAATAAAATTATAAATATATTTATATATATATATATATATATATATATATATATATATATATATATATATATATATAGATGTATATATTTTCCACGCTTCTTTTTTTAATTTTACTTTTATTTTAATTTCGTCCGTCCACCAAGCTGTTTGTTTTTACTTATTAGTTTTCTTGCTACAACCACATATTTCTTTAGTGGTTTCCAATACGGTTTTTTGAAATAATCAGCTTTACCGTGTTTTTCCTATTACTGTTCTGTAAATGTCATCTTTTGTTCCCACTCTGCTATTCAAATGTCCAAGTATAATTATTATTCCTTTTGCGTTTTCTGTGGCCATAATTAGATCTCCATGAAACCTTTATTTCCTACTGTTTCGTCTTCATTTGGTCCATATACAATTATTATAGTTTGTGTGTTCATATTTTTCATTCGCATCACCAGTAATCTGTCCGACCATCCCGTCCATCCAGTTATTTGTTCTTCTTAGTTTCTATGTATTACGCATGCAACCCGAAAATGATAAGTTATGCAATTAATTGATGGCACAGAATTTTTAGAGCTGTAACATGTCGCTGAGACATGTTACTATTTTCATCAATTATTTTGGAGCGTTACTTATTCCTCGGCTACACCCACCTCTAATTCCAATTCCCATTATTTCAAATATTAGGAACACATCGGTAATCGTTTTTGCCATCGTTAAAATATCTACTTAAACTACGATTGCAGTGGAACTCGCTCTTTTGGTTGATTTCTTCGCTGAGTATTCTTCTTTTTAATCATATCATTTTGTGTGTGATTTTTAATTTTCTTCGCTGGTAAGTTCTCTATATATTTTCAAATTGTAATTGTGTGCTTACAAATGATTCTATTTCGATTTTTCTATTTAGTTAAATTATTTCGTTTTTAAAAAAAACAATGTTTTTGTTATGGCGTTTTCCTTTTTTTTCTTCGCCGGTATTATCTTCCTTTAAAAATGGTTATTTTCCACCGATTTAAATTTGCTTTTTCTGATTATTTTGGGAACAGGACGGATAAGGATGAACAGTTTTCTGTGGTTTTATTTTGAAATTTAAATTCAAATTTTTGTACGTATTGGAGTATAAGCTCCTACCTGTTCATTTTATTCCTCCTTTTCAATTTTTTACTGTTTCTCCTGTTTTTTTTTGTTTCTTTCCCTACAGCTTTGCAGCCTGTACCGTTTACCTTAAGGACCACTTTAAGGACCGTTTACAAACTTAACCTCCACGGACTTACCTTTACGGACCACTACAGACTCTACAGACTATCCACTCCACCGGATCATACAGCGCCCAAGTCCAGACAACGACGTCTCAACTTTTGACTACTGCTGCGAGTTGTACGTCCCGAATCTTCCCCAGATAAGTCCTTAACTTATTTTTGATATATATAAAATATTGAGTTGGACATTTTTACTGTATAACTAATATGTATTCGTATTTGTATCGAGAATATACGGTTTTTGTAAATTTATTATTGTGTGTCAAATAAATCCATTTGTCCCGAAATTTTGTTTGTTGATTCACCTTATCCCAATTGAGGTAATAAAAAATAGTGTAACTAAGGCCGAATTCACTACCTGAGCGGAGTCCCAAGGCCGGGTGTTTAGGTTGTGACAAATTTGGCGCCCTTGTTCTGCTATTTTTTTACTGATATTGGGGTTCTGTGACATCGAGATATGAAATTTCGTTGTTACTAAAACATTCAATATAAATTTTTATCTAATACGAATACTGCGAAATTTGCTTTTTGGAATATCTTTTTCAGGCAAATATAATTTTTTTATTCTGTTAATAGTTGATGTTTGGTTTTTCGGTTCTTCTAGTTTTTTTCTTTGTCAAGGTTAATTGCTTGTTGGCTTCTCAACACGTTTCGTGGTAATTAACTTTGAATTTTGTTTTTAAAATTGATTGTTCTTTCAGACTTTCAATAATTTTGTTCAAATATTTAACATACAGGATTATTCAAAAGTAATACTTTGAATAATTTTATTTTTTCTTTATTTACTTTTAAAATCAACTTAGTTATTTTTCTTAAATATACTTTAAGTAAAATTTATTTAGCTTTTTGGTTAGAAATTTTAATAAATTTTCATTCGAAAATAAAATGCAGGCAAATCATTTGAAGAATATGAACTTTCATATTAAATTAAAATCAGAGATGAAACTGTACCTGATACTGTTGAGGAAAAACGTAGGCTTCTTAATGGTTTATTGGCTCGTGAAAAAGCTAACCGTAGTGTTTCATTACCGATAAATACTTACACTTTTGAGAAAGATCATTTAGAGATTCTTAACACTATTAGAGATTTGAGTGAAGTAATAAATAATTTCAATGGAAATAAACGTGAACCTGTTTTTAGCAGAATAAATTCCAGGTTAACTCATTCAACTAATAGAATAAATAGATTAAATATTGACGCAGATGATGATCAACAAGTTCAAGTTAAAAATTCATTGAATAGGGATGTACTTTTACTTGAATCTGATTTTGATATGAAAACTACTTCTATTATTTCAGTTGATAGTGAAGAGTCACATAATAATCATGTTCCTCTTGCTTCGTCTTCTTTGTCTTCTCCTTCAGTCCCACAGTCTCGTCATGATCCAGTATACAAGCGGAATATTTCATTCTCTGGAAAGAATGAATCACTCCATCTTTTTTTCGAAAAGGTTGAATTACTTAGAGTTTCTAGAGGTATTTCTGATACCGAATTGTTTTTACATTCTTGTGAGTTCTTTCGAGGCAGTGCTTTTACCTGGTTTCTTAATAATCATAGTAGATTCAGTACTTGGTCTGATATTGTTGCTAAATTAAAAGCAAATTTTCTTCCGTATAGTTACGAAACAGATCTAGAATTAGAGATTTTAAATCGAACTATGGGTGAGAATGAACCCGTTACAATTTATATTTCTCCTATGATAGGTCTTTTTAATCGTTTAACGAATGTTGTAGATGAAAAATCTTGTGTTGCAAAGATTCGTAGAAATCTTTTACCATTTTTTGTTTCTGCTTTGGCATTACATAGTCCCAATACTGTTGATGAATTTACTGAGCTTTGTGAAAGAGTTGAAGAATCCAGAGTTTGGTCTGATCGTTAACGACCAACATTTTCGCAAAATTGTCTACTCGAACCTGATTTGGCTTGTCTTTATGTTTCACCAAACTCGTCTTCTAAGAGAAAAAATTCTGTTGATGTTTCCGTTTTGTCTTCTAGTTTATGTTGGAATTGTAATAGAACTGGTCATATTTTTACGAAATGTCGTTCTCCTAAGTCTATTTTTTGTTATAATTGTGGTGCGAAAAACACTACAATACCAAATTGTAGTTCTTGCAATCCAAAAAACGAGGTTCGGACTGGTCCTGTGAATCTGACGACAGTCTCCGGACCAACACAAACCACTTCGGAAGTAAAGTCAAAATTTGTCACAACCTAAACACCCGGCCTTGGGACTCCGCTCAGGTAGTGAATTCGGCCTTAGTTGCACTATTTTTTATTACCTCAATTGCGATAAGGTGAATCAACAAACAAAATTTCGGGACAAATGGATTTATTTGACACACAATAATCAATTTACAAAAACCGTATATTCTCGATACAAATACGAATAGATATTAATTATACAGTAAAAATGTCCAGCTCAATATTTCATATATATCAAAAATAAGTTAAGGACTTATCTTGGGAAGACTCGGGACGTACAGCTCGTAGCAGTAGTCAAAAGTTGAGACGTCGTTGTCTGGACTTGGACGCTGTATGATCCGGTGGAGTGGATAGTCTGTAGAGTCCGTAGCGGTCCGTAAAGGTAAGTCCGTGGAGGTTAAGTTTGTGAACGGTCCTTAAAGTGGTCCTTAAGGTAAACGGTACAGGCTGCAGAGCTGTAGGGAAAGAAATAAAAAAACAGGAGAAACAGTAGAAAGTTGAAAATTTAAAAGGAGGAAGAAAATGAACAGGTAGGAGCTTATACTCCAATACATACAAAAATTTGAATTTAATTTTCAAAATAAAACCACAGAAAACTGTTCATTCTTATCCGTCCTGTTCCCAAAATAATCAGAAAAAGCAAATTTAAATCGGTGGAAAATAACCATATAAAGAATCTGTTATAAATTCGATTCATAAAATAACTTAGGGCGCCACCAGATTTTTTTAAAGAAAGATAATACCGGCGAAGAAAAAAAAAGGAAAACGCCATAACAAAAACATTATTTTTTTTTAAAAACGAGATAATTTAACTAAATAGAAAAATCGAAATAGAATCATTTGTAAGCACACAATTACAATTTGAAAATATATAGATAACTTACCAGCGAAGAAAATTAAAAATCACTCACAAAATGATATGATTAAAAAGGAGAATACTGAATACTCCTCAGCGAAGAAATGAATCAAAAGAGCGAGTTCCCCTTCAATCGTAGATATTTCAACGATGACAAAAACGATTACCGATGTGTTCCTAATATTTGAAATAATAGGAATTGGAATTAGAGGTGGGAGTAGCCGACGAATAAGTAACACTCCCAAATAATTGATGAAAATAGTAACATGTCTCAGCGACATGTTACAGAGCATTGATGCATTACGCAAAATCAATTGATAAAAACTGATATGACGACGTATTTTGTCAGTAATATGTGTAGTAATAAGATAACTAAACGATCGAACCACTCTCCTACTTTCGAAATTGTCCAGACACCACTTGTAATATTTCGGGCATGAGAATATTATTCGTTCACAAGCACGTGATTATTAATGGGCATTATTTCATAAAATAAGGTGATAAATTGGGTCTGGTCAAATAAAAATAACACTGCATCATATATTGTCTGGGGGAAGAAATGTGCAGGAATTCAGAACAAGTTTTTAGAAAAAACTGTAAGAAAAACACAGAGTTGAAAAGATGTAGTCCTAGGGAACAGACCAACGCTCTGGTAACTGAACTGTAACATAAAATCGGGTTTATAAAATTAAGATTTACCTTTATTTAGTGAAGTAAGTGTTTGTAATAAGTTGAAGTTATGTAACAAAGACATAAAAAAGCATGATTTCTGGTCCTTCATTTTTTATAGAATTCCACCAAAACAGAGCATAATTTATGTTTAAAACTATTATTCAACTGTGCTTTTGAGCTGTTAAAAGTTGAAACTGCGTGTTTCCCAGCTTAATATAAACCCACGGACCAACTGAATGAAAGTTATAAGAAGTTTTCAGAGAAAAATTATCTGAATTAGCCGTTTTCGCCATAATTAAGCATTCGCCAACAAGTTATTCCAACGTGGCTCAGAATTTTAAAAGCAGTGTAGAATAATTTGGAAGTTTCCATATTTCTCATCTTCATAAATAAACATTATTGAATAATTGTAATAGAAACATATTCATATGAATTCCTATTTATAAACATTAGGAGTTAATTGTTACCAATGCAGCTCATTTTCGAATATCAACGTACCATAAAACACTTGTTATTTAAACCAGTTACAACAAGTGAGGTTTGTCCTCAGGAAGATAGCTGATCTTTCCCGTTAATATTGCCTAGATCTTACAATTTCAACGATTCAATAATGTGAGGAATAGCTTTGACGGCATAAATGGATATTTCTGGATATTTTGCTGATAATATTTCCCGGACATTTCTGAAACCACTACCAGTTTTGTTTTAATTGATTATTAGTGTGCTCAAAAACTAGAGTGACTTTCTTTTATCTGAGAATATTTTTTATTCTATCTATTCAAAGTAATGTCATTTTTGCCATCGCTTTCTCTATTTCAGGAAGCATATGTAATATCTTGAGTCCTTCTCCAGCGATGTGAACTTCATTTTCTTTATGATGGCACAATTTTGTTTTCTCTCGGGCTTTTTTTCAGTTGTGGAAACAAAGCCTTCTCAAAACATAGCGCACTCCTTTTGATGTTGGATATTCAGGCCGTTTTTAATGAAATGATTGGGTTTGTTTGCGACATCGTAACCTTATTTCCATATTCTGACAGCTTTGGCTATTTTCATTCAATACCATTGACGTCATTTAATTGTTTCTGAGCTATGCTCATGCGACGGTTATTTTGGTTAAAATTGAGCAAATACGTAACAAATTCCTTTATTACTATGCTTCGGCAACTCTCCATAATAACTATTTTCATAGCTTTATAGTTTTCATAGATTGTTGAGGAGCGTTCAGAGCTTGTACAACTCATAAGCAGCTCAAAGAGGATTCGCCATATTCACCATCGTATTCTTTGGTTCAATTTTTTGCCAGCAAAGAATCACCAAAATACGTATAGTCCGTTAGAAACAAACTAACAACATAACAAAAAAACTCGAAAATCGAATTTACACAGTCCGTGAAATTTTAGTAGGCATTAGAATTAGTGGTAAAAGATCAACTTTTTGCTCACATACAACAGATTGTTACTTAATCCAAAGATAACTGAGCTTGGCATTATTTCGGAGGCGGATCTACGACAGAAACCGTAATTAAAAGAATGTAAAGATTACCAGTACAAATGAAAATGGAGAAGCAACCTATTCATCCATTGTTTTTCGGTAAAGCGTCCTTCCAGAAAACAAGCTAGAGTTCTTTCATCGATAGAATATTCAAAAATACATGAATACATAGTAGGTAGGTATCGGATGAGCAATAGTCTAATTCAGAATTTCAAACAACCGCATATACATATATATCACCTCCAAAAAATTGTGGACCAATTGATTGATAGTCATACATTTATCGAAGTCAATAACACTCAAATCGAAAACAGAAGGCTAATAACACCAGCACATCGGTTAGTCATATCCATTGCCTGTTATAAAATCCCAAACCACATCCTAGAAGAAGAATGAAACATGGATATGGATACCTTAAAGTTTGTAACATGTCGCTGAGACATGTTTCAATTTTCATTCATTATTATGGAGCGTTACTTATTCGTCGGCTACTCCCACCTCTAATTCCAAATCCTTTTATTTCAAATATTAAGAACGCGTCGGCGATCGTTTTTACCATCGTAAAATATCTATTTAAACAACGATTCAGGTCGAATCGGGGCTTGTTCATTCTTCCCTGAGAAGCATTTCAGCATTCAGTTTCAAAATACTTTTGTGTGTGATATTAATTCTTCTGGCTGGTAAGTTCTCTATATATTTTCAAATTGTAATTGTGTGCTTACAAATCATTCTATTTCGATTTTTCTATTTAGTTGAAATATTTCGTTTTTTAATAAACAATATTTTTGTTATGGCGTTTCCAGTTTTTTTGCCTTAAAAATCTGGTGGCGTCCAAATTTTTTTTATGAAGCGAATTTATAACAGATTTTTCATGGTTATTTCTCACTGATTCAAATTTGCTTTTTCTGATTATTTTGGGAACAGGACGGATAAGAATGAACATATTTCTTTGGTTTTATTTTGAAAATTAAATTCAATTTTAATATGTATTGGAGTATAACCTCCTAACCTGTTCATTTTATTCCTCCTTTTCAATTTTCTACTGTTTCTCCTGTTTTTTTATTTCTTTCCCGACAGCTCTGCAGTCTTTATGGACCTTACGGACCCTACTGAAACTTAATGCTGAAATGCTTCTCAGCGAAGAATGAACAAGCCCCGATTCGACTTGAATCGTTGTTTAAATAGATATTCTACGATGGTAAAAACGATCGCCGAGGCGTTCTTAAGATTTGAAATAAAAGTATTTGGAATTAGAGGTGGGAGTAGCCGACAAATAAGCAACGCTCCAAAATAATTATTGAAAATAGAAACATATCTCAGCGACATGTTGCAAGTTGGCGTACCAGAAGTCGTATATTACCAGGTTTTGAGTTTTTGGAAGCAATTTTATATAAATACCTCCATTAGAAAACGTCTCTATACCAGATTCCTTTTCAATATCCCACGACAATATTTCCTACCGCCTATATCTTAATATAGATGGACTGAACTGCTCTAAGTGTAAATCCATAGGACACCAGGACAAAGAATGTTTCATTGGCAACCCAATTAAAGTTAACTCATTAATTCATCTAAATATAAAAGTTCATCCGTTGTCAATTCTTCCTACCCCCCCCCCCTTTATTCCTACAATTGTATCCTCCCTTAGGAATACACCTATTATTATTTCTACTAGGATAACCTACACTACACAGGTAACCATGCAAACATACCCCATGTCTTCATCTATCCTTACACCCACAACTACATAAACATCTATACGCCAGCCACTATATCTACATCAACATTGACATCTTAATGTTCCAAAGCAGAAATTCCTACTGTAGATATAAATATTACATCCTCAATTCCGAAAAAATCACTGTCCACATCTCCTGAAGTCGAAGGCAATTCATCAAATAGCATTTTTACACCAGCAAATAAAAAAGAATTATTAAGAAATCATCCAAAATTGCCACTGAAGAAATTTTAGATTCAACGGGAGCATTAAAAGTATTATTGAAAACCATAAACCCTCTTTAACGTCAACGACTTTCTAGAAAACACGTTACAAACTCAGAATCCCAAACTATAATCAGCAAAAATTACTGAAATGGGCCTTCTGAACTAAAGGACATATCAAATTTCATAAACGCAAATATTCAAAATAAAAGTTTAAAAACCAATATTACTAGACAGATGTTTGTAAATAGTTATCTTCATCGGAAGACGCCAACTATGAATGAAGCTCACAAATAAAGTAAAATGGACAAGACTCTTCTATTATACATAATTCGATTCATTGAAGCTTCTCATAAATGAACTTTGTATATGTTTCCAAGAAACACACTTTAGGCAGCAAAAAGAACCTCTCCCATTTTATCATGAAGAAAATAATAAGTGCAAAACGATTTAACAAATATAAAACTCAAATAAGTTTGAGAACATAGATAGACACAAAATACTCGTTAGTAGGTTTTTTCCCAACTCCTGTTTTCAACTTTTTGTGGAACATACGGCTGTTGTTTTTATTTTGTCCGGAAACTCACCGAAATGTGCTCGAATAGAATGAAAAATTAGTCTCGAAACAGGATAAAAACCGAGTGGAAAAGTTGTGTGACAGATTTGGTGCTTTTATTGGTAGACAAAGTTAAAAAAAAGTTGTGCGTCTGACAATGATACATTAGGAATGAGTAAAATGAAGTTTTCTGTGACTAAATGTTGATATAAAAGGTAGTAAAATTATAATAATGTTTGTTTGTGTCTTCAAGAGTAAAATTCCGAGTGCGTCACCCAAACATAGTATTTTGTTAGTAGATAGAGAGATTTTCAAGACACTTCCCTCTTTCGATTCAGTGAAATTTGATTTCGCGGCTCCACGGATATCCATCAACGGAAAATGTGAATTCTCAATATGTACCTAATAGAATGCAATAGAATGGAATATAATTTATCGATCTGGCAAAATCAAATAATGACATAAGACAGGTCAAATATGAACAAATTAAAATGATAGAGTTCACCTTAGAATATTAGAATTATGCAATATTTTAAGTATATGTTACAGATTAGACATAATTCAACGAGTATCTACAAAATATTCTTCACCGAATGTAGACACATGCCAATGAGATAATTTTTAGTTTTCTCTTAAAACTTATAAACTAAGGCAATATATTTGAAACATCGTGGGACGCCACTATAAAGTTTGATTCCTATTACTACAAGTAATTCCATAAATAATCGCTATACTATAAAGCTCATCCACAGAACTAGAAGTACCACATATTTGTGATAAGAAACAAGAACCCGATTTCCTTGAAGAATTGGAAATTAGAAGTCTTAAGAAACTACAGATAACCCACAGATAGATGATACACTGATTGTGGCGCCATATGAAGAGCCTGTTGGTTAAACAATTGAGTGATATTCAAATTTACTGTATTTTAATTATTTTATATCAAAATAACCATTTATAGTCCATCATTTGACATTTCATTCAATTTAACTGAATAATGATTAGATGTTGAGTTAAATAAAATGAATTACCAAATGATGGTTAATTAAATTGGAAAAAATGAAACAGTAATCATATAAACAGTTTATTTATTTTGGTATAAAAATACACAACAAATAATTTCTTTCACAAAGTACTTTTCTTAACAAGCAGAATGAAAATAAATATACTATAATGTAAAAACAATGCAATAATTAAAAAATAATTTGAGTAACATACATTCTAGATTGGAATATCATTAGATTTTTAAATGATGCTAAATCAAGATAAAAGTAGAAAACTATGTATGATAATGAAATTGACTGTCTCGACCCTTACTTCGTGGAATATGCTCATATTAGTGTTTTTAAATGAAACTCACGGTCTCTAGTTAATTCCACAATATAATAAAAGTTATTGAAAATTCTAAAAAATTGACAATTGTTTCGATAAATCAATATCATCGTCAGAATGACAGAAGTTACATTTCATTTTATGCCTACCTGATGTTTAGTAGTAATTTTTGGCTAGACCAAGAAGTAACCTAACTTGTGATTGGCTCAATATATGTTTATAGAAAAAAGGAGAAGATGTGATATTACAAATATTGAAGCTTAGATATTATTAGCCCTATGGTGATATCCTGGATATCAGTTCTCCAATTAAGATCAGTATAACTGTGCAATGATATGGAAAACCAGGAAAACTATATCTGCTGATCTTTACAATTATCACTACAGAAGACAGTTTATTAGTGGAGAACTCCCTAGATTTAACTGTTCATTGACAACTTCATATTGTGGGTTTCTTAAATGTCTTCTAATTTCCAGTTCTTCAATGAAATCCAGTTCTTGTTTCTTTTCACAAATATATCCTAAACAAGCTGATGAAATTAAAACTTATAAAACCATCACATATGCAGGAAATATTTCTAATAATATTTCAAAGATAATATCTTCAGCAACGAATACAAAAATTTTTTTTAAAACAGAAAGTAACGTTAGTACGAAATTGTTAAATGTAAAAACAAAAATACCACTATTAAAGAAGTCAGGTATACATAAACTCAATTGTCCAGAATATAATGCTGTCTATTTGGGTCAGACCCTTAGGAATTTTGAAATACGATACTGTGAGCACTTACGAGCATACAGATTAAAACAACCAGATAAATCCCACTACGCAAAACATCTACTTGACACCAATCATTCATTGACACCTAACACAGAACTAGAAGTGCTGCATATTTGTGAAAAGGAACAAGAACTGGATTTACTTGAAGAACTGGGAATTAGAAGACATTTAAGAAACCCACATTATGAAGTTGTCAATGAACAGTTAAATCTAATAAACTGTCTTCTTAAGTGATAATTGTAAAGATCAGCAGATATAGTTTTCCTGGTTTTCTATATCATTGCACAGTTATACTGATCTTAATTGGAAAAATTATATCCAGGATATCACCATAGGGCTAATAATATCTAAGCATCAATATTTGTAATATCACATCTTCTTCTTTTTTCTATAAACATATATTAAGCCAATCACAAGTTAGGTTACTTCTCGGTCTAGCCAAAAATAACTACTAAACATCAGGTAGGCATGAAATGAAATGTAACTTCTGTCATTCTGACGATGATATTGATTTATCGAAACAATTGTCAATTTTTTAGAATTTTCAATAACTTTTATTATATTGTGGAATTAACTAGAGACCGTGAGTTTCATTTAAAAACACTAATATTTATGATAAGTTTATATTAGTTCATTTATTTATTATTACACTCGTATAAACACACAGAGCTGGACAAACTACTGGAGTATAACTGCTACTTACTTAATCAAAAAAAGTGTTAGTGCTGTGTAGTTAACCACTATTTTTGGCAACTTTCTGTGAAAGAAAACATTTGAGTATAATTACTGTGAATGTTAGAACAAAAGTAGTTACAGGAAAAGTTGTTAAATACTGCCCAGCTCTGTAAATACAAGGTGCCAAAAGTAATTACATATAAGAGTGCTAAACAGCACTTGTGACTGTACAAAATTTAAAATAATATATCCAACATTTCATTTCCATTTAAAACACATCTTTATTTCTTTAGTCAAAGTATTAAATAGGTTTATTTCACAAGCTTAAACCTAGTATATTGCATATTTGTATATTTCTACATTTAAAAGCATTCTGTTCTTATGAAACCATCGCATAAGGCAGTTTAAGTTACTCTGCAGCTCCTGGCAGTACATGATTGTTAAAATATTTCTTAAGGGTTCTTAAAAGTCCCACCGTCTCGTGGAAATCCTTTCTCGTTTCTGATTGTGGTTCTACAAGTAAACACACAAAATAACAACAATAAATAGGTAAACACACAAATATGTTTGAAAATAAATTTATATTAACAAAAGAAAACAAAATGCGCTTACTATTGAAATAATAAGTTTACACATGTTTTTGTACTAAGCCAAAAAATATCAAAAATGTTTGCATGTATAAATTTTTTTGCTTTTTTTATGAGTTCTTGATTTTTTTTGTTTTTTAATTATTTTTTGATTTATTGTTTTTTTTTGTCTTTATTGGATATTTTGTATTTTTGGTTACTGCTAGACCAAATACTTAGAGGTAATACCTCAACAAAAGTTAATACTTTCTAGTACTAGTATTTTCATTTCCCATAAATTGTCATACCATGGGCTATATATGAAAATCGGCAAGGGGTCCAACCTTCCATGCCATAGCTGGTTTAGGGAATAGCGATAACATAAAATAAATCCCAGATTATTATTTTTTCAATGGGTACATTTTAAAATGGAATTGTCTGAGTATGGTGTACACACTAGATATAAATTGAGTGAATGAAAAGACGAGTACTGAGTGTGTTTTATTAAAATTCCAACTAAACACTTTCAGCCATTAGGCCATTCTCAAAGCTGTCGACAACAGGTATCAAAAAACATCAAACCCTGTAACTGCTACATACAATGAAATAAAATGTTTGATGTTACATCATTATTTAAGTAAAATTTCTTAAAATTACCCTATAAAGAGGGAATACACACATATTATTCAGTTGATAATTTCAAATTAGACGCTTCGTTATGTGAATTACAATTGTACACCCTCTTTATAGGGTAATTTCAACAAATTTTACTTAAATAATGATGTAACATCAAACATTTTATTTCATTGTATGTAGCAGTTACAGGGTTTGATGTTTTTTGACACCTGTTGTATGTTTTTTTCTTGACGACAGCTTTGATAATGGCCAAAAGGCTGAAAGCGCTTAGCTGAAATTTTAATAAAATTACACACTCAGTACTCGTATTTTCATTCACTCAATTTATATTTTAAAATGTCCAAAATTATAGCATGCTATATTGAATACAATGAAACTTACCATCAATTTTTGTTAATTTCTACTCATATGAGAAGGCAAATCAAACTGTCTTAATAACCTCCCTTCGTCTTTCTCAAATCTAAAGAAACGCTGTTTTTGAAAATGAAGAGAACATGTCATCCATCGCTTCCTCGTCGACAAATTTAATGATTTATTACCACTGCGTTTTAGCCATATTAATTCTATCTTCCTGGGTTGGAGGAACAAAACTGTAAAAAGAAATATTTACTTTAGTAATTAAGCAATTTTCAGTTTAGCTAATGTAAAAAACAACCATGATCTCTAAAGTTGGCGACTAAATTAGTAAAAATTCTGTGTTTTATAAAAATAAAGATAATGGTTGTTAATTGAAAAAGAAAAAATGCTCAAATTTTTTTAATAAAACTTACCGAGTACACTACTTATTAGACTCCGTCAGAATACACTTTGACATTGTCTCATCAATTAATAACATTAAAACAACGGAAGATCGGATAAATATTACACTATAACAATTAAATAATACACTAAAATACCGAAATCTTATAATAACCTCAACACTTGAACTAAGAAACGATTACACTATAACAGAGAACCTCTGGGGACGAGCAATATGACATCGCGCATACGCAGTAATAAAAATCAATAAAATTTGATTACTAACGACGTTATAGTTTTCGTTAATTTTTTGGAATTATCAAGCGATTTTAGTTACTCGATAGGCTCTATACATGGCACGGTCTGCAGTATCCCTGTAATAAACCCACAATATGAAGTCGTCAATGAACAGATGAATCTAGGGAGTTCTCCATTATTAAACTGTCTTCTTGAGTGATCATTGTAAAGATCCGCAGATATAGTTTTCCTGGTTTTCTATATCATTGCACAGTTATACTGATCTTAAATGGGAAAAAGATATTCAGAGATAGGGCTAATAATATCTAAGCTTTGATATTTGTAATAGTATATCTTCTTCTTTTTTCTATTAATATGTATTAAGTCAATCACAAGGAAGATCACTTCTTGGTCTAGCCAAAAATAATGATTAAACATCAGGTACTTAGGCATCAAATGAAATGTAAGTTGTCATTCTGACGATGATATTTAGTATCGAAACAATTGTCAAATTTCTCATAATTTTTAACATTTTATCAATATATTGTGGAATTATCTGGAAACAGCTAGTTTCAATTGAAACAGTAATATGATTATAAATATAACTAAAAATATAAGAAATATAAATACTTACGTATTAACAAATCCTGAGATATAAATTTCGATGTCAAAGTACTGTTACGAAACAGCACACTGGTATAGTCCCTAAAACCGACTCTGTCTAAGCCAGGTATAAAAGTTAAAATTATGGCGGATACGCACTGTTTTTTATAACTGTTTACGAGTTACGACTATCTTATGTAAACATTGGTTTTGTGACCAAAGTTATCTAGAAAAGGCCAGAACCATTTGTTTTTGTGTAAGCCCCAGTCCGGAATTCACTAGTAAAAATGGCTTTAATATATAAGGGACTGATCAGGACGAGTCAGTTTAGTTGATAAAGTGAAATAAATACACCGAAATAGCAAACAGTAAATATAAATTAGTTAAGTGTTCATATAAATTAGTTTAAGTGAGTATACTGAGTATATATAAATTAAGTGTTAGTGAGTAAGTGTTTAAATAAATTAGTAAGTAGCCATACCGTGTGTTTGAAATTTATCCCAATCGTTTATTGTTTAAATAAATTAGAATAACATTACATTGGTGTCAGGTGTGGGGTAATATAGATAAATTGCTACGTAAAAATGGCCAAGAGACTATGTGATCTGAAAGTCACGTAATTAGAAGATCGTGAGTTGGAAACATCCGGAAAAGTGAATTAGTATAAAGACTTAAAGTGGCACTGGAAAATGACGGCTTTGATCCAGAAACTGTTTTATTTAATGACTAGGCTTCCACCCTAATCTCGTCAATTTCTGCTAACATGGACGAGAAGATTTCTGCCATGGAAGAGAACATTTCTGCTAATGTTTCTGCTAACATAGACGAGAAGATTTCTACTATGAAGAATAATGTTTCGGCTAACATGGACGAGAAGATTTCTGCATTGAAGAACGATATATCTGCCGATATCTTATTAATGAACAACGACATTGCCGCTGACTTTGAAATGAAATTTCGTCTCTAAAATATGAAATTGAGAATAAAATGTGAACGATGGACGAGAAAATCGGGAATAAGATTACAACGATGGACGAGAAGATTTAGAATAAGATGATAACGATGGACGAGAGAATCAAGGAGTTGGAAAAAAAGATGGCAGATATAAGGACTCAAGACACGCCAATTGAAGAAAAGAAGACCGAGCAAACAAAACCTTGCAAGCCAGAAACACACCCTAAGTTAGAAGACATTGGTAGTTTTACCCGAGTCAAGGCCCCAACGTTCGATGGAAAGATGTCGTGGACCAATTATGTAAAACAGTTTGAAGCAGCCGCTAGAGTGAATAATTGGTCCGACAAGGAGAAAGCAGTGAACTTAACTATCGCGCTTCGGGGAGATGCCTCAGATGTACTTCAGACGATACCTCTGGAAGAAACGGACGATTTCGAGCAGCTGAAGAAGAGGTTGGACATGCGGTACGGTCACGAACATCTAGAACATTTGTACCAGTCCCAGCTGAAGAAACGAAGGCAAAAACGTGACGAAGACCTTCAAGAGTATGAATTGGATATTGCCCGACTTGTTCGATTTGCTTATCCGTCAGCACCAGAGAACATGATGGAATGTCTGGGCATCCAGGCCTTTATTGATGGCTTACGTGACCCCGATATGCAGAGGACGCTTTGTTTAGCCCATCCCAAAACATTAGTTGACGCATTGACAGTTGCTCTTGAATATGAAGCAGCAACAAAGGCTTCAGGATATAACAAAATTAGGACCATCCAAGAAGAAGGTGACGAAGACAGATTTGACCAGTTCGTCAGTTTAATAAAAAGTATGATAGACAAGAAGCCAAGAAAGATCAGATGCTGGGATTGTGGCGAGCTAGGGCATGTACGTAGTTCGTCTAAGCGCCCCAAAACTCCTGCAAACCAAGAACCTCAGTCACAGGAAAACTAGAACGGGTCGGCTACGAGGGGACAGCACCCACCCATGATCGTTCCAAAAACCCTCTCATACTGATAGCTTCTCTCAGATGTCGTAACGACAGTGTATATGTGGATGGCGAAGTAAATGGCAAGAAATATGCTCTGCTGGTTGACACTGGAGCAACTAGGACCATTATACGACCAGAAATAATAAACTCCAAGAAGAAGCTTTTACCAACGAGACTGCGACTGCGGACCGCCACAGGTGAGAGTGCCAGCGTTCACGGTGAGACACAAATCCAATTGGGAATTGGCGCAGAAAAGTTCACGCATACGGTAATCGTAGCTGACATTGAAGAAGACGTGATTCTGGGAATGGACGTAATGAATGTACATGGTTTCCAATTAAACTTAAGAAACAGAACCATTATAGTGGGTTCCGAGGAGGTATTCCTGCATTCACATGAAGGCAGCGCGGTGTTGGCAGCTGTACTGGAAGATACCGTTCTACCTGCTTGAAGCGAAACCATGATAGTAGCACGGCTACAGGGAATCATGGAGGAAGGTACACCGGTGATGATGGAGCCAAGGAACCACGACGAAGAAGTTGGCAATGGAGTACTAATTGGAAAAGGATTGGTTACGTCGGCGAAAGAGATCCCAGTACGTGTGATAAACGTGAATGATTACCCAGTCACCATCAAGAAGGAAACTAGAATTGGATCCTGCGTACCAGTGACATCTATAGTTCGCCAAACAACGACCATTGAGAATTCTAATGCCAGATTCGAACAGATGTTATCAGTAGCTGGTCAATATTTGGATCGAGCTGAAAAAAAGAAAATGAGAGTATCGAGACTTATTCGTACCAAAAAGGAGGAAAGACTGGCAGAACATCAGCAGTCAAACACAAAATCGATACTGGTAATGCTAAGCCAATTAGACAATCAGCTCGAAGACCTCCACGAGCGAAGAGAGAGGAAGCTGCAAGAATAATTCGAGAGATGGCAGAAGAAAAAGTGATAGAACCATCTACTAGTCCATGGCTGTCTCCAGTTGTGCTCGTCAAGAAAAAGGATGGAACTACGAGATTCTGCGTGGATTATCGCCAGCTTAACAACATGACGAAGCAAGACAGTTATCCTCTGCCTCGAATTGACGATACGCTAGACACTTTGGCCGGCAGCAAACTGTTTTCCACCTTGGACCTGAAGTCTGGTTATTGGCAAGTGGAAATGGACCCAGAAGATAAAGAGAAGACTGCTTTTACCACCGGATCTGGATTATGGCAATTCAACGTCATGCCATTCGGGCTCTGTAATGCGCCTGCGACATTTGAAAGACTTATGGAAAATGTCTTGAGAGGGTTGTCTTGGAAGACATGCCTGGTCTATTTGGACGACATCGTAGTACTGGGGAAGAGATTTGACGAACATCTGAAGAATTTGGAAGACGTATTCAAACGACTCCAAGCTGCCCAGTTCATGTTAAACCCGAAGAAATGTCAGCTGTTCCAAAACCGAGTCAACTATCTAGGTCATATAGTGAGCAATGAAGGAGTGGCGGTGGATCCAGAGAAAATTGCTTCCATTTAGCAATGGCCGCAACCAACCGACAAACATCAAATTAGGAGTTTCCTTGTACTTTGCACGTATTATAGAAGATTTATCAGGAAGTTAGGAGATATTGCCAAGCCTCTAACGCGACTTACAGAAGAAGCAAGAACTTTCCAATGGGACGAAGACTGTCAAACGGCTTTTGAAACTTTGAAGAGGCATTTAACCTCGGCACCGATATTAGGATATCCATTACCAGAGGGAGACTTTATTCTTGACACTGACGCAAGCAACGTAGGAATTGGTGGAGTGCTCTCACAGATCCAAGGAGGGCAAGAAACAGTGCTGGGATA
Source organism: Galeruca laticollis (assembly GCA_963921935.1). NCBI lineage: Eukaryota > Metazoa > Arthropoda > Insecta > Coleoptera > Chrysomelidae > Galeruca > Galeruca laticollis. Next base: position 4,626,486 of record OY998177.1, read on the forward strand.
TTTCGGTAAAGTCCTCTCCAAACCAGAACGAAACTACTGCGTCACAAGAAGAGAACTTTTGGCAGTAGGGAAATCCGTGAAACACTTTTACCAGTATCTCTATGGTAGGAAGTTTTTAATCCGGACTGATCATGCAGCACTCAAGTGGTTGATGCAGTTCAAGAATCCCGAGGGCCAGATCGCTAGATGGATTGAACGACTTCAAGAATATGATTTAAACATTCAACATCGAGCTTGTGTGAGTCACCGAAATGCCGACTCCCTGTCCAGACGGCCGTGCCCAACAGACTGCTCTCACTGCAACAAGGTGGAATCTAGGGAAGCTGCAGTTTCAAGAACTACTGTAGTCAACGAGAAATGGTCACCCACCAGGATCAGAGAAGATCAGGAGAATGATCCTCACCTGAAGATGATCCGGCAATGGGAGAAAGAAAATCGGCGACCTACCTGGCAAGAAGTGTCAAAGTTTTCATCGAAACTCAAGGCATATTGGGCTCAGTGGAACTCTCTTGTCCTGGAAGAAGGGCTGTTGAAAAGAGTCCTTGGAAACGATGATGGTTCTGGGATGAGGAGACAGCTAGTTATCCCGAGGAGAAGGTAGGTCATATGGGAGTGAAGAAAACCCTTCAGCGAGTCCGTGAAAGGTTTTATTGGATGAACAGCTCCGACGATATGAAGGACTGGTGTAAGAAATGTACGACTTGTGCTACGAGTAATGGACCACATCGCAAGAGAAAGGCACCCATGAAACAGTACAATTTTGGGAGCCCTTTCGAAAGGATTGCTTTAGATATCGCTGGACCATTTCCGACGACAGAAAATGGTAGCAAGTACATACTGGTTGTAATGGATTATTTCACAAAGTGGGTGGAAATCTACGCTATCCCGAACCAAGAGGCCACAACTGTCGCGGATGTATTGGTGAAAGAATTCATCAGCCGATATGGAGTGCCCTTGGAAGTCCACAGTGGCTAGGGAAAAAAATTCGTAAGCCATCTATTCCAGGAGATTTGTGACAAGCTGGGAATGAAGAAGACCAGGACAACAGCTTTACATCTACAGTCAGATGGAATGGTCGAAAGAATGAATAGGACTATTGGAAAATACCTGGCCAAAGTAGTTTCCAGACATCAGAGAGATTGGGACCAGTATCTATCCCTATTCGCATTGGCTTATCGATCTGCCGTCAATGAGTCCACGGGTAAAACACCGGCGAAAATCCTGTTTAGACGTGAAATGAGGCTTCCTTGTGACCTGGAATTTGGCTGCCGGCCTGGAGAAGATCTAGTAGGCGAAGACTACGCGATCCAATTGAGAAGAAGGCTGGACGATATTCATGAATTAGTTCGAACAAATCTTCAAGTTGTCAGCGACAGAATGAAAAGTCGGTACGTCACGCAGGCCACAGAAGGCGGTTTTCAAGAAGGGGACAAAGTATGGTTACACAACCCGACGAGGAGAAAAGGATTTTCCCAAAATTACAAAAATCATGGGAAGGTCCATACTTAATCAGGAAAAGGATCAATGATGTTATATATCGCATAAGCAAGATCCCCAACGGAAAACCAAAAGTAGTTCACCAAAACCGACTGGCGCCATTCGAAGGAGACCATGACCTGGAGGAAGGAGTAAACCTTATTCGAGATGTTTCTGATCCTAACTTCGAGGAATTTATGTGCAAGTATCGTACCGGGAAAGCTAGATATGGAGTCACTTCGGAACATCAACAAGATCTGTTCACTCTCCCGGAAGATTATTCACTGGCATACAACATCCCCGCCCGTATCAAGAACGCACGAGGTTGGCAACCGTCTTTCGAAAGAAGTTCGGGCAATTGGAAAAACTTGAAGACCAGATTCCAGCCCCTGGTAAGACACTGAAACTGAAACATAATTCGCGGTACGTCTTCTACGTGGTAACTAAAAATGAATTCCAAGATCGATCTACCTACCGCGATGTGTGGGAAGCACTTCGAAACCTCCGAGACCATGTGTTGGAATCCAACGTGAAGAAACTGGCTATGCCTAAGATAGCGAGTAACCAGTTGGATTGGCGAATCATCAGGAACATCGTAGAGATTATCTTTCAAGATACCGGTGTCCAGATATTAATTTGCAGCTACAACCCCCGTTATTAGTATCCGATGAAGACGGTGCCCTGCTATTTCCATAAGATCGGAAAGTGTAGAAATGGGGCCAGTTGCCGATTCAAACATCCAGTCTCGGCTACACAAAAGTTCCAGGAGGAACTTCCATTTAAGGAGGGGGTAATGTTACGAAACAGCACACTGGTATAGTCCCTAAAACCGACTCTGTCTAAGCCAGGTATAAAAGTTAAAATTATGGCGGATACGCACTGTTTTTTATAACTGTTCACGAGTTACGACTATCTTATGTAAACATTGTTTTTGTGACCAGAATTATCTAGAAAAGGCCAGAACCAATTGTTTTTGTGTAAGCCCCAGTCCGGAATTTACTAGTAAAAATGGCTTTAATATATTAGGGACTGATCAGGAAGAGTCAGTTCAGTTGATAAAGTGATATCGTGAAATAAATACACCGAAATAGCAAACAGTAAATATAAATTAGTTAAGTGTTCATACAAATTAGTTTAAGTGAATATACTGAGTATATATAAATTAAGTGTTAGTGAGTAAGTGTTTAAATAAATTAGTAAGTAGCCATACCGTGTGTTTACAATTTATCCCACCCGTTTACTGTTTAAATAAATTAGAATAACATTACAGTACATATTTTCGCCTATGTACTTGTATCACATTTCGTGAATCATTTTAGGAACCCTGGTAGAAATATTGAGCTCTAAAGAGAGGAAAGGAGGTCCACATTCGTCCATCATGGAGTAATAAACATTTTTTTTCCATTATATATAATTTGGAAATGCGTAAATATTTATAAATATACTTAACCTCATAAATGACTCATCCTAAAAAAACAATTAAAGTTCATTTTTCGTTGTAATTTAGTATAAGTTAGATAAGATATTTATTAAAAAAGAAAGTGAATTAACTTACCTAACAATAGTTCATAAATATTTTGAATCATATTTCTACTCAAATATGATTTTCTTCAAGGTTATATCACTCCAAAGATCAAATATTTTTCCTGTAATAATATTAATATTTATTCTCATGAAAATAAATTAATAAACTTTTCTGTTGTGATTTGTTGGACGTATTTAGAATTTTATTTCTGTATTCAATAAATATCACATATTGCAAGTGATATAAATGACAGACCTGTATTGAGCTGGCGCTGGGCAAAAATAATATAACAAATACAATAAATAAAACATTAAATAATTCAATTCAATAGCATAAAGTACAAGGTAAAATTATTGTTACAATTAAATTTAAAAAAAAATTAAGTAAAATTAACAATTTAAACCGAGTTTCAAAGAAGTATATAGCCGTTGTTATGTAGAAAATGAACATAAATACAACTATTGACACACATCTACTTTCGTGAAGCAGTATTATTAATTTTTCCAATTCCATTAAAAAATGATAACACAGATTTGCCATAACGTTTATTTTATTGTAGACATTGAAATAAAACGTACTGCTAGCTTTCACGCAACTGTAATTAATACTATTGAACAGCATGCACTTGTATAAAGTCGCTCTAATATCCTCATTATTGTAATTTCATCTAACTGACTTTCTCGATACCTTTAATCCATAATCCCGTTTGTCGATTAATATGGCCGATTACCCCGGCCTTTAGAAATCGCGAAGTTCAATTGTTTGTCAAAAAGTAAGCTGCTATCTAAGTAGACCTCTTATTCGCGTCTCGATAGATGCTAAATGGAAAATCGCAGAAAATAGAGAGATTTTGAATGCATCTCTCGTTTAGCGCCCACAATGAAGGTGGCGGTATTTAGCCAGATTAAAGAGCTTCGGGGTTATTACAAGGTCATAGTCTAAGAGCTGGCGAATTGTTTCCGGCATATCGGAGAGCTTAGAATTTGTAAAAACAAGTCTTTATATAACTTTGTCCGTGATATGTGTGCGAGTGTGTTTGACACAGAGATGTATTGAATTTATTTGTTAATGTATAAAGCAAATGGATCGCATTAGATTGTTTTTTTAGGATTTCGCTATACTGCTGTTGGTAAATTTTGTGGGGTAGATTCTTATTAATTAATGGATACGTTCTAATGATACTTCGTGCAACTCTAATGATTTGTTATTGATAAAGCAAGGGTACTTTCAGTAATACTTATAGATAAAGCTATAGGTTTACACTATAGAAATTTATGTGCATTACTTTCAATAATTCAACATTTCAATAAAGTTGCCAGACTTTGAAGTAGTATGAATATTGAGAAATTGTAAAACGATGAGGTTATGTGGGTAGTTATTATCATAAAAATATTTGGCTGTTAATTATAGTTTAAGTTAATGAATACAATAAATATATAGGTATATGTACATATTTGAGGCCTAAAACTGTTCCAGTCATCCCAAATTTCAATCATGATTATATATGAGGCGGTAAAAGGTGTAAGTGCAACTTACACCACTTTTACTTCCAACGCTTCCTTATCGATGTTAGTGCAGTCTGTGATGCCCATTTATTATAATCATGGAAAACATTGCTGAATGTAAAATTTATGATTCATCAAGTGAGCCTAGTGAATTCCAAAACTCTGGCAGTGATTGGCAAACTTCTGATCAAGAAAATATTGCCGGTAAGTAAATTAAATTATAATTTCAATTCTTCAAAAGTATAACCTAATCTCACAAAGTTTCTTCAAATTCGCAGTATGGCGATATTACTTTTCCGCCCAACCATATCTAATATGTGAGAAAAGTATTGGTTTACCTCAAATAAAGTTGGAATCTTGGATTTTGTTGAGTTATTTTTTCGTTTTTCAGCAAGAATAACACAAAAAAATGCTTTTTAGAGAAAAAATTCTGTGTGTATGTCGTTGTCGTCGGCCACTCTTTGTAACATGCTTCGTTAGCACGATACAGCCTCCGTAGTGCAACAAGTCACCAATTTTATGATTGAATCTTATTCAGAAAGTCTCACATATAAACCCTATTGTTTTTAAGCTCACCAGAGCTAGTACAACGGGTGCTAAGATACTTGAAGTACCACATTTTTGATCATTTTTGGAGAAATTTCGGGTTGTTAGCACGACACAGCCTCCGGAGTACAAGTGATCAATTTCATAATTGGATATTCTTCAGGGTCTCACAGATAAAACACATTGATTTGCAGCTCACCAGAACGTGTAGAACGGATCCAATAAGTCCAGAAATACTGAATTTTTTGGAGAAATTCAGGCTTGTTAGAACGATACAGCCTCCGAAGTGTATATATTAGACAATTTTATGATAGGATATTACTCAGGGCGTCTCACAGATGCGGAGAAGTTAGTTAATACCCTTGAAACCGTTTATTTTTTATTCAGTACCAAACTTCTTGAGAAGAATAAAAACTTCAGACAGCTTACCGTATTCAGCACTTCGCAAATTTGCTTTTTCACTTAGCCCCTATGTTAATGACCTACTTTTTCCATTTCAGAAAGTGGTAACGAACATGAAGGGCCCACTTTTAAGGGGAGTAAAACTATACCAAGCAAGTCTTATGCAAACAACTGCTTATGAAAAAAAATGTTTTGACAAGATACCTGAGGAGGCAAGGAAACATATTTCTGAGACATCTTGGCAGTTAGGCTCATTTACTGCACAAAACTCCTTTTTCTGTGGTCTTGTGAATAGTAAACCACAAAACAGACGTAACATAAACATTCACGATATCCGAATTCCGTCATCAACAGTCTCTTAATACACACTACAGAAGAAACAGTCAACGTTTTTAAGAAATTCTTTCTTCAGACATTCCAAATAACTTATGACCGGATGAGCAGGGCTTTGAAAAATAGGATCTGTTAGGCGAGGGTGTAGTGTTCCAACAAAAAAAAAATTTAAGATGTGCGCATGCAATCTACAATCATATCGAAGAATGTTTTGAATCACATTATACGGGCTAAGAATCAAAACCGTGAATATGTGCCATTTGATCTTAACGTGAGAAACTGTATAGAGAACACTGTACAGAAAAGAATATTGACCCTATTTCCGTCGACATCTATTGTAGGACCTTCAATACAGAATTCAATCTTCATTCTCACGACCCTTGTACCGATAAATGCAGTGAGTGTAATCCACGTCAAATTTAAAAGAAGTACCTTGACCGATAAACAGAGCTTCGAATTTTGGAATCCCAGCATGAACTTCATCTACGCAAAGCAACGTTGGCACGAACCTCTATGAATGATGATGCAGAAAAATCAAAGACTGACCCTTCATCGTACTACTCAACTTTTGATCTTTAAAAGGCTCTAGCTTACCCTAAACTTACCACACCACTAGCTTATTATAAGGGCAACATTTATGTATACAATTTTGGGTGTCATGAGTTAAAAAGTGGCTTAAGTTTAATGTACGGCTGGGATGAAACAGTGGCTTCGAGGGGCTCACAAGCAATTATTTCCTCTCTAACAAAACATATTGAGGCCCGTTCATCTGAAGCTGAGCATATTGTATCCTACGGTGACACATGTACCGGTGAGAATATAAACTGGAATTGTGCCCTCTCCATGCTAAAACTGGTTATCAGCGACGACAACCAGATAAAAACGTATGATCACAAGTTTATTGTTAGTTGTCAAGCGTATTTACCTAATGATTCTGACTTTGATTCTAAAATACCCTATAGTGAAGGCAAACCAATCAATGTACCGAATGACTGGTACACAGTCATAACGCAATCAATAAGAAACAAAGAGTTTCACATGACAAAGACTTTTTAAGAACAGGAAACCTCACTAATGCTATTAGTAGAAGGAAAAAAATGTAGAGGGTCAAAAATTTTCATGAATAAAGATCCAGTGGATCCGATGCAAATCAGAAGAACCATCTACTTTATATTGGGAATAAACTTTAAATGCGGACATTCTCAGTTATACTGGTGACACTGGTAAGGAAGGAAGACCGAAATTATTAAAAAATATTAAACAAAGACCTGTACGATGGACCAAGACCTGTAACGGCAGTAAAGAAACAGGAAATTGTAGGGCTACTGCCATTCATATCACCAATATATCATAATTACTTTAATAATCTTCTCACAGTTCCTGATAGAACAGTTGAAGATATTGGGCCATTATCAGACTATGAGGAAGACAAGGAGTTGTAATACCTTACGTTGCTTTGGATGATTTTTTTTTGACAATATAACATAAGAACACTAACTAATATACTTTCATCTCATTAATCGTATTAAAATATTTTGTGGTGTAACTCACATATACATCACTTTTCACTACAGGACATCTACTTCATGTTATAATCCTTGAAGGGAAATGGTGTATATCTCGTTTAGACTCTTGGAAACCCACATAAAAATTTGGTATAACATTTGAATTTTCAAATTGATATTAAATTGACTTACACCCCTCTTCCTTTCACTGCCTCATATAAATGTGTATTTCATGATCATACCGTTGGCATCATATGAAAGTTGCATAAATTTAACTAGACGATAATAGTATATTGTAAAACAAGTGTCACAATGACTCATTTTGTAGTACGAGTGCAGTTTGCGTAACGAAACGTGAAGCGGTGAGTTACGCAAAGCACGAGTACTACAAAATGTCATTGTGATAAGAGTTTCACATTCTATTTTTTATAATGAACTTGCAAAAATGTTTTTCATGAAAATATAATTACATTAGGTATTTTTGAGCTTCTTTATTTATGTTGGTAACCCTGAATATACAAGTGACAGTTGACAGAAGTTTTAAATTTGAATGTTCATTAAGTTACTAAGTCATTGTTTGGAATTTATGAATATGGAACTGAACAGCAAATTATCATGCACTCCACCAGAATTTCGTAATATTAATGTTATTGCAGTTAATGATTTACAGCCTGAAAAATCGAAACAAAAATATGTATATGGTATTTATGTTTTGATTTGCTTCCATTTACGTTCATAACTCTTTCATTTGTTCCGCACGTGACAAAATTGCAATGCTGAAAAATTAGAAATTGATGATTGACATTACAAATCATGACTTACCATATAATTATATATTGTTTATATTCAATATTATTGTTTTATTTAAATTATAGAAATTCTTCAAAATTCTTAGAAAATTTTATCTAGTCAAGTGTTCACCGTCCAATGCCAGGTACATAAAATACATTTTTATGGCCAGTTATAAATGTCTTTTTGTCAGCCATAAGTTAAACAGTGCCTATATAAAAAGTTACCAAAAAGATGCTGAAATGGTTATTTTGTGACACTGTTTTCGATGTCACAAAGTAAATTTTGTATACGTGAATTATAGAAAAATCAATTTTATCTTAGAATAATTGTAATACTAGTCTTTCTTTAAAATCAATGTTTGTTGTGAAATAGATATCATTGTATCTAGAATGCGAAATGATACTTTTCCGATTAAGAATGGAAGTTATTTTGCCGAGCTTCAGCAAGACAAAATAACCATTCGTGATATAAACAATATTTTTTCGAAAACTGCATTAAAACTAATATGTAAAATGAAAACAAATAAATAAATAGGTATATATGTCATTTTTAATTGACATTTTCTGTTTGAACCAAGAAGATCTAGGTGACCAGCGTCTAGACGCTTCTATCTAGGTGGTATTGTTTGCATGACTATCCTAACGGTAGCTACGTAATAAACAATAAAAATCGGTTGTTTCAAAAACTAGCGTCACAGTCGTTGTTTCAAAGTTATTGTTCTGAAGTGTTTAATTAGAAATGAGTGAAGACGAACGTTTGTCAGAAGATGTATTGGATGCGGCACAAAGTGCGGTTTCACAATGAATCCCCCAAAAATGATCAAGACAGTACGAAGATGACTATACCTAATTCAAGGAATGGTGCAGTTCCAAAAGTATTCAAGAAATTGTCCGAATTTGTATTATTGGCTTACTACGAAAATAAAACTAAAAAAGTATAACCTTCAACCTTATGGTAAGTATATTCTATGTTAAAAAGTATGTGAATATCAAATAAAATGTAAATATCACATAAAATGTAATTATCACAAAATTTCCGAAACCTATACCAGATTTGAAAAACAAATCAGTTCAAAACCGTCCAATTTATATGTTTTTGACCTCAGATAAAGAAAAAATATACTAAATGTTTTGTAGCTCTATTCTAGACCTTTCCAACGGTATATAGTATTTGTGTACCCTTGTGAGGTATAGCCAAACTAAGCGGTACCACCCTTCGATTTTTTTTTCGGTTTTCCAAGTTTTTTCTAATCTTTACGGTTTTTGACCTCGGATAGTGGAAAAACACCTCTAATGTTTTTTGTAGATCTATTCAAGACCTTTCCAACGGAAATATTTGAGTTATTTGATGTACCCTTGTGGAGTTATAGACAAAATGAATGGTCCACCCTTTGATTTTTTTTCGTTTTTTCAATTTTTTTTCCAATTTTTCCGGTTTTTGACCCCAGATCAAATTTTTTTTCTATAAAATTACTGCATACCTCTAACAAATTATTAAAAAAATCTATTCTACTTTTCTTAAGTATATAAGAATAGAATTTAAAAGATGTATAAAAAGTACTGATATCAGTCCAAAAACCTCATGCAACCCTTACAAAAGATATGATATCTAATCATACGTTGTATAGGGTGACACATGTACTATATGTACTTATAACCTTTTTAAAATAAAGGTAAGCTATGGCTACATATTCATACTTAAGTCCTTTATTAATTTGGAAATTTCAAATAATTGATGTACTTGCGTTCAGCGCTTTTCAAATATTGTATTGTAAGTGATTGAAGCTAAATTTTTTCTTTCTTCAAATTTTACCACAAATCTGTAAAATTTCTGTTCATATTTTAGACGGACGTGCTAATTAGAATCCATTCCGTTAATACTACCAAATATATATATATATATATATATATATATATATATATATATATATATATATATATATATATATATATATATATATATATATCGAACTAATCTTATAAGATATTAAAACAATTTAACTGATATCACCAGATAGAAAGGTAATATATCATTACGTATGTTGTATCAGTAGACACAACTTAGTGAAAAATTAAAAATTTTATCCAAACAGATTGAATGAATTGAGCTGTTATATAAGTAAATATTAAGGAAATCTTTTGACCAGATGAATTGAAGGATAAGGATTAAAATAATATAAGGATTGTTTGAATAATTTAAAAAAATTGACCTTCATGAATAATCCAAGATCAAGTCAATGTAAACATATATATATATATATATATATATATATATATATAGATACCAGTTATGCTGTGACCTCCGTTAAGTTGAAAAGGCGACCATTCCTCCGGGCCTGCAGGGGGTGTTATGATTGTATATGTTGCATATATAGCGGGGGGGAGTCCTAAATATTAACGCCACCATAAGAGGGGAAACAATTTTTATTTCCTTAATATGTCGATTTTTTCATATAAACAGCATATTTTCAAAATACAATGTGACCTCCGAATATATAATAAATTTAAGATATACAAATAACAATGTGGCCTCCGACAGTGTTGCCAGAAATTTGGAGGTTACAGCACGCTTTCACTCTCTGAGATGTATAATTTACATTTATTATTCATACAATAATGAAGAATACGTGTTTCCTTCACAGCCAGAAGTGAGGAATTACGGAGTTGCAGTTTTTTCGGGCATTAGCCACTCTGAAAAAAGAAATTATTTTATCGATTCACCTTATTTATCTCTATTAATTTTTCTTGAAGCAGTTGACCATGGTAAAATTCTTTTTTCTTCAACCACTATGCAAAATACACTTCTATACACACATTTTTATACGTAAAGCCGGCCTCTTCTTAATTCTTTTGAGATCTGTTGGAAAAGTAAGAATGTAGAGTATGTGTAAAGTACACATGGTACTTTTCTTCACGGAAATGTCAGTGTCAAATTGCTTTACCGCTCGTGCCACAAACTTTCGCGTTCGTAGGAAAAGTGAAGCTTTGCATACTTGTACAAACTACTATTTCTCGACAACCATCTCCTAGGTAACATGTAGTGAATTTCCTAATATCGGTTGGTAAGTAAACTCTATTATTTAATTCTCGTTATGTAATGCTTACGGTATATAAATTATTTTTATTTATGATTTTTTTTTAAATAAATGCAAATAACTCCATCTTGACCAGATTGAATAGCCCGGCTTTAACTATTTTATATACAGAGCATCCATAACGTAAGGCATAAATACATTAGCTAAATAAACATTATTAAAAATTCCCGAAACAGGTTGATTTTTGATTTTAATTCACTGCATTTTCACGTAACAACTTAATATACAGGGTGAACTATTTCAAGCGATGATGTAATTTTTTTAACGGACCACCCTGTAATTTTTTCATTTTTAGATTCTGTCTTTGATCTACACACTTGGGATATAACGTAAAATGTTACGGAAATATAAGGTTCTGAAAAACAAGTATTTTTAATTTTAGGACGGCTTATATATCTCCTAACTTTTTATTTGCTATCTATCGACATGTTGGTAAGAAATTATGCATTCGAGAGAAAGGTATTAAGGAAAATTTTGGGACAAAAGAAGGGAAACAAAGAAAAGTATCATATCAAGACAAAAAGATTAAGATGATATGAACACATGATAAAACAATAATTTATTCTTACTTCTGATACTGGTTTTCCTTTTTCTGTAGCTTTGCAACTGCCACCTCACCATATAATAGTAAGGTATCCACGATGACCATCTGTTGAAGCCTGGGGACTACAGTCATCACATCGCAGATAATTGCAACATCCTAGCCCTTTGAAGATAAGTTCCTTCGACTTATACGATATGAAATTTGGTTGTGTTTCATTATAAAAGAGTTTTATATCGATTTATTATTTTGAATAATAATTAAATGTAAAAATAAAGTATTCCTTAAATTTGAATAAATTTCTGATTACAAACTTTTCTTGTTGATTAATAAGTTTTATTAATTTGGACGACCGAGTTCCAGGGTTGATTTGCTATTATTTGAATAATTTATAAAGTAAATTTTAGTAGTTTAAATACAAGGTGGTTCCAGCTTCCCACTTTTTGTATGATTTTTCTTTTTAATATTAATTAATATAGCTTCCGTCCGTTTAACAGCTTATCTCGTCCAATTTAATATAAATTGTTCACCCCACCCTAATTATAGCTAGGAAAGTACTTTTACTAGTGCCGAATTCTACTCCCTAAGGAGGATTTTCTGGCCTGGATTAATTCTTTACTTACAATGTACACTTTTCCGAAAAATCAATACCTACATGAATGTTTTTTGATGCTGAAATCTTCTGCAACTTAGCTGATGGAGAATACAATGTATCATCCGTATGTAATTCAATTTTATCTTGCAGAGGTATTTCGATAGTATTTTCAGTTAAAATAGTTTCTGACACAATACTCATAGAATTACTGTCACTATCAATATATTTCTTTTCTTCCGATGTATGGAAAATAAAATTATCTTTATCTTGTTGAATAGAATGTTTAGGAATATCGCCATTGCAACTTGATCGGAATTCGTGAATATCTTCAGAAGGCAAATCAGGAGGTATATAATAGTACTTCTCAGCAGTATCAGGTGACGGTGTAGTGAATTGTTGATTTTGAACCCATTCCAATATTTTAAAATTTTACATAAAAAATAACGAAGAATTATCGACTTATTTTTTGTGAATGATTTGTTAATATACAAGTTGTATCAAGAAATCTCTCTGGTATTGTTTAGTAGAACACACATATTACATTTTTGAATTTCGTGCAAAATTCCAATTATGTACATATTTTCTTCAACTTTCTGTATTTAAGCCGCTATTGATAGATGTCTATAACATTTCTTTACTTGTTGTGTTAACAGAAAATCAATCAATTTCACAAGAGTTGTATCCTAAGAAAAAAGCTTCATTTTGAGACTAATATGAAAGGTTTTTTTTTAGGTGATTCACAGTAAAAACTGATTAATTTTACTTTGAAAAATGCTTGAGACAAAGAAATATATTCTTTTTAGCTACATTTTTTCATACGATTAACCAGTTTTTAATACCAATTTACCCTCTTCCGAGGTCGGTAAGAATCTGAGCTTTTGACACGTTTATTCTGACGATAAAAATAGTCTCTGGGTGAAAGTTTACGTATTTATTTTTAGTGAACGCCGTTTTTTGGTTTATTTGACTTGTATTATTATGAATAAGAGTTAAAAACAGGAGTTTTTTTAATATCGATGTTGGGTTACTTCTAAAGTGTCCAACGAAAAAATGAAAAAAAACTGCTTTTGTTGCGTATATTAGTTGAAACAATAGTAAATATCTAGAAAAGACGATACTTACGTATACCTTTTGACAACCGTTGTTGTTTCTTGTTTTACGATGGTTCTGTACTTTAATTTCAGCAGGTTGCTCTTGCATTTGCTCTAGGCCTTGAATTGTGAAATAATGGAATATTTATTATAACTATAATTCTGAGTTTCATATATTTTTGCCTCATCGGCAATAATTATATGTAAAAAATCGAAGCACAGCTTATTTCCAAAGCGGTAAGGTGAATAATAATTGAGTAATTATTAATTTAATTTGAATGTCTAAATCAGACAGACTGCCGAAAACGAATCGTCAAAAACATGACCAAAGAAAGCCAAATATTATAGTATATTCCCCTAGGTATAGCAATTGTAAATTTTTTCAAATAAGCTTCAGTTTAAAGATATAAATATTTCAAAAAATGCATAAGTTTTTTGAACCCAAAAACCTTTAAAATGATCCTAGAAAATTTTAAAATATGTCCCTTTATCATTTTTTGCATCCCACTCTTCTAAAAAAATATACATCCATTGAAAGTATTATCAAAATTGCATTTTCCTACCCCAAAAATATCATACATACTCAGTCATTAACACGTAGAAATAGCGCGGGAAAAATAGTGACAAGAAACACGTGGTATATAATAAGTACAAGTATATTCCACACAAACATAATTTAAATATATCTAATGGAAATATAATTAATTATACGATACAAATGTACTTACCTTGAGCACGAGCCTTTTGTAATAGTAATCGAGTTCTAGAAGACATTTCTCGCACTCCTAATATAATAAAAGAGGCGAGAACGACACGTTCACTTCTCTTAAAATACTGACATATACTTACTACTACACGGTTGCCACATTTCGGAAGTGACAAAGACACATATATATCGGGAGGAGAGATCGGCCTGGCAGTGTCCGGTTAATACGCGATACTAGCGCCAATTGATATATGGTCGAACTAAAAGTTTAATTTTTCGAGATAGATGGTCAAACTCACCTCCAAATTTTTATTGGTCAGTTCGGTAGGAAATGGCCTCATGATGTCAGTGGTGCGTCAAACGTTGTGACCTCCGAAATCGGAGGTGACAGCGTTATATATGAGGTCACAACGCATGTGTTGTCTGCCATTTTGAGGTGACAACGTATCCTTTGTATATATATATATATATATATATATATATATATATAAATATATACAGGGTGTCCCGGGACTAATGGGAAAAAAGTCAGGAGAGTATAATATGAGCCAAAATAATGTTAGTACTTCATATAAACTTTTACTATGCAGGCCCTCGTCTTCGAGTTATAGGCCTCCAAAGTTTTAATTTTGAATTTGGTTTTTATTTTTATTTTTTGTACTAGTTATTTGATCTTCATAAAATTTACGGCAAAGCTATAATGTAAGTGTGTGTTTGGTAAGGTAAACAGATTTACAGTAGTGCATTGAAGCCAGGGACGGACTACTCGCAATGGTTAGTGATCCAAAAAATTTGCAGGTATGGCACACCCTGTATGAAATTATCGAAATTCACTTCCCCACACAATAATCTAACGAAAAGGTACTCCTGTTGGAATTCGATAAAATAAGCCGTTTGGCTAATATTTACAGTTTTATGAATGCACTACGTACAAATCTACCTAACTAACTTATTAATACGATGTCCAGAATTTACTTGCTTTTAATCAAAATTACGAACATAACATCATTAAACCATTAAGAAAACCTCAAAAAACACAAGTTATAAAACATTAGACTAAAACTAATTCCTAAACAACAACAAAAACTAACGTTATTCTAATAAATGTTCAATATGAGCTCCTCCCACTTCCACGCACATTCTAAGTATACGAAGGTTGTTTCTTTGCACTTGAAAGAGCAATTTCACACTATTTCTAATAACATTGCAGTGTAACACAATTCTGTCTATTAAATCTTGCCTTGTTTGCACAGGTGTTGCGTATACCTTACTTTTGAGATAACCCTAGAGAAAGAAATCCATAGGATTAACGTCTCCTGATCGCGGTGGCCACTGAAAAGAGCCTCCACGACTAATCCATCTATTAGGAAGCCTTGTGTGTAAATGCTGTCGTACATCTAAACTGAAATGAGGAGGGGCCCCATCATGCATGAACCATAAATTCCTACGAGTTTGTAGTAGCACATCATCAAACAGGTTCCATAACTCATTTTGCAAAAAGCTCCAAATATCTCTGACCGGTCAAAGTACCGTCAATAAAGTATGGCTGTATCAAATTATTGCCAACTATTCCTGCCAAACATTAACCATGAATCTATGCTGGATCCTAGTTTGGATAATGCCATGTGGATTCACATCATCCCATAAATGCATATTATGAGAATTTATGATTCCATCTCTGGTGAAACCTGGTTCGTTCGTAAAGAGAACGTTACTAATAAATGTGTTGTCTGCTTGTTGTTGTCGCAGAAACCACTGGCTATACTCAAGTCGAGCAGGATAATCAGTCACTGTCATACGGTGTACTTTTTTCATGTGAAAAGGATATAACAGCTCTTCTTTTAGGACGCGATGAACAACTGATTTCGAGACGTTATGTTCTCTTGATAATTTTCTAAAACTCGATGGTTCATTATCAACTGCATTTAACAAGTCTTGTTCAACTGCCACAGTACGTACGCTTCGTACTGGACCTTCTCCAGCTTTTTCTGGCGAAAATCTTCCTAAAATTTAAAATTTTGTTTTGTATACATGGAAAATTACATTTAGTTATTCATACCTGTTTCTCGTAACCTGAGATCAATACGCCCAAACATTCGTCTGTCGGGCAATGCTCTGTTTGCAAAATGTTCTTCATAAAGCCTTTTGGCCTCTAAACAGTTTCAAGAAGCCAGTCCATACATTAGATGTTTATCTGCGTACTCAATAAAAGCGAATTCTGCTATTGTAACTGTTAAATTAAGGACTTATGAATTATTGACAAGTATTGACTACGAACTATTCTACACAACGTTTGACAACTAATCCTATGGTAACTTGATAAACGGTAAAAACACTTATAAAAAGTTTTTACCAACTTTCCAATTAATAAGTCGGTAATGTTTTTCATCTTCTGCTATCGTAAAATAATTTTTTTGTAGTACTCTAGGTAAATTTTGGACATCTATTAAAAGTTAGTTTTACCTCGTTGTGTACTTATAAAAATGGTGAATGCGTAAACTGGTACGTAGTGCATTAATAAAACTGTAAATATTAGCCAAACGGCTTAATTTATCGAATTCCAACAAGAGTACCTTTTCGTTAGCTTGATGTGTGGGGAAGTGAATTTCATACAGGGTGTGCCATACCTGCAAAATTTTTGGATCACTAACCATAGCGAGTAGTCCGTCCCTGGCTTCAATGCACTACTGTAAATCTGTACTTTACCAAAATAAACATACACATACATTATAGCTTTGCCGTAAATTTTATAAAGATCAAATAACTAGTACAAAAAATACAAATAAAAACCAAATTCAAAATTAAAACTTTGGAGTCCTATAACTCGAAAACGAGGGCCTGCATAGTAAAAGTTTATATGAAGTACTAAGATTATTTTAGCTCAGATTATACGCTCCTGACTTTTTTCCCATTAGTCCCGGGACACCCTGTATATATATATATATATACAGGGTGGGGCAATCTTCTGACTTCGGAGGATTACATCGTTGTGGTAAGAGATAAAACTTTGAAGTTTTGTGTGAGCTAATACAGTTACTGAGGGCACATTTTGAAAATACTTTCGATTCTACAGGGTATTCCAAAACCACGTAGGAACACAAACTTACATTTTTTTAAATGAAACGTACTATATTTTGTTTTAGAATCGAAAAGATCTCAGCGAGAGCGTTACAAAAATATAGCATTCTAATATTTATATGGGTGTTTTAAGAAGATATGGCCAACTATTGGCAAAAGAGACCTCCTCTTTAACACTCTGCAAAACAGTAAGTCAAAATAAATTAACAGGTCTTTGTATTCAGGTATCATTCACAAATCATTGGCTGTGCTTAGTATTAATTACTTTTTTATCTGTGGCTTCTTTAATACAGGGTGACACAAAACGCAAATCAAGCAATATCTCAAAATTTTTAAATGAATCACCCTATAAGTCTTTTTACAATTTGTTAGTACAATTAATAATCTTTCAAACGATGTAGTACATTTAGGGTATAAGTTAATGGAAAACCGTAAATATTTTATGATAATGGTCAAAAACACAAATTAAATGGTATTAAATTTTTACATGCAGTCTTGTAAATTTTAACATTTCTAAGGCATAAGTTTTAATCGTAATTTTGGATGCATCTACAATATCTAATCAATGATATAAAATGTTTTTTAATACCGTAGGTACTTGGAATTATCAAAAATTTTATATTTATGCATGTTTCACTTTCAAGAATTGTTATTATAGGCTTGTTTGAGAAAGAGCAAAACATAATCAAGCCATATTTTTGATTATATCAAGTGGGCTGCTGTCAAAATAGTATCTACTAATAAATATCAAAGAAATATTGCTGTATTCTTCGTTTGTGTTGTTAGGTTTAAATAATAAATAACTATAATGAATTTTCCGCTGGAAGACATGATCAATATGATTTACGTGTTTAGAGAATGTTCAAAAAATTGTTTACTCGCTTCAAGAGTATATCGTGAAAGATATCCCAATAGAAGACATCCAACCGAAAGAGCTTTCTTAAGACTTAAGGAAAGATTCGACACATCAGGTAACGTTTCCTATCAACCTCATGCTCTTCCAAAACGCATTTTCAATGAGGAACACGAATTTTTAGTAATGACAAGTTTGGTTGAGAATCCTAATACAAGTACTAGAAAACTTAGTACTGAATTAGACATTAGTAGACGAACAATAGGAAGAATAATAAGAAAGAATCAATTTCACCCGTACAAGATACAGATGCACAAAGAGCTTTTGGAGAGAGATTTTCCAATAAGAATAAATATTTGCGAGTGGTTCAGTAGATCAATTAATGGATATCCAGATTTTTTAAAAAATGTTTTATTTAGTAACGAGGCCATGTTTCACAGAAATGGTTTCGTCAACCGCCGAAATTTTCATTTTTATTCGGAGAGTAATCCACATGTGTTTCGTACAACAACCCAAACTAAATGGTCCATAAATGCATGGGGAGGAATCGTAGGAGATACAGTTATAGGACCATACTTTTTTGAAGGTAACCTCACTGGAAGAAGGTATTACAATTTTCTAAAAAACCATTTGGGAGAATTATTGGAGGAAGTTAATTTAAACACAAGAGTTAACTTGTGGTTCCAACAAGATGGAGCATCTGTACATTACGTTTGTTGTGTACGTCGGTTGTTAAACAGACATTTTACCGACAGGTGGATAGGACGTGGTGGACCAATTTCGTGACCTCCTCGATCTCCAGATCTCACACCGATGGATTTCTTTTTATGGGGATACATCAAGCAACTTGTGTATCAAACAGAACCTACTACCAGAGAAGGCATGAAAGAAAGGATTCGTAACGCATTTCTCACAATAACTCCAGCTATGTTAGAAAGAGTAAGATCCTCGTTTTTGAAAAGAATTGAGAAGTGTATGGAAGTACATGGTCGCCATTTTGAACACTTAGCATAAACTATGTTTTTTATAAAATGTCAATGTTTATTTATGTAAATGTAAGTGTTTTTATAATGTTGGTTTCCATAATTGTTAGTTTTTTAAAAACAGAAAAAGTGGGAAAATAAAATACAAGCTTGCATTTTACATAACAAAGATATACTGTTTGTGATGACACAATTATTTCGTAAAGACTCCAAACTGCTTTCATATTTATTAGTAGTATAATGACATTAGCCTACTTACAGTAAACAGAAATATTGCTTCCAACATAATTCCGATTAAGTATTTCCTTCCTCTAATGGTAAGAGTAAAAGTAAAAGATATTTTAGATGCATCCAAAATTACGATTAAATTTTTTGCATTAGGAATGTTAAAATTTACAAGACGTTGGATGTAAAAATTCAATACCATTTAATTTATGTACGTAAAATACTTGTTTTTGACCATTATCATAAAATATTTACGGTTTTCCATTAACGTATACCCTAAATGTACTACATCGTTTGAAAGATTATTAATTGTACTAACAAATTGTAAAAAGACTTATAGGGTGATTCATTTAAAAAATTTGAGATATTGCTTGATTTGCGTTTTGTGTCACCCTGTATTAAAGAAGCCACAGATAAAAAAGTAATTAATACTGAGCACAGCCAATGATATGTGAATGATAACTGAATACAAAGACCTGTTAATTTATTTTGATTTACTGTTTTGCAGAGTGTTAAAGAGGATGTCTTTTTTGCCAATAATTGGCCATATCTTTTTAAAACACCCATATTAATATTAGAATGCTATATTTTTGTAACGCTCTCGCTGAGATCTTTTCGATTCTAAAACAAAATATAGTACGTTTCATTTAAAAAAATGTAAGTTTGTGTTGCTACGTGGTTTTGGAATACCCTGTAGAATCGAAAGTATTTTCAAAATGTGCCCTCAGTAACTGTATTAGGTCACACAAAACTTTGAAGTTTTATCTCTTACCACAACGATGTAATCCTCCGAAGTCAGAAGATAGCCCCACCCTGTATATATATATATATAAGATGTACGAATAGTGCGTGACATATGAACAATAAGCAACGAATAGATTAGTGGGTATTGCACGCAAATAGAAAAAGGGGCTACTGAAAAGAGTGGTAACCGCAGACATGCATGTTTCTAGCTCATTAGCCGTCATCGGTACGGTACAACCAAGAAAAGATGTGAAACATGAGAGCAAAGGTGTTGAATGAAACATGAGAAAATATAACAGAATTCAGCAGGATAGTCAAACACAACATTTGTGTCAGTAATATTAGAAGATCTCGAATATTCGAGACAACAACCAACATAGACACGGAGGTGCATATAACACTCCCGTCTGAAACCTCCGACCCAGATTAATGAAATAATAACAAGATGTACGAATAGTGCGTGACATATGAACAACAAGCAACGAATAGATTAGTGGGTATTGCACGCAAATAGAAAAAGGGGCTACTGAAAAGAGTGGTAACCGCAGACATGCATGTTTCTAGCTCATTAGCCGTCATCGGTACGGTACAACCAAGAAAAGATGTGAAACATGAGAGCAAAGGTGTTGAATGAAACATGAGAAAATATAACAGAATTCAGCAGGATAGTCAAACACAACATTTGTGTCAGTAATATTAGAAGATCTCGAATATTCGAGACAACAACCAACATAGACACGGAGGTGCATATAACACTCCCGTCTGAAACCTCCGACCCAGATTAATGAAATAATAACAAGATGTACGAATAGTGCGTGACATATGAACAATAAGCAACGAATAGATTAGTGGGTATTGCACGCAAATAGAAAAAGGGGCTACTGAAAAGAGTGGTAACCGCAGACATGCATGTTTCTAGCTCATTAGCCGTCATCGGTACGGTACAACCAAGAAAAGATGTGAAACATGAGAGCAAAGGTGTTGAATGAAACATGAGAAAATATAACAGAATTCAGCAGGATAGTCAAACACAACATTTGTGTCAGTAATATTAGAAGATCTCGAATATTGGTTCTTGTACTCGATGACGGCTAATGAGCTAGAAACATGCATGTCTGCGGTTACCACTCTTTTCAGTAGCCCCTTTTTCTATTTGCGTGCAATACCCACTAATCTATTCGTTGCTTATTATATATATATATATATATATTTCATTCTGAACACTGCCATATAAATACACTGGGAATTAAAACGTATCATCACTTTATATCTGAAATAAAATAAAATTAGTATCGGAGTCAATAATAGATTATCAATATTTACATACATATAATAATAATAACAGAACATAATCGGAAAAGAGCGTATGAAACAATTAATATTTAGTTGACGTACGGAACATATCCAAGCTATATGTCAATTAAATATTGGATTCATTAAGCTTCACAAACGGAAGTAATAAAAAAATAAGGAAGTTATTGCCAACCTAAATTTATTGGTAACTAATAAAATATTTAACATAAAAATCAAATTTTGAAATAATTGATAGTTTATATAAAATTAAGATAGCAAAAGTTAGAAACTTTAAAGCTGTACAATTGCATATATAATAGTATATTTTTTAGATTGTAAGTTTTATGTAATTGATGTATATAAGAACACCTCGAAAATGGGAAAATAATAAAATGATTCATTGTCACAAATGGAAAGGACAAATTATGAAAAATTTAAGACTATAACCATATGTGTGCAGAACTGTTAACATCCTCCAAGACTTTTTAGAGAACTGTTTCAATATTTCTAACTAAAAAACTCCCAAACAATTATTGTATAATAAATAGTAACAAGGTGGCTTTGAATCTCCAGTGGGAAAAAGTTTGTTGATTCAATAAACAAAAAAAGGCTAGCGTCGGTGGTTGAACAGATAACATCATATAGAAAGGTTTCGACAATTTTTTTTAAAAAAATTGGAATAAAATTAAAATAGAGTATAAAAAGTTATTAAGTAATGAAATTATAAACTGTGTAAAGTCTAGTGAGAACGAGAAAACGACCAGAAAGGTGCATTTCTTTAGTAAAAGAAATCGTCAAGAATTGGGGAGACTCCAGTAGTCGCATTGTATAGCTATACAGAAGAAAGGGACTCAAGGTCTGTGTAATTCCAATATTAATTTGGATCCAAAGACATAATAAGTGAGAAATAAATAATGTCTTTGAATATAGAACAAAATTTTAACAAAAAAGGCCTAAGCATTTTAAGATGCTGTATATAAAATTTCATTAATGGATATCTAAGAACTATAATCAATCTCTATAATAAAAAACAAATTGAAATTTTACTCACCTAGTATGATCTCATTATTGTTCACATAATATATAAGTATCATTCATTCTCCATTTCTTCATCATAATGCATGTATAATCACTTAATTACTATCACTAATATATTTCCATTTCATTCATATTAACTTGTATATGCAATTGTATTGTTTTCTTGAGTAATAAGTCGATAATTTCTATGTTATAAGTGTTTAAAATCTTGTAAATATATCGTGCATGTATCATTGACCGTGAAAGCTACAGTTCTCTTCGCTTTGGACCATATGAAAGCGTACGTGACTCTCCTATGCGCCGACGCGGTATTGTTTCCGCCTAATAGAAGTTCAGAGCGCATGACTGAATATCGTACAGTGGCGGTATAAGGAATATTCTTGTATAATAAATAATTTAAAATTTGATTTCAAACAATTTTATTAAACAAATTTCTGAACAGTGTCTTGCTTTTTTTATTCATTATCCATAATAAATTTAGCTCAAGATCGCTCATTCCATTCATTCGTTAGAATAATAATAATAAAAAGGTAACAGATTTATATTTATGAAATATTTGAATTTGCATATATATATCCAACACTAAAAATAATAAGTAATTAACAAAGATTATAATTAATTATATACGTGCGTCCAGAACCCAACGAGAGAAGGTCTACATGCCGCCGGATTTCAATTAAAATAAAACATAATAATATAACACATGTTAGAGCAGCCCAAGGTAAGTCTACATGTCACTGACTTTATTCAATTTAAAAATAAATAATAATAATAATAATAATAATAATAATAATAATAATAATAATAATAATAATAAACGAATAATTATAATATATATATATATATATATATATATATATATATGTATATTTATATATATATATATATACTGTTGCAGGCTAATGTGAACTCCGTTATATCTGTAGTCCAATTTGGGCTCCTAGCGTATATTTCATGTATACCACTATATAAGTTGACGTCGTAGTGGGATCCGTTATATGTAGCGGTTACCATAAGCTCCGTTGGTGTATATTTCCATATTTCAAAAGCAAGGTAGGCTCCGTATATGATACATTTCAGGTAATATGGACTCCTTGCGGCGTTGCCACATATACTATCGGCCAGTTAATACATATAATCAAAAGAATAATTGCCAGTTCGGTATTGACATTGTATAAAATGATTGCAATCGGCTTTCTTCGTAAGAAATTTTTATCTGAGACTGAAATTGTTAAGTTGAAACATCAACTATGAGAAATAAAAATTATAAATTACAAACAATTGACTTATATTAAAGAAACTGAGATTGTTTATAACATGAAAGAGTGAATACGTGATATTACCTATAAATTAGCATATTTGCATATCATATAAAAACCTGTTGACAAAAATAAGCTCAATAGTCGAGCTTATATTATATATGTTTATGGAAATATACATTTACATTTTTGACTAATGCATTTACAAGAATATGCTACCTTCTCCCTCCCATTTTATGCACACCTAATTTACTTTGTGTTAATAGTTGATCCGAATAAGGACCCTGCAATTTTTATGAAAAGTGGCGACTGGTATCTTTCTTTGAAAACTTGATATGCATTTGTACTCGATCCAATTACTTAAATTGCTGATAGGCTCAGCTTAATTCTGGATAATGTCTGTAAGTTTTTGTTACTAGTTTTAGTACTCAGTGAAAGTGTTGAATTCTTAAGATTTTCCTATGATCAGTTTTTTAAATATACATCTTTAAAGTCATGAACAATTGAGATTCAGTTATGATAATTCCCCCTGTAATACAATATAGAAAATATATTTTAGATGCAGTTATTGTAGATCGCACAATAATATAAAAATATGCTTATTTATACAGAGTGTTTTTAAACATATCGACTAAGTAAGTAATTAATGGGTATTTTTAAATTAACATGCTCAACACATAACAGAGGATTTTTTTTCTGAAGTGATATTCAGTGGTTCAAATCCATTATTTAATTAATTAAACGCTTTTTCAAATTATTTTCTTTGTATGAGTGATCAACAGTGAAATAAATAAGTTCTCAATAGCTCCTGTGTCAAAAACTAAAACATTTGGGAATTGGTGGCTAAAATCGTAATTGAAAAACCCCGCAAAATTGCTTTACACATAGCTATTGAATATCACTTATATAGTATAAAAAAATTGAAAAGCCACTGTACGTGTTTAGCATGTTATTTTAGAAATATTCCTTAAATATATGCCTCTTTTTATTTATATATACAGTTGTATAATATACAAGAAATTAAGTATATTATCTATTTTGTATTACACGGTATTTTTTGACGCAAATGAAATGCTGATGGGCACTAACTTTAAAAATGTATATCTCAAAAACTGAAGAACTTAACAAGTACCAAAACTAACAGTAATAACAGAAAAATGCAGAAATATACCGACGAAATTTCTTAATATAGGATCATTTATAATAAAATTGCAATTTCGGAATATTTACCGTCCTTTATTTTTTATCTCACACTGTATGAAATAGTATTCGCTTTGTGGTCTTAAAGGTTTTTTGGGATCGGGATTCGAAGGACATTTTTTTACGTGCCGCCTTAAAGACTTATTGGCATAATATCCTTTGCAAAATTTACATGAAATACTACGGTTCACATTACTTCTTGTTTTCGCTAATCGGAATTATATCGTTACAAAATCTCAATGACGTCGAATTTGATCCAAAGCGTTTTTTCGTTCGTTGTTTTGAACCCTTGTGTAAAGATAAAAAACTTTGAACATCAAATTCATCGGAATGATGACGCATCAAATGTCTTCCAAAATTCTGAACATCTTGTAGACAATATGGGGAATCATATAGTCGTCGCTTTTTCTTAGATATTCTAGGCAATTCTGGAACATCAGAACCAATTGGTTTGGTTTCTTCTGTTGAACTATCCAGTGCTGTATGTTTTACTTGTTTAAGTGATGAATTATATTCGGATATGAAAGAGCATACTGTATCAAGTTCAAATGAAAACGACATCTGTTCTAAATGTGAATCATTATTTTTTTAAAACGTAGAATCTCCCAGTGTTAAATCACGTGTTACGATTTCATTTTTGGAATTGTAGTGGAAATCCAAGGAAGAGTTTTGTAGAACGGCATAGCTTGTCAACGGCACCTTATTTTGTGGGATCGTGATACGCTCTGATGAGTCAAAAAGATTGTTTTCTCTGTTTGAATTATTGGAAAAAAACTTTCCTCGGGTGGTTAATATTCAGAACTAGATGTTTCCGTGTTACTGAGACATTGTCTAGTGCTAACAAACAATGTCTTTTATGAAATTAGACAATTTAAATCGTTTATGAAAATAATACAGTATCAAACTTTTGTCAAAACTACCAATTTTATGTTTTATGTCAATTTAGTTTCCATTTTTAAATTTTATGAATTTTAACGATTGTTTTAATATTCACACTTCTTGTCAGTACACGAGATTAATTACTTATAATTAATCTGCACAACTTTAGTCGGTGTGCAAATTTAAAAGATGCCTGCTGTATTCTCTAAACAGATAACCCATGACTCTACATTTCAAAATTAAAAAAGTATATTGAAAGTACCCGCTAGAGGATGTAATCGCATACGGAATAAAAAGTAAATTCAAAAACTAAAACCCGACTAATGAAAAAAGTATGAAACAAGAAAATATTCTCATCTATAATAGTTATGAACAAACTGTTCAATATTTATCGGCTATTAAGTAAACAGCTTACCCCTGATATATTATGATTTATTTGATACTCATAGTTATGTTGCAGTCCACTTTGTTATTCCAAATGAAACACCCAGTATATTTTCAACTTTCTAAATTGCTGATATAATTATCAACAACTAATTATGACAAAGGTCACTGTAAGGTAACTCAATAATATCCCAGAAAAACGTCTTTCATTTTTTATACAGGGTGAAAAATAATTAACGTAAATTTTGGATAATGAATAATAGTAATAACTGTGTTTTTTTAAATAGCAAAATATTTTTTTGTCGCCTTAATTCTATATTAGATTTCAATCAAATATTCTTAACATTCCCCTATGCCTGAATGTAATAGTTTTCGTGATTTTTTTGTCTTTATTATTTAATAAAAAATAATTATTATTTGTATATTAATAGTCATTTTTCTACGCTCTATCTCCAAAGTACCTTTTATTTGACCGCTTTGTTGCGCTTAAGACGGATGTTTATGGTTATTCTGTACCATGATATTTCACAGTTCAATTTTCTTCAACAAAGTGTTCCAGACCATAAAAAATAAATATCTCGCAAGCTTATTAATTGTTTTCAATAAAATAATTTCATTTGAGATATGAAATAGTGTACATACTCGTATACTTAATTTCGTCAACATTGAATTATTCTCACGACAAAGAAAAACAACACAGAAAATGGAGATTTAAGCATGTGTTTGAAGAATTGTAGACTTTTTTAGTATCTACAATTATTCCACTGGATAGTTATTCGTACGACTTTACTTTTCACTGTAAATACCAGGAATACCATTTTTCATTCCTTTCCAACCGCATACATCAACCTTTAACCCACCATATATTTCAGGGTTATCATAAACCTTTTTACATTCTCACTTATAAAAGTTCAGGTAACAGTTTTTCATTTTTTTTACTAAATTAGCTATTCCGATCGTTCTAGGTAATTAAAGCTACAAAAACTAAATACAAGCAACCACAGAACCTCTCACATCTACGTAAAAACGTCAGATTTAACATAGTTTAGTAAAATTTTGACGTTATCGTAGAAAATTGTGTTTTTCACTTGTACAACTGTCATATTTATACAGGGTGGTTCATTAACAATTGTCCATATAGTAACTGCAGAAACCTTAGCACAAAATATGAAGATTCGAGAACACTTCAGTAAAATATTCCTTCTTACTGAGATCATAGGGTGTTATATCATAAATATTTGAAATGATTGTGGTCCATTGTTTTTACACCTTCCACTTTTTATATATTAGGATACTTCAATTAGCGGTAAAATATAATTTTCCTCTATCATTAGAGGCATGCGGTAGGGATAAATACTTCCTCTAGTTACCATATGGACAATTCTAAATAGAACACCCCATAAAAAGTATATACAGATGCAACATAATTTGTTAAAAGTATCTCGTGCTCGTAAGAAAAATTAAAATTCTATTTCACTTTATCACTATAGAAATTAAATACCTTGTTAACCCTTTTAAAATGAAATGATGAAATTGTTGGATATCTCCGTAAAGAGATTTGAAACTTTACGATTTGTTATTAATTTGGTTAAATATTCAACCAATTTTGTCAAATTCTATTGAAATAAACGGGTTATAATCATTCATTTATTTTGTCCTTCCGTACACCAATTATTTGAGGATTTTTTATTCAAAATAATTTAGAATTGATTGATGATAACAAAAGAGGTATTGTTGATATTCTATAATACATAATACTTTAATTTAAATCCAATTTTCAGTAATTTCTCTATCAACGATTATCGGTTCTCCATATACAGCCAGCCGTCCTATTTTAGTTGTAGACTCCATATGGAAAAGTTTTGATAAGTAAAATATTTTGTTTTCCATTGGATATTTTATCAATGTATTTAATTCTGACCAGCTTTGTAATAGCAGATTTTATATGGTACTTTAATCTTCCACAAAAATAATACTTTTTCAAAAACATTGTGAATGTGTTATATGTGTTATATATTTGTTTAGCTTGGAAACAATGTGAAAATGTTTCAGAAAAATTGACTTATTTTCTAAAAGTAATACTATAAACATTATTTGTCATCACACACTTTGTAAAAATACTTACAATCTAGAACCCGATTTAAAGCCAAATTTAATATTCTCGTCAATCGAAACGTCATCGTGGACATTCTCACACAATACAGATAACAATTATGCAATAATTGTTTCTAACCACGTGCCTTGTACAGTACATGTTTGTACTCCACTGGAGCCTGAAATAACTGCCAAATATACTGAAAAGATATCGCGCTGTTTTATGCAAAGAGGCGTCCATTTTTTGGGACTTTGGTATGTTATATTCACCATAGTTTGCTAGATATGGAGTAGTAAAGATAAAAAAGTACACAGTTTTGGAGTTTTTCAAACTTACGAGCTGAACTAAATTTATGTTGCGCACACACTACTACATGTGTGGATATGTATAATTGCAAAAATGTATTTAACTTCACAATAATATATAATAATAAAATTCCACTTTGTTTCGTTTTAAATATTGAATTGGTTTGAATTAAAAAAAACAACGAGTTCTTTGCAGCAAGATAAGTTACATATCAGCATAATATTTAATTTGACGATCTACGTCGACGAAGTCGCGGGTACAAGCTAATGAGTCTACATATTTGTGCTGCTTCCCTTATGTTCGGCGGGGTAACATTCATTTCACCGTCTGATTCGTTTTTCATATTAAACTTTCTGGTTATTTTAATTCAGTATAATAATTAAAATACTGGCTATCAGCTGTATTGTAATCGCTGGAACTCGCCCTGCGACGGCCTGTCTGGGATTTGTTGATTATCAATACTTTTTATTGACTAGTGAATAATGAACGTCATCATTCTTAGGAAGCTCCACACGTAAAATGTAAACATTATCCATTATCAAACAGCCGTGGACAAATTTTATTATGATATGACAATTTAATTACTGCCAAAATTGACAGAATCATTTGATTCCCAATGAAAGTTACTATTTCTGTAGTCGCTAATAGTTGCTCAAGTGCAATAGTCGCTATTAATTATTTCCGATTGAATTGTTTTAAAATTTATGAAATTTCATTGATAAATGGAATGTTATATTGATAGTCAATTTATCAAAGCCCTCTAGCGGAAGCTCTCGATTTTTAATTAGATTAGTTATCTCAAAGTTATGTCGAATCAACAAAAACAAAAGAGTGTTTATCAAGATCATGCTATAATTTGGATGTTTAACTTCAGAAATAAATAGTTTGTTCTTAGTATTTCCCATTTTAAGAATCAGTGTAGCGAAGCATGATAAGTTTTTAGCTCTTAAAATATACTGTGGCTGAACAAGTATAATGTTTGTTATGGTATTTATAAACAACTTGAATTATTGTTGTGTTTGGACACTTAAAATTCTCATAATTTCATGACGCCAACTTAAAATGCTAGCATGAAAATTATATGAAGAAAACGAAAATCGCGTAAAAAAATTTTGATGTTTACATCGTATGTGTACAAGAAATAAAAGCTAGAATTGGAAAAAAACTCTAGCTCAGTTAGGACACAAACTAGATATATTTAGTAAATAATTTTTGGTATCGTGTAGGTATGAATGTTTACTGGGGTGACATTCACTGAGACCTAAGAGATCTATTGTGTCTCCTTTTTTCTACTTAGTTCCTGAGGAAAGTCTGAGAAACTAGAGTATTTCCTTTAGTCCTATTTCCTAGAAAATTTTTAGGATATCCGAAGGCTTCAGCTTAGGTAATTGTCCCTCTTCTTTGGTATAGTCCAACAGTCTCTATATGTAATTAACGTAATATTTGGTTATATTCATTCAGTCTATCTTGCCATAAAACAAAAGCAGGTAGATATAATCTATAAACATAATGAAAAAAAAAAAAAAAATATATATGCCTAATTGAGCTCAAACCTAAATAGGA
The DNA here is from genome assembly GCA_963921935.1 of Galeruca laticollis. NCBI lineage: Eukaryota > Metazoa > Arthropoda > Insecta > Coleoptera > Chrysomelidae > Galeruca > Galeruca laticollis. Next base: position 4,656,497 of record OY998177.1, read on the forward strand.
ACAAACAGGCAATGAAATAAACATCGTGATTACTCAGCCATTTTTAAATTCAAGAAGAACTTATCTATTAAATCAGTAAAATTATAATCCGAAAAAGTAGATTATTAATTTCATACTTTCTATTTACAATATAATAAAAATTGTTATAACATCGAGTCAATAAGGTCTATAATGTAATTGAAACGTTCTGAATATTGTTATTAAAATTACTTTCAAGATTCAAAATGACAGAGTTATGTTATCTAAATTAATTAAAGTAATTATAATTTGCATTCATATCTAAAACAAAAACCAGCCAACCCCAAAGCTCCCGTTACCGAATCGTTTAATATGTCAAATTATTTGAGAGCCCTTGCATGGTATACGTAACTCATTCCTAAATATATATTTGAAAATAAACTCATAGCCTTGATTTTCATGAATAATACTTTAACTGTAACCAGAAATAACCGATGATGTAAGTCTTTACCAGTTTGGTAGAATAATACTAGAAGGAGCTCACTCTGACCGCTACAGTGATGGGGTACTCAACTGCAGTGGTGCCAAAGTTATCGGATCCTACTTTGACCTAGAAATATAACATAAAATGTATATCAAGTTTTCAACATATCGCCATCTAGAAGTATACACGCGCACTACAAAAATATACAAATTCACGAAAACGGCCAAAATTAGCTCCATCTAAAAACTATGCCAAATGAATCTAGACATAAATATAAGGTAGCTGATGCTTTTTTTAGGACTTGGTAAACTGGGCTCCATATATCGGAGCTCATTTTACCGCGGAGCTCACTTATACCTCAGATTTAACATGGGAGGAGCCCACCTTGTATCTTAACTAAATATATATATATATATGTATATATATATATATATATATATATATATATATATATATATATATATATATATATTTATTATATATATACCTACCTGTTCAGATGATAAATAATTACTCCGCAATTAAACTCAAAATTTGGGAGATTGCGAGTTTAAATAATCATCTATGTGTTAAAAAAGTGATAAACAAGTGGTAGAGTGATTGTACAAATGAAGGCGACAAAAACAAAGTAAGATTAACGTATTTATATAGCTGTTTATATGGGAAAAAGTACCTAACCATCATATGGAATGTATTTATGAGTATAAAGCAGTCTATTATCCTAAATAATGTTATATTATGAGGGCTAAGTTTAGAGTAATGTAAAAAGAGTGCTAGTTACGATTAAATTAAACATTTAACAATAACAAAAAATAGATATTTGGATAATTAGTAACACCTGATAATAAACATTAAATCGAAGACGAGTTTTTACCATTCATACTACAACAGGAAAGAACTGCTACAAATATAAACGATAGAAATTTGGAAAAGACACAGAGTCGGCTTTAAATAATCAGAAAGTACATTTCAAACAATAATTTAATACAGAAACGAAATCAGTTAGCTCTGAGTGGGCTAGGGGTCGAATTGTAGTAGACCCTTGGTAAACAAACTACAAAAGAGACACGGATTTCGTGGACGTTTGAGAAGATAAAGAAAATGTATCAAGAAAACGGGTCGGACACTGAAGAGGAGTATAAGAGAAAAAGAAAAGAAGCAGATGAAAGCTTCGGAAGAAGCAAGAAACAGAAAGAGGATAAAAGGAGAGTGGATACGGAAACAACTATGATCAAAATGATGCAGGAACTGATATTAAAGAATGATGATAGGATGGAAGAGATAAAACAATTGAGAAAAGAAAATGGAGAAACAAATAAGCAGCTGTTAGAGATAAAACACGAAAATCTGAAAATGAAGGAGGAAATTAAAGCATTACATGAAAAAGTAGAACACTTAGAAAGAGTTACTAAAAAGAAAAACCTGATCATTACTGGAATAGAAGTGAATACAAATGAAGATATTTCTCTAAAGCAAAAAATAGAAACATTCATAGCAAAAGAAATACAAGTGGACGTTAAAATAAGAAGCGCTCCGAAAATAGGGGAAAAGATGTACTTAATTGAAATGGAAAACATAACAGATAAAATTGACATCTTGAAAAATAAAAGCAGACTGAGACATCTCCAGGAAAAAATTTTCATTGAGTCGGATCTTACCAAGAAGGAACAGGAAGTACAAAAAATAATCAGAGGAAAGGCTAAGGAAGAAAAAGATGAGGGCAAACAAACAAAAGTAGGTTACAAGAAATTAATAGTAAATGGTATAGTATGGAAATGGAATGACGAACAAAAACAGTTACAGTTCAACCAAAAAAACTAGTAGACACACGTGACAATACGATTCCGGCATCGACTCAAACAATGAACAAGGTACAGGATTACAAGAAAAGAACCGCAAAAAAGAAATAATTAAAAAAGAAAATAAAGTTATAAATATAGGAACATGGAACGTGCGAGGAATATACGGAGAGGGGGACATAACAAATTTAGTAAAGGAAGCAAAAAGATACAATATAGAAATTTTAGCGCTGCAGGAGACACAGTTAAAAAATAATAATATAAAAGAAATGGAGGAATATGTCCTATTTACAAGTGGAAATGAAAAAAGACGATTTGGTACAGGCTTTGTAGTCAGTAAAAATATGAAAGGACAAATCACACACTTCCAAGCGATCTCAGACAGGATATGCAAACTACAGTTTACTGGAAATGACAAAAACATAACAATCGTTAACTTTCATGCACCTACAGAAGAGAAAACTGATGAAGATAAAGATGCATTCTATGAACAACTGGAAGAAATTATTGACAAAATACCAAACGGCAATGTAAAAATAATAATGGGAGATGCAAATGCAAAAGTAGGAAATGAAGACATATTTAGAACTATAACGGGAGGCGAAAGCAAACATAATACGAGTAACGATAATGTTTTTAGATTAATCAATATGGCTATACAAAAGCAAATAAAGATTATGAGTACACATTTTAAAAGGAAGAATATACACAAAGGAACTTGGATAATTCCAGGCACTAACGAATCAAACCAAATTGATCACGTGCTAATAGGGGAAAAAATGCCAAATCAATAAAAAATGTAAAATCATATAGGGGTGCCGATATAGACTCTGACCATTTTCTAGTAATGGCTAAATTTAAACTAACAGAAACAGAAAAAAGAAAAATTAGAAAAACAGAAGAACGGTGAAATATTACATGGAAGAATTGCAACATCCTCAAGTAGCCGGTAAATACAGATCTGAAATCGAGAAATACTTAGAACAAACTAGGGAAACAGAATTAGAACAGGGTGTAGAAAAGAAATTATCACGGATGGAAACAGCAATTTTGAAAGCGTCAGACGAAAGCTTAAACGCCATAAAGGCTACCAAAAGGAAGTTCTGGCTTGACGACGAATGTATGGAAGAAATAAGAAAGAAAAGAAGTTTAAGGGAAAAATATCTACAGACCGGGAAAGAACAGTACAAACGGAAATACAGTGAACAGACGAAAATTGCAAAAAAGATTTGCAGAACTAAGAAAAGAGAACACGATGAAAACATAATAAAAATAATGGAAGAAAAATACTGGAGACAAGAAATTAGAAATTTCTACAAGGATGTGAAAGTATAACAGCAGAAAACTTGAAATACGAAGGTATTGTATTAAAAAGAGAAATTACTAAGTTAATACAAGAGGTTTGGAGGACTGAACATATGCCAGAAGGGTGGAAAAAAGCAGTAATTCTACCGATATACAAGAAAGGTGACATTTCACATTGCAACAATTACAGAGGAATAGCACTACTTGATTGCATGTACAAAGTACTAGCCACACTAATAAAAAGACGATTAGAAACTTATACAGGAAAGATAACCGGCGAGTACCAGTGTGGATTTCGTAAGGCTAGAGGAACAACAGACCAAATTTTCTTACTAAAACAAGTATTAACACACTGTTACGAATACGAGATTCCTACATATATGCTGTTTATCGACTTTAAGGCAGCCTATGACACGATAAACAGGACTAAGCTATTGAGAGTCTTAAGAAAATACAAAATTCCAGAGAAGTTATGCAAACTGGTGGAAATGACACTCAAGCAGACAAGAAATGTAGTAAGAGTAGAAGGGGAAGAATCAGAAGAATTTGATACAACCCAAGGACTGAGGCAAGGAGACCCCCTATCTACCATGCTATTCAACATAGCATTAGAAGATGTTATAAGGAAAAGCAAAATCAACCGTCGGGGTACATTACTGAACAAAAGCCACCAATGTTTGGCATATGCAGATGACGTGGTTTTATTATCAAGGAAAAAAAGAACTGATGAAAATAGTAAAAGATCTAGTGACAGCAGCACAAGAAGTGGGGTTGGAGATAAATGAAGTAAAAAGCCAGTACATGAAACTAAGAAATAAAACAGTAACGGAAGAGCCTGAGACATTACGGCTAGAGCTACAGAACGATAAAATAATACAAATAAAGGAAACCAAGAACTATATGTATCTAGGTGTCCTAATAAATGATAAATGTGAGAAAAAAGCAGAAATCGATCTTAGACTGGCCAAGGGCAATAGATGTGCTGGAGGATCACTCGAAATCTTGAGATCAAAACAAGTCACACGAGCAACAAAGAGAAGAATTTATAAAACAATATTAAGACCGACAGTGCTATACGGATGTGAAACATGGGTTATGAATAAGAAGCAGAAATCCAAACTCGAAATCTGGGAGAGGAAGTTATTAAGGAAAATTTATGGCGGAAAAAAAACTGAAGAAGGATGGGAGAGGCGCACAAATAAGAAGTTGTATGATCTATACAATGACTCAACAATAATTGAAGTAATCCAATCAAAAAGACTGCAGTGGTTAGGTCACTTAGAACGGATGGAACAGTCAAGAGATGTAAAAGAAGTAGCATGGAAAAGACCAGAGGGAAAGAAGAAGAGAGGTAGGCCTAGAAGAAAGTGGAAAGAAGCCGTAATGCAGGACGTCGCGGAAAAGGGAATACGGAACTGGAAAAGCGTAGCAAGCGATAGATACAGATGGAAAATTCTTACACGGCTATAGGCCCTGGGGCCTGTCTTATGCCTATATATATATGTATATATATATATATATATATATATATATATATATATATATATATATATATATATATTTATGTCAGAAAACATTAAAAATAATAATTTAGTTTCATTAATCGTTTACGTTAAATTTCGGAATATTGATAGCTATATAAAATAGAACAAAATATAATTGTTGTTAGTATGTAAGTGTATATAGTAGTATAAGAAACATTCGGAGTAAATATTTGAGATAATCATAAACATTTTGACAAGAGATGTCAAGTGATCTTGATAAGACCAGATTTTTTTGAGAAGAACCATATTGATCAACAAGAAAAAAAGAAGGAGACATTTGGAGAGGAGATGTTAAGTAATTTTTGAATAGAGTTTTTTTCATGTTGAGAGGAAATGAAAAAAGGTATTTTTTGTTCGTAAAAGACGTGTTTAACTACGAACCTATTGATTCATAAAAATAGAAAAGGAGATATTTAGCAGACAGTAGCAAAATTTGAACGTGGAGAATAGAAAAGAAAGAAGCCTGATAACAGAAGATTGGATAGTGCGTATGAACATTTAACCGGTTGTGGACAGAGTGATAAGGTCAGTAACCATTCAATAATACAACTGAATAAAGAACATTTCATTATAATTGAGTACTCAAATTTTGACAGATATCAACATCCACTGTAAATAAAAAAAAAACGAAATTCAATTTATATGTACATTTTAGTAGGTATCAATATCGATTTATATTTCACATGCATTATAGAACAGGGAATAATTAGAATCTTGTTTTATTGATTTATGAGGAATGAAACCTTCACACTCCGAGGTATTATAGAGATAGTGTTCGATTGAGCTGGTAAAAGTATTAAAGATTATTTCTTAGATGTATAATATAACAACATTACAACGTTCAGGCGCGAAATTCCTCATAATCAGAACTAAAACAATATAGAAATGTCAAAGATTTATTTTGAAAACAATTTGATAATTTGCGGTTGTGTTCAAGTGATTTATAGAACGGCCACTGTTTACGTTTCTTACTCATGTATTGTTTTTATCAATTAAAATCATTGCTTGATATACATAATTGTTGAAATTTAAAATAAATATAAATATGGAGGATAATAGTATCAACATCAATACAATGAAGATGATGGAACTAAAAGAAGAGTTAAGAAAAAGAAACTTGGACGATACAGGAGACAAAAACGAACTTAGACGAAGACTAACAGAAGTTATTGAAACTGAACAAAGAAACGCGGAAATTAATCAAAGAAAAACATGGACAGAAAACAATGAAGAACAAAAAAGGAAAACAATAAATCAAACAGAAGAAGGTAAATCAACTCCTGAATCAAATAATTTTGAGATACATCATTACACTGCACAAGAAGAAATACAGGGTAATCCACAAACATCTGATTTGGTACAGATTATGCAGTATATGCAAATTATAAACCAAAATATAATCACTATAAAACAAGAAGTAACATCGGAAATACAGAAAGTGGAAGCAGACATCCGAAGAATAACGGAAAGATTCGATCAAAAATATGAATTACAGGACAAGAAAATAACAGCTGTTGAGACAAGAGTAGAAACAACTGAATCTAAAATAACATCATTGAAAGAGAGTGTGATAAAAGAATCACAAAGAATAAAGAAAGATAACAATGGAGTAAAGGAAGAAATGAAACGAATTAAAGATATGCAAACGTTGAATGATATAAAGGCCAATAGAAGAATAACGGATCTAGAAGAAACGGTCAAAGAAGGACTAAATATAAATATCAACATGGCAGAGGGAAATTCAGGAAAAATTTAACCAAGTTACCAATAAGAATCAAAACAATTTCACGCCAGGATATATACAAGAAATGGACAGAAAATTTGAACAAATGCGTCAAGAGTTATTAACTCAAGTGGAACCAAATATATTGGGGGAACATGGAATCTCTCATATAACCTGTGCTGGAAGGACAGAAGATTCTGCTAAATTCTGTGGAAATTTCAAGAAAATTCATCCCATGAATTTCTTAAAAACAATGAAGTCACGTTATAGGAAAATGAAGAGTACGGTAGAACTGAAAGAGAACCTAAGAGCCAATCTCATAGGACAGGCATTGCTATGGTTCAATTGTAAAGAGACGGAAATTATGGATGAATTTGAGTCGCTATTCTTGGGTAATTTTTGGGGGGAATTACAACAAAGTACGGTCAGAGAGAGACTCTATTTTGGCAAATTCAACTCTTACAAAAATAATAGTCTAACCAACTATGCATTCCAGATTTATTCTCAAGTCCAGTACTTGACACCGACTATACCTGAAACCGAAATTGTAATGTTTTTATCCAGACATTATCGCGCTGAAATAAGCGAAATTATTGCCATAAACAACATATGCAAATTTGACCAATTAATAACATATTTGTCGAGGATCGAACGAAATTTGGAAAGCAATCGAAATAGCAATCATTCTAGTCCAAACATAAACAATACAAATTATAGTAATAATAATTCTAGATCATATAATGATATAATCAATAATCGTAATCAAACACGAAATAATGTAATTAGTAATAATTATGATAGATTCCAAAGTAATAGATATAATAGAAGTAATTGTCGTAATTCCAATAGATATAATAATGGTAACTATAATAATAATAATAATAGTTATATGATAGAGGTGATTATCCTAATAATAATAATACGATCAATTACTCTCGAAACGATTGTTACAATGATAGTAATAAAATTAATGGTTACAGGAATAATAACTGTAATCAAAACACAAATATGACAAATCACCGAAACATAAACAGGCAAACGAATGTAGAAAACGCACGGATTAATCATCTGAACACAACCGATAATAGATCAAGGAATGTGGAAAGACATGACGATTCTGTAGCAAACAGACCAACTTCTAGTAGAGCTAGAAGTATGTCACCCACACATTTTCAGTAGAGGGTATGCCAGATTTATCTAGGTGCATTTTGTATACCCATTTCTTAGAGTTTTTAAAAATTGATGACTCTATTTCACACCTGGAAATAAAACCATTAGGATTAATATTTGTAATAGGTACTATTAACGATAATGAGGTAAAATTATTACTAGACACAGGTTCAACTGCATCTTTAATTTCACAGAAAACAATTAATAGGATTGACAATATGAGAACTAATATTCTTCATGTACCTAAGATCAATTTGATAGGTATAAATGAAAAAACTTTGGGTTTTACAAATAAGGCGGCTTGTGTTACTATAAAATTTACAAATTCAGTTATTAACTCACAGTTATTAATAGTAGATCATTTGTAATGTGGTATATTGTTAGGGAGTGACGAATTGGAGGGAAATAATTTTATTATAGATTATGAACAGGGTTTAATAAAAATAGATGGAAAAATTAATTATGATTTAAGAACAAAAGATTCAAACATGTAACAGAAAGGTGATAGAATAGAATACATGAACATAGGAGAAGGTGAAGATAAAAGTTACGAAAAAAAAATACAAATAATTGTATCGAATTAATAAATTATAATTTTAATGAAATGAACAATATTGATTGTGATATTTTAAGTAAGTTAGATAGTAATGATAATGAAAATAGGTATTTAGGAGTGGAAAATACTGATGTTAGGTACAGGCCAAAGGATGCCGCAAAAGGAGTGGTACTTAATAAGAAAGATGTCGATTGTGATGTAAAATGGAAGGCAGAAGTGGTTGAATTGTTACAATATTATATAGGGTTAGTGAATGAAGAAGCGAGAGTGGCTGAGGAATATGTTCATGAAATTAAAGTTCTAAATATGAGGGAATTTAAACCTAAGAGTTATCCTATTCCATATAAACTTTTGGAGGACGTAAATGAAACGTTAAAGAATATGTTACAAAATAAAATCATAAGTTATAGTACATCATATTTGAATCCGGTCGTTATTGTAAAAAAACGAGACGATAGTATTAGATTGTGTTTAGACGCTAGAAATTTAAACAAGTGCACAATACCTCAATTTGAATCTCCACTAAATATTGAAGCAATATTAGGTAGAATAACAAATGTGAAAATATTTTCGAAATTAGATCTCAAACACAGCTTTTGGCTTATACCATTGCATAAAAACAGCAGGCATCTTGTAGGTTTTAGAATTAATGGTAGAGTGTATGAGTTCAATGTCGTACCATTTGGAGTACAATCAGCAACTAGTGCATTACTTAAAGCTCTCAACAAAATTCTGAAAAAACATGAAACTTATGCTATTCATTATGTTGATGACATTTCAATATTTTCAAAAAGTGAACAGGATCATTTAATTCACTTAACCAATATTTTTCAAGATTTAGATAAAGCGGGACTGAAACTAAACATAGCCAAATGCACATTTTTCAAAAGTGAAGTAGTTTTCCTGGGTTATAAATTAACACCATTCACTATTGAGATGGATCCTAGTAGAATTAGCATCATAAAAGAATACAAGAGACCTACAAATCTGAAAACATCAAGAGGGTTTTTAGGGACTCTAGATTATTTCAAACGTTTAGTGCCAAACTTGTCTGAAAAACAAATACCGCTAATAAACTTACTTAAAAAGAATGTAAGATGGTGCTGGACCGACGAACATGAACAAGCATTCATGTCTATTAAAATTATGTTTCATGATCAAGTCAAACTGTACCCCCTGTATATAGTCTACCATTCACTCTAAGCACTGACGCTTCTATTTATAGAATTGCCGGAGTATTAACTCAGGTGCAACAAGGAATCGAAGTACCAATTTCATTTGTGTCTAGGCTAACTAAGTCCGCTGAGAAAAATTATAGCGTTTGTGAATTGGAATTGTTGAGCATAATTTTTTGTATAAGCAAACTACGTTACTTCTTATTAGGTGGACATTTTTATTTCAATACAGTCAACCAAGCTTTAACATCCATATTAGATAACAAATTTAACAATGCTAGTGTACATAGGTGGAGTCTTTTGTTGCAAGAATACTCGTTTACTATAAAATATTTACCGGGAAAGAAAAATATAGTACCAGATGCACTTACTCACATGGATGGACATAAGAAAAATGAAATTAAAAGTCACAAAATTGGGTTGAACATTCTTAAACATGAACAGGGAGTTTTTTCATTAGAGGCTATCAGAAATGATCAAGTAAATTTGACAAACAAAGAGAAAATGAAAGGTATATTGAAAGACAATATTTATACGAAAATCATAGATGGAATTGAATTATACATAATCACCGAATCATTAACCAAAACAATAGCAGATGGCATTCATTTAGCATATAACCACCCGGGTGTTAGAAAAACACATATGATTTTCAGGGAAAACTACTACTGTAGAAATGATCTTAGTATAATAAAAAATCACATTAACAAATGTAGAGTATGTCAATTCTGTAAAGATAGAAATAAAAAAAATTATAACTTGCCAAAATCAATAATAGCAGAGAATCCTCTTGATATCATTGCAGTAGATTTCATTTCAGATCTTGTTCCGACGTCTACAGGTTGTAGACACCATATTAGTTATGGTGGACATTTTTTCCAGATTTGTTGTTCTTTATGCATGTAAAAAAACAAATAAAACCGTAGTAAGACAATGTTTTTTAAAATTTATGAGAGAACATGGAAAATTTAATAAGGTAATATTGGACAATGCCACGTATTTCAGAAACAATAACTTAATAGAATGGTTAAATTCGAGAGACATACGGCCGGTGTTCACGAGTATACGTCATCCTCAGAGCAACCTATCTGAACGAATAATTCGTGAAGTACTAAAACAATTGAGAATCCTAATATCCTCAAACCATACTCAATGGGAAAATAAATTACAGGAAGTTGAAACCTACATAAACAATACTCCAAATATTAGTACGAATACTGCTCCAATTACAATGTTAAAAGGAATAGAACCTACAAGACCCTGGCATAATAACAATTTAAACTATGATGAGTTGATGATGAAAACACACAAAAAATTAATTAAAATTGCAGAAATTTATAAACAAAAGCAGTTAAAATTACATAATAAACAAATAATATTTAAAAAAGGAGATTTGGTATTAATCAAACATTTGAGAGTACCTAATAAAAAACACAATATTTGTAAAAAATTACAACTTTATTTAGAAGGTCCATTTGAAGTAATTACCGAAAACAGAGTCAATAGTTATGAACTGGTATATCCAGGAAAAACTCGAGTGAGAGGTGTGTTTAATATAAACAGCATGTACAGATACATCTAGATAATTCAAGATTTAGAATAAGTTTTTCATGGTAATTAATAATTAGCTTATGTATTTATGAGAATTGGGAAATAATTTATAACTGTGGAAAACCACAATTAAAATTATTGCCCAATTGAGGGAATTTTTTATGTCAGAAAACATTAAAAATAATAATTTAGTTTCATTAATCGTTTACGTTAAATTTCGGAATATTGATACCTATATAAAATAGAACAAAATATAATTGTTGTTAGTATGTAAGTGTATATAGTAGTATAAGAAACATTCGGAGTAAATATTTGAGATAATCATAAACATTTTGACAAGAGATGTCAAGTGATCTTGATAAGACCAGATTTTTTTGAGAAGAACCATATTGATCAACAAGAAAAAAAGAAGGAGACATTTGGAGAGGAGATGTTAAGTAATTTTTGAATAGAGTTTTTTTCATGTTGAGAGGAAATGAAAAAAGGTATTTTTTGTTCGTAAAAGACGTGTTTAACTACGAACCTATTGATTCATAAAAATAGAAAAGGAGATATTTAGCAGACAGTAGCAAAATTTGAACGTGGAGAATAGAAAAGAAAGAAGCCTGATAACAGAAGATTGGATAGTGCATATGAACATTTAACCGGTTGTGGACAGAGTGATAAGGTCAGTAACCATTCAATAATATAACTGAATAAAGAACATTTCATTATAATTGAGTACTCAAATTTTGACAGACATCAACATCAACTGTAAATAAAAAAAAACGAAATTCAATTTATATGTACATTTTAGTAGGTATCAATATCGATTTATATTCCATATGCATTATAGAACAGGGAATAATTAGAATCTTGTTTTATTGATTTATGGGGAATGAAACCTTCACACCCTGAGGTATTATAGAGATAGTGTTCGATTGAGCTGGCAAAAGTATTAAAGATTATTTCTTAGATGTATAATATAACATTACAATATATATATATATATATATATTATTGTGAAAAAATAATGCTACACACTGTATATATCTAACACAAGTTAATTGCAACTTAAGATATTAACGAGTATAAAATTATTGAAGGAAGGACTATTTGGGAGTCAAATTTAAACTAAATTAAACTAAATGGAACTAAAGTAATTTATTTGGACTTTATAATGTACCTTGTACATATGTACATGACACCGATATAAGAATTCAAACTATTAAAGAGAAAAGTTTATAAAAATAACATCACCTGTTACGAAATGAATGAGTCCACTCTTCGGGGTGAAATCGTCAAATGTTTGTGCATATCTTAAATTCCCATTAGATGCCATCGGACTATTTGGAAGCCCTGGAGGTGTATCTTGTAATATACCCAAAAGTTGAAATTCCAAATAAAAATATTAGGGTTATAAAATTTTTGACATCTGTTTGAAATATGTGTCAGTTGAGTAGAGCAAGGCCAACAGCTAAAAATTTTAAGAATTAATAATATATATGATATAGATATGAATTGTTTGTTTGAAATTGTAAGAAATTATGTTTCATAATTAAAAAGTTAATATCTTAAAACATATAATGAAATACATGAATAAAGAACTGTGAGTAATTTTGATTGGTTACAAATATTTTTATGTTCAATAAACAGAGGGCTAATGAAAAATAAGGTTTCTTGTTTAGAAAAAAGTGGTTGCTTAGGGAGATAAGGGAAGGTTGTGGATTTTTGGAAAGAAAAAAGTAATAGAGGGTTGGTGCTAAGAAAAGCCAAAAGAAACACATTATTTTTTTTTCATAATAATTATAAGACTTGTAAAATTTATAACCAATATTAAAAAGTGAATAGTGGAACTAATCTTCTAAAACGATTCCTGAACTAAATATTTGATATATACAGTGTAAATATCCTTTACATAATCATAGAAGAAAATACTGAAAGACTTTTCAGTAATGAAGTGATAAAAATGAACTGTGAATCCAACTTCCCAAAAAGACTAGTGAAACTAACCTTATAAAACGATTCCTGAATTAAATATTCCATGTATACAGTGTAAATATCCTTTACACAATCCCAGAAGAAAATACTGAAAGGCTTTTCAGTAACGAGTTGATTCAAATGAACTGTGAATCCAGCTTCCCAAGAAATTTTCCAGAACTTCCTAAAAGAGAAAAAAAATGAATATTCTTCTATAGAACATTAGTGGAAAACAAAATGTAAATCATAATTTTTTTTAAATGAAAACTTACTTGTAAATATAAAGGAACATTAGGTATTGAATTATATCCGATATTCTTATGTACATATCACAATCGTTCATTTTGTATATGTATTTGTTTTTGTTGAGTACAATTACCAACACAACTTAAACGCATAATAAGTTGCATACGTACATGTATAATTTCATTGGTATGAATTTTGTGTGAAAGACCATCATAGATAAGTTTTATTTTTCTTTATATATCGTATGCAAGGAAAAATAATGTATTTTTTGATTTTTTTTTACGAGATAAAAAATTCTTCTCTCTCAAATAAATAGAATCATATATCTGTGAATCTTGATTCAGTGTTTTCTTTTGTAAGTTGGCAATACTGTTTAGACAGCATTCACCACTGAAGGTTTCCTTGAGATAAAGTATACAGGACCGCACTACAGAGATTTATAAAAAAAAATATTTAATTTAACAGAATTTTTTTAATATCAAATATTTGGCGCATATAAAATAATAATAACAAGATTTATTATATATAAAAAGCCCATGAACCCAGATCCTGAGAAGCTGAGTTATCATATAGAAATTAATAATAAGAAGAGATAAAGGTAAATGCACTGTGTGGCATTATTGTTGAACAAAATAATTTCTTAAATATACCGGGCGAATTGAATTAAAATTTTATTGATTTTGAAACACAAATAGTAAACCACAATAAAATGTCGGCCTAACGTAGGGCAAATTAAAAAAAAATATATTTATGCAAATTTAAATATTAAAATTTCTTCCACCTATTCGCTTATACCATTTATACTATCCACAATAAAATGTCGGCCCAACGTAGGGCAAATTAAAAAAAATATATTTATGCAAATTTAAATATTGAAATTTCTTTCACCTATTCGCTTATACCATTTATACTATCCACAATAATATATATATATATATATATATATATATATATATATATATATATATATATATAAGAAGGATAGTCTTTGCTGACTAGTTAGGAATAAAACTAGTGAATATTGGGGGATTGCAGCAAAAATTGGAGAAGTTATTCTCTTAGCGGAATATGTCCAAGCTTTCGAGGATGTTTGTCCTCATCATCAGGGAGACTAAAACGAAAAACAACAGTTGAATACTGTGGTCAATAAAAAATATTAGAAATGAAGTTCACAACCACGTGTGTACTTACCTCCGGAGTGAGGTTAGAATCCATAAAGATGTAAATTCGTAAACTACAGATCGTAAATCATTTCACAATTTACGATCTGTTTTTAATTCCTAGAGCCGGTAAATCAGAGCTTCAAATATTCCTGTGGCATATCAAAGTTTTAAGTATGTAACTGGCAATGTATGTTTGTTCGGTTGCAATCTTGAAACTCAGATTTGAAGCTGTTATCTTCAACCGATAGAGCTGAAATTATGTATATACGTGTAGTTTGCATGCCAATCCATGATTAGGTATGTGATGTTATTCTTAATTCAACATGACAGGTCACCAAAGCTGGCGGACTAAAGAAAGTGGACTAATTTTTTTTGCTTTCTTACAATATGAGTATGAAATGGAAGGCAGCAAAATTGATGACATAGGTATTTTTATTTTTCTAAAAACTAGGTATAATCCATCTGAAGTTCTCATCGGACTTTTTGAAAGAGTCGTTAAACCAAGTCTATCATTAAAATCTTTTTTATAATGCCGTTTTTATGGGTCTTAAGAGTAAATAAAATTCTTGTAGGTACATCCAAACCGGCCGATTCAAATGTTTGGTTTAAGAAAGGGTTTCTCCGTTGTTGTAATATTATGTATTCTCTCTAATAATATTACAAGCGACATGGACTATATAAGTAAACCTAATGATCTAACTATTTTCACGAGTGTAATTCGATAGAATATTTCTCGATTAGACGACATAAAACTGTATTAATCCATTAGTGCGTCGAGTCCCTCTAAAGAGACGCTATTATTTTACGAAGTCTACATCTTCCTAACCTTACTTTCGAAGTGTGATCGCGCTTGTTACTCGATTTAAGACCACATACAGTCAGTCTTTATAAATTAGCAGAGGTGTGAGGTTGTTTGTCTATGTTATGTGATAATGGATCCCGCGCTTTACTATACTAAGAAGGGCGGGTAAGTTTTTATCTTGGATTATGGTAGAGCTACTTTTTTTAAATTTTTAACTGTGCATAATTATAAGGTTTAGTATCATAACTGTATTTTTTTGCGAACAAAATATTTTTTATTTGAGACAGTAAGCCTTGTTTTTTTTGTCGTCCCTATAAGGGACTCTATGCACTCTGGACCTTATTGATAAATATATTTTTTTGCAGTTTGCCCCTTTACGAGCTTATATCTTTACTGGAAGAAGATGCGGATCAACGAAATGCAAACATATATATATATATATATATATATATATATATATATATATATATATATATATATATAATATAGAACCGCCTGTTGACCATGGAGCAGACACAGAGGAAGACAGCGACAAATCGGATGATGAACATATTGGTGACATAAATCATTTATGTCATGGTATACTAAAACAAAATCGTGAAATATCTCAAGAAGAAAATAATCTAGATGACATACAGGAATCTTTACCAGAACAACTACTATTTGCTCATCCTGAAACTCATGATTTATCCAATGGCACCACCAGTCAGTCAGGTCCAAAAAAGAAGCTACATAGTTGGAAAGGCGCTGCTCCTGATTTATCCAATGCCACCACCAGTCAGTCAGGTCCAAAAAAGAAGCTTCATAGTTGGACAGGCGCTGCTCCTGATTTTTCAGCAAATTGAATTTTTGTACCTAAAGAGTCTTCTTCAGAAGCTAAATCTGCCCAGACACCTGTAGATTTTTTTCTTTTATTTTTTGATGAAAATCTTACATCTAAAATTGTAGAAGAAACAAATCTATTTGCACAACAAAAAAATAGGGATTTGCAGTTCAAAAAGGATGAGTTTTTCGTTTTATTGGGTGGAATGCTGTTATCTGGATATGGCAAATACCCTCACAAAAGAATGTACTGTCATTCAACAGAAGATGTGCCAAAAATGTTATCTAACAGTATGCGCTTGAATAGATTTGAAACTTTGTTACGTCATATGCACTTCAATGACAATACTAAAATTGATACAAGTGACAGAAAATTTTAAACGACATGGTGGATTAGAAGAAGCTTTATCAATTGACGAAAGCATGATTCCATATTATGGCAAACATTATGCCAAAGAGTATATAAAGGGAAAACCTATACGTTTTGATTACAAAAATTGGGCAATTTGTAATAGTAATGGGTATATGATCAACTTTGAGATTTACACTGGAAAATCAAACTCAGAAAAGGTTTTTGGACTTGGAGGAGATGTGGTGATGTCACTGCTTCAGAAAGCAGAAGTTCCTGCCGATAATGGAAATACAATTTTTTTCGATAATTATTTTACGAGCTTACTCTTATTACAGCACTTGTCTGAAAACAATGTATGCGCCACTGGAACTGTGAGACAGGACCGAACAGAAAAATGCCCATTTCCTGATGTAAAATTTTGGAAAGACAAACCAAGGGGAACATGTTACTTTATGTCATGCGAAAATGTCACTTTTGTGCAATGGAAGGATAATAAAGTTGTCACTGTAGCAACAAATTTCGAATCTAATGATACTGTAACAACTTCTAGGTGGTGCAAGGACTCCAAAAGTAAAAAGCAGATTACACAACCGCAAATTATTGCAAATTATATTAAAAATATGGGTGGGGTCGATATAACTTATTGCAGTATATAGAACCAGAATGCGACAAAGAAAAGGGTATTGGCCAATAGTGTCGTACTTGTTAGATGCCAGTGTGTCAAATTCATGGATTTTGATGAAAAAAATTATGCCAAGTAATCCTAACTGTGCCTCACTACTGGTGTTTCGCAGATATATAGCACTTAGTTTCCTTCAAACATATGGTAAAAAACCAAGCCAAGGAAAAACTACACTACCACATCCCGTTGCTTCTAGATTTGACAACATAGGCCACATGGTTCGCTTTAATGAAACGGACAGAAGGTGCCAAGTGTGCAAGAAAAAATCAAATTTTATTTGTGTAAAATGTGATTGTGGACTTCATCCTAAATTTTGCTTTGAAGGTTATCATACTAATTAAAATTATTTATAATTTATGTTTTAATACTTTTCAGTTTGCACTTGTTTTATGTTCAGTTTGCATGGAGTCCCTTTAGAGGGACATTTAAAATTGGGGTAATAAAAAATACTAAATTTATTTTCACATTTTTTTACCTACTTTTATATGTATTTTAAAATATTGCATTGAAAAAATCCAAAAAATCGAATACTTTATAACTTCATGCACTAATGGGTTAATGCGAAATTTATATTATTTAAACAACATTACATGGTATTTAATCACCCTTTTTGGTTCATTTTCAGTCACTTATTTTTGGATTAAACTTGAAGAATCGTTTTCAAACTGTGACATTTTCATGATATTTTAACTTAAAATTATGAGAATAACAACTATTGATACTTAGACGTTACTTAGATACGGACTTAAAAGGGAAATTATCGGCACTGCCGGAGAGTTATCTTCGAAAAGATCCTGCTCCATTTGGAACTTTTACCATATGAGTGGAATGTGCCGAAAATTTTTCGTAACTACAGTAAAAAACAATTAAACCAGCCGATTTACATATATATTCAACTTATTCATTTATCCATTCCTTTATTCATCGAGTAAGTATAGCGTTATTTCACTGACCTCCGTCCCACTCCCCAGAATCAAAAGTGTAGTTGGTGGGCTAGCTATGAAAAATGGTGTGCTAGATTGTGCTAGGTGTCTTTCATTTGTGCTAGCGTTTTGGCGAAAAAATGCCTACCGGAGGGGGCTAGCGTTAACCTGGCTCCACCCGAATTCAAAAGCATTTTTATTGTAAGCAGTTGGTGTGCTAGCTATAAAAAATGGTGTGCTAGGTTGTGCTAGGTGTCCTTTGTATGTGCTAGCATTTTGGCGAAAAAATTCCAACCGGGAGGGGGGCTAGCGTTAACCTGGCCCCACCCGAATTCAAATGCATTTTTATTGTGAGCTGTTGGTGTGCTAGCTATAAAAATTGTTTTGCTAGGTTGTGCTAGGTGCCCTTTAAGTGTGCTAGCATTTTGGTAAAAAAAATCTAACCGGGGGGGGGGCAGCTTGACGGACCTGTGAAAAGGATGGTTTTCGACAGACAAGAAAAGAAAGCCTCGGACTAGCGTCGGGAGCAACGCGGAACTACACTTGAGTTGACGACACAAGTAACGGTAGAAATGACAACGATTAAGCTCTAGCCGCTCTTGGTTTAGGGCATTCGAAATCTGTTCCTCCCAAGAGAATGTCACGAAGGCTTATATGGATGAACCTAAATGATATAGTTGTTTTCAAAACCTTTTTAAGAGCTATATACCACGAAACACAGGGACATAGAAAGAACTTTTTCGAAGAATTTTAGAAAATATACCCTCATTCTGAATTCACAGAGCAAAACATTTGTGATAGGCAAAGAGCGATAGAGAGAAATAGATATTTAACTCCAACAGAAATCAAGCAAAAGAAATGTGAAAAAGAGATAAGTGCAAATTTTAGAAAATTGTAAGTTTGGTGAACTTAGTGAATCTGACGATGGTTTCAAGCCTTATCTAAAAATGATTTAACTTGATAGAACAATTTTATTGTCTTTTATAAAATTATTATGCAGTTAAATATCAATTTTACTAAACAGGACAATAATAGTGTTGAACAAGTTCTAGTTAATAAAAGTCAGATTAAAATTACTCAGGACGAAAGTGATTCTCATGATATTTTATGAGACATTGAAGTTGATGTATCTGCAGACACGACCAAAGAAGCTATCACGAATGTTCATTACGAAATAGTTAGAAAAATAAAATTAAAAAGCGGATAAGGGCCACGACGTTTGATATAAATCCCTTAACATTAAAAGATCTTTTTACAATCTGGAACTGTGCAATTCCTAACTTTCTGCCCCAAGACCCAAAAAATTTTCTTAATACCACAAAAACATTAAATGTAATAACTCTTGAAAACTGAAAATATTGGCACAATGGGCTAATTGAAAATTTAGTCATTTCATTGGAAAATTATTATCCAGACTCGATTTCTGAGCTTATCCTAAATATTAATATAGATTGGCTTCCAATATATAAGAGTTCTCGTCGCGAGTTATGGCCAATCGTATGCAATATTTATGAAATACCACAAGGCAAAATTATCATTAGGTACCTATAGGAATTTATAGTGGTAAGGGCAAACCTAATTTAAATAGCTATCTACGAAATTTTGTTGATGAAATCAAGCAAGTCATGAATGATGGTATATTTGTTACTAGCAAACAGGGCAGAAAAAAAATTAAGGTGAAACTTCGTTGTTTTATTTGTGACTCTCAAGCCAGGGCGATTATAAAAGGTAAATGTTATACAGTTTGACAAAAGAAATTTTTTTACTGCACTACACAGTAATAATAAATAACTAAGCGTTAACGCAATACGGGAGGCACTTATTATAATTGATGTAATTTTTAATTTGAACCCCTAATAAACTAAAAGCAGCAATTGCGCTCTTTTAGGAATTAAACGACTCTCAACATCCTCCGTTGTATCATTTGTCTCAGCATGCTTTCCATTTCTTCCTGGACCACTTCGTGAGAAGGAAAGTGATTTCGGGAGCAGATGTTACGTCCATTTGTAGTTTTGAAGCAATTTTTTGGGCGCAAAAGAGTATTCCCTGACCATTTTCCGAGCTTTCCGGCACAATCGTTAATTCTTTTCTATTTTTTTCTAAAGTCTCCACTATTTTGAACGTATCTTTTTGCACAAGCTGTACTACTTTTGTTTGCGCCAATATTTGAATTTTTATTAGTAGTCTAATATTTTTTAAGAATAGATGGTCAGTTGATTCCTGAGTAATAGGCAACACAACTTATTCATTTATATATAAATAAAATATAGGAATGCTGGTCCGCTGTAAATAATCAGTGTTGGTATAAAAAACTCGGTTGAAAATATAGTCTAGTTAGTGAGTTAGCATAAAATGTTTGAATAAGCCATCTTCGTATAAAAATATCGTGATTAAATCAAATCATTTCAATCTTAAAGAACAGTGAATTCAGGACTGCAATTGAGTAAACTATGAATTTGTCAATTTCCTTGATTTGCCCTTTTTACCCGTACCTTGATTCCTAGTCTGATTTGACAAAACTTAGACAGGACAGCCGGAATTGAATTTCCTTTTTTCATCCAGATAATTATTGGTAAGTTGTGTTCTAATTGAAAGTCAATTAGAATCTACAGTCCCCTAATAGTCTTTAGAATAACACCTAACAAGTTTGGCCCTTATCGCACCGGATTCAGTATTATTTGTAAAATATAATTTCATATTGCCGGAATCTCTTACAATAAAAAAATTATAGTTCGTAGTTTTGATTTCTTTGAAAGAAAAAACGATATTTTGAATATTGTTCGTGAGTTAGATTTTGTGCTTATTCAAACAATAATATAAAAGTTTCAATTATTTATAGGTAATTTTTATAGTCGATTTGATTTAAATATAGAATAGGATAGATCCTTCCTAAATAGTTCGTTTCATAGTATAGTCAAATCGTCAAATAAAACATATTTTATAGTTTAGTCATTTAATCAAACATTATTACATTCTTTAGTAATTCAGTTGTTGTTTTTGTATAATAAATTATTATTGGTGTTAATTTTTCAGCACATTTTCGTTACACTGATAGAAATGATACAAAATGACACAAAAAAAGAACAACAATTAAAGACTTTAATTGCAAAAAAGGAACTGTATTTTGCCAGAATTGAACGTTTGTTCGATAATAGGAGAGATGTTATAATAATATGATCCATAACAAATGCGAGTGAACTGATATAGATCGAGTACACTATCTGATAAGTTGTTTGACTGGTAGGGCTCTGTCTGTTTGCTCGGGTATTGCCCCCACAGGCGATAATTATAGAATTACTTTCCAAGCCCTTAAAGATAATTTTGAAGACAAACGCGTCATAGCTAATACGTTTGTAGACCAATTATTCCATTTTAAGCAAGCTCAGCATGAAAATGTTACCACTTTAAATTTATTTTTCGAAAAATTTCATCCTGCAGTTTTGGAACTACGTCAATTAGATATTTCGGACTTATCAGACTACGCTTTAGCCTATTTAATATTTCAAAAAATCAATCCTGAGACTCAAAGTTTATTAGAAAATACTAGAAGAAGTTCTGAAATACCTTCTTACAACGATATAGTCACTTTTGTAGAAGAGCAAGCTATAATTTGTACTTGAACAAGTAGTGGTCATAAATACAATATTAGTAATAATAAAAATAATTCAATTATTTATAGTAGCAGTCATTTAAACAATAGTAAAGCCAGGGTAACTCACTCGTCTGTTGTTCGAAGAAATACTACTAGTTTTAATTTCGTGATTTGCAAAGAAAATTCGCACTCAATACTTATTTATCCCTATTTTATAGAATTGTCCCCCGAAAAACGCTATCATCTTGTTAGAGAGAATAATTTATGTTTAAATTGTCTATCTGCGCACAAAGTTATTAATTGGAAAAGAAACTATACTTTTAGAATTTCCCAACGTAAACATCGCAGCTTGTTACAATTAAAATCATCGATGCAAAGTATAGCCAATAGTGTAGGTAAGTCTGACCCACCAATCAGTAGTAACTCGGAGACAAATGGTCCTAATGTCTCTGAAATTTGTAAAAATTCCACCGCAAGCCCTACTTCTTCAACCTAATAAAAATGGTGGTACTTCCATGGAGTATCCACTACCCCCAGTAGTGAATTGTTGTTCGGTTACCCATAGTCACAATAATTCTTCTTCTAGCAAAACTGTGTTATTGTCCACAGCGAGAGTGCGTGTTCTGAATAGTTTCGGTAATTTTCACGATGCCCGATTTCTAATTGAATGCGGTAGTCAGGCAAACCATGTTTATGGAATTGGGCCCCGCTAGTAGTTCCGTATATAGTTGTTCGCAGGTGGATACCACCAAACAGTACCCTTTGGAGGTACTGATTGTTGACAAAATCGCAGATCAGTTACCCGCTTCTCGCGTCGATTTGAGTGCTTTATCACATTTGAAATCGCTTCCATTATCTGATGGTAGGTTTCATTTTTCGCAAAATATTATGGAATTCTTGGAACCAATGTGTTTGCTCATTTGATAGGTGACAAACGAGTTGTAGGTCCACCACACACCCCAGTAGCATCAGAAACCACTTAAGGTTTTATAGTAATGTGCTCAGCTCCCATTTTATCCTCATCTATTGATACTCACAGTTTTTTAACTACTTAAGAGTCCTCTCTCGAATAGTTAGTCAAGAAATTTTGGGAGGTGGATAATATTCCAACTTCTTTGTTGATAGTAGACCCAGTTGATTTGGAATGTGAGAAAATCTTCAAATCCACCTACAGTCGAGATCACTCCGGAAGGTATACAGTGTTGCTATCTTTCAAATTAGATAGTTCTTTATTAGGAAATTCATACACCACAGCTCTCCGACGATATTTATCATTAGAAAGGAAGCGAAAGAGTCCAAACCTTA
This sequence comes from Galeruca laticollis, assembly GCA_963921935.1. Taxonomy (NCBI): domain Eukaryota; kingdom Metazoa; phylum Arthropoda; class Insecta; order Coleoptera; family Chrysomelidae; genus Galeruca; species Galeruca laticollis. The sequence goes on from OY998177.1 coordinate 4,679,608, forward strand.
AATCAAAATAAACAGATATTAGTGTTTTTAAATGAAACTCAAGGTCTCTAGTTAACTAGAGACCTTGAGTTTCATTTAAAAACACTAATATGAGCATATTCCACGAAGTAAGGGTCGAGACAGTCAATTTCATAAACAGATATAATTGAAGATTACATAGTCCAAGGTCAGATGTCCAAAGTAATAGAAAATGGTAGTTCAAGGTTACTATATTTCATTCCTCATCACGTAGTCTTCAAAAATTATTCCCAAACAACTCCAGTCCGTAGTGTCTTTGATGGTTCGTGTAAGACGTGTATTCATTAAATTATTTACTCTATACTGGTCTTACATTACAGTCGGATGTCTGTACAATGTTCTTAAATGATAAATTATTTGAAGTAGCTTTCACCGTCGACATTCGGCAGATGTGCAGGCAAATAAATTTACAACCAGATCAACGAAGATTTCAAAGAATTTTGTGTAGATTCTCTCCAAATGAGCCCATAGAGATTTATCAATTGACCACTGTTTCGTTCGGAGTTAAAGCTTCACCTGTTCTAGATCTCCGAACTGTACGCCAATTATCTGATAATGAGGAAACGTCCTTTCCTTTAGTATCTGAAGTTGATAAAAGAGATATGTATGTAGATGATCATGTTTCTAGTGTATCCTCAATTAGCTTAGCGCTTGATTTGTATAGTGAATTGATTGAATTATTTCATAGAGATGGTTTCCAATTAGTCAAATGGGCCACCAATTCATGAAGATTATCAGAAAAAATTCCTGTTGACAATAGAACCACTAATGTGGTGAACTTTGATACAGATTCTATGAAAAACTTGGTTTACAATGTCATCCGAGTTCAGATTCGTTGTCATTTTCTTTTGACCTTGTTGATAAAACTTGTACTAAACTACTAAACGTAACATTTTGTCCATTGTGGCTCGTTGTTACGATTCTCTAGGCTTTCCTGCCTCCTGATATAGTCCACCGTTGGAATCACTATTGCACAGAATTAGATAATTTTTTAAACTTCAAAATTCCTCGTCATATATGTGTTGTGTTACATCAGCCAATAATTATAGTAGGTTTCGCAGATGCATGCTTAACATCCTTTGGGGCGGTCGTTTATCTTCGTAGTATAAATTCCAATGGAGAAATTCAAGTTTATCTCCTTCGCACGAAATCCAATGTTTCTCCAATGAAAGTAGTCACAATTCCAAGATTGTAACTTTGTGCAGCTCATGTACTCGCCAAACTTCTTCGATTTATAATAGATTGTTATGAATCTCGACTAAATATTACTCATATTTTCGCCCTGTCAGATTCTACTGTTACTCTTAAATGGATCGCAACCCACCTGTCCAAATTACAAACGCTCGTATCGAATAGGGTGGCTTTGATTCAGTCATTAGTTGATTGTAATTCATGATTTCATGTAAATATAAAAAACAATGTTAGCGATTGTTTATCTAGAGGCTTAAATCCTTCCCAATTTATATCTAATAATTCCTGGAAAAGTAGTCCTGAATGGCTAAAGTTCGATTCCCCCGAATGGCCGATTAGTGCTATTTGCTAGAAATGAATCTACCAGAATCCAAAATATTTTCTTTAGTAATAGCTGCAGATGTCGAAAGTTCTGTATATTTCCTAATACTGCGTGGTTGTCAGCATACATTAAGCCAGGCGGCTAATGCGAGCGAAACGAAACTAAGCTGTGCTAGACGATACTAACGGTTACTAAACTAAACTAAGTTTGAGCGGCCACTGGGAACGATTTTCGTTTAGTTGTAAGATGTCTTTTTACGAGGGCCGACGTATAAACGTATTTAAAATGAGTTCTGTCGGAGCGAAAACTTCGTCCGAATTTGACACGAGGTAAATCGAACGAAACGGAACTAAGTTTTTAATCTTTGTTTACAAATCTTCGCTTAGTTCAGCTGAAACGAGTGAGGGTATATTTAAATGCATAGCTAATTTATGGAAATCTTATCTTCACTTAGGTTAGTTTCGTTTCGCTCTCAGTGACCACCTGCCTTTAGAGGCAAAACGTCATTTTTGTCATCAATATGTCATTCAAAATCTGCTATTAACAGTGCAAATAATAAGGTGCTCAGATGTTCTCCCTGTAGCACGTCCGTTGTCACTTCGAACGATTTCGATAGTCCATAAGTGCATTTTATTTACACTGTTGCATGCGAGAAGAGCATTTGTATTACACGGAGAATTTTTGATGATATTCCTAAATAGAATGTCATTATTTATTGTTTTTTTATGCACTTAATCTCCTACTCTAGAAAAACGTTTTGAGAATGAAAAGATTTTCCAAATAAAGTATCACAATTCCTTTTTTCCAATATGATGCTTTATGGATTGCATCTATCACCTGAAAGAGGTTAAGTTTAGGGATGACACTTTCACGTCGCAAGATGTCGTTTAAAAATTAGAAATTGACGTATCTCAGTATTTTCTAGTGAATTAACTCCATTTGGTTGTTCCAAACTGTATACTACTATAGATGAAGTTTTATTCAAGTTTTCGCAACAACTAAGTTTTTGTTTATCGTTCAACAAAATAAACAAACAATGCCAAAATTATGTACTATAATAGCCAACCTGAAATAATGATAGTTCATATAGTGCATAAAATTTAAATTATATTCAAAATTTTCGTGGATTTACTATATACACACTATAAAACTATTACAAAGTACTAATTAGCGCTGTTGATATAATAAAGTTAATTGAATAATTTCTAGAATAAGCAGACTTGTATTTCATATTCGGTACATGTTGTTGAATAACAGTTTTATAATTACATTAAATTACCAACTTCGACTGTGAGTTCGCAGTAGTGGAATAGAAAGCTAGACGGAAATGGGAAAATGTATTTCCGTATAAAGTTCCGAATCCCAACGGTCAACAGATATTTAGTATAATACGGTAGATGCGCGTCCTTCGGAAGGAGAAGTTTCAACATTAAGTTTTGTGAATATTGCTATATTTATGCTTTTCAAATGAAACTTTCACGGAATTTAAGCCTTTTGAAGAATATCTTCTTATTTTAAAGTAAAGTTTAACTCGGTACGGTTGACAAGATATTTTTGTATGGAGTAATTTACAGAAACCGATTCTTCAATTGTTTATTATGTATTTTGTAGAGGTGAAATTCATGAAGAAGAAGACGAAAACATATGTTATATATGTCACTGTTGTCTGTATACCTATGTGTGAAAAAGAACGACATGGAAACTAGTCCATTTGCCACAGATCTCACTTTTTCGCCTTACCCTATGTAAGATACAACCAAAGTATTTGTTTACACAATTAAAGTCGGACTTTTTTTAGTTATTCTTTCGTTTTTTGGCGAGAAAAGCGCAAAAAACGTGTTATTAATTGCTAGAAAAAAATCCTGGGTGTAAGTCGTCGTCGTTGTCGTCAGCTACTTCTTGTAACATGTTGTTAACACGATACAGCATCCGGAGTGCAACAAGTCACCAAGTTTATAATTGGATATTGTTCAGAGCATCTCACAGATGAACTCTATTGATTTTCAGCTCACTAGAGCCAGTACAACGGGTACTATTCATCCAGATCTACGATACATACTTTTGTTCATTTCAGCACGACACCGCCTCCGGAGCGTATACAAGTGACTCATTTTATGATTGAATATTGATCAGGGGTCTCATAGATGACCCCTATTGATTTTTAGCTCACCAAAGCGAGTATAACGGGTCCTCTATATCCAGTTATATCACATTTTTAGTCATTTTTGGAGATATTGAAGTTTGTTAGCACGGTACAGACTCCGGAGTGTATACAAGTAACCAATTTTATGATTGTATATTATTCAGAGTATCTCGCATCAGATAAACCATACGAATTTTCAGATTACCAGTGCAACGAGTCCTATAAATCCATATATTTTTGGAAAAAATTCGGTTTTTTGGCACGATACACCTCGAGTGTATAAGTGCGGAAAAGTTAGTTTTAATATTCAAAACAGTCTTTTTAATATGGTTTTTGATTCATATTTCCAAATATTTTTAATAAAATCAACTAACACCGGACTTAAAATATGATGGTATTTGGAGGAAGTGAACAGTTGAAAGTCAAAATTATTTCAAACATGTTGGGAACAGCAGAAGTATAAATTATTACCATGTTTGGAGTAATTCTCAGTGCAGCTAATTACATCCTGTATATTGCCGACGTATCCACTGGGTTCCGGTACTGCAACGACCGTTGGTGCAACCTCAGCACATTTAACATATATATATATATATATATATATATATATATATATATATATATATATATATATATTATATATATATATATTTATATATATATATATATATATAAATTGTAAACATATTTAATTTAGTCTGCATATTATTTTTATCTACACATCCTGTGTATTCAATTTATATATTTTACTGTTATTTTTCAAAGTCGATATTTTGTATTTTTAAGTTAATAAAATTTTTTAAAAACAAAGTTCGTGTAACGAAACATATATTTGGCGCAGTCAGTAGGATTGTCACGAAAGGCATCCAACGTGGAAAACTTTTAACTATTTTAATAGTGAAGTGACAATCAAACCAAGAAAAGTATCCAGTTCAACCCTAAGAAGTCCAGAACCAAGGGCAAATGAAGACCGTACTGTAAGTCGATTTATTTTTATTCATTGTATATGTCAGACTCCTCCAGTTCTTCCTCTTCCTTCAGTGATAGCGAGAACGACCTAGAGTTAAATTCAATTAGCAACACATCTAATAATAATTTAGAAATAGATATACTTGCTCAAACTTTAAATTCATTTTCTTTAGACGAAAATGGCAAATATTCCCAATTCCCAATTTTAGCAAAGTTCATGCCGAAACCATTCCAGATTTCGATGGTAACGAGAATGAACTACAATTTTTCTTAGAAAGTATCGATAGCATTGTAAATCATTTCTACGATATTACAAATGCCGATAATTACCAAAACATTATAATTTTTAGAACGATAATAAGTAAATTGAGAGGAAATGCAAGAGAAGTCATTAACATTAGTGGGTGTACCACAATAAATCAAATAAAACAAAAATTAATTAGAAATTTTAGTGACCCTAGAGATGAAACATGCTTATCTCTTGATTTGAATAACTTAAGGCAAGGGCATAACGAATCCCCGTACCAATTTTATGATAAAGTTAGGAAAGTATTACATACTATTTCGAACTATTTAGCTTTACATGAAAACGATAGAAACACACGTGCATTAAAACAAAATATGTATAATAACCAAGCTCTACAAGTATTTTTATCAGGTTTAAGAAATCCGTATGGTATCATGGTTTGTACAAAAGAACCTCAAACTATGTTAGACGCTATAAATTTTATAAAAAAAGAAGATAATATTAGATATCTACAAAATAATTCTAATTTTCCACCGAACTCTAAAAACTTTAATAATCAAACTAGGCCAAAATTTAATCAAATTCAAAACAATTCACAAATTCCAAATCACTCTCGTAACTTTAATAGAAATAACAATATTAATTTTAATCAAAGAATTCCTCAACCACAACAATCTAGTTTTCAAAATAATAATCCTCAACCCAATAATAATTTCCCACGAGGTCCAATTCCTGTTCAACCCAGACCAATCAATAATAATCAAAGATATTTTTCTAATGCACAAGTATTCGGCAAGACCGAACCTATAAATGTTTGGGAACCAAATCCAAACTGTAATTCAAATAACAGGCCCAGACCTGTACCTATGACAACTACAACTAGACAAACTAATAATCATTCTCAAGTACAATCACCTCAAAACCGTAGGTGGGTGTCCGAAGAATTATATAATGTAGAACATGTTGATAATGAAAACAATGTAGATAACGTTATACAAGAAAATAATTATGATGACTACTGTGAACTTCAATATAACAATGATAATTTTGAAAATTTTCACGAAGATCCGCCTCTCGACGCGAAACCTTGATAGAATATAACAATTCAACCGATAAAAGAGAACTACCTTATATTACCATAAAAAATCCGCCACTAAAATTATCAATCGATTCCGGTGCAACTAAATCTTTTTTGTCTCCAGAAATAATTGATAAATACTTCGCTGAGTATAAAAGTCATGAACCTTTCGTTGTCTCAACGTCCTTCGGTTCATCACGTCATAATACTTCCCCGTAAGCATACCCGTGTTCTCAGAATTTAACGATGATAAAAATGTAACATTTTATGCGTATAAATTTCATTGTATTTTTGATGGTTTGATCGGAGTAGATTCATTACAATCACTCGGAATTAATATTGATTTTCCAAATTCACAAATTGAATCAAGAAATGCCAATTTACCAGTTAATTATTTTAAAGCAACTCCAAAGAAAATTGTGTCAAGAATTATACCAGGTCAAACAATTACAAAAATTGTTATCCCAGTCACAACGCTCACAGGAGAAATTTTAATACCTCAACAAATGTTAGGTAATTGTATTATACCTGAATGTTTCTCAGTCGCTAATAACGGTTGGGCAACTGTCGAAATTCGTAACAATTCCGACGACGATACAAATTTCACTATTTTATATCCTATTAATAGTATTTCTGTAGAAAATAATTTTGAAATGTACCATTTTGAAGACTTTGCAAAATTACACAAAATTGAACTTCATTACACTACGGCATTGAATCCAAAGTCTAATAGCATAATTGAACGTTTTCACTCAACTTTAATTGAACATATTAGAATTATACAAGAAACTCATAAAAATCTCAATATCTTGGATCAAATGCCTTATGCAATTTTAGGATAAAATAACTCCATTCATAGTGCAACAAAGTTACGTCCAATAGAAATTATTTCAGGACATTTAGATACAAACAACCCTCTTAATATTGACATTATCAAAAATTGTATTCTAATTACATAACTAAACATAAATAAACTACCGCTAAAATTTATAAAACGTTAAATGAACAAATGGCAAATCAAAAATCAAAAAGGTTGGAAAAGACTAACGAAAATAGACATGAACCATTAACTTACGACCCAGGTGCATTAGCATATCATAAAACTAATGCTCGTAAAAAATTAGTCCTAGATTCAAAGCCAAACCAATAAAACAAAATGAAAAAATCAAAGTTAAAACTTACAAAACAATCCCACCTCGTAATAGCAAACAAAAATTTGTTACCGCCACCTATCATAAAAATAACTTAAAAAGGCCACTTGCTAATCAAAAAATTCTACCATTACAGAATTCTCCTATCGCTGGTAGTAGCAAAGGCAGGCACAGGAAATTAAAATTGTTAGTTTGGAGTCCAATCCAGGCATACTCCCGTACAAACTAGGAAATGATAGATTACAAACTACCCATCATTATTTTATCCATTACTTCGATCTAAACCCTATAGAAACCGAATTACTTCATATAACAAATCAGTTCGAAAATGTTTTGCAGGTAATTAATATCAAAAATTAAGTTTTTGCAAATGAACTTAAATTCTTGATTAATTTAATAAAATATCAAATGAAGCAATGCAAAGAAAAATTAAATTTTGTCCATGGCAGTAAAAGAATTAAGAGAGGAATTTTAAACGGTTTAGGAACATTATTCAAAAGCATATCTGGTAACTTAGATGCAGAAGATGGCAAACGTTACGATGATGCCATTGTTTTATTAAGTTCAAATCAAAAAGACATTGCAAATACTTTGAACAAACAAATATCATTAACCAGTCAAATTATAGATGATTATAACAGTAGTATCTCACTAATAAAACAAAATGAAGAAGAGATAACAGGAAAACTAAATGAGCTAAGTTCTGAACTTGAAAAATTTGTTAATGATTTTTCCTCTTATATCCTAGTAAAAATTACTCTTGATCGAATACAAGCAGCACTTAAAATCTTAATAGAAATACTAAATAGTATTGAAGATTCTATTGCATTTGCAAAATTAAAAACGTTGCTTTATAGTGTTCTAAAGTTTGAACATCTAGAATTTATAGTTAAAACATTACTCAAATATTATCCAATTAATACCCTAATCTTTGGCAGTGAATCTCAAAATTTATTTAAATGCTATAACATTCTTATTACTCTAAAGACAGAATTGTTTTCGTTATTCACTTTCCCTTAGTTAAACCCGAAACTTATACTTATTTCCACATGTATTCTATTCCCACAAAAATAATACGGTCCTTATCCCACGTAAGCCTTTTCTGGCAATGCAAGGCAATCAGTACGAGTACGAAGATTAAGAATGTGAAAATATCCACCAACTGTATTTTTGCCCCAACGAAAAACCCATGGTAGATGCCCAATCCGAAGAATGCATCCACCAATTGTTGCAACTAAAAACTGAAGATCAACCGAAATTTGTACCAGTGCCAATTATCGTAGAAAACGAAATTATCGAAAGTATAAATTCAGCGCATTACATCGCAGTATTCCCAGAAGAAACGAAAATCAAAACCACTTGTACAAACACCGATTTCATATCTCTAAAAGGTACCTATTTTATAGAACTACCACCGAGCTGTAGCTTCCAAACTCCAAGACACGTATTCATCAACCACGAAGATGTCATCCCAGGTCAACCTATACCACTTCCTGAAATAAAGATCGAAAACGAAGGAAGAATTCACTCTGGAAAAATCAAAATTAAGGACATTTCCTTAGACAAAGTTCACCAACTCATAAAAGAAGAAAATCGAATGGAAGAAGTTAGTTTGAAAAACATTCCACACAACTACGCCTATGCATGGTCTACACCCCTCTATATCGTAATTGCGATCGCACTTCTTGTTGGTGTTTTCAAATGGAAGTCGAGATGTAAACGCCAACCCACAACAAAAATGGTCAACGAAGTCACAGCTGATCCAAAACCAAAACCGAGAACTTTCCAAGAAGAAGAAGATGAGTAATCTATCCACACCCTGTATGGATCTGTCTAGGGATGGAGGAATTACATCTTGTATATTGCCGACGTATCCACTGGGTTCCGGTACTGCAACGACCATTGGTGCAATCTCAGCACATTCAACATATATATACAAATTGTAAACATATTTAATTTAGTGTTTTTAAATGAAACTCAAGGTCTCTAGTTAATTCCACAATATAATACAAGTTATTGAAAATTCTAAGAAATTGACAATTGTTTCGATAAATCAATATCATCGTCAGAATGACAGAAGTTACATTTCATTTTATGCCTACCTGATGTTTAGTAGTTATATTTTTGGCTAGACCAAGAAGTAACCTAACTTGTGATTGGCTTCATATATGTTTATAGAAAAAAGAAGATGTGATATTACAAATATTGAAGCTCAGATATTATTAGCCCTATGGTGATATTTAATTTAGTCTTATTATTATTTTTATCTACACATCCTGTTTATTCAATTTATATATTTTACTGTTATTTTTCAAAGTCGATATTTTGTATTTTGAAGTTAATAAAAGTTTTTAAAAACAAAGTTCGTGTAACGAAACATATACTTAGCTTCATAATGACAACCAAGTTTTGCTAAGTGCGAGGGAAATCTACTATCATTAATTTTAATTATAAAGATGCTACACATTGTTATTAGTTTTTCCTAACATTTGTATAATTATCAGTTTTGTTCCTGCATTTCATGTGAACAGAAATATTGTGATTTGATAGTTTGTAATCAGAAATATCAGCAATCAAACATGGACAAAGACATCAAACATATACTGAAATTTTGTGATTCAAACTATATTTTGTTCAGTCCATATGAACATTTGATATTAGTGTAACTGCGTCTAAAGACAGTAACGAAACGTTCTACTGACTTTTGTATACTAAGTAAATAATCATTTGTTTCTGAAATCGTTCTTGCTATGCAACTGAAAACTGTCCAGCAAAGTGTTTGCCGACAGAGGCCATTAGAATCGGTCACTACCGGTTTTCAATTACATTTTAGACAGTAAATAAATGCACACAAACAACTCACTTTGAGAACATATCATGGACTTACAGCCCATCGTAACACCAAGACAAATTTAAGGGGCTTTTGGGTCAACATATTCAAGTCAATAGTATATAGTTACCGAATCTCTGGAAAAAACTACCAAATCAAACTGTAGCAAATAGAGGTACTTAAATGCATAAGATTATCATGTCCAAGTCCTACCATGTAAGTTCTGCACCTGAAAAAATTATACAATCTTATCATTTACGAGGCAACTTATCAGAAATCCCATTGCTATACGTAGACCGAAATTAATTGCCCTTGAGACAGTTCCGAAATAGTCACGTATTTGCTTCATTGGAATTATAGTTTGCTACAAAATATTGTCGAAGTTTTCAGATTCTGGTCATTCGTACATGGAAGTAAGCTATGTATAGTGCTATTGAATATACCAAAAGGAAAGTGCACGTGTACCCTGTGATTGGTTAAATATTTTTCGGATGGCATGCTCCAATCGTGGCCGTAATAAAAGAAGTCGGTTGTACAACATACATGAATTAAAATACGATTCCTCGACTTGAAGGAACTAGCTGACACAATTATTAAAAATCGAACCATGTATGAAAATGGAAACCGTGGTAATTGGATGAAAATTATAAGTATACCTTACGAAAAAGATAATTCTTAGTACATTCTGTTTAAGTACAATTATAGTGATCCAATTATTCTTAAGCTTAATATAACTGGATGTAGTAGAAAAAGTGCAAATTTGTTGCCGAAAGAAGTACCACCATTGTATTCAAAATGAATTCCAATTTCTAACCATAAGAAACAATAATGGAACTGTGTAGGACAGGAGCAATTCCATCCGAATTTCATGCCTGCTATTCCAATAGAAAAACTATCGCAGTGGTTTGATTCAGATTCTGATTAGTATTAAGTATTGTAGTTTTCACTCATGTATTTACGTGTTAGGAAAGAATTGAAATTCACTTTTTATGTGTTATTATATTAAATGAAAATATTTTTAATTGGCCATCGCTCCAACATGAGAAACTTTTCCGCCCAACCTATTTAATATGCGAGAAAACTATTGGATCCCCCAAAAAAAATTGGAATTTAGTATTTTTTTTTGAGTTAATTTTACGTTTTTCAGCAAAAACAATGCGAAAAAAAGGATTTAGAAAAAATATCATGTGTGCATGTCGTCGTCGTCGTCGGCCACTTTTCGTAACATGTCTTGTTAGCACGATACAGCCTCCGGAGTGCAACAAGTCACCAATTTTATGATTGGATATTGTTCAGGACATCTCAGAGATAAATTATATTGATTTTAAGCTCACCGGAGCCAGTACAGAAGGTGCATGGTACTTGAAGTACAACATTTTTGTAATTTTTGGAGAAACTGTATTAGCACGATACAGCCTCCGGAGGGAAACAAGTCACAAATCTTATGATTGAATATTGTTCAGAACATCTCACAGATGAACCCTGTTGATATTCGGCTGACCAGAGCTAGTACAACGGGTGCTATGGTACTTGAACTACGCCATTTTTGTCAGTTTAGGAGAAATTTCAGTTTGTTAGCATACGGAGTGTATACAAGTGGCCAATTTTATGATTGGATTGTTCTTATGCATGAACCTTACTGATTTTCAGCTCACTAGAGCTAGTACAACGGGTGCTATGGTACCTGAAGTGCCACATTTTTGGTCATTTATGAAGAAATGTCGGGTTGTTAGCACGATACATCCTCCGATGTGTATACAAGTGACCAATTTCATAATTGGACGTTTTTAGGGTGTCACACAGAACCCTATTGATTTTCAGCTCACTAGAGCGAGTACAGCAGGTCCTAGAAATCCAGATATATTACATTTTTGGTTATTTCTGTTGTTCATTTTGTATTCTTGGGTTTAAGGAGCATTTGTGAAGACATTTAACTTGTAGTTAATACATTTATGTTTGACGTTTCGGTCTTACTATGACCTTCATCAGAAATAAATTTTGTTAAAACTAAGAGAAACAGTACATGTTACAATAAGAATTTCAAAAGCAACACAGCTAAATCTTACCTTTAACAGAACGTTCATTTGATCATTTAACATTCCTTATTGATATTTAGGACGTATCACATAATAGAACAAAACTCACACCTAAACAACATGAGCATTTTGAAAACAAAACAGACATCGATGAAGATTTGGATTCAAATATATTTGTTCTATATAATGAAAACAGGCGTAACGAGGTTTTAATTTGCCTTTTTTAGTTTGACTGGCATTGAAATGAATTTTATATTTTATAGGGAGGGGTCATAAATTTATTATATTTTAAGTGTGCCTTGTGTTTTTCTATATTTCCAAGTTTTTATAATATCATTATAGATTTTTTGTGTCACTATTTAAATTTATGGCACTAGTTTTTCTTTGGATTTCTATCATTTCTAGAACTTCGCGTTTTTTTGTGTGGTTTTCAGTTCGAAGAATCTTTGTATTTTTGAAATCAAATTCGTGTTGGTTTTCTGAAATATGGATAGTGAGTGCCGTTTTGTTTCGTTTGTCATATTTGTGACTACTTATTCTGTTCCGTAAATACTGACTTGTTTGTCCGATGTAGACCCCATCACAGTTGTCACATGGTATTTCATAGACTATATTGCTCTTTTTTCCTTTGAGATTGAACTTTTTAGACAGGTGTAATTGGTTTTTAGTAGGCTGTACCCTTTATGAGCAGCATGTATGTTGTGGTGTGAAAATGACCTATTGCTTTTAGTACTAGATACACAATGTGATAGTAGTTGACCGTTTATTCACTTTACTACAATAGTTTAATATATATTTTACTGTCACTGCAGATATTAAACTGTGATGACACTATCATATCTCTTTCTGTACGTATTGGTATAATGAACGATTTCTATTACTCTAATTAGTGGAGTACTCACCAAAACGAGAGTTACTTAGTGAAATGTAGTGTTGGTATTGTATTCGGTATGGAATTTCGCCACCAGCTCCAGAACTTTCCACTTGATTGAACATTGGGAAGTGAGTATGTCACATTCTAGGGAGAAAGAGTTTTTTTTCTTAACTCATGAAATATTAGTCATGAATAGATTACATATATTGTTGTAAATAAAAAATGAATCATCACCCCAAATCAATGTGAACGCACTATATATTTTGAGTTGAAAAATAAGTATCATAAAACTATTGCTCATGAGCTGTATTCTCGATTCTTCCACAAAAAGATAGTTCTGTCAAATACAATAAAATTGAACACTGGTGAAAGATCATGCATGTCATTGTTCGTTACGTCAGTATACCACTATAACTGGCGTCGATTTCCACGTTATATGTTTCCGTAAGATAAATGTCGCCTTTGGGATGCGCGACTAAAATTGTCATCGAAAAATTTATCGCCGATAGAATGTACAGTGTATGCATAACAAATTAGTCTGGAACACATTGTGAATTGTATATTTCATTTTAAATTGCAAATAGAAGTATTGTAACTAAGATACAGTGCGGAAAAAGATGAAAATTACATGTCTTCAATATAATATAGAAACCATTCAATATAAGATGACGAATGTTCGCAAAGTGGTGAAAAACAGGGATAGATAATGTTGCATAACAATTATCTTCGAGATTGTTGGTAGAATATAAAGGAAATCTTACAATAACCATTACGTTATTAGTACCTATTATCATATATTCATACTTCGAATGCAGAGTTGGTTATCTATATTATTTTATGTAGGTATTTCATTTACCCCCTTCATTTAATTGTCGAATGATTCATCATCTTGTCCATCCATTTGTTAACCCAAAAATGGCTAAATTTCAAATCAATTGCTGCAACTTCAGAATATTCTATATTCGTCATCACTACATCACCATCCTGCGATTTAAAATATTTCGATTGTTTTGAAAGTGTACCGGTTTACTTTTTCAGAAGAATTTAATGACTGACTACATTATTCGCTTAGAAAACTGAAGATTGAAAATTAACTTTCATGCACTTAAACAGCACTTCATTGGTTTTAAAAAATACGAATAAGTAACTCTTGGTACATGCTAATCAAACAAAAGGCTATCGAATGACGTTCTTCGTAAAAACGAACAATATATTGAAACATAAGTAAAAATATTCCACTAAATAGTGGAATTACTTAGAAACAGTTAGTTTAATTTATTACAGTAGCATGAGTAGATTCCACAAAGTAAGGAATCAAACAGTAAATTCAAAAAATATTAATTATGATTCAACGTACGGAGGCATAACTTACATAATAATTAGTCCTATTGAATCGCGTTCCATTTGTAATCTGGGAACTAGCGAATCTGATAATATAATAAATACCCTTTGTATTCAAACTCAGAGAAGGTATTAATTATTTGTAGAATACGAATAGCACTCACTCGATTATTCCTTCTTTGGTATCTAGTCTCTATTTACGGTACTTTAGTTAATTCTCTAGCGGCATTTATTATTAACGTGTACATATTTTATAATTTATCAATTTTATTGTTGAATATTAATTTTTTCTTAATTTTCGTAATTCTTTTTGTTGGTTTTACATATAATATTCATAAGACTATAAAGATCTCAGATTTGTCCAATCTCTTCTCCTTGTTTCATATTTTCAAACTTCTAGTATCTTTTTGGGACTTATTTTCCATATCGATACATTCTATGTGCCCCATAAATCTTATCATAGTCTTGCCTTTGCTACTTTCTTTTCTACTCCATGCCATGTATTTCGTATTTTTATCTCATAAATAATTATGCAAAACAACAAATAACACTGCATCTCTGATGCACACCCACACCCTCGCCTGTCCAAACCCGCCCCTTCCAGAATGCATCCTTCAAAGAACGTTGCATTCCGGGAAAGGCATTCCACCACCCCCCATCTCACCCGATGGGAACCCCAGTCGTCGCTGTTGATGACTCCTCCATTCTACTTCCTTGTTTTTTTCTGAAAGTGCTTGGCTGTCCTCTTCATTTCTTTGGGGTAGTGCAATGCACTTTACTATTTTTAGGCTTCTTTTTCTCGTCGTTTGGGTTGGGTATGGGTGTTTTGTGGCCTCTAGAAGAGGTAAATTCTTAGACGGCTTACTACGTCTAAGAACGACCTTAAAGAGTGTATCCACTTGCTAAAGCTGTCCCTACTCGAGATCCTGCTCATATTTCTAGGGATGGACAGGCCCTATAATAAGTGGTCCCTCTTCTCTCTTTATTCTGTGCCTCTTGGTCGTCATTTCTGGATGCGGTCCAGCTGTTTTCTTGGCCGTGGATGTCTGGCGTTGTCTTCTCTGGTGCAGTTTGTCAGCTCCCTCATCTTGATGTTGGGGTGGGTCTTCAGTTCTTCGAATCTTCTGGCTGTCTCCTACATGATGTCCTCGATTTGCACTTGGTCAAACTCTCGATCAGTTCCTGATGTACCAAGGGGCGTTCACTGCTTCTCTCAGGCTGATGTTCTGCTGGGCTTAAAGCTTCCTTCGGTGAGTTTATGCAGTGTATCCCCATGCTGTACATGCGCACAGTATGATTGGGATGATGATGGCCCTAATGAGTCGGAGTTTGGTCATCAATTCGAATTTGTATTTTCTTCCGATGATTCCTCCCATTCGTCCTCACACCTTCTTCGTCTTGTCAAGTAGGTAGTCGACGTGGTCCTTGAACGTTAGTCCTTGGCCTAGGATGACTCCCAAGTACTTCCGTTTGGTGCTCCATCTGATATCTTCTCCCGCCATGTCCACGTTGTCTTTGGGTCTCTTCCTGTTCTTTTTGAAGAACACGGCTTGGGTATTCGTTGCGTTGAGGCCGATCTTCCGCTTCCTACACCAGTCGTCGATTCGGTCCACAGCTTTTTGTAGTCTTCTCGTTACCATCGCTGGCTAGGTGCTTCTGGTTGCGATGGCAGTGTCGTTTGCGTAGAGAGCCGTCATAGTGTTGTCTGTCTTAGGGATGTCCGCCCCCCTGTAGATATTGTTAAGCACCGGAGACAAGACTGCTCCCTGCAGTACTCGTGATACCATTCATCCCAGTTCGGGTTTGATCTTAATCCGGAGTATTCTGTTCTTCAAATAAATGCGCAGCAGCTTCGTGAGGGCTCTGGAGTATGCGGCTTCTCTCATCTTATATATCAGGCCTTCGTGCCAGAAACGGTCGAAGGCTTTACTGACATTCAAGAAGATGGCCTCCCGTTGCTTGGTTTCTGTTGAGTTCTTGGGTGACGTATTCTACTGACGTATTTTACTATCTTCGGGATTTGGTCTTCGGCTCTTCGTAGTTTCCTGAATCCGAACTGTTCTTCTAACAGGATCCCGATGGCTTCTGTTTTCTCTTGAAGTTCCTTCAAGATGACCCTCTCGGCTATTTTGGTCATCGTGGTGAGGAGATGTATAGAGAAACTCTGGTCCTTTTCGCTCTTCCTCGGCATGATGGTCTCCGCTTCCTTTCTTTTTGCACTTCCTGAGAAGTGCTTGGTCTTCAGTATTCCGTTGATGATGGCTGTCAGGAATACTACTCCTTTTCTTGGTAGATGCTTCAGGACGTTGTTGGTGATTTCATCTTTCCCTGGTGCCTTCCTCTTGCATCTGGTCCGAATGATGTAGGCTACTTCCTAAGTTTCCGTGGTCGTCGTTGTCGGCGTCTTGGTTTTGGACTTCTTCTTCGATTTGGTCTGAGAAGCCCATGTCCTCGTCTGGGTGCTCGCTCCATGGTTCTTCTGAAGGCTACTGCTTTTTCCTCGTCTGTGTGGACTAGTCCAGTCTGGGTCCAGTTCTTCTAGTCTGTTCTCCCAGTCCTTTGATCGGTGTTGCTTCAGTTGCGTCTTGACCTCTTCTTTGAATCTGTTCGCTTCTCTTTTGTCTTATGGATTTCTTGTCCTATTGGCTTTTCTTCTTGCTCTGTTTTTCACCCTGATGAGTTCTCGTAGTTCGTCGCTAATGTTGGAGAACCTCTTGTAGTGGTTCACTCATCTCGTTGTCGTGATGTCTTCCAGTGCTTATTGAATGGCTTCTTCTAGCTGTCTCAGTTGATCTTCCAGTTCCGCTGTATTGGCGATGACGATACTGATCCAATCAGCTGTCCGGCTCTGCACTTCAGCTGTCCGGCTCTCCACTTGAACTTCTTCCAGTCGGTCTTCTTTACTTCTCTTCCTGTTGTTCTCGCGCCATCTCCCAGCGTGTGGATGACCGGCTCGTCGTCGGTACCTCCTTCTCCGTTAGTGATGTCCCATACCTCTGAGATGTCTTGTAGTATGACGATGTCCAGTACGTCTGCTGCTCGTCTGGCAGGTATGTGTGTTGGTCCTGGTGGTCTTATGACGTGCAGCTCTGGTCGTCTGTTTGCGATGTTTATCAGCTTTCTTCCTGCTGTGTTGAGGTGTGTGCTGTTTCAGGCTCTGGATTTGACGTTGAGACCTTTCATCAGAGCTCCTTGATTGCCGTCTGGAAGGCGGACTTCTACATCTTCTTCGTGCAGGTCGTCAGTAGGTCTCTTGTAGGCTGATACGATCCGTATGTCGCCGAAACCTTTTTGAACTGCAATGATGGTGGTTTCCTTCGTCGGTGTGGTTATTCTGTGGTGGTCCAGTCTGCTCTTCACTAGGATGGCAGTTCCTCTGCTTCTGGCGTTATTGTCGTCTCTGTAGATCCTGTAGTCTGGCCATCTGATCTCGTAGTTTTCTCCTGGTAGGTTCGTTTCTTGTAGGGCGAATACGTCTAGATCTTCTTTTTCTACTATGGCCCCCATGTCCCCATGCTGGCTCGTAGTCGTCCGATGTTCCAAGTTCCTATCTTCAGCTGGTGTGCTCATTCAGCTCATTTCTTCTCGGAATTGACGGTTTTCCTTCCATGCTTCGGCGAGGTCATTCATCAGTGCGTTGACGGTTTTATTATGTCTGCAGTTCGTCGCTTGAGCTACGGTGCGCGTCGCTTGAGATTCGGTGAGATTTCTTTTCAGCTCCTGATTCTCCTGTTCGAGCTCCTTTTTTTCTTTTTCCTTTCCAGAAAAGAATTGCGTTTGGATTCGTCCATTTTCAGTGCTTCCTGTTCCCCCACAGGTGCAAAAAATAAATATTAGTATTTAACTTACCTTCTATAGTTGTGTTCAGTGTCTGGCCTAATTTTAAAATGCACATTTCACGCTTGGCAGTTTTTATAGCTGTCTTCTTATTTTCGTTGGAACGCTGTATTTTCAAAATTAGTACACAGTTTATTTATTCCATAGATAAAAAGGATGAATTCCTAAAAACGCCTTAACAATATTCGGTTGTGTTGAGGAACACAACTTTTATAAATATCGAAATGCATTAAGAAACGCGGCCTTAGCAGGTAGTTCGCTTTATAAATTTTTCTTTGTAGAGGCGCGTCTGATCAAGTCGAAATCTAGTCGCTAACGTGCTCTGATGCACTAAGTATATATGAATTCGACTTTTGTGTGCTCTGTATCATATTACACGACAGGAAAAGGAACATAATATATTAGGGTTTCGTTTTCAATTGCGGGGTAAATAATCGAGTCAGTTTTGGCGAGATAATTAATATTTGATATAAAAAGAGGGTTAATGGTCTCGGTCGTTAGGAATTTTAGCCTACACAGCCTTTTGTAGCCCTAGCCAACTGATGCCGACCTGATCGCATCCAAATATTGGAACTTGTATTAAGTAATTGAGGCATCAATAATTTTCTTTCAAATTGGTATTTGTATATCAACCTTAATAATATGTTTTAACATTTTTCTAAGATGAATTTCATTGAAAAAGTCACTTCAACTACACTTCTTCAAAAAATTGACGTACCACTAAAACCAGTATTATTTATATTAAAAAAATTGAAAATTAAGCTATTTTAGAGTTATTATTGTAGTGTTTAATATAGTAAGTGATATTCCGTCCTAGTGAACTGGTAGTCACTAATGAGAACACAAACCTTACAAAAAGATATAAGATGGTTTTGATTGTTATGCTACTCTAACATATTCTAAGTGTTCTACCGATTACTTTTATATGAACACGTGTATATAATCTTTGTATGAACATTAAATAATAAAACATAACATTTTGTCTACGAGTCGATTGTGATTTTAAACAGAGTGGAACAAAATTGTCATGTCTGTAGACAACATATTTTCTACTAACACCTTCAACATCCACAACGGCTTCGAAAACATTGGTGCCCGTTGGCAAAAGTGGTTAAAGCGTTTCGAAAATGTTTTAATAGAGTCGCTGCTGGAATTACAGATGATGAGAGAAAATAAGCGATGCTGCTACATTGTGCAAGTGAGGAGCTATTTTATATGTATCGCTCACTTCCCAATTCTTCCACATCACAAACCTCTTCATCGTCTTCTTAAAAAGAAAGTAAACACTTATTTTGTACCGAAAATTAACACCGAGTTTGAAATCTATAATTTCCGACAAGCCAAACAGCTGATTTCAGAATCCATCGAAGAATATTATGCTAGATTGTTAAAATTAGGCACTAACTGTAGCTTTAGCGAAAAAAAAAACAGTGAAATCAAGTCGCAGATAACTCAGTGCACTACATCTTCTAGATTAAGAAAGTATGGATTAGCTGAAAATCCAACACTGGAACAGTTAAGTGCCTAGGCTAAGGCATATGGGTTAACAGATTCTCATGCACAGCAAATGGAACCAAATATAGAGGTATTTTCTCGAATAAGCAACAAAAATGAGTTTAATAATACAACGAAACACGAGTATCATTCACCTAGTCAAACAAAAAATAATACAGAATCAAACACATACAGATCAAGCCTCCGATCGAGCCAAAACAATAATCAATCTAACATAAATAAACAATCTAAGAATTGTTGAAATAAATGGCGTTCAAATAGTAGACAAGAGTGTCCAGCACGAAATATAATTTGTCACTTTTGTTCAAAACAAGGACATTTTGCAAAATCCTGCATAACTAAGCAAAAAGCACAACAAGCGCAGTCTCAAAACACTTATTCGAACTGATCAATTCCTTCCACGTCAAACCTCCAGATCAATACCAGATATACAGCTCATTCTATAGACAATTTTGGAACATAGAACAGAGAAGTAACAAACTCATTAATGAAAATGGTTGTCGCTCTGATAATTCTATTCAAGTTACTATTAAAGACAATATTAGTGACGTACCTACTATTGATATTTTACTTGATAACAATAAATAGTACATTATATACCGCGGGACTGAAGTAGTACATTTAATCCTGAAGGTAAAGTTTATGGCCCGACCGCAGGGAGGGCCATAATTTACCTGAAGGATTAAATGTACTTCAGTCGCAAGGTATATACGATACTTTTCGTACTTCCGGTATGATTTTATTAATTATTTCAATAATTTCAATTAGTTTTTTCTCTCTTCAACTCATTAAAACTGTCTTTAAAATAAGTTACCATAGTAACATTGCGTTGTGACAGTTATAATTTAGAAACATTGTCATTACTAGTGTCATTGTAAATTTGAATATTAACGTTAATTACCATTCTAATTAATTATATTTTTCAATAAAATATCCCTTAAATTCGTTTGTTTGTGATTTAATCGTTCCGGGAGTTTCGTCAATATTTAATCCCGGAGGGATTAAATGTGACACTTTAGTACCTGTCACAAGGGAGTGAAGTTGTCACTTTAGGCCCGGAAGTACGAAAACTAACTTTATAATAGACACAGGTAGTTAATAAGTAACAAAACGTTCTTAAATCTAACAAACAATAAAATGAAATTAACTGTCTCGACCCATACTTCGTGGAATTTACTCATATTACTGTTTTAAATGAAACTTACTGTTTCTGGATAATTCTACAATATATTTAAATAATGTTAAACATTCTAAGAAATTGACAATTGTTTCGATATTCAATATCATCGTCAGAATGACAGAAGTAACATTTCATTCAATTCCTACCTGATGTTTAATAATTATTTTTGGTTAGACCAAGAAGTGATTGACTTAATATATGTTAATAGAAAATAGAAGAAGATATGATATTACAAATACTAAAGCTTGGATATTATCAGCCCTACGGGGATATCCAGGATATACTTTTTCCCAATTAAGATCAGTATAACTGTGCAGTAATATAGAAAACCAGGAAATCTATATCTGCTGATGTTTACAATTCTCACTTAAGAAGACAGTTTAAACAGTTTCTTTTAAATTATTGAAGTCCACCTTACTCAACTACAGAGAAACCACCGTTTGAGACCGTATTTCAAAGAAGCATTAACAATATGTTATCATTGCATAAGATACAAGAAACAACACGAACATCACCTCGAGCTAAAACAGAAAGATGAAGAAAATGAAACAGAAATAATATGTATGCTGATAAAACTTTAGACCAGGAGATATTGTTTTATGTAAACAAATTAGAAAGAATAGCCTCATGCCCAGATTTGATGCGCATCCATATAAAATAAAACAATTGAAAGTTACACATATTATTGCAGAAAGAGATGGGAAGATCATAAAAAGAAATTCATAATTTTTCAAACCGTTTTATTCCAATATCCCATTATTTACCAAACCGATTCTAATACTTACCCCTAACAGCAACATACTAAACCTTTTACTTCGAGCACTTCGTGGAAAATAAAACCAGTCGAAACTCTTCCCCTATCTCTCTCAACCAGAAGAAGAATATTGTGAATATTCCTCAGTTTTCTCTCAAAACTGTCGAAGTTCCCATGACTATAATACTTATGATATGAAGATCCCACCTCAAAAGTGAATGAACAAGATCAAGAAAATGAAAATTCTACCAATTCTGATGCAGTTGTTGACCTTGAATACATCTCTAATGAAATAACTAGTACCGAAGACCTCAAAATCTAGGGCTAATTACTTAATTATTTAAAATATTACTTAACAGATATTGATTCAGACTAAACCATTGAAAAAACAATTTTTAAGTATATTTTATGCTTTTATTGGAAGTTAAGGAGTGTCTTTGTATGAACATTAATACACATAAAACATAAACAGTACAATTCATCTCATTTTATTGCTTATAAATTGTCAAATTGAATTCAGGCTTTGAAAACATTTCTAGAAGGAATTAATAGAAAATTCCAAATTGGCAGTGAATGATCAAACTAAAAAATAAAAAAAAGGTTCTCAAAAATACGAATAAAGCCCTGACATCGTCGACGCATACTCAAAATAAGCTGCATAATTTCACTTTGATTTTAATTAACGTCTCCCTAACTCCTTCCACATTATTAAAGTGGATTTTTTCCGCCCTTAATCGCCTGTTAAGGATCCCACCCATTTTCTAAGGTATTGAGGTCTGAACCTGTGCAGTATACGACCTGGTGTTGCCTTGCATTAACATGAAATATGTGCCAATATATGGAGCAAAAGGAGCTACATACTGTATTAAGATGTCTCATTTGTATCTGTCAGCTGCCATAATTCCATTATTAATGACTACTAAGTCCGTGTGCGCTGTCAGAGAAATACATCCACAAACCATAATGGATCCTTCTCCAAATATTATGGTATGAGAAGTTGCATCGGGCATAACTTCCGTTGATTCGATGAAATACACGAATACGTCTATCATTATTATACAGACAATGTCTGATTGTGCTTTCCTCTCGGTGGGAGAAAAAGTACCATTTCCCACTTTAAAATCACTTTAATCGCTCAATATTCGCAAAAAACTCTCTGGTGTTCCCTATAACATTGCCCACCAAAAAATGGCGTCGGTTTTAAAATAGGTATTCAAACTGACTACACAGCTTGCATAGAGAGTTACGCGTCCCCTCTCTTTCCTAGTCTATGTTTGGAAGAGTACGTTTTGACAGTACTTTTCGTTTCTCTTCAATGGGCGTTAAAGAAAAAAGATAACTACTCTACTTATAAAGTTTTCCCTCGTGACAACAGCGCGAAATTTCTTTGTTTGACATTAGCTCTAGCCAACCACAGCCTACCACAAGAATTCAAATTCAAATATTTTTTCTCATTTTTATTTGAAATCGTAGTGGCATTATTAGTTGCAAATACTTAGTTCAGACCCAATATATCTTGTGACATTTGCATTGAAATTCATGAAACGAGCCCATTATATCAAGTCAGTTAATGGACAAATAATTTTCACCCATCTCAGCATCACATTTTTAGATTGCTATCAAATGGGTTTAAGAAGTTAAACAGTGTTTTCATGTCTTAACTTTTTATTGGCACCCAGTATAGATTTCTAGATTTTCATGATGTTAAATATGTAGGTGACTTATTTTTTATATTAATTGTTCAACATAAATACACTTAAAATTATTGACCTTTACTCTGACGTCATTAATATCTGATAACATAACCGACAAATGTCAAATTATTTTCATCTGTTCTTCACTATTAACAGAAAGAGATGCCACTTAATAATTATGTCGGTTATGTTATTAGATATTATTGACGTCAGGGTAAAGGTCAATAATTTTAAGTGTACCTTCTTTGTAATATCATTTATGATTTTTTAACAAATAACCTCCTTAGTACTGTTGGGGTTGAAAAATGCTTTAGATTCTCTTAAGCTCAATCGAACAGGTTCGGCACTAACTTGTAGACTGTACCTCGCGCAGCTGAATTTTTAGGTTATGGTATATCACAAATCAATGTCGAAGAACCGAAATTATTAAAAACCGATCTTGGATTGATGTTGACTAAATATCCACCATGTTCTGCTCTACGGGCATGATCTCCTGTCTCTACAAATCTTGTAGTACACGTAAGATGGATTTTATGAGTAACATTAAATCTACAACCCATTCTTCGGTACCTTCCCGTAGTAGTACGGCTTGGGCGCTTAATCGCCAGTCAAAGTTCGATTTTGGCATTCCATAATTAACAAATTTAATAAATTTTTCTAAAAACAATATTTTAAAAGAGACACCATACGTGCTATATACAAAACTAAACTAAAATAAATTGGTTTGTTTTTTATTTTTCAAATTATTTTTGTAATTTTGCATATCCATGAATTCAAACTCTGCAAAAAACGATTGATTTGTACCGGAGATTCTTAAGAAGGAGAACTAAATATTTTATAATTTTAAAGTGGTGTGTTAATTTTTTTGAGAATTATAAAGTTTTAGTTTCTTGGTGTATTAAAACGACTCTGGCCCCTCTTAAAACCTTAGCATTACCTGCCGAGGCGATTTATACCCAACTTTCTAGCTATTTTGTTACAAGATAGAAGTATTTCACATACATTCCAAAAATTTGAAACCACTGTCCTCTTATCCACATACTGAACCCACTGTCCACCTTATCCCCATCCTGAACCTTTTTCCTGCTCTAAAATGGTAGTACAAATGGGGGTTAGGCGCATATTACAAACTCGAAAATTTTACTGCACTAGAGTTTATTGATTAACAATTCGTTACGCTAGAATCACTATTTTTTAATAAAGCCCATATCAAAATTCTGTTAACAATTTGTCATTTGAGAAGGCTTTTGTTTTTGATTAAAATTTATGAAATGGCTCTTACATTCATATCACATTAATCTCCATTTGTTGTTAAATACATTCTCTTCACAATTTTCCATGTCTGATTATATTTTGTATTCACTTATCCAGTGCAATGTTAATTAAAATTTGATATGTACTATGCATGTCATTTAACTGAATATAAATATATTTTATATAATGGTGAAGGGGACAGGGGAAAACCGGTCACTTTTGATTCTTTTGATTTGGAGTTATTTTTAAGGTTATATTCACTGTTGTGGGTACACATATGATGGTAGATTAATGAACTATTAGAGTAAGTTGACTTGTCAAAACCTTTTACGTGTGTGTGTGTGCTCATGCGTGAGTAATAAAATATTCCGAACGCAATAATTTTTGAAAAATGTGCAACCATATCTACTTTTAATTATTCCATGCAGAGCTATGAATTCTTGACGGCAAATTGTTAGCTCTGTGATCGTAATACGAAAAAGATATCGACATGCGGTTTTCGCTATTCAGTTGCTAATTTCGTCTTCTCTTATATTCCTTAATTAAAACTGCATGTTTCCATTCAACATTTTTCAAGGATATCTAGATTTAAAAAATAAATAAACAGCGCCCTCTAGCGTATACGTTACTCATTAGGTTGTTTCGAAATTATAACTCTTACATTGGTAGAAAAGAGCTCTCTTCAAAAACACTAAGTTTGCATAGATAGGTTAAGTGGAACTGGAATTACAGGCGTTTTTTCATAATACAGCTCCTGCTTCCCCCCCCCCTCTTATTTAAAGAGATAGACTAAAACTTGTGAATTCAAATATACGCTGAATTTATTGGAAAATACGATCATCATAGTTTAAATGCATCTTAATTAGGCAAAATTTGTAAATTATTAATTTTATAATTTTTGGTATTTAATTACGCCCTCTGGCGGTGGACCTACAATGCTGTAAATAATTTCCAGGTTTTCCTCGAGGTCACTTTTGTCATAAATTGTTTTTCCCGAAGCTGTACTATAAACGGTTCCCGAGATATGGCCGAGAGCCATTCTTATTGGGACACCTGGTACATCTCAGGAATGATTTTTCTTCATGATTACGAGGCCTTCTTTATGCAACAAGTACAATACTTATCAATCCTCGTAGATAGGAATTTCGCTCGCTAATACACTGAACGCTATAAAAATGTTGTATTATGTTTTGCTTTGCTACTACAAAGTTTATTAATATATAAATAAGTTATAAATATCTTTGAAAACTAGATTTCAATTTTTTATTAGATTTTAATAAACCTCTGTATGTCGACCAATGGCAGAAGCCCTTGTTACCAGATAGAAAGTACGTTCTGTTGACAAATCCTACTTGATTAAGACAAAGTGAAAGTCGACTAGAAGAATTTGACGATTGACATCAACCAAACTCAAACAGATATAATCTTCGCGGACTTTTTAGTTGTTCGAGTTATATTATTTTATAGTAGAAAGTGTGCTTCTGTTTGACTGCCTTTTAAAAGACGTCTTTAAAATGGATCCAGGTTTGACCGAAGCTAATTCGACAAAGCTTCCCTCAAGTGGATGTGGACATTGTCTGTCAGTGCACTCGAACTCCCCGAAACAGAAGAAGAATAAGCAATCCGGTATTAAATCGAGTTCGGAATTGTGGGTAACGCAATTTGTGTATGTGTGTTCCATCACATGTTTTCCAAACAACTCAACCTACATGGAAAACATTTAAGTTTCATTATACATACATTTTAGATTATATTTTCTAATTTGAAAGCATCATCATTGCAGTTTAAAATATATATTTCCAAATTTCTATGACTACTCTTTTAATATGAGGCACCCGGTTAGTTGAACATTATTTGAAAGCTTAGACTAGGAAAGAGAGGGGACTCGTAACGCTGTTAATTATTGTGATACCAATGCCCACCAAGTCATAAACTTAATTGTCGTTATATGATAGTTCTAAAGGACTAAAATTTTTATTTTATAAATTATTCTTTATACATGGGAAATTTAAAAATAAAACTATATTGATTTATTTAACTTATATCAAAATTGTAGGTATTAGTAATTAATAATTATGATCTTTTGGGGTTAGGAATTCCGAGAAACTGAACAATAAATTCGTTAATTTTCAATGGAAAAGTTTCGTAATGTCTTTTCTACTAACATTATTGAATTTATTATGAAATACGTTTTAACTCACTAATTTGGTCTTCTTTTATATTGCTTAATTAAAACTGTTTCCATTCAACATTTTTCAAGGATATCTAGATTTAAAAAATAAATAAACAGCGCCTTCTAGCGTATACGTTACTCATTAGGTTGTTTCGAAATTATAACTCTTACATTGGTAGGTTAAGTGGAACTGGAATTACAGGCGTTTTTTCATAATAAAACTTGTAAATTCAAATATACGATGAATTTATTGAAAAATACGATCATCATAGTTTAAATGCATCTTCATTGGGCAAAATTTGTAAATTATTCATTTTATAATTTTTGGTATTTAATTACGCCTTCTGGCGGTGGACCTACAATGCTGTAAATAATTTCCAGGTTTTTCTCGAGGTCACTTTTGTCATAAATTTTTTTTTCCCGAAGCTGTACTATAAACGGTTCCCGAGATATGGCCGAGAGCCATTCTTATTGGGACACCCGGTACAATCCCTCAGGGATGATTTTTCTTCATGATTACGAGGCCTTCTTCAATACTTATCAATCCTCATAGATAGGAATTTTGCTCGCTAATAGACTGAACGCTATAAAAATGTTTTATTATGTTTTGCTTTGCCACTACAGAATTTTTTTCAGTAGTAATATAACAAGAGATTGAGAATAAATTGAAAATAATTTGACAGATTTTTTGAAAACTTGTTGCCAGGCAATAGTCACGAGAGCCCGCAGGGCTCGAGTGGCTATTGCCAAATGGCAACAAGTTTGAACAAAATCTGTCAAATTATTTTCTAATTTATGGAACTCTCGAGTTATATTTGACTAGATTATTTTTTGATTCATAAATTTTTACAATAAAAAAGATCAATAAAACTATGATAAAATTATTGAAAGATTTAATTTAATTAATTATTACAATATACGAAAATATCGTTCACATTATGAATATATTAAAAGAATTAACAATTTAAATTAGTACAATGAAAAACGCAATTATTAAAAATATTTCGAGACTCATTATTTATTGAGGATTTGGAATTGCTTGTTATATTAAGTGTTTCCTCCTGCGTATTTTCTCTAAGATTGTTTATTATCTTTAGTTTCTATAATCTTATTCGTTATTTCTTCATAAGAAAAGGTACTAAACCATGTTCACTCATTTTATATATAACGTTGACACAATTAGATAATTATTTTGACAACTATCTGACACTTGCTAGACAAATAAAAGCAACAGTGATTATTCCCGAGAATAATCACAAGAGCTTTATTGCCACTATAATAATGACATGATTGGTTGAAACTTACCCTTGTGTCAAATAAAGAAGCATTTCAATGGTTTTAAGAAACGTCAAAAAATAATCCGCACAATTAAATTTCTTCTTATTTAACATCTTGGATCTCTTTTCTGAAGTTTTCCGTCAGTCGGCCCTAAAGTCAATATCAGTCTTGTCACTATTTTCATTCATATATTTTTTTAAGACGTATAGGTATAAAGAGGTAGGCGTGATGTGTCGCTTCATTTCCTGTTATTTCTTATCATTTGCCACATACTTAACAGCTTTTTCTCTTGTTTGGTATATTCACACGAAATATCCCTTAATGGGCTAACTCTGGGCAACTAATCTCAAAAATCGCATTTTATTGACTTGGTCGGATTTTCCCCTGTTTCCTTTATACAGGGTGAGTATAAAGTATGAAACCCCCTAAATATCTCCTCAACGGTTTAATAGTTTTAAATGAAATTGCTTATCTCCTTCTAAGTAGATCCAAGGAATTCTAACATGCTATCAAATTCAATGTACCATGTCCGGTTAAACCCGAAATACATATCAATTGTTATTTTAAATATAACACCCTGTATATTTTTAAATTTTTGAATTCTTTGAGAAATTCTGCATACAGGAAATCTTTCCATTCATCGTTTTCTTGAATAATTGAGGCTTTAATCAATAATTTATCGTTTTTGACTTAGTTAGCAATGAAATGTCAAACGGTGAGTAAGACAAAATTACGCCCTTCTGATATTTGACAATATCCAAAACGGTCTTCAAATTCTCGTAAAGAATTTTGCGTTCGTACTTGCAGCAATAAGTGTATGCGTCATTTAAATGTGTGGGTCTACTTCTGTATACTTTATTTTTTAGATAACCTCACAGAAAACAATCGAGAGGAGTTAGATTGGGACTACGAGGTGGCCATTCAATAGCACTTCTACGCCCTTTCCATCGACCTGGAAAAACTTGATCTAAATACTGGCGCACAATTCTAGAATAATGTGCAGGTGCACCGTCGTGCTAAAACCATATACCTTCAGCAGGAATTAGTGGGTTATTTGGATGAGGATAAAGTCTTGCAATAGCGGGTACTATATTATTTGTTAATAAATCCAAATACCTATGTTCAGTCAGATTACCTTCAATAAAGAAAGGTCTAATAATATTATCGTCTATCATTCCTGTCCATACATTTATTTTTTGCGGATACTGCGTATGTACTTGCCTCATCCAACGGGGATTATTTCTTGAGCAGATACGATACTTACGTCTATTCACTTTACCACTTAAGCTAAATGTTGCTTAATCTGAGAACACAATTTTTTTGATAAAGTTTGGGTTTGCTATACATCGTTTCTGAATGTTTCGCAAAATTCTGTTCTGCGATCTGGATCATCTTCAGTTAATTCGTGACAGAAGTGAAATTTATATGGTTTCAATTTCTCGAATTTTATTATGTTCATGACGGATGTCTGGCTTATGTCACAGTCAAGAGCTAACTAGGTAGTTGATGTTTGTGGATTTTCTTCAAGTGGTAGTGACACACCCAACTTTACATTGTCATTTGTCGCGGATTTTGGTCTTCCTGACTTGGGTTCATTTACTACGTGATGTGTTCTTGGACAACGCCTTACAGTTTTCACAACTGCTGATTTTGTGATTTGGTGATATGGATTAACTTCATTGAATAGTTTTAAAACTTCCTTATAAAAACGCCGTTTGTCTGCATATCCTCGCATAATTAAAATTTCGATACGTTCTCCTTCACTTAGATACACCATAATAGAAAAAACAATAGTAACAAATAACCCAGAGAAATATTATTACATACCTTGTACTACACTACCCACTATGCAAATAAATATAACAGTTATGTTAGTTCAACATCACATTGTGGTAATGTTCTTACTTTTTTTCCTCTTGTTTCCATCACATGCACATCTATACAACCGCTTATGCCCAGCTTGTGGCTGTTAAATTTTGTGATGTTTCAGCTTAACTTCTTAGCAATGTTAAAGCGCTGCCTTTTTACATTACTGTGATGTTACTAGAACTTCCTCAAAAGGAAGTCTATATAACGAACTAAAAACAAAATTTCTGTTACATTCTGAAATGCCTTTTAACTTCTTGTCAATGTTAATGCAATGTCTAAAAAATAACATCTTATCAATGATCTAAATGCGACATTTCAAAAACAATACAGTGTATTCTCATAGATGTTGTATGGACTTAATCCTCTAAATAATATACCTCAAACAATCTAGATGACATCCTATTGATGTTTCTGTGCCTAATCAGCAAATACAGGGTGAACAACTAAGAACGCCGACTGTCGGCCATATTTCAAAAAATAATCATGGTACAACTTTAAAAAAATACCTTCAGGAAAATGACCCTGGAAAATCGCTGGAAAATATTTTTCAATTCCTAAAATATCTGCTATGGGGTGGAATGATCACTTAAAAACATAATACTGTGATTATATCCAAAAAAGACATTTATCCTAGAAATACAATTTTTGATATATTGATGAGATTATGAAAAAATGTAGTTAGGGACTTTTTGTCCTTATTCTTCAAATAAGGGGTGGGGGAAGGGTTCAACCAACCTAAAAAACAAATGTCGTGACACTTTTCAGTTCTTTAATCGATATCAATGTTTTTGGCGTCATTTAAAAGAGTTTTTCCTCTTTAATAAGATATGCTTAACAAAAATAACAAAATTGAACAATTTTTTCAACGCTATGTGAAAAAGTCGACAATTTTCCCATTTTTTCTAGAAAATTTCAAATGTAAGGAGACATTTTTTAAATTCTGATGAAAAGTGATTCACGTTATCAGATATAAAAATTAAAAAAATGCTTCAATTTACATTTGAAATTTCCGAGTGGATACAAAATTATCTAATTTTGTTATCCATCTTATTAAACATAAAAACTCTTAAATGCAGCTAAAATCATTAATATCGGTTAGAAAACGAAAAAGTTATACATTTGTTCATAAGTTTGAACCTTTCTCACCCATTATTTGAAGAATAATGGCAAAAAATCTCCTCAATTAAATTTTTTCATAATCTCATCAAGATTTCAAAAATTGTATTTGTAGGACACCTTTAGTATGTTTTTTTGGTGTATTATATTTTCGAGTGTTCATTTCGCTCCTAGCGGATATTTTAGAGACTGCAAAATATTTTCCAGCAATTTTTCAGGATCACTTACCTAAAGGTAATTTTTTTGAAAGTTGTACCATGATTCTTTCCTGAGATGTGGCCTACAGTCGTTCTTAATTGTTCACCCTGTACATTTAAAATAAAATAGCAAAAAAAGCAATAAAGGATTTAAAACGTTTATTCACTATTAATGAACAGTACAGTAAATTTGAAAAAACAGGTACGAAATTAGAAAAAAAATAAAATTGAGTAAGCATATTACATAACAAGTGTGGAAAGTGGAAACTATTGAACGCATTCAGTGAAAGCAAGAAATAAAACAGGGTATATTAATCTGCAGTTGCCATAATGTAACATACTTTAAAACTGAATTAATATAGTTTAACGGATACACATACATTACAGCTAGTTTACAGAAAATTTATTAGAATAGTATTTTAATAATATTAGAACTAATAAAAAATTTACACCACAAAGATTTTATGAAACATTACGTTAAATCAACAGAAATCTAATCTGATTAAAGAAAATTCTATCGTTTACTTACGGTTACTTTTTCTCACGGAAGAGTCGCTGTTTCGAGTGCCTCAACCATTCCATAACGTACACTTCAAAATCCTTATCTGTGAAACATTTAAAGGTGTTCTGAACAGCAGTTAATAAAACAATTACTTTATATCAAATTGTGCCCATGGAAACCTTTGATCGATCATCATAAACTACATCAAACTTGATTTTCAGCCAATTGACTGGGACCAATTTTCCACAAGATACATGCGGGGCTCTTCAAAGGAATAACAACATTTTTTTTTCGAGAAGTGACTTTTCATGATTTACCTTCTATTACATGCCTCACTCCGTTTCGCAAGTTAATTCAGGTGTGCCATGAAAATGCATACTTCTTTCAGTATAAAATAATATGCTATTCTCATCTTGTTATTTTCATCCTGGAACATATTGTATATTAACATAGTGGAATTGTACTTAATGAAAACTAAGCATTATTAATACACTGTATACAAAAAAACTACTTATGAAGAAGAGATATGAACACATTATCAAGTTAAATGAGTTTATAATTAATTGTATCCAATTGAGTATCCAATAGCTGTGTTTCTACAATAATTGAATTCTGTTTGTAGACTGGAGCATTCAGTGTCATAGGTTACATATTCTTCAAATAGATTAATGTAGGTACCATTATAAGGGACACTACAGCTTATTTATTATACTCAGGGTATTTTAAAGACTTAAACAGTCTCTAATTGTTCACAAGAATTGTTAGTATTATTGTTAAAATTTTCTAAACCTGCAAAACTATACTGATGGCTATGACTACTACTACAAAAACTAGAACTAGAGATACTCGATTCAGTTTTTTTTGTACTGCTTAATACAATGTCTGTATCAGACTATCTGAAATAGTTATTCCCCATTCTTTACATAATTACTAACTATTTGTTTTTCATTTTATTTATGTAAGTATCTTCTGAAACATCTTGAACATTGAAAATGTTTTCTTCTAGATTCAAATCTCTGCCAACGTATGAGCATGTTTTATTATTGATAATAATATCTACCCTATTACAATATTAAGTTCGTTTTTAAAATATACTTACTAACTAAAATATTTTAAAAGTTGAAAAAACCCTTATTTTGTAAACTCTATTATATAATGTTAGTGTACAATTCCGCCACCTGGAATTTCAAGGTTTGATGGGTTCTCATTCCACCAAGGAGCGTCATTTTCTGAACGAGCTTTTGACAGTGAGCAACTGGAATGAAAAGCTTCCATTATTGCCTCACTGATCTGTGCGACTCTTTGTTCCAGGTCGTAGTGCGGGTGATTTACCCCATTCACTTCGACTTGTTCCAAATTGTCTCTCAGATTGGTCTTGTTAAGAGACCAATCAGTATTTCTAGGATTTCGGATTGTAGGAATCGAGGTGGTATTTCCCTCTATCCTAAATGCGATGATCCTATGGTCGGAAAGTGATGGCTCGCTCATCACCCTCCAATCTTTTACATTTCTCCTAGAAGCAGCATTAACAATTGTTACATCCAGAACCTCTTTTTTTGCTCTCGTAACAAAGGTGGGGGTTGTCCCCACATTTAAGGTCTCAAGGTTATTTGCTAAGAGATATTCTAATAAACACACACCTTTTGCGTTGTTATTAGTGCTGCCCCACACGGTATTGTCTGCGTTGGCATCACAACCAATCATGATTGGCAGCCGTCTGCTATTGCAGTGTCTCACTAGCTCTTGTACTTCTTCTGGCGGTGTCATCGGCCCGTCTCCAGCGAAGTAGGCAGAGGCAATAACGATGTCTCGGTCGATACCCCCAATATTTTAAGTAAAATCACTAAATTCGCGGCTCGACTGACTCTTTATTTTTACATATTAATCTCTAACCAGCAACACAATGTACCTACATGCAAATGGGGTACGCCATATGCGGTCCGGTTATAGACCAATCACTATAGAACAAATATAGACCCATTAAAAATCATAATACTTTTACTGGTATATAGCGAACCTTCTTTCTTCTAAATGTAACCAGTCCAGCCATATCATCGCCTTAATAACAAAAGTGCCTAGCTGCCATTTGGTAAATTTGACAGGAGAGAGAAAAAATGTGTTACAACAAAATTTACTTTTATTTGTTAAATAATTCATTTTATGTGTTGCTTAGTGACTAATACATTAACGTTTAATGAAAAAGAATGCTTTTTTCAATTATTAATTATTCTACAGGAGATAGGCATTTTTCTTCCTTAGTGTCTGAAAGTTGGATGTGAGCATAATTCCCACACATTAAATAAACAAATAAAATAAATAAAAATCAATTTAAATGTTTCAATCATTCGGTAAATGAAAACAAAGATTTAATTCAAATAAAAAACAAATTCAATAATTTACTCATGAGGTAAATGAATGTAAAAATCGAATCTACCTCCATTTGAGTATACCACACTATACACAGAGGCAAAATGGAGAAGTGCACCCGTCACTATAAATTACAACTTTTCCCACTTTCAATTGCTTTAGGCACAACTTTGTCTTCTAAAAAGTAAATTGAGCAGTTGTTTATTCTTCAGTCTTATTCCATAGTAGCATAATAGCCTCCTTTAGTTTCAAGATTGTAAATTGTGAAATTATTGACTATTAGTTTGGTTTTATAGTACATTGCAGAGTCTTTGGAATTAAAAGAGCTGATTGTAGATCTACCGTATTGCAAATTGCATCTTCAGATTGCTTGTCTTTTTTTTTCACTACGAGCTTCATCAAAGATTAGATTAGATTTTAACGGGGTTACATTGCACTACAACCTTAAAGGGCTCTAATGAACTCTAGTATTTGTGACGGCTTCAAGGAGGCTAGATCCTCACTCCTACAAGTTTTTTGACTGAAGCATTTTTAGCGTAGGCTTACAATGGCGAGGCATTCTAGAACTAGTTGTTCCGGAGTTTCTTCCTCTTCTCCACAGAATCTACACTCGTTAATTTCTGCCAGATCTATTCTCCTTAGGTGCTTCCAATGGCGGCAGTGCCCTGTAAGGGAGCCCTTGAGGAGATCTAGCTTATTTTTATCGAGATCCAAATACTTTTTGGATTCAGCGGTGTTAAAGTTCCGTAGGACCTTTTTGGAGTGATCCATCTGGGTAAGGCACCGCCAGAGTACTTCACTTTCGGTTTACTTTTTCTTCCGAAACTGTTTCTTATATGAGCATTTTCCTACACCACAGAAAGGCTCCGGGCCAATAAACGGCATTCGTGCTCCATTCCTGCCTTCATTTACTGTGATCCATGAGTGGTCAGGAACACATACTATAGAGACCCTGAGCTTCTTTGACGTTGATTGTATTTTCAGTTCGATGACCAATGCATTCATAACACTCGTCTTTTTTCTGTTTAAAAACTGACATCATTTTCTGCAGTGTAGTATAAAATGTCGCTTGTTTGCTTTTTCCCCTTCTTGCGTTTCTTCAACATCCTGATTTACCTAATTCACAATACCTTGTTCTTTAAGGCTCAAACATTTTCTAACGAACTCTTTCACACCTTGTTTTATAAAATATTTCATTGAAGAATCCCTTCGTGATTTTTCTTTTTGTCCTCGTCTCCTCTGCACCTCTCTACCTTGACCAGTCTCTACGTAGATCTCCATCTCCACACAAGACATTTCTGAGCAAAACTTAATATGAAGGTGCTGCCTTATATCTTCACTTGGCGTGTGCCATTTAAGTTTTACTGTTTTCTGCCCGCGTTCACAATTACAGGGCGCTGATATAAATCTAGCTGGTCCCTCTACCTTACAGTCCCATTGTGCCTGATTAACATTCTTCTTTCCTTGTCTTCCCTTGGTAATCAAGACCCTTTTTTCTTATTTTCCGCCAAACCCTCTCTAATATAGGAGAAAGCATTGGTTTACCCCAAAAAAATTGGTATTTTGGATTTTTTTTAGTTACTTTTCCGTTTTTCAATGAGAAAAACACCAAAAAAGGGTTTTTAGAAAATAATCCTGCGTGTATGGCGCCGTTGTCTTTGGCAACTTTTTGTAACATGCCTTGTTACCATGGATAAAGCCTCCGGTGGGCAACGAGCCACCAATTCTATTATTGAGTATTATTCAGCACATCTTACAGATAAACCCAATTCATTTTCAGCTCACCAGAACCAGTGCTACAAGTGCTATATGGTACTTAAACCTCCACATTTTTGGTAATTTTTGGAGAAATTTTGGTTTGTTAGCACGATACAGCCTCCGGAGTGTATACAATTGGCCAATTTTATGATTGGATATTGTTCTGCCCATCTGATACATAAATCATATTGATTTTCAGCTCAGTAGAGTCAGGAAAATGTGTGATATAGTACTTGAAGTACAACATGTTTGGTAGTTTTGGAGAAATTTTGGGTTTTTAAATGGAAAGTGTGTGCTATAGTACTTGAAATACAACATTTTTGGAGAAATTTTGGGTTTTTACCACTATAAGCTTCCGGAGTTGATATAAGTGACCAATTTTATGATTGGATATTTTTCAGGGCGTCTCACAGATGAACCATATTAGTTTTCAGCTCATTAGAGTTAGTACAACGTGTGCTATGTTACTTGAAATACCAAAATTTTGGTTATTTTGGAGATACTTTTGATTGTTAAAACGGTACAGCCTCCAGAGTGTATAAAATCGGCCAATTTTATGATTGGTTATTGTTCAGGGCGTCTCACAGATCAACCCTATTTTATGTTTAGCTCGCCCTAATCAGTACAACGGGTCCTATTAATCCAAATATACTGTCTTTTGTCATTTTTAGAAAAATTTCAGTTTGTTAGCTTCATATAGCCACTGAAGTTTATACAAGTGACCATTTTTATGATAGGATATTGTTCAGGACGTCTCACTCATGTACCCTATTGATATTCAGCTCACTAGAACTAGTATAACGGATCCTATAACTCCAGTCCTACTACATTTTTGGTCATTTTTGGAGAAATGTCGGTTTGTTAAATAAAGCCTCCGGAGTGTATAAATGCAGAAAAACTAGTTTTAATCCTTAAAACTGTATATTTTCTTTTCGTTTAGCATCAAATCTGTAGAGTTACGCAAAATTCCTTATGCCATCTGTTAAGTCGGACATAGGCATATTTCTGTGGCGCATTTTGAAACTAAACGGTATAATTGACACACAGGCAAATGCCTCAAAAGTTGGCTTTGATGTTATTCTAACAGATGGCAGAAAAATACCATTTTCGCAAAAAGTGAAGATAGATACTTTTCTTATTAAAGCAACGATATTGGGGGTTTAACCTTGGAGTGAGATATAATAAGCTGTAGACAACTCCGTTGTGACGTTCTGAAAGGACAAAGATTACAAATTGGTTTTTTCGATTTGGTCGGTTTCTATAGATTTCACGATGTTGATGTTATTAGAAAAAATGCTAGAACATCCGTTCTTACCACGATAATAATATTACCGATTCCTCTTTATTTCAGATTGGAAGAGCAACAGTAAGGGAATCGCGGTCTCTTCGGTTAGTTCACGATGTTCACTTGAACAGTCACCGAGAAGATGCTGCCCAACAACCCCTTCTAGTTATTGGCAACGGAAGAACATATAGTGTGTCCGACATTTCACCGAAGAGAGCTATAATGGGAGCTATCCAAAAAGCAGCTCTGATAAAGAAATCCAAAAGTAACGGGTCCATAACTACTAATGACGATGAGGAACAGGTAATATTGATATTAAATTGTGATGTAATAATTATGAGTTCCTTGTATACTTTATCTGATTTGACACACTTTTCTATGAGATGAAAGACTTCTATAATATAAAGGTTTGCTGGTAAATTCATTCGAAAAACCGGAAATAAGAATTTTCGTAATATTCTGTATTTTTTTTTATTTATTTAAAAATAGTTTATGCTGATACATTTATACACACGGTATATCTACTCACGTGATTTATTTATACACTCAACTATTCACTTATACTTAATTTATATACACACAATTTACTTCTAATTTATTCACATTTATCACTATTTATATTAAACACAATTAGTTCACTTTTTTTCACTGTTCTGCTGCGTTCGCTATGAAATCAAACTATAGACTAAACTGCGACTCGTAGGTAGTCGCTTATATACTTAAACGTTTTCCTGGAACATCTGGATTCCTGAAATTTCTAGACTGTGGCTCTCAACAAACAATCGACCTTCTTAGAAATGCTTCTATTGAAGCAGCCACAAAAAATCAGTGACTTCCGCCAAAATATTCTTTTAAAGATCTCATTAGACTCGTCAGCACCAGCGTGCGACTTCGTAACAACAATATACGTCATTCTTTTCAATCAATGTGTATCTTGCCAAGAGCACTGAGTAACTGGAAACATGGGCTGAGATATTATAGAATGATTTCTTTGAATTGTAGAATTAAAAATAATATTCATATTCCATTTCGTTTTCTCTTTAGATATATTGGCTTCGACCAGCCATCGTACCTTCTCAAAACTCGCCAGATGGGTCGAAGTATTTCTGCTGGTTCAAAAAGAAGCCGAAACAAAAAGTCACATTCGATGAAACGACAAGTACATCAGCAAATCGGTAACGAGGCTTTTTTAATTTAGTATTGACCGATTGTGTGTGTGTGCGTTTTTTTATTTCTTGTATATAAATTTTTTCATGAAAGCTGCAAGAAATATTCTCCGTATAAAATAAAGTATAATTCTTATTATACCAAAAATTAATTGTTATTTTGTATATTTTTTCTTAAACCATTTTTGAATTTGTTGACCAATTATCATCTCATTCTATATATCGTTTTAAATGGTTGATGTTGAAGTGTTTCTATACTATTTCACCAAAATTGCAGAAATTAAACTTTTCAATATAAAAAATTAATAACATTTTTGATGCAAAACTTGGGAGAAAGTATAAATAGCTAAGATACTGCAAAAATAATTTAACGGCATAAATAACATAAATATGAAAGCTCTACTAAATTTTGAGCCAATATATTTCGTTTGATCCTAACTCTATTGCAATATTCAGATACACTAGGTCTCGGTGAAGAAAGTTTTCTGAGAAGATTGAGTTACTTTTTATGCAACGACTTCCTCTATAGATGACAGGTCTGCAGAAATGGTATCAACGTTTTTCTTCGGAAGCTCGATGTACTTTTTCAGTTTATTTCCTACACATCAAGTTTTTGAGTAATCACAAATGTCGAATAGTGACGATTATTGGCTATACTAGGAGTTATGTTACGTCTTGAGTCGTTTCTTTCCAAAAACCAATCATATATTAAATGATCACATGTCACTTTCTTTCTCTTCATCACCAGTAAATTAAAGTGGCGAAAATGCCAATTTTAATTTATCATTTAACAAGGAAGTTTATCTGAAATCCAGTCATACGACTCTTCATTAAGTGACCCATAACTTTGAAGTTACCTAGTGGAACAAACCTATTATGCTTTTATATTCTTTCCACAAAAATATTTCAACACATTTGGACATTTTTTCACATATAATATCCGGATTTGTAGAAAATATATCCCCTACGATGCCCAAGGAAATTCACTGGAGCTGAAGCCGTAACTGTGTAAATTTTAACGAACAAGATCTAAATTGTCTATTGTCTATTCCACAAGTTGAAATTCGTGAGAAATAGAGATAGAGCTCCGAAAAAGATGTGTGATGGCTCATTGGATTCTGAATTTTGTCCAGAAAAATGTATCGAAAGCATTTATTGGCACAAGTTAAGATATTTCGTACGAGAAATATATTTTTTAAGTTTAATTTGAATTTTGAAATACAACTTTATTGCTTTAGAGTTACAAACAGAATGAATTCAAAATGTGAGAAAAATACAAAGTTGTTTTATAATTAAATGCTGACAGTATGATATACGATATGAATATTATATAATATGCAAATTGACTTCACATAACTCCTCCCTCTTTATGATAGAACAACGCCGTCAAAGGGGTTGTTTTGTTGGGGTTGGTGTTTAGCTTCTTTCTTCAGTTTTAAATATCTCCAGAGTGTACAAGCTACGGCAGCTACTATTAGGAGTGATAGAAGGCCGGGCATATTCCATACTGCGGGGTGTGTTTCTTGATTTTGTATTTGCGTCGTTAATTCAGCTTGTAGTTTCAAATCTTTAATGTATTGAAGATCGATTGCTTCTAATTCGTTGGGTACTTCTGTGGATTTTTCTGTTTTCGTGAGTTCCCATTCAAATTTTGGAAGTATTAATGGATTTATTGCTGTTATTTCTTGGATATTGCTAAATGTAGAATTTTCGGTCCTGATTTCACATCCAGCGGGGATTTTGAATAGAGTATTTTTTTTGACTAATAATATGCGTCTCTTGATACAGTTCGATTCAATCTTAATCGGCACACTTGAAGGTAAGACTAGGATAAACTGGTCGTTTTATTAATTATAGTTTGTATACCGGCTAATTCGTAATAGTGAAATTTATTTTTGAATTTAAGGATTTTGTTTTCTCCATAAAGTTTTCCT
This sequence comes from Galeruca laticollis, assembly GCA_963921935.1. NCBI lineage: Eukaryota > Metazoa > Arthropoda > Insecta > Coleoptera > Chrysomelidae > Galeruca > Galeruca laticollis. Next base: position 4,719,687 of record OY998177.1, read on the forward strand.
AAATGGTCTACTAGTTTCAATAGTTCATTAGTATGAATTATTGAGGTATGTAAAACTCCTGAATGAGCAAACGTTTTCGAAATTATCTAGAAAATTAATGAGATTTTGGCAATTTAGAATGATTTGGTCTAAAGCGTTAGAAAATCTTATACAGTTATATATGTATATATCTTCTGTGAAATTACTTAGTTCAGTAGACAATTCTTTTAGTTTGATTTTTGTCGAAAGTTGGTTTTTATTTAAACTTAGAACAGTTTAATGAAATGATGTGACAATTCCATATAGTTCCAATCACCTCATGTCACATAAACTATCGGTATATAATTCAATGATACATAGAGCATTTTCAGTTCCTATGAACTAATCTAATTTTGATAGAGAGATTGATACAATTAGACAAATAGCAACATCCAACGGTTATCCATTACATATGATAAATAAGATGATTAATAAAAAAGAGGAAAAAGTGGCTTTACAACTAATATTTCCTAAACAAACTGAAGAAATAAAAACTTACAAAACCATCACATATGCAGGAAATATTTCTAATAATATTTCAAAGATAATATTTTCAGCAACATATACAACAATTTCTTTTAAAACAGAAAGTAACGTAAGTACAAAATTGTTAAATGTAAAAACAAAAATACCACCATTATAGAAATCAGGTATATATAAACTCAAATGTCCAGAATGTAATGCTATCTATTTGGCTCAGACCCTTAAAAATTTTGAAATCCGATACAGTGAACACTTACGGGCATACAAATTAAAGCAACCAGATAAATCCCATTACGCAAAACATCTACTTGACACCAATCATTCATCGACACAAAACTGGAAGTACTACATATTTGTGATAAGAAACAAGAACTGGATTTCCTTGAAGAGTTGGAAATTAGAAGACACTTAAGAAACTCACAATATGAAGTCGTCAATGAACAGATAAATCTAGGGAGTTCTGCACTATTAAACTGTCTCCTTAAGTGATCAGCAGATATAGTTTTCCTGGTTTTCTATATCATTGCACAGTTATACTGGTCTTAATTGCAAAATGATATCCAGGATATCACCATAGGGCTAATAATATCTAAGCTTCAATATTTGTAATAACACATCTTCTTCAGTCAATCACAAGGTCCTAGCCAAAAATAACTACTAAACATCAGGTAGGCATCTAATAAAATGTAACTTCTGTCATTCTGACGATGATATTCAGCTATCGAAACAATTGTCATTTTTTTAGAATTTTCAACCTTTTTCATTATATTGTGGAATTAGCTAGAAACATTGAGTTTCATTTAAAACACAAAAAATATTTGAACAGTTTTGTTGTAGTGGCCGATAAGGTTGAGATTTAAGGATGTTTGGAGTTCTAAATGATGTTCAATCGAATTTTTATTTTGAAACAATTTTTCAATTTGTGAATTATATTTCATCTCGTCGATATTGTCTAGAGTACCAAATGATCATTTACTAACGGTTCCTACTCCATTTATTAATCCGCATTTCTATCGTTCGACAGGAGTTAAGTTATTTAACTTTTCTGTAGTTGTTTTGAGTAAGTATTTAGCATGGGAAAATAAATTGATCATTATATTTTTATTATTTCCTAAATTCGTGGTGTTTAGGAGTCGTTCGATTCTAATATAAAAGTATTCTATATTTTGTAGTTGAGAAATTAATTGGTTTGTTTAGATATAGTGTAAAAATGTATCTTTGGTTTCAATTATTTTAGGGGATCCTAAGTCAAGTGGTATAATTGGAGTATTTAATTCGTGAATTTCAATGTCCGAGGTTATTGGGTTTGGTATTAGGATTAGAAATAAGGTAAGGATGAGGTTTAACTTCGATCTGTTCATAAATCTGTAAAGAAATGATTCATTTATTATTGGGTTTCTTAACAATAGATTTGTGAATGTTCTTATTTTTATCTAAAAGTATTTTTAAACGAAGTCACGTTTTGCTTTTTTTTATTCCTCTTGGTTTCACGTTTTTTTAATAAATATGGTCTAATTGTCTTCGAAATTTACGGAGTCTTCGTTGCGTGTTGAAATTACTTTTTCTTTCAATCACTGTTCTGCGATTGATTGATAAAGATTCGTAAGTCGTTTACGCCTATTGTCTAAAAAATCATTAATAATAGTTTTTTCAGCGGGGTTGAAAGGGTCGACTGCTTTACTATCACCTAAGATTACTATATCAAAACATAAAATAGTTTATACTTTAACCAAAAAATAATCCAAAATCAAAATTTAATAATGGATAATCAAAAGCATTTTGGAATTGAAATGTATGAAGTAAACCAATGAAATTAAAGAAGAATTAGCTGATGGTTTAGAAATAAATCAAATGTAGGTATACGAATGAAATTATAGATGAAATGAGATATACAAGGAACATCGTCTTTGTATCAAATAGTATAGTTCACTTCAAAAATCTTATATATGGTGGATTATCATTTGGTGGTATGAATCCAGAAATTGAAAAGTTAATGCCGAACGAATAAGTAAAACTTTTAGAAGAACAAGAGCGAAGGGAAGAAAATAGTGTAACTGATACTAAAATAGCAGAATTTTAATAGACAGTATAGGGAAAGATTGGACAAACAGAAAAAGTCAAAGGCGAGGGAAAAATTTATAAAACCTAAAAGAAATGAGAATCTCCGAGTCATCTAACATTTCCATTATTGGTCGTTGAACTTCGTTTTGTCTATAAAAGGAGAGCGGCAAGATTTGGTATAGACGGGTATTCCGTCAAATGCTTTTATTTCGTGTTTTACTTCGTTCGTAAAAGTTAGTTTGTCTTTGTCTTTGTGAAATATGTCTTTGAAGTCGTTGCACAATTCTAGGATAGCATTTTTCTCTTCTGCGTTCAAATGTTCGGTTCTAATAAAGTACTGAATATTCTCATCAGAATTTTGTGAATAACTATATTGTAAAATATCCTCGATATAATGAAAAAATTGAAATTTTGTTTTAATGTATTAGTAAGAGGTATTACTTTCAGTCGGTCTATAATTACAATTTCAACATGTTTATCACTGCCGTTATTATTTCAGTTTAAGCGAAACCGTTTTCTGCAAATGCAATAGTTTCTGGGAAATAAAAGTTAACTACAGTAGAAACGCTGAGTCTTTTCCGACACGTGACTGATACGTCATCAACCATATACAACTGAATCAAAGCATTGTGATAAATGCTTGTATTGAGTTTCGTTCTTTTTCTGTTATTAGAAGTAAACAGTACCAGCATAGTATGAATAATATCGTCAACTAGGTCACGTGATAGAAAAGCTTCAGCGTTTCTACTGTATTTCTTGACTGGGTACTATGACTTCTCCGGTGTAACAGCTAACTGGGACTCTTACGGCAGCTATCTCGTGGGAATCGACAGATATTTTGAAATCTTCTTTACTAAAATCATAAAAAATCGAAATTTGAGTATTATTACTTTTTAGAATATTATTTTCAAAATCATAATTTAAGTTTTTCAATTACGTTCATGCTGATGAGGTCGTCAAAGTAATTGTGAAATTTGAACAAAATAAATGGTATTGTGTAGGGTGATTTAAATTCAGAGAAAGCTGGAATTTCTGCTTTGAATGTTGCGTCTTTATAACCTACTGCTGTTGTAATTCTAGTTATTTCTTGGAAAATAATATTAGGTAAGAGTTTTTCTGCGATGATAGGATCTAATATCGATTACATACTACCAGTATCTACTAGGAGTTTAATTGGAGGATTATTGACTTTTATATACGGTAATTCAGTGTTATTGCAATCAGTTTACGTTAAATTGTCTTTCTGGCTCGTTTTCCAAAAAAAAATGTATTATTATAATTTAGAGAGTTGCCATTATACGTGACGGGTTCTATGTAATCAGGATCAATGTTATGAGTTTAGTTTTCGACGTCGTAAAGATTTAAGTCTGGGTAATTAATGTTCGAATCAAGCGAGTCTGAGTCGGTTTGAATTTGGTGCAATTCTTGCGAAATAAAATTTCTGGCATTAGTGGATCTAAAATAATTATTTGGTTCATTAGGCTTAAAAGTGTTTCTAGAGTTTATGGACATTGGTTCTGCTCAATTTTCTGGAGCTTTACCAGTGGATGAAAAGATATTTTGTGGTTGTCCAAACACTTGTCTATTGGTTAGGTAATTTCTAGTCATTTGTCGAGGTTGGATTGGAATTGGTTGACTAGGAAATTGGTTCGGGTTTTTGGAATTATTGATTTGGTTCTGTTAAATAGAGTTTCGTATTGTATTTCGATTTTAGTAGTTGAAATTAGTTTGAGGTGTTTGTCGGAACTGTTGTCTGGGCAATTGAGTTTGAATGACAGTATAACTCCAATGATGGTTATGATTATTTGGTATTTGTATATTATAATTCTCTGAATTTATTGTAGTTAAAATTAGTTTGAAGAGTTTGAGGTGTTTGTTATCTGGGTAATTGATTTTGATTGACAGTGTAACTCGAATAGTGGTCATGATTAATTGATATTTGCTGTTGTAATTTTCTAAATTTCAGGTAGTTTCGTATTACTTTTAAATTTAGAATTATTTTGAGAGCAATTAAAATTGTCTTCTTCTATATTAAATGTAATAGCGACTTCGATTGAAGCTGGATACTCAATTCTAATTGCATGTTGTTGCAAACCGGTAAAATTTCTGATATGCGTTTTCAAAGCCATTTGGTCGTATTGTCTACGATATATTTCTTTAGTATTAACAGGCATTTCTGTTACTGAAATACTATTAGTTGTTAGAACCAGGTGGCTTTTTAACATTTGTAGTCTTCTAGCAAATTCTAATGTTGCTTCGTTGGATGGGCCATTAAGAGGTCCTGCTCTAAACATTCTAGTGATCTTTTATCGCCAAAACATTGTTCTAATGCAAATTTTAAAAAATTCCAATTATCTAGTTCGGTTCTACCACCAACTGAAAGATTGACCCTTCCTACTAATTTAGAACGAATTGCTAACGAACCGTGCTCGGCCGATGTTATCAAGGCCACCTGGCGTTTTCCTTTCCTTGCAATAATTTTTGGCAATCTACTTGGAACAACAGAAAGGCCAGTTTCGTCCACGTTAACACTCAGTGTGGTCCAAAGTTGTGTTTTTCATACAACGCCTTAAGGTGGTTAAAAAAATCGGCGACATTTTTCTTGTTAAATTCTAGCGCGCGTGCGAATGAAGTGCCAGTTGGTCTGCACGTAGACAATTGCAGCTTATGCCGGTTTAAAAAAGCATCTAACCAACTGCGACCGAAAATTCCATTTTTAAAGGGATACTTTATATTATTTCCAATTGCGATTGTGTAAGCGATTCTGCATAGGTCTTTTTTGTCAAACCATAAAACTGTACTTCCATTTTGAGAATATAGTCGACTAACTCGATTTCTGCGTCACTTCCAAGAAATATGTTTCGGCCTAGTTTAGTATTCTCAATAATGCTGCTACTAGGAAGGTTACTAGCTTTTGCTGTTCTTGCCAGCCTTTGCAATGTACTTCTTGGCACATTAAACGTTTTTGGTGCAGTTTTTAAGCCCATTTGTCCGTTATTCACAGAATCTATAGCCTGTTCCATATTTTGAGCGTTTCATTCTTTTCTTAAGCTTTTATTCACAAATTTTCGATCTCTTCCTGGCGAGAATATGCTTACTACCTGCAAAAAAAGTTCATATAATACCTTGGACCGAATATGGACTCAAGCCCATATTTAACACACTTAGGGGGCCCATATTACATTAACTACAACTCGCTATAAAATTAGAGGTTAGGAAAAATGGCAACACTTACTTTCGAGATTATCAAGTACCTGGCCCATATTCGAACCATCTCCTATATTATTTTAAAAGATCGAAAAACATGGCGAAAACATAAATTTTTATAAGCAAATACGCTTAGCAATTGATTAACATTAACAACAAAATTGTTTAAGAACTCATTCAAAAGATCGTTTAATACTTAATGAAAGGATCTGGAAGTTTATTTTCGTATCTCAAATAGTTTCTAAGATATTTTAGTTTCTTAGTTGAAAAATCAAGCAGTCGCTGTAACTTTGGTACCACGTATCTTTTCAAACTATAATAAATGATGAAATGGAATTTTTTTCGTTACTTTGCTATGATTGTTATCGTAATTTTTAGTAGTTTTAGGATTAAATAAAGCAAAGTTGTGAATTTGTTTATAATAAATTATCAAGTGAATAAAAAATTAAATTTAAAATATGAAAAAAAAACGATTATACACAATTTTTTTTAAAATATCACATTAGTCTATCTAAATTATTAATAATAAAGAGAGAAAGATCCAGGAGTTAGGAGTTTTATATCGGAATTTTCCTCCTCTTTAAGATTTTTTTTTCTTATTTCATGAATGTTAATAGCTCATGAGGTATAGATGAAAAAAAATGCGTTTTTTTCATCTTAATTTCTACATAACTTTTGCAATTTTTTTGGGCTAATAAATGCTGTCGATACATTTTTCTAGACTAAATTTCGAATCCAATGAGCTATCACATATATTTTTAGGAGCTTTATCTCTATTTTTCACGAATGTCAACTTGTCAGCGGTCAGTTCGATTAACGCTTCTGCCAACTCTGCCCAGAGAATTAACAAACAAACTGTACGATGGCAGACATGTTAGTTTATTATGAACTACAACACAATAATTAGTAGTCGGTTGATTGATTGACGTTTCGATGTAACCTATACGTAAAATGATCAGTTAGTCGTCCCAGAACTAACATAAATCTTCTCTATCAGAGAAAGTTGCAAAAGTTTAATTATTTGTACTATTGTATTAGTGCGAATCTCTTTAATGCCCATTATAGAGTGACTCATAGTTTTGGATTAGGAAGATTGTAGCGATACAAAAAACGTTACGATGAAATTTGTGTAATGTATGGAAGCATGTGTCAACATTTTTTATTATACAAATATATTCAGAAACGTGTGGATATTTATTCGCCTATTTTAAAATTAAAGCAGTTATGTTTCATTAAAAATTTGATATAATCAGTCTTAGAGAATATTTCTTGTTATATTGTTGATATATTGATTGTATTATTATGATTTCTTTTTATTTATAGTTAATTTGTAGACTAGACATTTTTTCCTTTTGGCATGTTTGCATTCCGTTCATTTGAACAATGTTTCTGTGTGTAACACTATCTGGACTGTAGATTGATGAATTTACTGTTTACTTATTAGAGAAACAATATGAAAACAGTCAAGCATGTTTATTCTACATTATGATCAATGACTGTAGTGTTTTTTCAATATGTTAATTGTTCTGAATTAGCAGGAAATATAGTCTAAATTAAAAATTGAATCTTCTCTCCTCTCTTCTGCTATAAAGTGGTGAGAATTTCTTAAAAATCGAGTCCTACATACTGAGGCTAGATGACCATTGACATTGCACTTGTGGATCACATAATTTTTAAGTGAACACTCATTAATTAGTTTTATGATTTTTGCGACCACATACCGTAGTACGGTTCACCGACTGCAATGACATTTCATTTGAAGAATTTCTTCGCACAAAGTTTTGGGACGTACCTACTACTTAATCAGCCTCCGGTGTAAATACATATTTTGAAGCTTTTCGGGATATTCTATTATAATTTACCCGTTCACTTTAGATGATTACTTTAGTCTGCAATCTGCGAACTTCCTTGCGACGACGCTTTTTGGATTGACCTACTTTTATGATTTTCGATAATGTTAAATCTGAATTCGTTGGATTTACTTCGAAACAACGATCACTTTTGGTATTTTCTCTCAAACCATTAGTAAATATGTCAACCATCACTGTTTCTAACTCTACACCAAAACTGCAACTTGCAGTTAAACTCCGAAACACATTCATTATCGAATTTTTGAGCCGCATAAAATGTTAAGCGTTCGGCAAAAACTGATTTAACCAATGCGAAAAAGACACTTAATACTCTTATCAACTGATCATATTCCATTTTGAGTCCGGTAAATCTGGAGTACCCAAGTTTCTTATTAAAATATATCACTTCACTTGAGGAACATAACAAAATTGCTTTTTATTGATTAATATCATAAATTTTATTCGCAATGAATAAGTGCTTCATTCCTTCTTTTTCTAATTAAAATAATTAATACTTGATATTTGGCACGCAACTGACGGTATTTCACTAACTTCTTATCTTTAGTTTCTCGGCATTATTTTGTACACTCAAAAAACTTTTTTCGAACACTATTTACGTTAAATTCACTTATGGAGAATTATTATAGAAATAATTTGATCTGCTAAATCACTGACTAATGAGTTCTTGAAATCCTCTTCGCCAATTTGTTGTGTATTAGCAGGAAATTAAGTCTTTAAAAATTGAATCTTCACTACAATGTATTTAAATGTGTTTTCCGAATAATGCTGTTACAGTCTCAACGTTAAGTTTGCGACTATATTGAATAGAACAAAGAACAGCGTATGTAAATATATTATTCTGTAACTGAAAAGATTTTATCCTATATCCTATAATCATAAATACATAAAAATCTGCAATGCATCTAGTTCTTAGTAGGTAGCAGAAAGAAACCATAGTCTTCTCCTTCAAGCATCAGTAGGATGTAGTAAGTATGCATCTTTATTTTGAGCAGCTTCTTCTTGAAGTGGATCATCGTTTCCTGGGACTCATATCTTTATCAGATTTCTAATATATTATACAATTGGAGCAAGCAGTAGTGGTTAAAGGAATATTTTTTAGAGAAGAATATGTTGTCTTTCTTGGACGATTAACTCAACCCTCCATTGTCCGAAGATTAAAACGTAGGTGAATACCACGTAGATTTGCCTTTAGTTTAAAATATTCTATATTCAGTTTCAATTGACTTTAGGGAACTGAATGAACATAGTTCAAATTACTATTTTTAATTGTGAATCTATGAATTACAAAGCCTTGAAAAAGGTGGCTCCTGAATTATTTGGAAAATATTCGTAGATAGTACTACAAATTCATAAAACTAAAAAGTAAAAAACTTTAAAGTGGAGTGTTGTAACGAGTTCAACGAAGAACGTATATCTATTTACGAAGGAAATTCAGTGCAGGCAAAGTTATTACCCCTAAATACAGGATGATTTAAGAATATGGTACAATAAAATCGTACGAACCCCTGCTATCGTGCCACTGACTTATAAGAATCTGACAAAATTAACCCTAGATAACGGGACATTCGTAAGATTTACGATGGTCAATATTTGTCGTGATATTTCGTTTGTTTCCGGATACCGCAACGGGGCGCAACTCTCAGTACCTTCCTATTTAGTTGGTAGCTAAACTCCAGTGTATGAAACATCGCATTATAGTCAGTTGAATCGCAGATTTTTGCACTCGATTCGTCAATTTTACGATAGTCCCGTGTTTACGTTAGTTAGTTTTGTTGGTGAACAGCAGTTTTGCTAACATTTAGGAGACATGGTAGTTATTATTCATTATTTTTGAACTATGGTATTCTGAGTATATGTCGTTTCAACAGAATGGCTTCAAAACGGCCATTATCTCAGGCAGAATTAGAAGAAGAAATGCGAAAAATAATGGCGGGAAAAAACAGTGATGCAGATCCATTTGAGGATAGTGGAAGTGACTGGGGAGAAGATAATCTTGAAATAGAATCCATGAAAAAGAGGGTTCAACTGATGAATCGTCTCTCGATGAGAATTTGCCTATGAATGGACAAGAAATTACTACTTCGGCAGACAATATGGGCGACGTCGGTCATGAAAACGCCGATGATCAGGTACAGCGGCCACAACTCGAAACATCTAAAAAACATCAATTTCTGGTTCAACCCAACACTGGACGTTTGAAAGGAAAGAATGGTAACAAATGTACAAGGACATTCGACCAAATGTGCACCAACATGAGCTGCAGCAGAAAAACTAGAAAATTGCCCATATGTGTGCTATATGGTATGCTAAATATGGCCTGCATCAACTCATTTGTAATTTATTCGCCTAACACTGTGAAAAGGGGAGGGAAACCCCTTTCGCGATACCTGTACTTGATTGATTTGAGTCGTCGCCTTGCTGAGCCATGGATGAGACGATTATCGACCACAACTTTGGGGCGAAATATGCGTCAAGATATTGCTCTAATTTTATGTACTCAAAAATTATTCCAGAAATGCAATCCCTCAGAAAAAGACATGTTTCTACTGCCCCAGTAAAAAAGACGATTGACAGCAACTTATTGTAGACAACGTGGACATCCGATCTGCAGCGATGATGAATAGGATTTTGAATTTTTTATTTATATTTTGGTTTTTCATTTTCTAATAAAGAGTTTCTATCACTTTTCGTTACATTATCTGGGAAGATTTTTCGTATTATGCGGGTTTTTACTACTGTCATAAAATTTACGATAGTCCCGTAAAGACGTGTTTTGAAATAAGTCCCGTTTTCTAGGGTTAATACTGTTTGATGGATTGTAACATTCTATAAAAATACAATAACTTTATTTATTGTATGTATTTATTGGCAGTAGAACAAATCAATTAATGCTGTCCACTACTAACTAGTATGCAACTTATTATACATCAGTCTAGTTATAGCTGGTTGTTTAAATAGGTTAGCTTGGTCCCATGATATATTTTTAGAATAATGGGATTTCGATAATAAAAATTAGTATTGGAGAATATTTTTATTAATTTGTTACGTTGTAATTTACAAATCAAAGAATATTTACCATTTTGTGTTGGAAATTTTGATTGGATGTTATTGGTAGCACTTGATGGCAAATCAACTGAGGAGATTTTTCATTTCTGGCTGTTTCAAGTGACTTGTACGGGAAATGTTGAAGTAGCTGCACGTTTTCCACAAGTTAAAAGGCCTGGTAGTCAAAAATGGTTGACTCGTAGATAGTTTCCTTTTATTTTCCCTTGTTGGAATAGTTATGTTAATTTTGGTGTGAAAACTCTTGCTGCTGGCAAGGTAAGGAAGATTATTTTATATATAGTCTCCATGTCCTAGATTTAATTGTTTTTTACACGGATAGGTTTTTTACTGATGATAAGATAAGTTCTTACTGGAATTTTTTATGAAACTTAAAGTTTTCGAATAACAAGTCTGCATAATCAGTTAAACTCGAATAATCGAGACGAGTGGTCGTTCCGAAAACGAGTTCAGCAATAGTGTGTATACTTAAAATCTAATCAAAGTAATTAGTGTAAAAACAGGTGAGAGAATCGATTCCAATATTAAAGTATCTGGGAATTTATTGAAATAATATGATAGAATATCGATATATTCTTCCCACATAAAAGTACCGTTGCCATACCCAAATTAAAAATTTCTGAAAAAACTCACACAGTGATGGCTTCCGACTACGGGGGCGCATCAAATTCTACAACAACTAGTCAACGTCAATATTCTCAAGTTGTTAACTCTGATATGTTTCCAAAAAAAGAACAAGCGATCGTATTAAATGTTAATGACAATCTCACTCTCGGAGACTATGTGGAAGCCGTAGCAAGTATTGTTGGCTCCAAAAATATACTGTTTGCCTCTAGAATGTCAAATAATAGAATATGTATGTACTTGTCGACTGTCGAAGCTGCCCAAGATATAACTGAAAAGTATCAAACTTTAAATATAAAACAGCACCAAGTAGGAGTTCGACGACTCATTACTCCAGCAAAGCGAATCATCCTATCAAACGTCTGTCCATCAATACCACATGACATACTAGAAGCAGAAATCCTAAAAATAGGTTTTTCAAAAGTATCACCAATGGCATTCCTCCGGGCAAGTCTGTCAGGAAACGAATACGCACACATCCTAAGTTTTCGACGTCAAATCTATGTAGTACCAAACGATGACATAAGTCTACCTACCTCATTGGTCATTACATTTGAAGATACAACATATAGAGTGTTTCTATCATTCGACGGAATAACATGTTTCCTTTGCAAAACCCCAGGACATGTTGCCAAGCTTTGTCCAAATCAAGCACCAAACTCATCCAACTACCAAGAAAATATTACAATGCCAGTTAAACCAATATCAGTAGAAAGCTCCGTAGAAGATCTTAGCCGAATTGACGAGACGAATGATACTCCTCCATCAAATACCTTTAAACGACCACGGCAATATCTAACAGCTAGTTCCAGCGACCTTACATCCGAAAAATATCCTGTGGAAGTGGCAAGTAATACAACAGATCAAAAGACCAAAAGGAAAAAATCCAAACAATGCCCCTCCGCAACCAAACAAAATCCAAATGCCGAAGATCTGGAACCTGTAAAAAAATTCTACAATGAATCACCTCAACAACTCCTTACATTTGAAGAACTCTCCGACTTTATGGATAACGCATTTGGCACAACTGACCCCTTAAGTATAGCCCAACAATACACAGATAATATTCCTGAACTACTCGCCCTTCTCCACAACATTTACCCATTCATACAACACAGGGCGATGAAATCCCGATGCACAAGAATCCAATCCAAGATACGTAAGCAACTGAATTTAGTCTCGATATCAACAAATGAAGAAGATGAAGATAGTTACGATTCATCCACTTCTCAACTAAGTCAACACCAATACTTTCTTACTCCAATGGAATATAAATGAGCTAATAGCCCATCTGGAAAAATTAAAACTCTCAATATCAAAAACTACAGAAGATGTGATCTGCATACAAGAAACTAACTTCAAAGATAACAAATACTACTCACTAAGAGGTTACGAATGCGTCCACAAAAATAGAGAGTCTGACAGAGCTAGTGGAGGAGTGGCTATTTATATAAAAAATAATTTTACATGGAAAAATATACAAATTACATCAGTACTAGAGGTAGTTGCAATTAACATACAATACTATGAGAAGAATTTGAACATTATTAATATTTATATTCCATCCAACAAAAAATTCACTTCACAAAGCTTACAAGAAATAACCAACCAAGTAAATGGCACAAAAATAATAGTAGGGGATTTCAATTCACACAATAGAGCGTGGGGATCCAAGACTACAGACAAAAGAGGGAGAGAAATAGAAAAATTTACAAACACAAACAGTCTTATAATAATAAACTCTGGAGCGGGTACAAGATTAAATCCACTAACAGGAGAATTATCTCCTATTGACCTAACTATTTGTGACGCACAAATTGCCCCAAACCTGAGTTGGCAGCCAAACTCATACTTATTTGGAAGCGACCACCTACCTATAAGCATAGAATTTCATTCCAGAAAAGACAAGAACGATCATCTTAACTCAATGGAAAAATGGAATTTGAGACGAGCAAATTGGTTTAAGTTTACTGAGTACATAGAAAGAAATATTCCAGAATTTGATCAGATTGAAGATAACATTGACGAAATAACGAATGTACTTACCGATACCACTATACAAGCTGCAGAAATACATATTGGGTATGTAAAACCACTAAAAACCAAAATTCCAGTACCTTGGTGGACACCACAATGCGAAGAAGCTATTAAAGCAAGCAAAAGAGCGTTATATAAGTTAAAAAAGAACAAAAACCAAACTAACTTAGTTGAGTTTAAAAGACTCAGAGCAAGAGCAACATACGTCACTAAGCAAGCTAAAAAAAACTCCTGGAAATCATTTGTCTCAACAATCACTCCAAATACTTCAAACTCCGAGATATGGTCAAAAATAAAAAAATTGAAAGGAATTTCATCAAAACATAAAATAACAAGTTTATCCCACAATACTGAAATTATCTCTAATAACGCACTTATAACACAAACATTTGCAGAAGAATTCTCTAGAATATCAAGCGATGAAAACTACGAACCAGAATTTAGGGAATATAAACGCGATACAGAACAAAGAATAAAATTAAATCATGCTACAGGTCAAAACCACCCATTAAATGTACAAATCGACAGTGAAGAATTAGAAGAGGTGCTGAAACAATGCAGCGATAAATCCAGCCCGGGACCTGACAAAATCCACTACACTTTTTTAAAAAACCTCCCAATAACTGGAAAAAGGTATTTGCTACAGACATACAATAAAATTTACTTAGAACACAAATTTCCAAAATCATGGTCAGAAGCTATCATAGTGCCAATACCCAAGCCACACAAACCAAAGAATTTGGTAACTTCTTACAGACCAATATTCCTAACATGTACAATGTGCAAAGTCTCAGAGAAGATATTGAACCGCAGGTTAATGTGGCATCTGGAAAAACATAACCTTATATCGATACACCAAAACGGATTTCGAAAAAACAGGTCAGCAAACGATAGCATTATAAACCTGGAATCCGAGATACACAATGCATTTGCTAACGGTCAGAAACTGCTAGCGGTATTTATGGATCTTGAAAAAGCTTACAACTTAACATGGCAACATAAAATTCTTCAAACACTGGTAGATTGGAACATTAATGGAAATATAACAGCATTCATCGAAAAATTCTTGACACGACGTAATTTTGTAGTCGAAACAAATGGAGAATTATCTACCAAAAGAAAAATAGAGAATGGAATTCCCCAAGGATCTTCCTTAAGCACAACATTATTTCTTGTCGCCATAAATGACTTCACCTCTTGTATCACATCTCCACTACGTGTAAGCTTATATGCTGACGATATTGTAATATACGGAAAAGGTAAAAATATTAAAACATTGCAATCCCTAATTCAAAATGGATTAAACAAAATTTATGAATGGAAAAACAAGTCTGGCTTCAAAATATCTCACGAGAAAACGAAATGTGTCTTATTTGCACGAAGAGCCCAGAAAGAATACCCGGAACTGACCATAGGAAGCACCAAACTCAGTTTCACGAAAGATATCAAATTTTTGGGAATAATTTTTGATGATAAACTTAACTGGAAAAAACACTTTGACTATCTTAAACGAAACAGTACGCAAAGCTTAAACATATTAAAAATCCTATCACATCAAAAATGGGGAGCAGATACAAACAGTTTACTTAACATTTACAAAAGTACCATTAGATCTAAAATAGAATATGGAGCCGTGGCTTTCCAAACCGCTAAAAAAAGTTATATAAAAACTGTGGAAATAATTTCAAATAAAGCACTTAGAATAATAATTGGTGCGTTCCCAACAACCCCCACAGACACTCTCTATAAACTTCTTGGAGAGATGCCATTTACATATAGAGTTCAACATTTATCTTTATCCTACTCGACAAAAATGTTGGCTCTTCCTAACCACCCTTACCACAAAAAAATTTACACTGGATCAGTGCAAACAGCTTTTCCCGCAAATATCAATATTACACCACCTTTTTACAACACAGTTAAAACGTATATGGCAGAAATCAACTACAGTTTTCCTGAAATAATTCCTATAAACAGCTATAATTTTGCCCCCTGGATTCTCTCACCTATATCCGTAAACACAGAACTTTCCAAATTCAATAAAAAAGAAACACATCCTTCTCTACTGAAAAATGAATTCAACAGAATATGTGGAACTTACAAACCGTCAGAAGTTTTATTCACTGATGCTTCAAAAAATGAATCAAATCGATCAGTAGGCTCATCAGTAGTTACAGCAACTAATACACAAAAATTCAGGCTACCAGAGGAGTGTAGTGTCTATACAGGAGAAGTCTTCGCTATCCATCAAGCTTTAGTTTACGTAATGAGTAACCCAAAACCAAAATATGCAATCTGCTCTGACTCACTAAGTGCCATAGAAGCGATTCGACAAATGTGGGCAAGCAACCCTTTAGTGCAACAAATCCAACAACTCCTCTACCAATTATTTACGCTAGAAGTAAAGGTCACACTTATCTACGTCCCCTCACACGTAGGAATCGACGGCAACGAGTCAGCTGATACAGCTGCCCAAGAAGCAACATCGTTAGAAACCGCAATGTCTCAAATTTATACTCACAGTGATATCGACAACTACCTCAAGAACTTAATTAAGAAAAAGATGCAAACAGAATGGCATAATGATCAAAATAGCCTCAAGAGCATTAAATCGCAATTTGCAGACCGACTAACATTAACACCCAGCCGGTTAGAACAAATTAAAATATCAAGACTAAGACTTGGCCACACTCGTTTAACGCACGGCTATAGAATATCTAAAGAAGAACCCCCCAAATGTAACAAGTGCAACGTAAGACTGTCTATTAAACACATCCTTGTTGATTGTACAGAATTCGAAGAGGAAAGACAAGAGAACAAAATCTCCACAGATGTTAGTGAAAATCTAAAAACTCTGGAACAAATACAAAAAACAATACAGTACCTAAAAGATATAAAACTCTATAATTATATCTAGTGAATACTTAGTGAATGTTTTAGTGAATATTTAGTGAATGTAATGCTGTAATTTACTATGTAGTTAAATGATATTGTAAGTGCTAATGACCCTTAGCGGTCGAAGCACATCTTCACAAAAAAAAAGTCTGCATAATTGTAATTTTTATCAAGATGGATCAATAAAATCGTAAGTTCTCCACGGCATGGTAGCGGAGGCGTTCGTGTTCGGATAACGTTAGCCTTATGAAAGAAATATGTTCTGTAGGCGTCTTTGTAACGTGAAGTGTAGAAAGACAATAATTATGGTTTGTCTTTCAATATTTGATCGTTTTTGATATCATTCTACTATGGGATGGATGGTCATGAAGTACGAGATATAATAATTGCTGTTAGCAAGATGGCTGATTTTTAGTTTCCAGAATAAGGAAGAAATCTGTAATTTAAAATGGTTGACATTTAATGGTTTTTATATTAACCGCAAGTAATAATAAGGCTTTTATTTTATTTTTATCCATATAAATCATTACATTTTCACAAATATATTACAACTATTGACTTGAGAAATACTCAATATTTTCAATGATATATCAATTATTACATTTTTATAAAGATATTATTTTAACTTTTGACTTCAGATATTCTCAATATTTTTAATGACATATTAATTATCACATTTTCATATTCTGATATTTCAACTTTTGAAATTATATTTCACTATGGTTATATTCGATTTGAGAAACTTTTGATATCGTAATGTTTTTCTTATTTATTCAATAGTATATTAAGTACCAAGTGTCAAAACGGTTACTTTAGTCACGAATTTTACTAGGCACGAGTGAAGCGAAGCGGAACGAGTTCCTTGTGAAACGAGTGTCTAAAGACGTTTTTAACACGAGGTGCTTACTATACTTTTTCTTCGCCCGTGGGAAGGAAAACATTATATTATATTTGAATTATATTCATTACATGACGGACGATGACTGACAACTGCCTGATAAATCAAATGACGCAGAATAACAAAATTATCAAGGAGCATGAAATTTACCATACAAAAGATACACTTGATTTGACGTTTAAAAAACAAAAGATAAACGAGATGTGACTTTTCGCATTTTAAACACTAGTGTTTAAAGAGTCGTTTTGTGCATGTCAAACCCGTGTTCAAAGTGTGGTTTTAGTAGCGGAAGTAGAAAAACGTTTTTATTACGACGGGTGGAATACATTCATACACACGGTGGGTCTACTCACTTAATTTATTTAATAACTAATTTGTATTATATAC
Source organism: Galeruca laticollis (assembly GCA_963921935.1). NCBI lineage: Eukaryota > Metazoa > Arthropoda > Insecta > Coleoptera > Chrysomelidae > Galeruca > Galeruca laticollis. The sequence goes on from OY998177.1 coordinate 4,737,231, forward strand.
ACAGTATATTCACCTACACTAATTTATATAAACACTTCACTACTGTTTGTTCACTTTGAGTATTTACTTAATCACTGTTTATATTACGAGATCAAATTATAAACTAACTCGTTGGTAGGTATCGCCTCTCTTATATGTTAACTGCCCTTTTTTGTAGATCTTTCTAGATTGCGGCTCACACAAAAACAATCGCCTCCCTGGAAATGTCTAGATAAGACTGGAAATGTTTATATGAGAATAGTCACAAAAAATAATGGTAAACAAATCGAAGAAACCCCTGCGCATTCGCCAAAAGTTTAACTATCATACATGGCTTAGGCAGAGTCGGATTCAGGGACTATACCTGTGTGTGATTTCGTAACACTATGGTTAATGACATTGTATTATTTATTTCATTATTACAGTGTTGTGAAACTGTAATTCGTATATCAACTACAAGTTATTTATATTCTTCATGTGCTTTTTATAAATGCAGTCCATAGTTAACATTCAATATTGTAGCTGTCACTTTTAAACTTAATCAATTTTCACTTATCATTTTTATACTTTTGAAGATATTATTTTACATATACAATACATATCATCAATTCAAACCTTTCCATCTATTGAAATTATTGAACTTATTTATTGGGTTTGAGTGTATTATTTAATTCACAAACAAAAACCAAAGTATCTCATTACAAGATTATTCGAAATGTTTTTATTAGCTTATTGATGTTCTTGATTAATCAGTAAGTGTTTCTTAAATGTCCTTATATAGGCCAAGAGCACTACAGTTTGACATGGCTGTGTCGTGACATAGATTAGATATTGGTTGGAATTGCTCGGAAATCATCTGAGAAATGAAAATATGAAGGTCCTCCAGCTGAAACAGTTGTGCTATTTGCAGGAAAAATCATAAACTGCAAAAAAAAACAAAAATCGCTCATTTTTTCCGATATTTCTTAATATAACTCTTTGAATATGCAAGATAGAGAAAAAAAGTATACTTACGATTTTGTTCTTCCTGAAATTCTCTACAAGCTATAATTGGTTTAAAATCCGATATATTCAATTTTTTCGTTGAGAAATTGCGATAAATGCATAACAGTAGCTAAAAAAAGTGGTTATTTTAAAGCATTTGTTTCGCAGATAAGAAATTATCCAATCACGCTATAAATTGGGATTTAAGAACCTCATTATAGTATAAAACAATATGCCAAAGGCCGATTAAATTGGCCCGATAGTTTTTACATGAATTAATTGTTAATTAATTTTCGCGAAAAAATTAACGTCATTTTTGCGTTCATGTCAGGCTTACATTTTTGAGTTGTAATACGCGCCGATTTTTTTACAAGTACTTAGACCTCTAAACTATAATACACAATAGTAATAATGAACAATTTTTATGTTTTCATCTTTTTTTACGCGATTTTGAAAAGTTGAAATCGACGCTTCAAATCGAGCGCGGCGTAAAAAGTTGCTGTATCTCGGCTTCTATTGGGCCGATTTTGATGATTTTTATTTAAATCGATGTAGCAAAATGGAAAAAACTCATTTTTCAGAATGGCGTCTACCAATTATGACAATTTAAGCATCTACAGTAACTACTTATAATTTGGCATTTTTTATGTTGATAATAATCATTGATTATAATTATGTCCATGCTAGGATTCTGTTGTTCATTGCAAATTCGTATAGTTAAAATAAAATAACAGTATATTATACACCAAGGTGGTAAAGGCTATTATTATCGACCGAGCACCATAATTATTTCGCGAGGGGCTTTGCCCCGAGCGGAATAAGGTGCGAGGTTTATAAATGTCTAACCCACCGTGGTGTATATACATTTTTTTCCACTACTAGCCAAATTTAAGACAAAAATAAAAAATAAAACAATGTCTTATAAAAATCATGTAGGTATAATTTAATCACACAGCAATAGCATACCATTATTCCTATAGTTCATAATCACCAATATTAAGTGTAACGAATTAACGAAACCAATTATACGATCACATCCAAAAATTTCACAAAACGTGATTTATGTTTTACTTTGAACTTTGGACAATTACAGCGGTAGTGCGTTCACAACACTTGGGTACAAAGTGAGCGTTCATAAAACATTTAACCTTTAACTAGGTAAAAGAGGGGACGCGTAAAGCTTAATACTCACGAAATTCGCGTTTTTTTTTGACATAATGTGTCAAATCCAGATTCAAAAATATTCGTTTGTCACAAATCAAGAGAAATAAGATAACCTAGCATTTTTATTATTATTTGTTTCTGTTTGAGCAATTTTTATAAAAAGAAAACAGTCATGAATGCTTGTCATTACAACAATGATTTACGAAGATATTATAGTGTGGTATGTACACAAGCCTAATATCTCTCATGAATAAGTTTATGATCTACACAAACCATCAAAAAATGACACTATAAATGACAGTAATGACAGAAAATCGCAAAATAGTTAAAATCATTTCAACTTTTTTGCGATTTATCCGCACTTTCGTGTTGGCGAAATGCGCATTTGTGAGTATGGATGAAATACGCGAATGTGCGACAACAGTCTGGATTTGACACATTATGTCAAAAAATACGAATTAGTATTAAGCTTAACTCTCTATGCAAGCTGTGTTGTCAGTTTGAATATTTGTCTATGTACTTCACACTACACCACAGAGTTCACAAACGAACGACAAGAATCGACGAGAGTGCACTGCTAGTTCCCCGCTTGCTAACGCTAAGCGCAATTCGTATAATATGTACAATTCGTATAATATGTAATATTCTGTGGGTCAAGGTTAGCTACCAGTTTCTATTAACATAAGATTTTCAAATTACACTGGTGATAATGTTGAAGATAAAAACATTCCTCGATCCACCTTTTTTCTGCAATTAACGGAAAATTAACAACACATTTCAATGTCAAAACCGAATTTGGATAGTGTCCATCTCCGTAGGCGTTTACTCCGTCGTCTGACTGACACTGATACTGTTCTCGCTCCTCACCTCACCCTTATATTATGAACGCACTCCATCAGAAATTTTTGGTTCTGCGCGAATTTTAAACTAATGACAGTTTAATTGAAATATTTTTTTCTTGTTAGGTAATTTCAAGCAGTAAATATGTTAAAGACAATCTCCTGGGTATACAAAATTATGTTGCACTAGTTTTTGTCAAGCTATTATCTCTGAATTCTAAAAACATTTGAATTTGTCCATTATTGACCTAGGTTAACAATAGAAAATATTATTAACCACTAATAGAGAAATTTTACTTCTCAGTTAGCTAGAAGACGCAATAACTGCCAACTTCACATCTAGTAGTGGAAAAATAATATATTTATGTAAAAAAGTTGAATACAATAATGTTGTAACAAAAAAGCGAAATATCATTATTTATTGTATGTAGATCTTATAATGAAATAAAATATACCATTAATACACATAATAATTAATTGTACTACCTGTAATTATGATTTCTAATTATTCTAACTATACGAATTTGCAATGAACAACGCAATCCTAGCATGGACATAATTATAATCAATGATTATTATCAACATAAAAAAATGCCAAATTATAAGTAGATGCTTAATTGTCATAATTGGTAGACGCCATTCTGAAAAATGAGTTTCTTCCATTTTGCTTCATCGATTTGAAAAAAAAATGATCAAAATCGGCCGAATAGAAGCCGAGATAAAGCAACTTTTTACGCCGTGCTCGAATTTGAAGCGTCGATTTCAACATTTCAAAATCGCGTAAAAAAATGATAAAAACTTAAAAATTGTTCAATATGACTATTGTGTATTATAGTTTAGAGGTCTAAATAGTTTTAAAAAAATCGGCGCCTATTACAACTCAAAAATGTAAGCCTGGCATGAACGCAAAAATGACGTTAATTTTTTCGCGGAAATTAATTTACAATTAATTCATGTAAAAACTATCAGGTCGATTCAATCATATTGTTCTATACTATAATAAGGTTCTCAAATCCCAATTTATAGCGGGATTGGATGATTTCTCATCTGCGAAACAACTGCTTTAAAATAACCTCGTTTTTTAGCTACTTTTTTTGCATTTATCGCCATGTTTCAACAAAAGAATTGAATATATCGATTTCAAACCAATTCTATCTTGTAGAGAACAAATTCGTAAGTATACTTTTTCTCTCTATCTTCTCTATCTTTCATATTTAAAGAGTTATATTAAGAAATATCGGAAAAAATGAGGGATTTCTGCGTTTTTTTGCAGTTTATGATTTTTCCTGCAAATAGTACAACTTTTTCAGCTGGCGGACCTTCATATTTTCTTTTCTCACATGAATTACGAGCAATTCCAAGCAATATCTAATCTACGTCACGACACAGTCATATTTCAAAGGTTTGGGGTCTAATTCTCCTGGACTAATAATCAAGTGACGCCTAAACGCATTAAAATGTGTATTTCTTCCGCAACCATTTATCAGCCATAATCTCAGAAACTAACAAGGTTAGAACAAAGTATTCAACTATTTGGAGAGATTTCTTGATCATTCCTCTTATTCATGGCACTTATTTATGGGACGTTTAATATACTGAATATAATATTTTTGAGAATTGGTTCAAAAATATATACTTTAAACTACAAAGTAAATTGGATATGAAAATGTCCGAGCAAATGTCTGAGTACAACCCTGTCAATCTAATTTCACGATAAATAAGGAAGTCTGGTTATTTTCCGAGATCTCATAAATTTGTAGAAATTTTTCTAACCTAGTTTGTACGATGTCACACATGAACGCGATGATGATATATTTTTTCTCCTTATTTTGGTTGCATGTGTGTTGATCGAAATTTAATATACCAAACTTGTCACCCTAATCCTGGTTTCTGGAACTCAAGCCGAAGGCAACTATGGAAAATTACGTACATCAAATTTAATCTCCAACACTTTCTTTGCAGCGAACTCAAGAGATGGAATCGACTCCCAACATTGTGAATTGATTTTATTAAGATTAATCAAGTATTCAGAATAAAATGAGCAATTATGGAGATAAATTAGTAATTTGAGATTGATTTTATAACGTCAAATAGTTCTTGTAATTTGTAGGCTCGTCCGACCCTGTACTAACAAATCCTTTCTTTCCGTGAGGCATTTCCAAACTAAATATGAATTACCTATACCTTTAATTCGAACATGTTTACTAATTTGGCCAAAATAACGTATTTACTATTGGGTTAGATACAATTCCGTGCTCAACGGAATTTAGTGGGAATTATCAGATCAGCAGAAATCTTTAATGATCAGCAAAAGTAACGGACCGCAAATAATCCTATCGGGGGCAATACCAGAAGAGCCGCAGGCTTTGCCGCACTCACTTTCATTGGCAATTTATGAACATATGTTCTGATAAATTTATTGATCAAACTATAACAGTGGGGTAGAATATGGATTTTTATCGTGGAAGTAATGGAATCCATTGTTGCCAACCAAATAGTTGATTTTTTGTTGCGGGAAAATGTAATCCCGCACTTCCAACACGGTTTCATGGATGGTCTATCAATTCTGACCAATTCATTATACTATACCAACAATTGGTTGCACATTCGAGTTATCTTCGATACTATCTGTCAGGTTCAATTTTTGCGTACGCGCGTATCGAACTTGATTTAATAGTAATCCCGAACATCACAGGGAGTGATCATGTTCCTCATTTGTGTAAACGCGCGAATTATAAATTGTTCATAATACAAAAACCATCCTCTAAAGCTTCTATTGAAACATATTGCAACCTTTACAAGTGTTTGTCCTACCCATACTTAAATACGCCGGGCCATCGTGGTATCCAGATTGTCTTTTGGCTGTGTTAGACCCACGTCAGATTAGTCGTGGCAAATCTCACCTCATTCGAAGAAAGACGTCTGCAAGGTTCTTAAGGTACCCATTGGCATACAGTTCGTCGGCTGTCTACCTGCAGTTCCAGGACTGTACGATCTGGAATGAACATTAAAACTGCTTCGGCCACACACCATTCAGTTTACTGTAACGATGGGGCCTTATGTTTCCAGATTGACAGTTTTTGAACTGCAGGCGAATTGAGTTTTCACCACACTCACAAGCGTCTTCTATCAGTCGTGATGGAATGATCCCGGTAGCGAACCATGTTTTTAATAAATTTTATCAGAAAAAAAACTAACAGCACTATCTGTGCTGTTGTGATTACCAAAAGCAGAAAAACAGTTTTTGGTCAAGAATTAGTTGTTGTGACGTGATACGTTATCTCATATGACCTTCGTGCGAAAGTTGAGAGCTATCGCTGCAGTGATCTGAAGAACTATATAAGATTTGATGACCCTTGCTCCAGCGAATTAATAGCGACGATGAAGACTTTAATATCAAAGAAAAATACAAAAATGAGGAAAGCAATACAGCTGAAGAAATGTGGATAGTAACCCTTCGATATTTGGCCACATGTGGAAGTTTGGTGTACTCAACATTTTCTGCATTTATTTCACCTCAAGCCCATGGGAAAATAATACCAGAAACGTGTAAATTCATTTACAGTATATATTGTTGCATTTTTTCCACAATTCCGTTTACTTTCAATTTTCCTTAAACACGGCAGCTGTCTATATAAATCAATTAATTCATTTATAATCGCAGTGCTATTGATTGAATCTCCTATTTTACTACACAGATTTTGTAAGACTTTTGAAGATCAGAGAGTAAGATTCGAACTGATGATTCCTCTCCTTAGACATCAGCCAAGCACGAGGTTTTAGGTAACTGCAGGCTCAAACCTGTCGTCGACGACCTGTAAGTGTATTGACAAATTTTAACTGACAATATCCAAATCGGCAGTTCTGGACTGCAGGTGAACTGTTAATGGGTACCTTTAGGCGCGATTTTTACTATATGTAACATCACCGTTACGTCGCCTAACCGGCCCCGTCAAGGCAAATATTCTTACATTGCAAGCAATGAACGTAGTCACGTCTGCATTACATCATTTGCAATGCTTACAATGTAATAGCTATTTGTATAATAAGAGAGGAAAGTGCTACTTTTCCTCCAGATGATGCAGTAATCATTCGAGGGAGGAAAAGGCACTTTACACCCATGTCATACATATGACTTTTCCGCCTCCCTCAAATAACAAGACATTTTCAATAATTTATTTATGAAACAAACAAACAAAATTAATAAGTACTATTTCTTTTACGAAACTTCGCTGGGCATCGAGGATGGACTTCTAAGATGCTTAGCTAGGCATCGAGGAAGGACTTTTATGAAACTTGGCTGGGCATCGAGGACGGACTTCTAAAATCCTTGGCTAGACATCAAGGATGTACGTTTTTATTGCTACTTTAAATCCCTTGTGATTTTAACGGTCACTTTATATCCCTTGGGTCTAAAAGTGACACTTTAGTTTCTAACATGTGAGACTAAAGTGGTCACTTTAGTCTCGAAATTGCAAAAATTGTTTCATTGATAACGTACCATTACGTCACTTTTACTTTTGCTCCCTACAATGAGGCCAGGAAATGGATAGAGGTAGGCGGAAATAGTATATAGTGCAACAAGTGGGAAAAGTACAACTTTTCTCACGAGTGTGGAAGTTTGTGGCACGAGCCAAGGGCGAGTGCCGCAGTCACACGAGTGAGAAAAGTACTTTTCCCACATGTTGCACACTATACTTTTTCTACAACTGCACAAATTTGAAGAATACAAGTAGTTTTGCAGAAAAAGTCTAAGCATCGAGGACCACCCACCGAAAACGGCTGAGCATCGAGTATAACTTTCTGAAATTGGCTGGGCATCGAGTATCCCCTACTGAATTCTCCATATAAATGTATGTAGTGTGAGCAAAGTGCCTTGAGAAATATTTCTCACAGCGTGAGCAATATATGGTTTTTAAATTAAGTAAGCTATGAGAAATACGCTACTCTTCATAGCAGTTGTAGAAAAAAATATTTCCCTTTACGGTGCCGGTGAGATGACGTGATGGTTACGTTACGTAAGTACACTTACATGACATCGCTCCCGCACAACATCGCTTTAAACGAAGATGTCAACTCGCTGCTCAAGCACCGACACCTAGTAGACAACCAGCTAGACGTAACTATCAAGTGGTATGAAGGCGGTAAGCTCGCTTACTTCGATCTGTCTGCTAATTTGTTTTTTCAATGAAAAGTATATCGTACAGAGGACGCCTTGAGGTTCACATTTCAAAAAACATTATTTTGCCGGGTGGGACCGGTGTTATAAGTCGGCAACGACTTTTATTCCCTTGTTCGGAATTTTGAAATTCAAATTCGTTGTCCTTTAAGCGGCTTCTCCATCCATTTGAATGATAGTCTCCGTAGGCACAAAACTGAAGGAAGAGCCTTTTAGGACACGTAACATGCAACATTTTCTGAGTAACAGAATCTATGATAATGGGATTGGTCTTTGCCAGCAAATATTTGATTCAGAAAATGTTAATAGTATCAAAAAGTAAATATACCCCTATATTTTCAATCCTTAGTTTAGTTATAGGCTTAGTACTAGTTTTTGCCATGCATTGATGGTGAATGTTTAAAAAAACTTTTGTTACGGTTTTAAATCATACTTTATTATTAACCTTCCTTTTATCACGCGAAATTTTAGTACTTAGTAACTCGCGCACGGTCCAGTAGACCGGGTTACAAATTATGGTTTTGAAAAATTCTAAGTATCATAAGTTTTTTATTAAAATCCAGTAATTACAATAAAGAAACCAGTTGATGTACCCAGCACATAACTTCATCAAGCTATCAATTTTCGCTAAACTTTTTTTCTAATACTGAACTTTAAAAAAGCTCAGAAAATATTTTTTAATTCCTTTAATAACAAAAATTTCGTAAAACTAAGCAAAAAATGGATTCCTTGTAATAAAATACATGGTACTGCATCATTATTTCCATACATTCTCACTGTAAACCAATATACGAGTAGATCAGAACCGCAAAATTTTTGGAATATTTTTACCACACTTCCATAAAAAATTATATAATTACGAAACTATATTATATATTCGATAGAGGAAAGATGCGTCTCTATTACTTATCATATTTGATTTCTTCCATTTTATATTTGTAGACAGTATACGGCATTAAAGCTTAAAAAAAATTGCAATAACTACGGCTATGCAATGGAAAGTCTGAAATTAGTGAAAATCAAATTCAGTAACAGTAAGTTTGATACCAGAATTCCAATAAATTTCTCAGTTCTTCGAAAAAAATCTTATTTCGGGTGGAAAATTGAGAAAAGTTTATGAGAATGGGATTTTCCGGAAAACTGTACATCATTTTTTGCTTATGTACGAACTTAACCTCAGTTTTTACGTTCTGAACCTATATATAAAATTTCATTAAAAAATTCGATTGAGGTTTTGAGTTATCGTGTTGAGACAGACCGACCGAGATTTTATAAAAATAGGTTTTTTGGACTCCGAAACATGAAACGTGGAGATCCACTCGATTCTCGAAACGTCAAAATGACTTCATTACAATACTTCCCTTATATGTATACATATATTACATATACTATACATAACGTGAAGTAAAAATACAAAAAATGGAAATCAATCTGTAGTAATAATAAAATAATGTCATTTTGATCTGAATGATCGTAACATGCATTGCACATAGGTAGTATATGTTCCAAACATAGATATTTTCTACAAATTTGACAAAAGTATCAGATTTTTCTATTTTTTTTGGCAATTACGTACTCCACAGCGACCTACAGCTTCAGGGTTTCTTATTCGTTCAGCTGATATACCACATACCTACTTCTTTTGTACCCTCAGTCTTTCATGGTTCTTGGTAAATTAGTACAAATTTTTTTGCAACTCGCCATCACCAGAATCTCAAGGACCATATTTTAAGTACTTTCTCGCTGAAAAACATTTGTATATAATTTTTTCAGAAGTTTGGACAAAATTCCGATAACTTCATTACACTATTTAGCTCCTTGGGGATTTATTGTATAAGTTGTATTTACCTCTGATTGTTTCAAACTTTTCACATACGTTATATATGCTGAATGCAAATAGCACTTCTTTTGATTGTCGATGAATTTGTCGAACAGCATTCTTTCTGAGCCTGTTTATCGACTTGAAGCCGCTCTTGTCTTGTACGTATGTCAACTCACCAATAGGAAAATTATACGTTAACTGAATATTCGGTTTTTTTTTGCTTGGATCGAGGTGAAATCTTACGTGGATTGAGTGAATTTAACTGTGAATACGGATTTATCGTTGAATATAAGTGTGATTTAATCGTTTATAGTATATAGGGTGAGTTACTAACCACTTTTTGTGTCAAATTCTTTTCCTTTGACCTAAGTAAGTAAATTCCAACTAACATATATACAAAACACATACTAAGAAAAAAAAGGGGAAAAAGTAAGTCAAATGGCGGGAGATAAACCTCCCGAACCTCCTGATAAAAATAATGACAAAGACCAAAATATATCACAAATTGATAGAACAAAAATCTTATACACTTCACATAGCTCTCCCCCGTTTGAAGTATATATTCAGGGAAAGTCAGGGAAATTCACCAGAAAGGGTAAAAACCGAATGGGAGTCACTTTTAAGAATGCAGAAGCTGCTAACAACTTTATTAATGAGCAAGCCTGGGAAAATATGGGTTATGAAGTATATATACCAAGTCACAATGTATCAAGCAAAGGTATTGTAAGGTTTGTAGATATGACCCTTACAGAACAAGAAATAATTCCGTTTACAACAACAAACATCAATAATTGTAAGGTGCTACATGTCAAGAGAATGAATAGAAGAGCGATCGTTGATGGAAATATAAAGTACGTCCCCACAGGCACAGTGTGTTTAACTTTTGCAGGAAAAATCATCCCACGAGGATTGGAAGTATATGGCCTTCCAACCCTGGTAATTCCATATATAAGCCCTGTAATTTAATGCTATAACTGCTTACTTTATGGACATAGCACAAATCAATGCAAAGGCAAAGCAAAATGCGAAACTTGCAGTAAAAGCCATGACAATGCCTCAAGCTGCAATTTATATTGTATCTACTGCAAAAATAATGATCACTCATCAGTTGATAAAATATGCGAAGAACAAAAAAGACAAAAAGACATTAAACAACTAATGGCATTCTCAAACATCTCATATTACGAAGCTAGCCAACAAATACCATCCAATTCTCCCACCAGCCCACCAAAAAATGACCTAGAATTTTCCAACTCTAAGAAAAAAAACTCAAAAAAAGAACAGACCAACTCAATTTAAGTACATGAAAGGAGATTAGCAACAATATCCACAACTCCCGAAGTAGCATCTTATGTACAAGTAGCCACAACACCCCCAAACAGTAAAAGAAAAAGACAAACAGACTACGACAAAGCCGCACATACCAAGTTCCTAAATAATCCAAATGGCAGATCAGAGATAGGAAACAAAACGACAACACATAGTGAACAGCCCCAACAATTCGCAAGAAAAGAGGAAGAAGAAAAACTCCAACTCGATGTAGTACAAACAATATCATTCTTATCAGAATCCCACAGAGAGCTTGTGTTAACGTTTATAGGAAATTTGATTTCAAATAATTATCTTACACCCCAGCAAGAAGTGGGTCAGCTAACAGAAATAAACACAGCACAAACATGTACACCTCTATCACCATGCACCAAAAAACAAAATACCTCAGGGGACTATATGGACCTGTCCGACACGGACATGTTCTGATCTCCTGTGTAATATTTGAATTCTATTCGCATTCACTCCACTAACTGTAATCCAGTGGAATATACGTACATACAACTACAACACAGATAATTTGAAAATAATCATTAGAAACCATAATCCTGATATAATCCTACTAAATGAAACATGGTTAAAACAAAACCATAATATCTCATGCAGAAACTTTCAAATTCTTAGAAACGACAGAGCCGATGGCTATGGTGGAACAGCTATTCTAATAAAAAATACCATCAAATTCATCCCAATAACCTACCAAAGTAACTTTGACAATATAAATATTCAAATACAGGCAATACACCTACCACTACATAACATTAATATTCTAATTATATACTACCCATCAAGCTCAAGAGTAAATAATTGGATCCATTTTATTTAGCAATTCAAGAAATCCCTATTTATTAGGGGAGATCTAAATTGCAACCAACCCGCATGGGGGAGCAAGAAAATAAGTATTAACGGTCGAAACATTATTGACTCCTTAGAGTCACTCCAATTTGTATATCTAAATGATGGACATGCTTCCAGATTGTCTTCACCGAGTGAGGATAAATCTGTGGTGGATGTGACTCTAATATCTTCTGAGTTAACTCCATATGCTACCTGGGAAGTCCTCATAGACCCTGGAAGTAGTGATCACTACCCAACCATCTGCAAACTTCATTCCAATAATAAAGACAACCCCAATCAGATAGTAACCACAAAAAGGAACTATAAAAAAGCTAACTGGAACACCTTTTATGAACACCTCTGTACAACCCCCTAACCCCTAACCCACTTTCAATATGAAACATTCCAAGATAATATTATAAAAGCAGCAAATGCGACAATACCATTCTATTAAATCAAACACAACCAAAAATACAATATCCCTTGGTGGGATAACTCCTGTCAAGTATCCATCAACTGCAGAATATCTGCAATTAAAACATTTACCAACTCGCCTACGATAGAAAACTTTATAGCAATGGTCCTTTTACCATTGCTTCTACCAGAAAACTTCTCAAGTCCAAAAGAAAGAACAGTTTTCGCAACTTCTGTGCAAAAATAAACCGTAACTCTCCATTAAAAATTATTTGGAATAAAATCAATAAAGCTTCAAACCGTACACCTCACAACAACCTATCAAATGAACTTTCACCTGGCATTCTGGCTCAAGAAATTTTATCCTCCTTATGCCCACCTATCATTACCGAAAACATACAAACATCCATATCAACAGAAATTGAACCATTCTCCTATCAGGAATATAAATTCACAATAGAGTTAAAAAAAGACTCCGCACCAAGTATGGACCAAACTTCATACTCTATGATTAAGCACATGCCAACATCTTTGTCTAAGGATCTACTACAATTTTTTAATGATTGCATGCAAACTGCTACCATTCCACACACATGGAAGCAAACAATTATTCTTCCTCTCATAAAGCCCTACAAAGACAAATCAGTAGCAACGAACTATTTACCAATTGCTCTAACTTCATGTGTGGGTAAACTTCTAGAATCACTAATAAAAAACAGACTGGAATGGTATGTAGAAAACAAAAAATTACTCAATCCCCTACAGTTTGGATTTAGTAGCAATAAAGGTTGTATGGACTGTTTAACGTTTCTAACCTCCCATATCCTTATAAATTATTCAGCCAATGAATATACCATAGGCGTTTTCTTAGACCCCTCAGCTGCATATGACACAGTTAATATCCAACTTCTGTACAAAACTTTAATAAACCTAGCCCTACCTAAATATATAATAAACTTAATTTACGCTTTTATAAATAACAGAGTCATAATTGTCCAAGACAACTTAGGACAAACAATAGGACATTTGCCAGCTAATCAAGGTCTAGCCCAAGGATCTCCACTTAGTCTAATCCTGTTCAATCTCTATACCCTACTTATTTATGATATCCTCCCTAAAAATGTTAATCTTATTAAATATGCAGATGACATGGTACTGATAGTTGGTGGATCAAATGTGAGCCAAATGGTAAATAATTTAAATACATTTTTAGAAAAACTCAACACATGGTTAGACACCCATAATCTCAAACTATCAACCAATAAATCGTATGCAGTAATGTTTAGTAAAGGAATCATAGAAAGATCTATCCCCAAAATAAAAATAAACTCTGAAACTATTGAATGGGTGGATAAAGTTAAATACCTAGGTATGTACTTTCATCAAAACCTTAAATGGAATGCACATATACAATACATAGAAACAAAAATATGTAAAGGACTAAACGTTATGCGAGCTCTCTGCGGTACTTGGTGGGGCTGTGATCCCCTCACACTGAGAATACTTCACAAAGCAATAGTTAGGTTAGGTTAGGTTAGGTTAGGTTTATAATGAGTGGGTCAATGAGGCTCTCCACTGCGACTCGCGAGAGTCTATTGTGGCTCATACCTATTCAAATTTCACCAAACAAATTCAGCTTCTTGACGAAGCCGACTAATTTGTTCAGTGAATGATATTCCAGGTCCGAGGGCAAGAGAGTGGCCCTGCCAAACATCAGATACCTGATTTGCGCCGCGGCGGGGCAGGCACAAATTATATGCTCTGCTGTTTCATCATCTTCCAAACAAAGAAGGCAAATCGGATCGTCCGACAGTCCAAGTTTCAGCATATGATGATTCAAATGACAGTGGCCTGTTAGAGGGCCTGTTAGGTACCGTAGATCGTGTCTATTATAGCCTAACAATTTGTTTGGATACATTATTCGAAGGATGTATGAAGGCCATTGAATGAACCAATCCTGGTATATTATGCCAGAAGTCTAAAACTCTTCTTGCAGTCCAGGTATTTAGTGTCTGTTTGACAACACTTATTGCGATGCCAATTGTAGGTTCTGGTATGATAAAATCATGAGCGGCACCCTCTCTTGCCAGAGAGTCAGCCTTCTCACTACCATCCATACCAGAGTGGCCAGGGATCCAAACCAGCGATACCCTGTTGCGTTCTCCTATTGAGGCGAGTCTTTTTTGGCAGTCTAATTTCGACGTCACACGGTACGAGCTAAGTGCTTTCAAGGCCGCTTGGCTGTCCGTAAAATTTTTTATTGATCTGTGTGTCAGGTTGGATTGCCCCAAACTCTCCACACATGAAGCAATGGCATAAATTTCCGCCTGAAATACGGTTGCATAGGATCCCAGAGATGTTGAGATTTCTGTCCTAGGTCTTCGACCGTATACACCCGCAACAGAGCCTGAGGGTGTCTTTGATCCATCAGTGTACCAACAGATGTCTGCTCTTGAGAGTTCATCCTTGCGGAGGATCCATTCATCTCTATTAGAAATGGGACGGTATAAGGCAGATTATAGTTTACTGTTGGGGGCATTATATCAGAGGTCATTCCCAGAACACTATGACTTTCGGTGGCCGCTAGCATTCTACTTTGCTCTGTATAAGCCTGTTTCGTGCATTTAGAAATATGCACAATTCTATATGCTGTCCATCTGGCCTCCTTTTCCAGAAGTATGTGGAGAGGAGGAAGG
The DNA here is from genome assembly GCA_963921935.1 of Galeruca laticollis. Classification (NCBI taxonomy): domain Eukaryota; kingdom Metazoa; phylum Arthropoda; class Insecta; order Coleoptera; family Chrysomelidae; genus Galeruca; species Galeruca laticollis. The sequence goes on from OY998177.1 coordinate 4,752,474, forward strand.
TCCAGGAGGACTTCCATGGCTGCTGACGGTGTGGTGCTGATAGCACCAGTTATAGCCAAACTAGCCTGTCTCTGTATGCCAGAGAGCTTTGCTTGGGCCGTTTTCTGTAGAGATTTTGACCACCAAGCAATGGCTCCGTATGTTATCATTGGTCTAACAATCATCACATATATCCAATGGATTTGTTTGGGACCCAAGCCCCAAGATTTTCCGCAGATCCTGCGACATGTCCACAAGGAAATTCTGGTCTTATGGATGACTTTTTCCAAGTGAGCGTTCCAAGTAAGTTTTTTATCTAGGATGATCCCCAAATATTTTACTTCCGCTGCAAATGGAATAACCTCACCATTATAGTAAAGTGACGGAAGGTCCGCCAAATTCCTTCTTCTGGTGAAGGGAACTATTACAGTTTTGCCAGGGTTAACAGACATCTGTTCCCTCTGGCACCAACTGTAGACATCGGCCAAAGTCCTTTGGAGGGTATTATGTGCAACCCGTCCTGACTTGGTTCTTGCCAGAATGACAAGGTTGTCTGCATACGCTTGCAGTTCTACCCCTCTACCCACGAGAGTACCAAGCAGGTCATCCATCAGGAGTGACCACAAAAGGGGAGATAACACTCCACCCTGCGGACAGCCCCTGGAAACCTTAAAGCTGATGGCCTCGTCTTGAATAGATGTAGTGGCTGTTCTATTAGTGAGCATGGCATATATCCAGCCGGTAATCGTTGATTTAATGCCCTTTTCAGTCAAAGCTGAACCAATGGAAGCTGGTAGTGCATTGTCGAATGCTCCTTTGATGTCGGAAAAATGGCCACCGCAATCTCCTTATTTTGTTAAGGGGTTGTCTGATTTTCTCAACAAGGTTATGTAATGCTGAATCTGTTGATTTGCCTGTTTGATAAGCGTACTGGTGGATGCTCAGGGGGGAGCTGTATAAAGCCACCTGCCTGATATGACAGTCCAGTACTCTTTCAAGTCCTTTAAGCAGGAAATATGTTAGGCTAATTGGTCTGACAGATTTAGGGTGTGGGTCTGTGCGACCCACTTTCGGTATATATACTACCCTAGCCGTCAACCAACTGGGTGGTATATAATTCCACGCCAGACTAGCTCTATACAATTTAATGAGGATGGGTATAAGTAATTCCAGTCCGTTTTGTAGCAGAGCTGGAAAGATGCTATCCTCGCACCGGGAGATTTGAAGGACTGAAATGATTTTATTACCCATTCAATCGCCGGTGCTGTGATAGCGTTCTTGGCGACCTCCCAATCATTCTTTTTGGGCCGCCTTGCGCCCTCAAAGTGGGGAGGTCGGTTGTTATCCAGAGTTAAACTTCCGGGAAAGTGGTCTTTAATCAAAAGCTCTAACGTTTTTTTTCTAGAGGTCGTAAAAGTGCCATCTGGTCGTTTCATCGACCCTATCTCAGCAATCGGCTTTTTATGGACTATGGTAGCCAGATTTCCACCCTCACAAAAAAGAATAAAACAACGTTGGACAAACTTCAAAACCAGGGATTAAGAACAGTTACAGGCAACATGAATTCAACACCAATCCCAGCCTTATTATCAGAAAACGGTGAAATGCCCCTCAAACATCGGAGGGAATGGCTGAGCTCCAAATACTTAATTAAAAACCTGGCAATATCCAATAACCCTATAATCAATATTCTAAAGAAGCTTAATAACATAAGCAGAAACTCAAGATATTGGACTAACAAAGAAAAACCAACTCTTATACAAATCCTTGACCGGCTGCAACCATCTACTAATATGATGTGCACAAAAGAAATATTGCCTTGCTATGAATTTGACCTAGAAATTCAGCTAACTCCATTAAATGTGGCAAATCTTCAATCTAATTAAACTGATGAACTAGCACAAATTCAGTACCAAAAAATTATATCCAAATATCCGGATCATACAAGAATATTCCAATAGCACTGCAGGGTTTGGAGTTTACAGTGAAGAACTCAACTATGCATTTTCATCTAGGCTACCAAAATTCACATAAATATGGTTAGGAGAAATTACTGCTATCCCCATGCACTTCAATTCATCTTAAAAACTAACACCACGAAAGCCATAATCTTCTCAGACTCTAAAACTGCACTACAAAAAATATGTATACCAACTTTCTCCAAAGAAACAGAGCATTCATCAATATTAACTAAACAAGGAATTATACTAGCAAATATTAACGGCTTTAATATCGTACTAGCATGGGTCCCAGGTCACTCTGAAATCAAAAGAAACCATAAAGCTGATCAGGTAGCTAAAACAGGTTGTTCCCTTATAGTTCCAGCGAATATAAAACTGAATAATCAAAACTACCTCCCAGATATCAAGAACAGCATATGGGCTAAATGGAACAATGGATGGAACCTCATAAAACAGAATAAAAAATCGTTCTATTTCAAAGTTGTCGAACAATTACCAAATTCTCCCTGGTTTAACCAATACCAATACAAAAACCGAAGACATTTAACAAAAGTTATAAGAATGAGAACAGGACACTGTTTAACTCCTTTCCATATGTTTAGAATTGGAATTAAAGATGATCCACTATGTGAATGTGGGCAAATAGGACTTAACCACATAATACTAGAATGTCCAATTAATATATCAAACCAATTCAACCTTTACATAGAACTATGTAAAACTAAACTTAGCGCGCCATTTGATATATGAAAGAAATTTAGAAAAAGAAAAAAGTCGGCAAAATCCATATCAGCTAAAAAACGGAGGTGGTTCGTTAAGTATTGTTGAGTTTAGTCGTAAAATTTGCCATGTGAAATGCTGTTATCGTGCTACAATTCCCACCACTTTTATTCCCACAAATCCGATCATTTTTGACGAGTTTTCTCGCGTAACGCTCATCCATTTTTCACTTCTGGAAGAATTACAAGCACACCGCGGTAACCGAGAAAAAAACTGTTGACATCAAATTGTCTTTTGATAGACTTTGACGCACTTTTCTTATTACGACGTTGATGGTATGAGCCGTTCTTAAGCTTGTTGTCAGGTTTGCATTTGAAACTCGTTGAATTATGTCGGATCACAAGTTACAATACGTTTTATGGATGAGGGTTAGGAGTTGACTGGTTGCATGTCTTTGGTGATAAATTCAGATCGTTTGGCAGTAATTGATGCATTTCACTGTCAAACAATAATTTCAAACGATTCGAATTGACTAGTGAGGCAAGAAATTCTATTTATTCATTCAAATTCAAGAGGAATAGCAATAATTTGGAAAGGATCCATAATAATTAGTAGAATTTTAGTTCAAGTTGCCTCTTAATAGAAATCAATTACTGGTTATACACCTGTTACAATAATTTATATGTGCCTTCAGAATTCTCCGATTGGCAGGTGAAGCTGATTATAAATGATAGGAATGGATTGTGTTGAGAATTCACGTCTTCTTATGAATTACAATTCAACATCTGATGAGCATGTAGACGAAGAATCAGTTTTTCTTAATTCTGTAGTCTTTCATATATTTTTTAAAAACAGCTAGAGACTGTTGATTTCTTGATTCAATCAAATAACGTAAATTTCTGTTTCAGTTTAACCTTGTTTTTGAATTCAAATTGTCATTTTTAAGCTCCAAGTTATTGTAAAACTGTATTTTTTTATTCGGTATTGTTTTTGTAGTCCTGAAGAAGGTGACGAATTGCACCAAAACGTTGGCGAATTAAATAAAAGAGTCAAATTAGTTATTATTTTTTATCCGCTTTCACTAAACTTTCTCAATCAAATATTCAATCGGATACGAAGCATTATTACGTGTAAATTAACTATGCCAAATCTATATAATTGCGTTGGAAAACGTCCTTTTAGTTTTTAATTATCGATATTGGCAAATGTACAGTTTTTGAGATATACAGGCAAACGTTGAAAATATAATCATTACTAAAATTAACCAAGCAGAAACTGACGATAACTTCCATACCAAATAAATATTCGCTTTACTTCCAAGACCTTGATGATTACATTGATTTCAAACGGTATAGAGTATACAGGGTGCGGCAGATAAACGGTCAATTTGAAATATCTCGAGAACTAAAGGTATCTGAAATATGAAAATTGGCATGAAGGGGTTTTTAATAACGAGATATTCAATGAAAATATTGCCGTCACCATTCTACTTTCAGTTATACCGGGAGTAGCACATAACTTTGTAATTTTTAATGAAAGACCCTGTATATTTTTCGATTTTAAAAATATTATTCTGAACATTCTTTGTTAATACTTCCCTTTACGTATTTTGAACTGTTTTTGAGTTGTAATGTTTTTTTATACGAAAATTACACTTTTTTACCATGTACATAAAATTCAATATCCTCTAATGTAATTTGAATAAAAGTTTAAATTTCTTAGAAACTATTTACCACATACCGCTTTATGGTTTACACTGTGAAGTTACCTTTTTTATTATACAGGGTGCTGTCGGAATACACAATCTTCGCGTAATTCCAGTTTTTCAAATGGGACACCCTATATGTGATTATTTATTTTAGAAGAATACGTTGCCCACTATCGATATGTATTACTATTCCCTATACCTATATGGGATATTTTGCAGCTCATCCAAATTCATCCTTAAGGGAATGTGAGAAACTGTTAGAGGTGTCGACTAGAACAATTCACAGAATTTTAAAAAAAACATCATTGGACTCCTTATTCATAAACACTAGCTCAGCAATTACATCCTGGAGATTAAGCAAGACATGTAGAATTTTGTGAATGGATTTTAATTAAATGCCAAGAAGATGAAGATTTTGCAAAAAAAATTATTCGTCGTGATGAATCGAAGTTTACTAAAAATGGTTTATTCAACCGCCATCACAGTCAAGAAAATCCTCAAGTCACATGGGATAGTAAATTTCAAGTGTCCTTTTCGTTTAATGTTTTTTCTGCTGTGAAAAATAATAAGATATTCTCTCTCATTATTTATGACGAAAATTCAAACGGAGAGCGTTAGTGCAACATTTTACGGCAGGTAATTGTACCAGCAATACACGCTTTACCTAATAATGAGGCTAAAGAAGCTTGGTTTCAACAATATGGTGCACCGGCTCACAATTCTTCGAGGAGTAGGCACATTGCTTGATAAAATATTTAACGATAGATGGATAGATAATAAAGGCCCTTTTCTCTGGGCACCAAGATCCCCAAAATTGTCACCATTAGATTACTATATTTGGGGATATGTTAAAAATAAGGTATTCTCTAGATCTGTCACTACTAAGGAAAATATGATAAACAAAGTTCTTCCCGTTTTTAACGAAATAGATGGAGAATCACTATCAAGAGCTACAAATGAAAATCTGATTAAAAGAGTCCATAAAGGTTTGGAAGTTGATGGGCAACATTTTGAATATTTGTTGCAATAACAAGCTAGTGCCTTATTATCTTTGATAGTATCTGTATAATTGTTCAATGTTTAACTTAATAAATTAATACCACAAAGCCTATAAAAAATTAATTTTTGTGACAAAAATGTATAAAGCTGATTTATTTGAAAACTGCAGGAGATAGGTATAGGGATAATGGGCAACATATTCTTCTAAAATAAATAATCACATACAGGGTGTCCCATTTGAAAAAAAGGAATTACGCGAAGATTCTGGATTCCGTTTCTATTCCAATTTTGACGGCACCCTGTATAATAAAAAAAGTAACTTCACAGTTTAAACGATAAAGCGGTATGTGGTAACTGGTTCCTAAGAAATTTAAACTTTTATTTAAATTACATTAGACGATATTGCATTTTATGTACATGGTAAAAAAGTGTAATTTTCATATAAAAAACATTACAACCCAAAAACGGCTCAAAATAGGTATAGAGAAGTATTAACAAAAAATGTTCAGAATAACGTAAATATTTCTAAAATTGAAAAATATACAGGATCTTTCTTTAAAAATTACAAAGTTATGTGCAACTTCCAGTATAACCTAAACTAGAATGGTGACGGCAATATTTTCATTAAATAGCTTATTCAAAACCCCTTCATGCCAATTTTCATAATTCAAATACTTTTAGATCTCGAGATATTTCTAATTAACCGTTTATCTGCCGCACCCTGTATATTATATCACTTATTAATTTTTCCTATTGAGTTGAGATGATTCTCGAGTATCTATTTTATTCTCCTGTTTGTTGAAAATTGAGATTTTACTTCGTGGGAATAAAGGCAATACCTATATTGATTGAACACGCTGGTTTCACAGTGTCAGTTACCCTGTTGTTACCTATATCAGCCATCAACTCATACAAAATAGGAAATTAAAACGTCACTGCAGATAGTGTTTCTAGATATGCTTCAGTAACATTGCCACAATATATTGGTGAAACGCATTTATGCCAAAGGGCTCATAGAATGTCCTATAGTCACAATCTGTCGCTCAATAAAAATGTTGCCTTGAATTTAATTATACGTTATATGATAAGTTTATTTATATTTTGAGTTCAAATTATGTTCTATTTATTTTTTAATTGTCTAAGTTTGTAAAATTAATTATTTAATATAACATTATCTAACTATTTTGTTTTATTTATTCTGTTGAGTATATTACTTTTCCGCCAACCCTATATACGATGCGAGAAAAGTATTGGTTTACCTCAAAAAAAGTTGGAACTTTTGATTGTTTTGAGATACTTTCACGTTTTTCAGTGAAAAAAAAAAACACGAAAAAAGGGTTTTTAGAAAAAAAAATTCTGTGTGTATGTCGTCGTCGTCGTTGGCCACTTTTTGTAATTATGTCTTGTTATCACGATAAAGCCTCCGAAGTGCAACAAGTAAACAATTTCATGATCGGATATTATTCAAGGCGTCTCACAAATGAACCCTATTGATTTTCAGCTCACCAGAGCCAGTATAACGGATGCTATGGTACCTGAAGCACTACATTTTTGGTCATTTATGGATAAATTTCGGTTTGTTTGCACGATTCAGCCTCCGAACTATATACAAGTGAACAAGTGATAGGATATTGTTCGGGGCGTCTCACAGGTAAACCCTATTGTTTTTGAGCCCACCAGAGCCATAACAATGGGTCCCAAGAATCCATACATTTTTGGTAATTTTTGGAGAAATTTCAGTTTGTTGGCACGATACAGCCTCTGGAGTGTACCTATAAGTGCGGAAACGTTTGTTTGAATATTTAAAACCGTTCATTATGAATTTAAAGCCTCTATGCCCTCATACATAATGAAGCAGGATTTTTAATCCACAAATATGGGAGAAGATAGAAGGGAAAAATAACTTTATACTGTGCATCAACTTAAGTTGGAGTCATATTCAGAACTCTTTCTAATTAATTCTAGACAAATAAAACGTTATTATTCAAGAAATATCTGTATGACCTTATAACCAAAATATGAGCATCAAATGCCAAAAAACATATTATAATTAATAGTTATTCATAGCACAAGGGGTATAAGTAACAATTACTAGTCGAGGACGATTTTGCCCCCGAGCGATAGCGAGGGCTTGCAATTAAGTTCGAGACTAGTAAATGTACTTACATCTCGTGAAGTATAGAAGATTTTTTCTCCTCCCACAGAATGTATACTTGGATTTTTATTAATTTAATTCGATACTTTTCGTATGAAATTATGAAAGCAGCTCTGACCGGTTTCTATTGCGTCTTAGCATCTTTATTTGTAATCTATATTCTCCCCCGGCTTGGGACTCCTCCTCAGGTTGTGGTATTCGACTCCAGTTAATGTATCTTTATAGCAATCACTGGGATGGGGTGAACAATCGATATTAAATTGGACGCCACCAGCTTTTTAAGCGATACTTTAATTAAACAAAAAAACTAAAAAGGTTAAAAGCTGGAAAACCTTATATTTACTTTAACTTAACAAAACGAATACCAAAAATATTTTAACGCGATGGTCCAAGTTAATATAAATTGCTAAAAATCAAATATCAAATGTTCAGCAAATTATATTTATTAATAACTCAATAGATAATTCACATTAACTGCATGTCCAAAATACAAGACGAATACAAACGTCGTTTTCCAATAAAAATCTCCAATTCTAGATTTCCATGAATTGAGTATAAGACAAAGGACTTATCTTGGTGAGGTTCTGGAATTATTCAACTCTCAGCTAGGTCCTAGTCGATGGAGATATAGTCTTCAATCCATCCCGGCCGGTTTTCTGTTGTCTTCTATGGGTGGTGTTTTCATAGGGCCTACTCAGGGGCTGCAGAGCTGAGGAAAGAAAATAGAGTAAAAATCAAGGAAAAATTCTGGGAAGGAAGGAATAAATAGAACAGATAGGAAGCTTATGCTTCCACACATAAAAAACTGAATCTAGTTTCTAAAATAAAACTAACAGAAGTCTGTTCTATCATATTCGCTTTGTTACCTAAATAAACAGAAAATGCGGAATTATAAAAAAGCTAAAAAAATAATGAAAAGAAATTATTAAAAATTTGCTTCAAAAAGAATTTAAAATGTTTCTTTTTTACAATAAAAAAGAATTAAACATACAAAATTCATCAAACGCCAGCCCATATTATAATTTTAAATCAAACAGTATAAACATCGGGAAAAATATTTCAAAAATCTAACTCACCAGCAAATATGTGAAACCACAACGATGTAGGTACTAACTCATGAATTTTACTGATAGGAAGAGACTTTTCCAATGTACGATATCGTTCAAATACACGAATTTTGTTAAAGAAACAAGTTTTTTAATTTCGAAACATTAGTACGACGAAATTAAAATACCCTAGTCCGATAGAAATCGTAACGGCTTGTTACATATTTTATCAACAACGTCAAGCTAACAGTTTATTATCAAAAAATTGAGAAAAATTGAAATTATTGATATGTTTAATTGCCAAATGGATATCGAAGAATCAGCAAATATCGCTTATCGCTGCTGTCAGAAAAATCGAGGAAGAGGTATGAAGCATCAATACTTAAAGAATTGGTGCCAAACCAAAACTGCTTCTGCAGTTTCAGAAACCGTGCTTTTAGCATTCTTACATGGAAAAGCTGCTATATTAAAGTCTCCATCAAGCTTATATGTTGAGAATTGCATGTTGAAATCCACCATTTTTATAGAGGAAAACATAGATATTTCGAAGTAACCAGATCCAGCATTTTTAAAAAGGAGAAATGACGGGTATAACCCCAAAAAATCTAATGTGTTTGACAGGGAAGATGTTAGCTTGACGTTGTTGATGAAATGAAAAATTAAAAGTATCTCCTACGTTTGCAGTTGAAACTTAATAAATATAGGGTATTTCTTAAGTAAATAAGATACACTTTTCATATGGCATAAATTATTACCACCCAAGAGTGGTACTGATACGTTTTAATTTTGTGGTTGTGCAAATTAAGTTACAGGAACTTGAAAATAGAATTCGTCATGCAATATTAACATCATTTTGACCTACCATGTATATTAGGAAATCCAGTGGCATCTATATTGGGAATAATTTATAATATTGTACAGCCATAAACATTATTACATTTCCTAATTAACTATACGTCAAGTATTTATTTTATTTTTGTGGAGCATGTCCCCGTGGTGTTACTCCGAACACACTACCCCTGATACATATCTTTGTAACGCGATTCTCCGTGATGTGTCTATGCATATATTATTCTGTGATATATACTTGTTGGATATCTCAGCTCTTATGGGTTATTGGAAGCTTTGACATCTCGAGAGCATTCTGATTGGCTGGCTGGTTTGACACGAGAGTTTTTGATTTTGCCTGTGAATATACTGGACATTCATTGTTCGTTGGGTATATCGGAGTGAAGGTGGTTGAATTTATGTCACCATTTTCGGATGAAATAATTGAATATTTCACCTTATATTAAGGGATGACCGATTGGTGATACACATTTCCCGGGTATCGTTAGATATTTTTGGAGTTGTTTGGAGAGTATAGACCTGTGGAAATACCATTTTTTTGGGATCAGATAATTCAACCGACAGGTGGTTTTTTTATATTGTCATTCCAGTTAATAGTAAGTATCAGAATGTTTCTATAGTTTCATTAACTAGATTGTTCTCAATTATATCATAGAGGTTTTGTCCATTGTCTGATGAATTGATTTTCCTTTATAGCTGTACATTGTACATGAAAACCAATCTTGAAGAGGGTATATTGTTTCAGTAGGCCTTTATCACAGTACCTAGGGTAATAACACCCTCAGCCCTATATATTCGGAACTCAAACTGGCCATTTGGTAAGAAATATTACAGTTTTTTATATATAGATGAATATTCAAGTAATTTTAAAGCGTTTTATCTTTGGATAATGTATTTTTTTGTTGATTGGAGGTCAACTGGTTTTATAGTTTAGGTACTTAGTTTATAGGTATTGGCTCCATATGAGCTCGTATCTTGTTTTTTGTCAAATGTTAAAAGATTATAGTTAATATGTTAAGCTCGATTAGTATTATAATTTTTTGTTGGTCAAACATGAAATATAGAATTTTCTAGTTAACTTTTGTCAGCAAAATTAAGTAATATCAATATTAGTTGATTAATCTTTATGAATAATAGAAGTCTTGCTCTTATGAGATTAGTAGATATTTCAGTTTAGAGATCAGTAATAGAGATTACTCATATCGGATATATGACTGCTAGAGAGAGTTTCTCGATTAGGGGGTAAAGTTTAGATTGATGTTTCGTTTTGACCATTTAGACTGAAAGAAAATGTATAGAGTATTAATATATTTCTCATTTTAGGGTTTTCTTTCCTTTTCGTCTCTTCTTTTCTGTTCTGCTCTTTTGTCTCCTCTTCTCGTTCGTCAATCTTTACTATTCTGGATTTGGTTTTGGATTTCATTTTATGGGACAACGTTGAGTCAGAACTACAAACTTGTATGGGGGAAAATTTGGATTGTTACTGAAGAGTACAATATTGGATCTTATAGCATTCTATAGAAGTAGTAGTTAGTAGCCACCACTAGCAACCATCAAGACACAGTGGATTTCACGCAAGTTTTAAACTTTGGTTTATGTAAAATACCTTTTTGCGCATAACACTTGTTTATATCCGTCAGTGTAGGTTGTAGATAACTTTTTTTATTACCGTAAGCCACTTGTGTTACGCAGTTTACGATACTTGTGTTGATCAAGTATTACAAATACTCTGATCCACATACACTGTTCAATTAAACCTGTTTTACCATTTATACTCACATTGTGGATTGGTGATAGCTACACACACTATTGTTAAATTTGTAAATGTTACTGTGGCTATTCAATTTTAACATTCTGAGTTATTTGAGTTGGTGGTAGTAAGCGTATGAGCTCATATGATATTGCGCCATATTGTATTTTTAATATTTACTTTCAAAATTTCACATTTAATTGCATAAACGTTATTTTGTGCCATAGATACGTATGGTATATTGTATTGATTTAACCCTATATTGTATTTGGAACATAAGTATATAGTTTTCTCATTCTACCGGCTAATCGAGTACTCGTTTGAGACATTTCATTTGTATGTAGGTACTGGTTTGTACATATTTATACCCAACGAACAATCCAGGCTGTAACATAGTATTTCAATTGGGGGGAATTATAGGATTTTACCAGGGGGGTTTCATAGGATTTTACCTGGGGGGAATTAAAGGATTTTACTTAGGGAATATATGGGATCTTAACCGAGGGATTTATAGGATTTTAAAGTACCATTGGGTACTAGTGGGTACAGCCTGTCAATCTTTTTTTGTGCAAATTGTAGTAGGATTGATTTACTACTGGGGAGGGGTACATTAGTTTTAAAGGTACGGGATATGTATTTTTAGCTTGGGATACTTGTATATATATGTATATATATATATATATATATATATATAAATTTGTATAAATTTTTGTACATCATTTAAATTTAATCAAGGGGGAATTTCACTTACCTATGATAATTTGTTTTTATGACTTATGAGTCATTTAGGACACCTGGGGTAATTCATTGTAATTTTGTGGTACCCTTGTATGTACTAGTTGTATTAGTAGGACCTTGTAAGATCGCTAGATATACTAGGCCAATTCATTAAACTTAGACTTGGGTAAGTGACATCTAACTTTTATTTCTCCACCTATTTGGTAGTCTTAGGGTGGGAAAAACTTGTGTAGGTAGTTGTCGGGAGGCAAGATTGCCTGGCGCCCTTTTACATTTATTTAGTCTGTGAACAACGGACCCCCCCCCCGTCTCCGCAAGAGTTAGAGTTAGAGGCAACGCCAAGAAGCGCACAGTATGCACCGAGTTTTAGGTTCATAGATCTCAGAGTGAATAACGGTAGGTGGCAGTACAACTCTTCGTCAAGGGCAATCGATACTCATTTGGTAATTGTTATTTACGTCCTTCAAAACAGTGTCAAAATAGAGAGGAGAAAAAATGTCTTTACAAGAGACATGTAAGATGTATCTTAGAAAAAATTTCCTCTTATTTGCCTTTGTTTTCCAGTCTCCTGGATTCCTCTCACCTTTAGATCTTCGATAACTTCTGCGTACCATCTTTTCTTTGGTCAGCTCCTCTTTTGTGTTCCCGCTTACTCTATGCCCATAATTTATGTTGTTGTTCTAATATCTGGCATTCTCTGCATGTATCCCAGCCACCCTATTGTTTTGTATCTTATTATTCTACTCAGCTCAGCTTCTCCAAATAAATTCTGTATCTCGTTATTCGTTGTTCTTAGCCATAATTCTCCCTTTTCCCCCCAATATCCTCCTGAGTATTTTCCTATCCCATATATCAAGTTTCTCTTCCTCTGTTTTATTAAGTATCCACGTTTAGCTTCCGGAGATTACTGTTGGTTTTATTATTGTTTTGAACAGATGTAGTTTCGATTTTCTGGAGATTTTCATTGAACTTATTATCTTGTTCAATGCTCCTACATGCTTACTTCCTTTCGCCAGTCTAGTTCCTAAATTCCTTCGCCGCCGTCGCCCTTCATAATCACACCAATATATACGTAACTTTGGACTTGTTCTAAATTCATTATTTTTTGTGCTTCAGTTCTATTGGAAAATTCCTCATTGTTTCTTTTCGTTGCGATGTTGTCATTCTCATAAACTTCGATTTGTTTTCGTTGATTCGCAGATTCATTGTTTCTTCTGTTTCTGTGAAAGCTCTGCATACTCTTATCAGTTCGTTTTCCGATGTTGGCAGCAGTACTACATCGTCCGCGTATGCCAGTAATTGTATTGCCCTAGTTTTTAGTATCCCTGTGCATACAGGTTTTGCGTACTATCCTATCTAACACAATGTTAAACATATTGGTGGATAAAGGATCCTGTGTTTGTTTCGAAGTTTTCTGATATTTTTTGGTTAACTTTGATCTTGGTTATAGTGTGTTCGAGTGTCATTTTGGTGAGACAACACTTTTATAGGTATGTTTAGATCGTTCATAACACCATATAAATAATTAATTTCTATTGACCGTGTCGTATGACCTTTGGAAGTCTATAAAAATTGCGTAGATTGGCAGATCGTATTCCATTCTTTGTGTTTGCTTCTGAGTGAAAATATGTTCCATGACTGATCTTCCAAATCTGAATCCACATTGCTAATCTCCGGATATGTATTATCCACTTTCCTTTATGGTCTTGTCCACTGTGTCCAGTAACGCGATCCCTTATAGTTTCTACTTTCGCCCTTTTCACATTTCTTGTAAATTAGTACTATTGTTGTTATTTCCCACGCTTATGGCATTGTCTCTTGTTTCCATATATTCGATATTAAATGGTAGATCTTTGTCTTTAGTGCGTCTCCGCCGTATTTTATCAGCTCTGGTTCTATTTCATCTTCTCCAGGGGATTTGCCGTTCTTTGGTCTGTGAATTATTTCTGAGATTTCCTCCTTCCATGGTGCGAATATGCCTCCGTCATTATGTCTATTTTGAGTTGTAAGCTCCTCCCATTGCTCGTTCCCATTTTCTATATTCAATATTTCCTCTACCGAACTTTCCCTTTATTATATTTCATTTCGTGATCCAAGTTCATTTCTTTCTTCACAAAATTTTGTTCTATTCGTTTTATTCTGTTCTACATTCCTTTTCGTTTTTTGCCTACACGTCTTCTTTTTTATTCTTCGCACTGCCTTGTGTCTTTATCTGTACCAATTTGTAACATTCTCTGTTTGGCTTGGCTTCCCCTTTTAATTTGTTCTCTACATTTTGCATCGGACCATTCTTTTCTTTTTCTCTTTTATGTTTTCAGTGGAATTATTTTTCTTGCCGCCTTTTTTATAGTTTCCACTAAATGTTTCATTTCGTCGTTTACATTGTGGTTCTGTTATTGTTCTAGGGTTTTCTTCAATTCTTCTTTCTATTTTCTTTTTGTTACTCAGTTTTCTATGACCGTTTCCACATATAGCCTTCTCTTTGGTCTGCACTTTTGCTTCTCATTTCTTTGTTTACTGTTTTGTATCATTTTTACGAATACTAAAATGTGGTCGCAGCACGTATCTGCTCCTCTATAGGTTCTCAGTTTTTCATTGATTGTTTTTGTATCCGAAAATAATCGATTTTATTGGAGTACTTCCCATTTGGCGCTAAACAGATTCCTTTGTGGATTTCTTTGTGTTCAAACTTTCTGCTGGCAATCACGAGCCTCATCTCCTTTGCAAAATCAACTAGTCCATTTCCATTATCATTTATGTTCGAAAATTCTATGTTGAATAAAATTTACAAAACATTTGTTCTAAATGAAAGAAATTACTATCCTTTTTGTATTCCGAAAACTATTGTCCACTCTGAATAACTTTTGTTATGCATTTTAACTTCCTCTGAAGCATCAAACTTTTATGGTCGAAATATATCATTATTAATAAAAATTTCAATAAGCCATTTATAAAAATATCTATTTGATTTATTTGATGGCATTATCTGAAAAGGGTTTGAGTGGCAAATATCTGTTGAATATTTCCTCCGTAATTTGCACGCATGATCGATTTTAGGAATCCTAGAAAAAGTGGATTTCCGTATTTACGAGTATTCTTCTCAAAAATATCTTATCTCAAACAACAGTCTTGAATGTTTCTTCTATTGAATCGGTTCAGCTCAGTTCTATCTCAGTACCTCACTGAAGTAACGCAATTGTTTTATTTCCGTTCAAGTATCTCTCGGCAACTAAATTAGTAGACGCGTATGTTAGTAAGTTATTGGTGGCGCAACGAAAATAAATCGTGTAAAAGTATAATAAGTGTATAGAAAGTACTTTGTCTATAGTTCTGTAAATATATTAATAGTGTCCGACTTCGATTTTTATTATATAAATAATCTAACAACTGGAAATACAGTGCATTAATTATCAATGTACGTGAAATACGTAACAGTTTGTTTGCTGTGTGTTTCCAGTCATTGGCAAAAGTTATGAATCACCCTGTATTGTTGATTGACTGACATTATCGTTTCTTGTATTGAAGTTCATTTCGTACCTCGTATATTTTTCAACAAAGCGGTCATATGTCTTATCGAATATTTGTTGGGAAAACATAATGGACGGTTTCAGGGTGCGTTTCAAAAGATTCTGTAGGTGTTACAAATGAAACGCTGATATCTTGTTCTTTGTGGAATTCAGGAAGCTATAGACATTTCAAGTGGCAAGTCTTTTTAATTTCCTAAATTGTGTAAAAACATGCTTCTACTAACTGTGCTGGTCTTATTTACTCTACTGATACAAAACAATATGTACAATACCCATATACGGGTGTCCCAGGAATGAGAGGGCAAAACTTGGGAATCGGTAGATGGTATGAAAATGATGTCAGCATTTTATATAACTTTTTTTCTACGGAACTCCTTTGTTGAGTTATAGGGTTTTGAAGTTAGAAGTTAAAAATACATTTTTATTTATAATTCTAACAATATGTTTCGGAAGTATATAAAAATTTGGTTGATTATCAAGCATATCAATGCATTTATTATGACAATATCAATAGGAATGCTAGTGTTACAGAAAGTCGGGATTGGGCTTGGCTCACTGGTTAAAAAGTAAGAATTTTTACTGTCAATTCATTCCCCGAATATTTTTCTACAAAAAAGTTGCTCTTTGTCGAAATCGATAAAATTAGTGATTTCCGAGAAATTTTGATTTTTGTGAGACACCACAAAGCACACATTCAACTTCCGTCATCACTTAGGTAATAGCTTCTCTAATAGAAAATTGCACAGATGTTCTCCAGTGGTATTAGCGACTGGAAAAAATCCTAGAAAAAGTTCTAAAATATCTACTTTACTTTTACCATCAGTAGTATTCACACATCTAGTTACAAACGTTATTTGTTCTGTATGACTAATATCGGGCGTAGAGTCGAGAATTATAGTGTAATATTTGGCTTTTTTGACAATGCGTTTTATCTAAAATATGAATTACTTCATTTTGAAAATGCTGCCCTAAGTATTGTGGAGTACGTGTTTTTTTTATTTTTGTATTTATTGATATTATCAAGGTGTTCTGAAATAACTGGATCAAATTTGGCAAACATCTCTACTGGCTTTAAAAATTACCATTATCTCTATAATACAACTCCGTACTAGTTCCTCTGGATGCTAAATTTTGACTGGCTAAAAATTGTACTACAGCAATCATTCTTTCAATGATAGCGCGCCATCTCTTTCTCTCTCTATTGTAAACATTTTGTTGTTCCGCGTCAATAGTGCAATTATTTTCTATCCTCGTCTTTATTTTGCACCACGATTTTATAGAGTTAACGTGTCTTAGAGTATTTTCATGCTTATTGAGGTCATCCGAACAATGACGCCAATCAGAAAAGCCAGTACTTACAAGTTGTGTTGAACTTTATCTACTAAACAATTTACATGCAAAACAAAAAATACAATTTAGTTTTATGGAATAGCAAAGCCACGCGCGATATATTTTCTCCCCGTTCACTAAAGTTTTGTTATAATATGAACAGCTAAATTTTCTGCCACTATAATCAATCGGAAATTTGAAATCTGCAACTTGTTTGGGACCGCGTTCTACCAATAAATCAATATATTTTTTTGTCAAAATGTTAGGCCAAGTAGCTGGATCATCTGGTGCTACTTCAGCAGAGCCCTCTTCCTCAATGCTCTCATCTTCACATTCGGCTCCACTGGGAATGGGACTGCTTGATGAGTATCTTGCAGCTTTATTACCTTCATCGGGTGTAAAATCTATTGATTTATTGTTTGTTTCACTAGTACTGGTGGATGTTGATGGTTGGGAATAATCAAACTCCGCGATTTTATTCAAACCTTTTTGTTCGGGCTCACTTTTATCCGGTTTTCCAAAATATGTTTTCAATGCTCCCGCTTGTTTTGAGATTTCTTCTATTCTTCTCTTTTCTATAGAAGGCACCTGACTCTCTATTGATCTTTCTGTTTTTGGACGAGGACGACATCTAAAGGTAAAAGGTAAGAAGAACGATAAGTATATCATGGCTCACAGATGCAGATAAAATGAATAGGAATTCTTCAGAAATTTTGAAATTCATCGAAATTACCTCTAAAAAGTACCAACCAATGTAAGAATATGGGTTATTCATAAGAAATCCCCATTTCTGTTGAAAAAGTTAGAGCATATAATTAAAAATAAATATTGATTCGTAGCGCTCTTTCAAAATCTGGGTAAAAATTAAAATTTTCATAAACTCCCCCGGTTGGTAACCTCTAATTTTGTAAGAAAATTATATTTTGTGCTAACGAATTTTGAAAGAATTGAAAATAAATTTTGAATTTTCAAACATTCTGTACTTATTTTCAAAACAAATCATCGCACGCGCTGCACACCTGCTGAGATCGGCCCTGTCTCTTGGGAAATCTTGTCAAGAAAAGATTTCCATGTGTAGTTTCTATATTCTTGAATTAATCTGTTTCTGGTATCTTGGTAATGTTTTAATAATTGTTTATCGTTGTCATTTCTGGAAGCTTGCCATCTGCAGCCAATTTTGTTTTTATCTTTTATTATTTTTATTATGTAGTCTGGAAGGATGTTGTGGTTTTGGGGTTTGGGTTTAAGGGTTGTAGTTTTGTTTCTTGCTGTGGTGATTATATCTTGTAAGTTTTGAATTATGTTTGTTAACTGATTGGTGTATTCGATTTTGTCTGTAATTTTTAAGTGTTAGTTCATGTGTTTTCTATATTGTGTCCAGTTAGTGGTTGTGTAATCGTGGATTTTTTGAGGTGAAGGGTATGGAATGTGTTATTTTTATTTCTAAAAGGATGGGATCGTGATCGGAATTCAGATCTGGGATAGTTTTTAGTTTAGTTATAGTGTTATTACGGCCTATGGCTATGTATGTATATTGTACTGGGAGAACAGTTATTGAATGGGAAATGGGTAGGGTCGTCTGTGCTTTATATGTTACAGTTCGAATTATCGCAGAACCTTTGCAGAGTATTTCCGTTTGTGTTTAGATGAGTGGCATAGGTGTCCCATAGCGGGGGCTTACAATTTAAGTCGCCCACTATGAGAACCCTATTGTGTTCCTTTATTACATTACAAAAATTAATTTCATTTAATTTATTGAAGGGGTGGTTGTATGCCCCAAGTTTGTTATCAATTAGTAGTGAGATATGCTCAATAGATGAATTATTTGGTTGCAGGAGCTGGAAATTCATGTCTCTTTTTATTAATACTGCGATACCGCCCCCGCCGACATCAGCGGGGCGGTCTCGTCTAAGAAAATTATATTCGAGATTTCTAAAGTTCGCGGATTTATTTGGTTTAGAGAACGTCTCGATTAGAAAGAAGATATCGGGTTAATAAGCGTCGAGAAAGTGTCTGATAAGATGGAGTTTACTTGTTACTCCATGTACATTACAAAAAATTATTTTGAGAAAATTTCGTTTTTGAATTCCTATTTTTCCACCTACCTGTCTATATGTCATACTTGTCTATACCTTGAACAAAGTTATTTTAGGTAGAAAACTTTTCAAGTTTAGTGGTCGCTCTCTTCATCTCTTGCAGCAAGTCGGTTACCGCTCTGGTTATTTCATCCAGATTAACCATTGAATTTAGCTCTTGAAATATATTGTTCCGGTTTGAAAATTTTGTGATATCAGTTGTTTGGAGGTTGGATTCTTGGCTTTGGCGGGGCTGGGTGGTAGTGTTTTGATGTGTGGCTCTCGTTACCGGCTTGGGGGGCAGGCTCGGGAAGTCATCTTTTTCTGCTCTAACATTTTTATTCCAAAGGTTGATCGTGGGGCCTGGAGCTGGTATATATCTCGTGCCTTCTGATTTTTATTTTGATTTCGGTTTCTTCTTTGTTCCAACCATTCTTTTCGCTTTACATACTCTGGACAGACCTGCGCGTTAGCTGAGTGATCGCCATTATAATTCGCGCATTCAGCTGGCTTTCACCTGTCCTTGGGGCACTCTCGGGTGAGATGGGGTGCTGCACATTTGAGGTAACTTGCAGATGTGGCATTGAATTATCCGTTTTTCCTGTCTTCTGAATTTCCACTGGACTCTAGCACATTCGGTTATCCTCACATTTATGTTCAGATAATATCGTGTTACTTTACAGTCCGTAATCACTAGTTATAAGGGTCGTCTACATTTCGTGGTCATACGAAATATATCTTTATCAGTTAGTTTATAGTTCTTCTCTTATTTTGTCGAGTTGAATACCCTCTGTTAGTCCTCTCAGAACGGAGGCATGGTTTTTTTTCTTCTCTTCGTGAATAAGTGTGAAAAGGAATTTTTTCTGTACGTAGAGCTAGTTTCAGATTTTCAAAATCTACCACATCCTTGGTAAATATGATAGTAGAATTAGCGCTGTACTTAATTCCAAAATTATTTTTGATTTCAATCTTGAGTCTCTTCACCATTTCTCGATGAGCTGAGACGTTGCCGTCTATTATAATTGGAGGACATGCAGTATTTGGTTTTTTGCTTGTAGTTGTTGAGTCTTTTGATTTCGACATTTTTGCTCTCATGTTTGTTTATATCTTCTTCCGATGTATCTAAATCAGTATCGTGTTTTCGGAATTTAGTTTCTTTCCTTTTTTTGACAAGGTGCAGTTGGTTGATTTTCGTCCTCCAATATTTCTGATAAAAAGTCATATTTATTATTGGTACTTGTTGGTTGGTGAGTTTTTGCTGTTTGTTTAATAAGAGCAGTAAATTTGGTAATTTTTTTTGGTTTTTATAAAACCCGATGGTGTGATGTCAGTCACTTCCATTTGGCTGCTTTGCGGAATAGTTGTGATGGCATTCAGATCCTCGTTTGTTTTTCTGGTTATGTCTAGTGTTTTTGCAATTATCTGCTTAGGTTTGTTTATCAGACTTTTATATTGTCATGTTAACTTATCACCTGTATTTTTAGGGGTACTTTTTTCGATCTCAACTTCCTGAGCCCATGTAAGTCCCGGAGTTGAATGTACCTGAGCTTGAATCGTAGTGGGGCTTTGTGTGTTTTTTTCTGAACTCGCGTCGCTAGATTGCTCTCCCGCTGTGTCTTCTCCCATGATTGGGTTTTTATTTGAATTTAGAACTAAATCCGTCCCCTCTGGGGTAGTTGTCTGATTAGTACTGTTTCCCCGACTGTTTGGAATTGATAGATCAAGATTTGAGTCCGTTCCTATACACCTTTTGTGGGTGTCTTCTGGATTTTTTTTTTGTTTTCTCCTATACACTTTTCGTTGGGTGTTCCTGGACACATTTTATTATTTGATTCTGGACACTTGTTTTCTGATCTTTCAACCAGTGAGTCAAGTCCAATCTTAACTTTCTGCGACACTAGTATTCTTATTGATATTGTCAAAATAGTTGCATTGATATGCTTGACAATTCACCAAATTTTCATAAACTCCTGAAACATAGCTTTAGAATTTTAGAGTAGATAAAAATATATTTTCAACTCCTCACTTTGAAGCTCTATAACTCAACAGAGGAGTTTCTTAGGAAAAAATATTATATGAAGTGCTAACATTATTTTCATACCATCTACCCATTCCCTCTCATTTCTGGGACACCTTGTATGAAACCCTAAGTGTTGAATATAATTTTCTCTTCCTTTATGGGGACTATGCAGTATCTGTCAAATTTGAGTTTGAAGTCGTATTCTATATTGACAAGCATAATATTCGAGAGTGATATCATCAAAGAAGTGTAACAATATGCGCTGTCACCACTCTAATGATATACGCTATTGTATCACTGTAATCCCCTAATTGATATACGATATATAATATATAATAATATACGATTAGATATCACTATTATCCCTATTATTTACTGATGTCACCACTCTAATAAATGGGTATTTTCTTTTTCGTTCTTATGGTGAAGCCGTGATAAACTCAGCCGATGTTGCTGATATCCCAGGCTGTCACCAATCTAATAAACACCACTATGTAGCTACCAAAGATATTAATCGCTGTCACCAGTGTAATAACTTGTATTGTATCGAATCGGTATTATCCTATAGTTCCTAGTAGTATCCTATATCTGGGGTAATGTATATAGTAGTTCTCTGTTACCAGTGTAGTAACTCTATCTATCGTCTCTTTTTTCTCTAACTGTACAGCTGCTGTCACCAGTGCCTGATGGCACAAAAAAAAATTATAGAACCCGGGATTCTCCCTGCGGAATTTCCTCGAGAAAGGGGGGTTGTTCCGGGCTCGAGCGGTCGAAGACGTCGTGGGGCCCCTTGGGCTTATACAGTGTGCCAAGCCCGAGTTCGTAGTGCAGGGTTAGCTGGTCCGACCTATTTGACGGGTATGGGGTGGTGAGGATTGAGATAATTGAAAGGTTAGAGCATATGATAACAATATATTACAAAAAAAAAAAAAACTGTGTCAAATAACCTCCGAAAGTGAACTAGTATTAGCGGTACCTGAACTATGACCTCTATTTCTAGTAGAAACGTCTATCAAACTCTATGATCTAGGATTTAACTAAAATTCTCAAGTGTACAATATAAAATATCTCTGAAATGGTTTTAACTTATGGATCTCCAGTGCAACGGAGAATATCAATATGTTTGACTAAAATCCCTAGTGTAACGTAAATAACTCTAAAAAAGATTACATATAGTGGAAAAGATCTCTAATGTCGAATTAGGTATAGTATCGAGCCAAATGTAGTTATATCTACGTAGTTTGATTAAACTAATTAGATGATAAAGAGATAATATGCACAAACAAAATCTCTGAATATAACTAGATAAAATGCCCCTATACTCTTGGGCTTTAGCGGTAGATGAAGGGCGCTGATGTATAAGAACACTCGATATGACTGAACACCTTGTAGAGTCCCTTAACTTTCTTGGGTTACCCGATTTAGTCAAAGAAAAAAAATATAATAACACAAACCAATATTCAATATAATAAATGAATTTGAACTTTTTAAAAACTTACGTTTTGAAAATCCCACAGGTCACATAAATATTCACACTATTACTTTTTGAGGGTGAGGGTCCGTCAAGACTCAGACTTGCCTCACCAGGGGAGAGATAATACCTATCTCACCGACTGACTGACGGACTGACTGTCCCTTTTCCTAATATTTTTTCCATATTTATTTCCGTAATTCACCTTCAATGAAGGTTAATTATTCATGTTTGTTTATTTCGTGGTTTACCAAACTGACCTGTTCGTGATATCTAATATTGTGTTAACCTTTGTTTTGTTTGTATATTTTCCTTTGGTTGAGGTCGATAATTAATAACTATTTTGAATTAAAAAACGAAATTCTATAGTGTTAGCCTTGTTTTGTTTAAATGTTTTAATTTATTTGAGGTCGGTAAATTTGATAACGATTTTGAATTAAAAGAAATTATCTATATAGGGTGTTTTTAGAACTTGTGTCATATCTCGTGTTTATTACATCACTTCCCCCCTTGTAAAAGTGTTGTGACGTTTCAGGTCCAACACCTTTTTTATACCTTAACTAATACATTAACATTGATGATTACATTAACATGAACTCTGTACTACATATAGTAAGTTTTTACGTACCGCGCACTTGACCGCACTCGCGTTCCGATTTAACTGTTTTGATCCTGACCTAGGACACGATTATTTACACTCGCGACACTGCTGCTTAGTAGATCGTTCATGGAGTGATTTCTCTCCGTCCAGTGTTGCGTACTGGGGTGGCTCGTCTCGTGATGCTGTATCTGCTCCATTTCTATCGCCTCTTCGTCTTGTTTCTGGGTTCTGCTATGGGTATGTATTACCCATGCCGTAAGGGAATCCCATATGCTGCATAACATCGCTATCCCACATCCTACAGTCTGCTGGATGCGAATTGCGTTTAGTATTGTGTCTACTATGTATTTTAGTAGTTGGTATGTGCAGTATATACCAATTATACCGCTTATTATTGAACCTATTTCCGTGAACCATTTCCAAGTGTGTTTTAGGGTTGATTCGGCTAGGTTTTTGATTTCCTGGAAAATATCTTACACTATGTATTCTTGGCTGTTACTTCTCTTTTTATTTCTTGAGAATGTCTCTCTTTGTTAGGCGTCGTTTATGTATTGCATGCATACGTGATATTTGTATGCTTGCTCTATTTATGAGATCGACATTCTGGGGTAGAATTGGCATTGTCGGTTGAAGGTTTTGGTTGTCTTCAAGGCAATGGCAATTCTCGGGTGCTCTGTTCGCTATATTATGATAGTAGGTTTCTCTTTTGTAGTGGTAAAGCGAAACCTTTGTCTTCTTCTTCTATGTCTTAAACTTTTTCTGGGGTTTCGGTTGATTGTTGATACAATTAAATTGCTTTGTATCTGTGCGTGGCTCGGCTTCTTCTTCTTCTGCTGCTTGGTCGACTACGGATGTGTGGCTATGCATCCCGCAGAAAAACATGAGTCTGGTTACAACTACTAGGCATGACCATACTGGTTGCCGTTTGGTTTCGTTGCTCTGGATAACTGGAATGTTCGTGCTTTCCCTGGCATACGTCATCTCGGGTTCCGGGCACTTTTGAACGTCTTTTGGGGAGATCACTGTAATGTTTGTATTGGGGTTCGAACAGTCTTGAGCAGTTAGCGTAATTGCTGTTTGAAGCCCGCACATAACGAATGTTACCCAGGTCAGAAAACGATCTGTCGTTTTATTGTCGCGCACTTATTATACCTTTACAATTATTTGAACAATTACGTTTGTTAACATTCATTGGTTTCATATTTATAAGCATAATGTTCATTTATTACAGTTATTTATTACTATTCCTTCGGAAAAAAATAATGCTTTTATTTTCCCCATGTTAACGCTGCATTTGCGTTTTATCCTTAGTTTATTTTTTTCTCAATTGACCGAACTGTACAATCATTTAGGACTGTCAATTGAGTTTCCTGTGTAAGATTATTTCTTAATTTTCTAGTTGGTGACTGGAGTGTAACTTATGTGTTCACCTCGTAGTTATTGAAATTAAATCTTTCTTTTAACCATACTTTGGTTGACCTTGCAACGGTGCAAAAAATATTTTCTAATATTGATTACCTAAAATGACCTTGCATTTATCGGTGTGTAATGGAGTTTCTTTAAATGTTTTATTTTGTCTTGGTCGACAATAATTACTTGTTTATTGTTTTACTTATAGTTAATAAATCTGTGTTTGTCTTAATTCTAGTGTACTTATTATGTATTTTATAACTTATTGTTTATGAGTGCTTGTGTATATCTATATGTATTACTGTTTCATAAAATTTTATTTCTTCTTAAAGCAAAATTTGACTTTCGTGTGAGATCGGTGTGTGTGAGTGACCTGTGTTTTTGGCGGTTAAATTTGTCGTCTGTGTGTATATTTCCGCCTGGTTTTGTGTGGTGTGTGATAGCGTTTGGTTAGTTCCGTCTTTTTCCTGTATAGTTTTGACGCCTGTGCCCATGTTATATTAATGTAGCTAGGTGCACTCGGAATTCGATTTCTTATCCTGGCTGATCTTCGAATTTCCGGTGGGGGTCTTAGTGAGACGGGGAGCCTTCCGCTCGGCTTATCTTTTAGTGGTTTTGTGCGGGGTACTGTCTTATCGCTGTGTGGTTGTGTTGACCATAATGGTAAGGCTGCTAACTTCCCTATGTTTAAATCGATGCTGGTTTCTTCTTGTTGCTCTTCCTGTTCGTGTGTTGTGTTCTCCTCATTCTGGGTCGTTGTCGTCTCTAAAATTTCGTGTTGATCGTCGTCCAGCTTGCCGTAGTATGTTTTTAATCTATTAACGTGAACAACTTGTATCTTCTTTCCTTTGTTGGACGCTATTTGGTAGGTGACTGGTCCTACTTGGTCTTTTATTTCGAATGGTCCTATCCATCGGTTTTGAAGTTTTTTTGATAATCCTGTTGTGTTACTTATGTCTAGAAGGTAAACTAGGTCTCCTGGTTTAAACTCTCTTAGGGTGGTTTTTTCATTGTATCTGTTTATCCGTTCGTCTTTTGCCTTTTCTGTGTTCTCTAGTACTCTTGTGTATATTTGGTTAAGTCTCGTCTCTAGTTCTGACACGTAGTTATCGTCTAAGTTGTATTTTAGTCTTCTTGGTTTGATGAATTTGTCGAATGGTAGTGCTTGATCTTTCCCATGTAGTAGAAAATACGGGCTGTACCCTGTTGATGTATGTATACTTCCTCGATATGCCATTAGTACATATGGTATCCAACTATCCCAATCTCGTTGATTTGGGGCTATGTAATGCGCTAGCATATCTTTTATTACTCTGTGTAATCTTTCTATTTGACCATTGGTTGTTGGTGCGTAGCTCGCTGTGTGTATTCTTTTTATGTTGAGTAGTTTGCATGTCTCTCTCATTAGTTCTGACATGAAGTTTGTTCCTCTATCTGTTAACAGTTTCTGGGGTGTTCCGTGTCTGCATATTATTTGTTCTACAAAAACTCTTGCTACCGTATCTGCTTTCTGGTCTGGTATCGGAATTGCTTCGCAGTATTTCGTAAAATGATCTTGAAATGTTAGAAGGTACTTGTTTCCTTTGTTTGAC
The DNA here is from genome assembly GCA_963921935.1 of Galeruca laticollis. Classification (NCBI taxonomy): domain Eukaryota; kingdom Metazoa; phylum Arthropoda; class Insecta; order Coleoptera; family Chrysomelidae; genus Galeruca; species Galeruca laticollis. The sequence continues at coordinate 4,778,404 of OY998177.1, forward strand.
GTGGGTAGCGGGCCTACTATGTCCATTGACGTTATTTCCCACGGTTCTGTGACTTTTGTAAATCTTTGTAGTGGTGCCTTTTTAAAGTGTGGTGAGGTCTTTCGTCTGTTGCATGCGTCGCAGCGTTTACAGTAATTTATTATGTCCGTTCTCATCGTTGGCCAGAAGCAACGCCTTTTTATTGCCAATAACGTTTTTTGTTGTCCTTGGTGACAATATATGGGTGAGTCGTGAAAGTCTTCTATAACTTTGGTGATATATTTCCTGGGTATAACTAGTTGGTCCTTGTTGTCCTCTTGATCTTGTCTGTATAGGAGTCCTTCTTTGTCGAGGTAATATTTTTGTTTTGTTTCGTCCTCTTGGTTTAACTGTTGTACTGTGCTAATGCAGAAATCGTCGTGTTTTTGTTCTTTCTTCAATAATTCTTTGTCCCACAGTGGTTCCCATTCTTCTTCTTCCTTGATTATTTGGATTTTTCCTGTGTTTTTTGTTGGTGTCGGTTTCAGTATGCTTACTTTGGTGGTTGACCCGTAGAATGTGAATTGTATCATCTTTGTGATTTCGTGCCAGCTTAATCCTGGAATTTGTTCTTGACTAGCTATGAAGGTTAAGCGTTTTTCCGCGTTCTCTTCGCATTGTTTTTTTAGCTTTTGGATAATATTCCACATTATTTCATATGATGTTTCTTCTTTGACTGATGTCCTATTTAATGCTACGTAGAATTTCGTGTCTAATGTGTCCCATTCTTTGACCGATTCTATTTGTTCCTGTGAGATGTCCGGTAAAGTGTATATGTTTTCTATCTTTTTAATTAGTGATTCCTGATTAGGTCTGTTTTTTGCTAGTAGGAGGGCTATTGATTCTTCTTCTTGGATGTAGTCTAGATTTCCTTCTTTCCAGTTTATTGTGTCCTTTCCTGGTAGGTCGTTTTCTGCAATATACTGTAAGTAGTCTTCGTATGTGGTTTCTATGTAGTTGCATGTTCTGTCGTACATTCTGCTTAGTGCGTCCGCGTTTCCATGTCTTCCTTTTATCTCATGTTTTAGGATCCCTATTGTGTGAACCTCCGTTAGTGCTGGTATGGTCAAACTGTCCTCCGTGTATATGTCTGTGCTGGTTCTTGTGCATTCTGTTCCTTCTCTGCCATTCCTGATGTCTTCGGTTGTTTCGTTTTTTCCGTTTTCTTTCTTCGAGTCTGGGTCTGTGCGCCCTTTTCCGTTCATTATTGGTTTTTGGTTTGTGTGTGTAGTTTCTCTTCCTACGGTTATGTCCGTGCTTGTAGTTTCCTTTATTTTTCCTACATCTTTATTTAGGTCTACTTCTGGTTTGGTTATTTCTTGTCTGTACATTGATTCCACTGTTTTTAGCCATTTCTGCCATGCTTCTTTCTCCCTCGCGTTTTCTTGATCCCTTGTTGCCGTTATTTTTCCGTATGCCTCTGTCCGCCTTTGTCTATAATTATTCAGCAAATCTCTGATTTGTCTTGGGTTCATTAGTGGTATTTTACTTCCCCATATTTCTAATGTTGGTTTTCCTCTGTATGAAATAGTTGCCTCGTGTTCTTCTAGGAAATCTCTTCCTAATAGTACTGCTGTGTCTCCCATTATACCATCATCGGCTGCAATTACTTCCGTGTGAATATTATAATCCATTTCTGTTGTTGCTATGGCTATTTGTGTTGATCCGTATAAGTGGATTGTGTGTCCCGTTATGCCTTTTAAGGTTAATTGGTCTGTGATCCGTGTGTCTAATTCGTTGTCTGCTACTATGGATTCACTTATTAGTGAGTATGCTCCGCCTGTGTCTATCATACAAGGTTCGGTTTTACCGTTTATTCTTAGGAGTACTATATACGGGGGTTCTTCGCTTTTACTTATCGTCGGTCCGTTATGATGCATTGTTTTTATCTGGTTTTTCTTGTCTTCTTCTTTGTTACCCTTTTGTGTTGCCTGTTGATTCCAGTTTTTTTCTGTGTGAGTCCAGTTTTTTCCCCTAGTTTCAGATTGACCACTTGTTTGGGGAGTAACGGTGGTCCTTGTTAGTTTAAATGTTTTCTTCCGTCTTCCTTGTTTATGTGTCCTCTCTCTGTGGACTGTCCTCTTCTGTTCTCTTCTCTTTGGAGCCTTTGTTTCTCGTTTGCATGTGGTGCTTCTCTGTTCCAAGTCTTTTCTCTGGAATTCCTTTGTCCGCTGTATTCCCCGTAGTTATTTTGGTGCGTTGTGATTCTTCTTCCTTGATCCCATTGCTTTGTATTCCATTGTTTATTTTCTTCACTTAACATTTTCTTTCTGCAGTTCTTAGCCCAGTGGCCCTGTTTTCCGCAGTAGTGGCATACATCTCTATCTGTTAATGGTTCCTTGGATTCTTTGTTTCTACAATACGCTGCCCAGTGTCCCTGTTTCCTACATATTTGGCATTTTTTCTCTATTTTTTCTTCTTCCGCTTCTCTTGTTCTGCAGTTTGATGCCCAGTGGCCTCGTCTGCCACAGTACATACATTTCGCGCTATGTCTACATTCTTCCGATTCATGTCCTGATTTGCCACATGCTGTGCAACTCCGTTGCTCATTCGTAAAAGCGACTCTGTGGCCATTATTCCTTCCGCTCACCATTGTGGCTGCCGTTTCTTGGCAACTTACTATCTCCTCTGCTTCTTCTAGTGTTAGGTCATCTTTGTGCAATATGTAGAATCCTACTTCTCTAAGCAGGTCCTTTCTTAGCCCTACTTTGAATTGGTTCATCAGTACTGCGTTGTGTTTCTTTTGAATGTTCGGTATCTGTTCTCTGTTCGTTCCTTTTATGTCTTCCTCCAATATTTTATTCCCTATGAGCCGTAATCTTGTGCAGAAAGCTGCTACATCTTCGTCGTGCCTCTGGTAGCATTGGACTAGCTGCATCCACAAGTCCGCGATCGATTTCCTTGGGACGAATTTCCTGAGTATTTTCTCCTTAAATTCAACATATGTTGCTGTGTCTAATCTTGAGTCGGCTTTGAAAAAATCGTGGGCTGCGCCTGCGAGTTTGAATTTCAGTAGTGTTAGTGTTTCTGTTTCTGACCATCCGTCGAGTTTGGCCCTTAGTTCCAATTTTTCTATATATCTGGCTGCGTCTTTTCCCGTGAAGTCTGTTAAAGTTGAGGCGATCACCCCTAGTGGTGGTGCCTGTGGTATCCTTAGTGCTGCTGGCATATTACTCGAATCCCCTGTGGACTCTAACGGCATGTTGTTTTATTAGCTGGCGCGAGTGTTACTTACCTAGATGGTTTTGAAATGGATAGTTGGGAAAATAAAGACAAATAATTATTAATATTGTAATATATAAGAATCGGTATTATTCACTTTAACTAGCCCTGAACCAAATTTAATTTAACTTATTATTTTGCGTTTAAAGCGTGAATATTTCCTAACACCTTTTCTCAAATCGTTAATGTCTAGTTCATTTAGAGAATAGTCCGTTCGTTAGTGAAAGTATAACCAAATTGCCTGTAAACATTTTATATTTCTCAAACGTGCAGCTTTCCTCCGTACTATATTTTATATTGCTATTTTTGTCTTGTGCGGAAGCTTGTTGCTGACTTTGCGAATTCCTCACCTGTATATTTGCTGTTTTTCATCCGTTGTCTAAATGTTTATGTATTAAAATAGATTTGAATTCAACGTTTGTTTGTAATAAATAGAATAACTGAGTAAGCAGATATATCTGATTGAAATTATATCACTTTGGTTATATATTAGTTTTGATTAGACCTATGTCGCAATATTTATTTTATGATATGAATATGAAATTAAAAATAACGTATGTATCATATATCAATAATTTATACGATTATGTATCAAATGTAAATTATGTAGGTAAAATTTACACGGCCTTAATTAATGTAATTGAATGTAACTATCTCCTCCTACCTTTTGGGCTTCTACGATGCCTGAAATGGGTAGTTTAATTGGGATAGAGAAGAAAAAAAAAGGATTATTGCCAGGACTTCCCCTCTTGTTAACCTCTGCTGTACGGACTCAGTATCTGGAGCACCGCTGTCACCACTGTAATAATATGCGCTGTCACCACTCTAATGATATACGCTATTGTATCACTGTAATCCCCTAATTGATATACGATATATAATATATAATAATATACGATTAGATATCACTATTATCCCTATTATTTACTGATGTCACCACTCTAATAAATGGGTATTTTCTTTTTCGTTCTTATGGTGAAGCCGTGATAAACTCAGCCGATGTTGCTGATATCCCAGGCTGTCACCAATCTAATAAACACCACTATGTAGCTACCAAAGATATTAATCGCTGTCACCAGTGTAATAACTTGTATTGTATCGAATCGGTATTATCCTATAGTTCCTAGTAGTATCCTATATCTGGGGTAATGTATATAGTAGTTCTCTGTTACCAGTGTAGTAACTCTATCTATCGTCTCTTTTTTCTCTAACTGTACAGCTGCTGTCACCAGTGCCTGATGGCACAAAAAAAAAATTATAGAACCCGGGATTCTCCCTGCGGAATTTCCTCGAGGAAGGGGGGTTGTTCCGGGCTCGAGCGGTCGAAGACGTCGTGGGGCCCCTTGGGCTTATACAGTGTGCCAAGCCCGAGTTCGTAGTGCAGGGTTAGCTGGTCCGACCTATTTGACGGGTATGGGGTGGTGAGGATTGAGATAATTGAAAGGTTAGAGCATATGATAACAATATATTACAAAAAAAAAAAAAACTGTGTCAAATAACCTCCGAAAGTGAACTAGTATTAGCGGTACCTGAACTATGACCTCTATTTCTAGTAGAAACGTCTATCAAACTCTATGATCTAGGATTTAACTAAAATTCTCAAGTGTACAATATAAAATATCTCTGAAATGGTTTTAACTTATGGATCTCCAGTGCAACGGAGAATATCAATATGTTTGACTAAAATCCCTAGTGTAACGTAAATAACTCTAAAAAAGATTACATATAGTGGAAAAGATCTCTAATGTCGAATTAGGTATAGTATCGAGCCAAATGTAGTTATATCTACGTAGTTTGATTAAACTAATTAGATGATAAAGAGATAATATGCACAAACAAAATCTCTGAATATAACTAGATAAAATGCCCCTATACTCTTGGGCTTTAGCGGTAGATGAAGGGCGCTGATGTATAAGAACACTCGATATGACTGAACACCTTGTAGAGTCCCTTAACTTTCTTGGGTTACCCGATTTAGTCAAAGAAAAAAAATATAATAACACAAACCAATATTCAATATAATAAATGAATTTGAACTTTTTAAAAACTTACGTTTTGAAAATCCCACAGGTCACATAAATATTCACACTATTACTTTTTGAGGGTGAGGGTCCGTCAAGACTCAGACTTGCCTCACCAGGGGAGAGATAATACCTATCTCACCGACTGACTGACGGACTGACTGTCCCTTTTCCTAATATTTTTTCCATATTTATTTCCGTAATTCACCTTCAATGAAGGTTAATTATTCATGTTTGTTTATTTCGTGGTTTACCAAACTGACCTGTTCGTGATATCTAATATTGTGTTAACCTTTGTTTTGTTTGTATATTTTCCTTTGGTTGAGGTCGATAATTAATAACTATTTTGAATTAAAAAACGAAATTCTATAGTGTTAGCCTTGTTTTGTTTAAATGTTTTAATTTATTTGAGGTCGGTAAATTTGATAACGATTTTGAATTAAAAGAAATTATCTATATAGGGTGTTTTTAGAACTTGTGTCATATCTCGTGTTTATTACAGAAGGTTACCAAGATGCATTCTCGTATTGATGAAAATTGAATAAGTATCACGGTAATAGGAGCGTTAGTGGTTGGGTAGAGAGTTTCAGGTTCGATACCAACCTACTACGAGATTGGTTCCCAATTATTATTGAATAAGAAATTATTTTCGAAATGTGAATATCTACTCTCCAATCACTGTTTTGTTTCAATCAGCAGCGCTGTTCTTTATGGCGCCGGGAAAAGTGTAACAAACCCTATATAGTAACCTCAGTAGTTGAAGACGATGACAGTAACATTCTAATTTTCCATTAAAGACTTGAGAAAATAATCTGAGGTAAACAATTATTGAGTTCAAATATGCTCCTGAGAAATATCTTCATATAAAACAGCCATTGTTTCGTCGACTTACATCTTCCTTTGTTCTTCTGCCTTATCTGGATATTCTTGCACTGCTTCTAAGATGATACATTTCTACTGCCATTACTCTTCGTTTTATATCAGCTCCATATCTCTAACCCATAACCCTTTCAATACGACTTTTGGCTTTTATTGTTAGAATTTATCAGACCTGGTATATATTTTCACTACGCATAGATACAATATTGAATTTTTAAAAAACACATATTTTTGAAATGGTTGGAATAACTTAATCCCAGTAATAATATAGCTTAGGATGAATAAATAGATCCCGGCGGTACTTAAGAACAAAATAAAACAGTTTTAGTGAAAATTTTGTATTTTGATTAGAAAAATATTTATATCTAGTCGTGGACTAAAACACTCAATGCAAAGCTGTATCAAGCAATTCTGACATATAATTTGAGTTATTTTTTTAATTTTTCATGACTGACACCGAACACATCTTCTTCTACCTCCTTTTGTTATCGATAAATGATCACCTATATTTGCAAGAAATTTAACTTCCTTGGAGGGTCACCCTTGTCTAAGAGATCTCTTTCTTGAGTCTCCTGCTCTTTTCAAACTTATCAAACATTTATGACAAATTGAAAATAAGGTATTCTTATTTTATTCACTTCTGTGTAAATTATGTAAGCATTATGAACCGCAGTCACAAGAAACCTAAAAAAAATGTCTCCCACAATTTTGTACTTTATCTGTCTTGCTCATATAAAGTAAACGATTGCAGCGAGTTCGTTGTAAAAGTGTAACTGCTTAAGGTGCTGGTTTGTTCAATTGTTCAAAAATTAGGAGGTCTTAAATGAAGCGATTATGGACAACTCATTATTATTTATTTTATGAGCACCACAAAATCTCACTATAGTGGGAATAGTGAGTCTTTCTTCTTTCTTGACTGCGGTTCGAAATAATTAAAAAGTTTTTCTGTGTTCAAAATGCGTGAATTTCACTTATCACTGTAACTGGTCACTAATACATTTTACATAAACATACAATACGATATCAAGTATTTAAGGAATCTCTTGTGATGATAAATTGTTAAAATAAAATAGTTAAAACTTGCCAAAAATTCGTGTGTTAAACTTTGATAGGTGTGGTTGGAACGGTGATTGATACACGACATTCGTCTCTCGTCGTGAATCTACTGAGTTATTACATGATTTGGCTTAAAGAAGGGATCAAATGCGACGCAGTTCGTCCGAAAAATGGTCCTGCGTAAATTTTTGGCTAATCAGAGCGTTTATGCCGATATACAATAGTTGATTTGATCTTCGAAGTTTCGTTAATTGAAGGCGCATGAGACAAAAATGGATATGTTTGTCTTAACCATTTTTTGGAGATATCGTAGCATGGTACGTAATAAGCACAACGGATTTTTTAAAGCTAGATTTTTTAGACTTGAAATTAAATAGTGATATTATAATTTTTCTATTCAAATGGATGTGGAATTTGAACATAAAGTAATCATTTATTCTGCATGATCTTCTCCGCCCATGTGCGAGTTGTAAAAAGATATTATTAACCGTTCCAACATATTCCTATAAAACATCATTTGTGTCTTTCCAACGAATTGCAAGTATGCCTTGTTCACAACCAACCATCAATTTTTCCTGAAAATTTAGGAGCATTTTTTTCTATTCTTCGTATGAGTATGAAGAGCAAGAAAGCGGATTTCATTCAACAAATTTACCGAGGTAAAAATGCGGTCAAAGCATGTTATGTTCCACAATTGTTTTCTAGAGCTTCAGAACAACTCGATTGTCATAGATTTATCTATTGACTGATATGAACTCTCGATTCTGCTCTTCAGAAATTTTTCTCCAGTTGACTACTCCATCAATATAGTAAGTTTTTGAGGCATCATTTGGCTTATAAGTGCGATTGAACTACAGTTTGGAGGATATTAGTAGAAACCTATCTGGAAATATACTCTCTTATTGATTCGTTGCCCAGAGATTTATTTCTGGACAAGTATATATGCATTGAGGGTACCCGATTGTATGATATTACCAAAATATATCTTAATACGAAAATCACTTCACCAGTGCTAGTAAGTTCTAAGGTCTTTCACTTCAATTCTAAACGCTGGTTGGTATAACTAGCGATGTCTATGAAAATACTCCTCGAAAACACTTTTAGGAAGCATTCAAGGCCACTTGCACCCCTGAAAATTTTAGCAAGTACTACACTTGATTCCTTGGGTGGAACTGAATATTTGGGTTGAAAATGTTCAACATTAGCATACCATATATACTTTTGTGTGGATACATCAAATCGCTGAGAATTAGAGTAGTTCCGACTGGTCATCACTTCTACAGAGCAGATCTCGAGGCAATGCCTCTGTAGGGTCATCCTCAATGTCTGATTCACTAACAGAGCTATTTTCAAATTCGGTCTCCCTGCTGTCACCAGTCTCATGAACAGGATCCCCGCTCTTAACTTCTGATAGGCTTAGCCTGAGTACAGGTCTTCTGGGCTCAAGGGCTATTTACTAGAGAATTTTATTCTGCAAAAGACAAATTTGTATGTGATGTGGTATAGCAACTGAGGGGATCATAATATCCCATGAGTAATTACTGCAGGGATCAATTTATTCCGGCGTCTCTAAAACACAAAAAACATACTTTTTTCTGAGTGTAAACTCACCTCTGCTTTTATTTAAGCTCTCTACTATAAAACTGTACAGAAATAATTTTAAATTCTTAGCAAACAAATTAATTTCAGCAATAAATCAACTGCAGCTCTTGTTACTTTTCCGACTAACTCTGTCTAATATGCGAGAAAAGTAATGTACCCCAAAAAAAGTTTCGGTTAGTTAACACAATACAGCCTCCGGAGTGTATACAAGTGACCAATTTTATAATTGGATATTGTTCAGAGCATCACACAGATAAACTCTATTGATTTTCAGCTCACCAGAACCAGAACAACTTGACCTATCAATCCAGTTATACTAAATTTTTGGAAAAATTTCGGTTTGTTAGCAGAGTACAGCCTCCGGGGTATATAAAAGTGACCAATTTTATGATTATATATTGTTCAGTGTACATTGGGTCACATAAATCCAGATATTCTACATTTTTAGAGAAATTTCTGTTTATTAGCACGATACAGCCTCTGCAATGTATACTTTAGTGCGAAAAAGTTAGTTTTAATCTTTAAAATCGTTTATTCAATAGCGAATTTCATTTACAGTCATTTTTGAACTTTGCTTGGGACATATATATGATTCTCTTACTGGAGTTAATTGGGCTTTCAAATTTCTCAGTTCCTAAGCCATTTCTTGAGATATATATATAACTATCCACCTGATCGATGCTCACGTGGTCATCTACGAAAGTTTCGAAATGAACATTTGCTGAATTGGATTTTTGTCAAGCTAACCTGCAGTACCCCACTTTGCATAATCTACAAGAACATTTTGATCATAAATCTCCAAAATGTAAGCATATTGGGCCAGAGCTACTTGGTCGTCTGCAAAATTAAGTGTAAAAAGGTGGTCGTCATTAATAGGCATGCTCCTGACACCTTCTTCAAGTTTCCAAATTCAACTTATTTTCATGAAGATTAAGGGGTATAATTAAATATTTATTCTTACAGCTAAAAATTGAAATTTCCAGAATTACAACCATCAAGATTTTTAGTGTTTGAATTTCAGTTGATTAGATTTTAGTTATAGGTTTCTGAACTTCTAGTAACACTGTAATGTGTACCTATGTTATAGTCACTTTTTATAGCTTGTCGTAACATACCAGAGGTGGTAGAGTTTATGGTCATATTAGATATATGCAAATTTCGTATTTTGTAAGCTCGTTTCAATGTTAAGTATGCATTAATATTAGAAATCCATGTCGTAACACGTGATTATACGTTAAAAGGATTTATTAATTTCGGTGAACGCGAACGCTTTTAATGCCAAGTTATAATCAAAAGCGAGTACACATGAAAAGGAATTTTAATTGAGTGATTGGTTACTCTATAAATTCCATGGAAAATCATTACATGTTTGAATAATATTATATAATGGACGAACTGAGCAATTATTATACCAATTATTTTTAAGAAAAATTAATTATATTTTCACTTATTCAGTATATTGACTTCCTCCATTATATTATGGAATATAATCACATTAATTTCATCAACGTGAACTAAACATTCTATTTATAATAACACGTTTTAGTTATTTCTAATATACTCTTGCTTCTTAGGTGTCAGATTCTGGCTAGTTAGGATATTTTGTTCACGAAATATCTTTTTAAAAAGTTCAATTTTAATTTGAAAATACAACTTTATTGTTTCAGAACTACAAACAGAATGCAAAAATGTGAGAAAAATACACAGTTTGTTTATAATTATATGCTGACAATATGATATGATACGATATGATATTATTATATGTTAGGCAAATTGACTTCTTCACATAACTCCTCCCTCCTTAAGATAGAACAACGCCGTTAAAGGGGTTGTTTTGTTGGGTTTGGTGGTTAGCTTCGTTCTTCAGTTTTAAGTACGTTTAAGTACACAAGTTACGGCAGCTAGTATTAGGAGTGATAGACGGACGCGAATATTTCATACTGCGGGATGTGTTTCTTGATTTTGTATTGGTTTCCTTAATTCAGCTTGGAGTTTCAAATCTTTAGTGGGCTGAAGATCGCTCGCTTCTAACTTGATAGGTTCTTCTGTGGACTTTTCTATTTTCGTGAGTTTCCATTCGAATTTTGGAAGTATCAGTGGATTTATTGCGGTTTGTTCTTGGGTTTTACGGAATATAGAATTTTCGGTACTGATTTCACATCCAGTGAGAATTTTGAATAGAGTATTTTGTTCGACTAATAATATGCGTCTCTTGTTACAGTTCGTTACAATCTTAATTAAAACACTTGAAGGTAGGGATAGGGTATACTCGTCGTTAAATCTATCGATTCAAATTTGCTGAGATTGCTCGACATGTGGATTTTGCAACTTTCAATATTGGGATGATGTAAGAGTCTAGACTGGTATCTTCATGGTTTTGGCACAGGTTGATGTTGTTCCACTCCGGACATAGGATATCTTCATATTGATGACTGCTTGTAGCGAGTATCGAGAAGGGTTTGTCGTGAATAATGATTGAATGGCGGTAGGGTCGGCTAATAAGATGAAAGGTTTTGTAATTATCATTAAGAATTTTTGAATCTAAGGATTTTGTTTTCTCTGTAGAGTTTTCCTAAGTGGTTTACTAGTTTCAGTAGTTCGTTGATAGGAATTATTGAAGTATGTAAAATTTCTGAATGAGCAAAGATAATGGCATTTTCTAAATTATCTAGAAAATTAATGAGATTTTGGCAATTTAAAGTGATTTGGTCTAGAGGGGTAAAAAGACTACAAAAGCTATCTGGTTCAAAGAATCAATAGCAGAAATGCTTGTTAATACTAATGAAATATATCGCAGACAATACGACCAAATAGCTAAGAAATCACTTATTAGAAATTTAACCGGTTTACTACAACATATAATTCGAATTAAGAATCCCGTTTCGGCCGAAGCTGCTATTACATTTATTATAGAAGAAGACAATTTTAATTACCCTCAAAATAATTTTAAATTTAATACCAAACTACCTGAAATTTAGAAAGTTACAACAGCAAATATCAAATAATCATAACCACTATTCGAGTTACACTGTCAATCAAAATCAATTACCCAGATAACAAACTCTTCGAACTAATTTTAATTAACGAAAGCAAAATCCAATACAAAACTTAAATAATCAGAACCAAATAAATAATTACAAAAACCCTAACCATTTCCCTAGCCACCCCATTCCAATTCAACCTCGCCAAATGACTAGTAATTAGCTAACCAATAGACAACCAAAAAATGTTTTTACACCAACCAATGTCACTAAACTCGAGAAGAATTTTGAAGCCTAATCAATCAAATAACTCCCAGAAACTTTATTTCGCAAGAATTGCACCAAATTTAAACCCCATCAAATTCACTTGATTCGAACTTTAATTATCCAGACTTTGAGTTAAATCCTTACTACGTCGAAAATCAAACTCATAACATTAATCCCGATTACATAGATCCCGTCACGTATAGTGACGACTCTGTAAATAATAATAATCAAAACTTTCGGATAACTAGCCAGGAAGTCAATTTAACGTAAACGAAATATTTTCCGATTGCAACAGCACTGAATTACCGTATATACAAATCAATAATCCCCCAATGAAACTCCTAGTTGATACTAGTAGTATGCAATGCATATTAGATCCTATCATCGCAGAGAACTTCTTTCCTAATACTATTTTCCAAAAACAACTACAACTACAACAGCAGTAGGTCATAAAGACGCAAAATTCAAAGCAGAAATTCCAGCTTTCTCTGAATTTAAATCACCCTGTACAATAACAATTAATGTATTTAAGTTCCACAATGATTTTGACGGCCTCATCGGCTTAAACGTGATTAAATAATTTGAATTATGTGTTGATTTTGAAAATAATATTCTAAAAAATAGTATTCAAATTCCAATTTACTATGATTTCAATAAAGAAGATTTCAAAATATCTGTCGATAAGAACCCCAGTCAGTTGTTACACCGGAGAAAAATTAAATAACTCCTGTTAATCGACAAAAACGCGGATTAATAAATGGAGTAGGAACCGTTAGTAAATGGTTATTTGGTACTCTAGAAAATGACGACGACGAGAAAATTGTCAAATAGAAAAATTGTTTCAAAATCAAAATTCTATTAAACATCAGTTAGAACCCCAAACATCCACTAAAAGAATTGTCTACAAAATTGAGTAATCTTCTTACATATTAAAAATTTCTATTAAAACTGAAGTCGGTCCATCTGGCCGTTCTATCCGGCCGATTTCCTTCAATTTTTGCTTAAATGAAAGGTATTTAGACACAGATGTGTCATTATTCATTGAAATTTACTCAACTCCCACATTACTCAAGGTATACTCAAACACGATTCTTCCCTGTACATTTCTTATGAAACACATTCACTGAAGCAATTCGAATTCTCATAGCTCCACTTTCCATGAATGGATCTTAATCGTTTCACTCTCAGAACACTCAGTGGATCAGGCTCTTTCTTTTGAGCTATCAACTGCACAAATTCGTTGAGTTTGAGGAAAGTTATGCGTGCACAATCAACTTTACATTAAATTTTTTCAAGATTTTCCTTCACTAAGACCTCTATAACTAGATTAACGTAGACTGTTGAGACAAGTCTAAGAACACTCAGCGGATCAAGCCCTTTCTTTTGAGCTATTAACTGTTTAAATTCGTTGAGTTTGAGGAAAGTCTGATACATAGTCTATCCTAATGCTGCGAAACAACACGGGTCCTCTAGATCATATAATATGTATCTATAAGAAATTGGCAATCCTCTATAAAATAGAGTTGAGCCATTGCCGTTACAGGCTGTTAATTTCAGCATTCGAATATTAATTTGTTCAATATTATTTGACATATTGTTTATATTAATATTATTACATCAAACGTTTTCTTCTAATTTGAATGAATTCTTGAAATCGGAAATCAATTCTTCAATATTTGTATCAGAATCGTTCATTAATAAATCGATAACTATATATGTATGTTTTTTCTATTAACTAATGTACTATAATTGAAAACTAAAGTATATTTCCAACCGGGAAATATTTTACCTATCTTAAAATTAGGAAAGTGTAATAGGAAAACTCGGTACTTACTGGTACTGCTTGGTGTTCCCCCTACATGATACTGTTTACTCTCGATGGTGTAGGTTGTCGTCTAAGAGTTGAAACTCACGTTTGGTTTGTCACAGAATCGGTCACGATACCCTGATTTCTCGAAAATACCCAAATACGACTATGTCTTTCTGACTGCGGCACTTATTTTTTTCACGAAATATCTTTTTAAGAGGTTTGATATTAATTTGAAAATACAATTTTATTGTTTCAGAGAAACAAACAGAATTAATGCAAACATGTGAGAAAAATACAAAGTTAGTTTATAACTAAATGCTGACAATATGATATAATATACGATATTATTTTATTGTATGATAGGCAAATTGACTTCACATAACTGGCTCTTGCCAGCCAGTTTCTTACCATATTTTCTATTCTAATAAATGCTGTCACCAGAGTAACGAATCTGTCAAATGCGCCCGGCTTCTCTCTCAGGAATTAGGCAGCGCTGTCACCAGTGCCATCAGACACGAGGGAGAACGAGGAATTCTCCCAAAAAGAAACCGAGAGAGGGGGCTTTCCGGGCTTGAGCGGTAAGGGTTTCCGTGGGATTCGCCTGGGCTCAAATTATCAGCCAGGACTAGGTTGGCTCGGACAGCGACGTGCGTGAAACATCAACAGAAACACCTATAAGGTCTCCGAGCGGGAGCGAATAAAACAGATCCAACTTGACAAAAAAATGTGTCTCTATATTACCAATAATAACATACAATACGACCCTTAACTAGGATAGGCTAAACAATCTCGCCCTCCTACGTTTACCTAATGAAAAGTAAAATGGCGGATATATTCCTGAGGAAATGCAAAATGAACGATATATGTCTATTGAAATATGTAACGAACGAGATATTCCTATGGCAATATTTAATGAATAATGTATTCCCACTGAAATACTGGAAAATCCAAGTATTTGAGAAACTCACCAAGAGCACCGCGCGAAGGTTGAATGTCAGGACGGGATCTAGACTCTTTCGGTCGAAGGAGTTCGTAATGTAGACTCTGTATACTAGGGAGTGACCCAGCCCAATTTTTCTTTACTTAGCTTACTAAGTCGTAAAAGTTATTTGAAAAGAATTCATGATTATACTGGCGTCATCAAAAAAATTGAAATTATTTGCTAAACACAATTTCCGCTGACTTGCGAACTTCGGCATATTATGTCTATTCTTGACGAAACCTGCTAGTTACCAGCGGGAACGAAATTACGTATGACAATG
This sequence comes from Galeruca laticollis, assembly GCA_963921935.1. NCBI lineage: Eukaryota > Metazoa > Arthropoda > Insecta > Coleoptera > Chrysomelidae > Galeruca > Galeruca laticollis. Next base: position 4,793,522 of record OY998177.1, read on the forward strand.
AAATATATTTCGACAACAACCGTTCAATATGATAAAAAAATTTACAATAAAAGCAAAGGAAAAAACGAAGAATCTGTTTCCGGTAGCCTATATAGCCTACGTAAGGTTATCACTATTTTTAAGGGTACCATTTTATTCTACCCAAAGAAAAATTATAATAACGGAAAAGCCTGTTTTCCGATGGCCCAAAAGATTACCAGTTATTTCTAAAGTAGGATATTATCCTTACTAATAAACATAAATATAAATAGTCGGGAGTGAGAGTTTTTCTCTCCCAGGGATGGGTATTCACTGTATACTAACACGACGAATAGATCGTCACTAATTTAATTCCTTATACCATACTTGGGGTTAGGGAGCAGTGCGTACAGTACGAATATGACCATGAAATTTTTACGTTGAGACAGCAAAAAATATTTCCCTCTAATAGAAAAGATAACTAAAACTTACAGAGCGTCTGTTCCTTCAGGATTCGGATCTAGGGCCGAGAGACTGGATTACCGGTGGTTGAGGGACCGAAGGTTGCGACGCAAACGGGGAATTGGGAGTTTTCAGCACTCGCACCGCTGTTACGATGATTCACTCTCTGAACTCTTTCCCGGGGTCTTCTCTGAGGGGCAGTCCATACCGCCGATGATATCTAAATATCACCTAGAACACTCAGATCGCGACACAGGGAAATAAATTTCAGAACAACACACCAAAATAAAATCAGTTACAAGAAACTTACTCGCGTAGGACGATAGGGGAACGCTATCTTACCCCTACGTTTTGGGTCGAACTACCCGACACCTTTCGCGAACGAACCACGTCTGTTCCCTCGAGCGAACCACGTCTGCTCCCTCCAACGAACACGTTTGCCATTTTACTATCAATTTTCCTCTTACATTTTGGGTTATTTTGGCTGTGTAAGCAACTACGTATATTTTATCGTTTGTGTTGATTTTTACTTTGGATGTATTTTTTCAACAAAGGCGTTTAATATTTTTACGATTCCTTTCGGCATTTTGCAATCTGTGTTATATTTCAAATTATTTCACTTTAATTGTTTTGATTCATACGAGATCTTGTAAGCAAAATGTAGGTCGAGTTATCGCATAATTTTGTTTGGACTTCGAAATATGTATTCACAGGGTGTTTCTGGATTTATTACTACAGAAGATCATTTTCTTTCCTTTTCTCCATATTAGTACTTATTAGACTATCCAAAGTAAGCATTTTTATCTCGATCGGAGTTTTTCTCTCTGAAAGTATCATGACTCAAATAATTACCTCATGTGGATTGCAGTTCAATTCAAGCACCATAATAAATATATCAGTGAGTCATCTTTTTCTTAGCACGCAGCTTCCAAATACAATGGATATAATATTTTCATATATTGTCAGATTTCTGGACGACGTGTGAATTTATTCGCCACTAGGCTTTTATTAACAAGTCTAAACGAAAGTCTCATCGATTCAGTTGTTTTCACTCTAAACTCTTCCAATTTACGTATCTTCAGGTACTTTTAAATATGTTTATTTGGTTTTACTGTGCCTCCCAATTTTCTAACTCCTTTCTAAATCCTTGTGTTGCCTCATATACGACAACATTATGTCCGAAAATCTCGTTTTTATGTTGAGAATATCAATTCATCCCAACCTGGAGCGCGCACAACGGATCAAGTATGAATACGTTAGATAGAAGAATGTATTCACTGTCTCTCTTAGTGGGCAACACTTCCACTTACGGGTTTCAGAAACATAGGAAAATCCAATATATAATTTCATTCAGGTCTTTGGTCAGTATGTGATTTAACTTCAATTGCCTAATTACACTGGCCGGCACGAGTTTTATAACACAGTTCAAGCAATTATTTTCATAATAGCTTTCAAGGAATAGAAAAAATATTCATAAAGCTCCAATACATACTACTTTTCAATATGTTCTTTAGATCATTTTTTGTTCGCAGGTAGGAAGGGTTATTAAATTAGCCTGTATATACAAGCAGAAAGATTCCATGGCTTATTTGTTCTCTTATTTAGTTTAGATTTTAGTTTAAAAATTAATGGTAGGGTAAACCGTATAGTTATTGGACAGTTTGTACAGATTTTGATTTTCAAAATTCAACCACTAAGTTACCTATAATGAAACATTAATGTGTGCGTATTTTATTAAACTTTCAGAAAAAAAATTGAATTACAGTAATTTGTTACAAAGAAAAACAATGCAAGCATTTTCGCGAGAGAGTACCAAAATGCATAGTTATTGGACACATTGTACAGTTATTGGTCACTATTTTTATAGTTATTGGACATAATTTTGTTAATCTTTTGTAAGATATTAATAAGTAAGTATATATTGTACCTGGTGTCTATGACCTATACCTAACCTTTTAGTTATACACTAAAAATTGCCTTGTGTTGGACGAATATACATTTCATATAATTCATCTATTTCTTCTTCCGCATCTGCAGACATTTTCACTTGTCCTTCTATCTACATCATTCTGTGATTGTATGTTCCCTTGTTCAAGTTCTCTCCTACCCACATCACCATTCGATTGTTTAACCCATTGTTCCATTTCTTCTAGTATATGAACATTCCCCTTCGATTTGACCCCTTGCCCAATTTCTTCTATTCTATCAACATCATCATACGATTGGTTAACTCCTTCCATTTCTATTAACTTCATTTCTAAATGCTCTTCTTTTTCTTCTTCTAAAGTTGTGGTACAGTGAGTGTCTTTATGTCCTAAATATCCAATCCACAAAAACTACCAAGGTATTTAGAATAACAGCAAAAGGAAAAATGCAGCTTAGTTGACTAACGTACTCTCTTCTGCATTTGTAAGAATAGGTGAAGGTCCACAAGTCCGTTTGTGATCGGGGTTTTCAAATTTAAACTGAAGTGTTAATTTTGGTAATCCATTTTTTTGCGACGGCTCGAAGTGAACTACTACCACTAGCTGATTCATATCCATTTAATTTTGGCATTATAAGACGCTTTAACAGAAACACATTTTCAAAACACAGTAATTGACCGCCCAACATACAGTTATTGGACAGCAGGCCAATAAGTGTCTTAAAACCTTTGAGTTTAAAATTAAATATACCAGCGATTATAGCACATATTCGCCTACTCCATAGCGAATACAGTTAATAAACTGGTAAAACTCAGTTATTGGCCACCTGTCCAATAACAGAAAATGTCCTAGTAATACCCTCCAGTTATTGGACACTTTGTTTTTGTTATTATTAATAGAGACAATAAGCTAATTTACTTAAGTTCTAGTTGATGTTAGTTTAACATATTTTTGCTCAACTGCTCAATGCTATATTTTAAAAACTTTCTGTTTAACACCACTTTCACTAATATTTTAACCTTACGAAAAACATAAGCACCGACACGATAACTTGTAGGTTACCGAAAAGAATGTCTACAAAGACCACTAAGTAATTGACGGGAAAGCTGCGTTAATAAATATTACAGGGATGTGTTGCCATCTATGTTGAAATAGTCTAATTCACATAAATAAACAAACTATTCTTATTGTAGGATTCTAAATATATGTGTCCAATAACTGGTGAGTGTCCAATGACTGTATGGTTTACCCTACTGTGTGGTAAAGAAAAAATTTTAACTTCAAAAATGGCAGGTCATTTGCAAAATTTCTCCTGACCAATTTTGTTGTATTTGTGGAGAATTTATGGTGAATTCCATTTTCTGAAAATCTGAAAAAGGCTTATTTCATGTATTTTAGTGTTGTAATCGGAGATCAAGACTAGCAGTGGGCTCCCCATGTGTGCTGATTCAGCTGTAGCCAGTTATTGGTTCAGTGGATAATAAAAGAGAATATAATTATGCCTTTTGCAGTTCCAATGGTATGGCGAGAACCCACCAACAATTTCGATGACTGCTATTTTTGTATGACAAAGACTAAAGGTTATTCAAAAAAAAAGCGTCAGATCGAATGTCCAAATTGGCAATCTACCATAAGAGCGGTTCCACACAATGCAGACTTACCAGTACCGGCAGTGCCTTTGGATTGGAAAGATATTGTTTTGAGAAGTATGGAGATAATAATGGTTCTTCCGGAAGCTCCGAGGAACAGTGTAACGACCCCACATTCACGTCTGGTTCCAGATCCGACGAGCCACATTTGATTGTGCAAAAAGAGTTAAATTATATAGGGGTTGTTAAAGCAACAGTGAGAACTTCTTGGTTTCCGTTTTAAGGAGTGGAATTTACTTGCCAAAGAAATGAAAATTACAACTTTTAGAAAAAGAAATGCCGCGTTTTCCATATTTTACAATATGGAAAATTCGTTATGTCCCTGTAGTGATATCGATGGTTTAATGCAGGAGAAAATTTAAAACGATCTATACCATTTGCCCATTCAGTGGCAATGAAAGAAACCTACGAAAATATGCGAATCATTTTAGATAAAATAAACTACAACCACTACAAGTGGCAGATATGTAGTAATTCAAAAGTTATCTCATTTTAGTGGGACTTCGGGGAGGGTTTACGAAATATTGCTGTTTTATTTGTTCGAGAGACAGTCGTGCAGTGAATGAACCCTATGTGAGGCAAATTTAGCTGGAAAGGTCCGAAGTTCAACCGGGATCTCAAAATATTAAGTATGTGCCTCTTGTAGATTCAGATATTGTCCTTTTGCCTCCGCTTCATATTAAACTTGGACTAATGAAAAGCCTTATGAAGCATATGAATGCAGAGAACGAATGATTTAAATACCTAAGATAAGTATTTGCCCAGTTAAGTGACACCAAGTTCAAGTAGGGTATTTTTATTGGGCCACAAATTAGAAATTTGATGGACGATATTAATTTTATAGAAAAGCCTACCATGCAAGAACTTAGAGCTTGGAACTTATTCGTAAGTGTCGTGAGGGGATTTTTGGGTAATAATATGGATGCAAACTACGAACAGTTAGTTGATGAACTTTTATATTCCTATAAATCGCTTAGCTACCGCATTTAAATAGAAATTCATTTTCCCCATTCTCATTTAGCATTTATTCCTGAGAATTTGGGAGCTGTCAGCGTCCAGCAGGAGGGAAGGTTCTACCAACATATCAGGACAATGGAAATTCGGTACCAAGGGCGATGGGATCCAGCCACGATGGGTGATTACTGCTATTTTTGCAAGAGGGAAGATATGACTCCCCATAAATGGAAACAATAAAATGTGTCACAAATAAATATTTTTTATTTGTTATATGTTAGTTTAATATCAGTTATATAAATATCGTTGATACACAACGTTAAAAAACCTGTAAAGTCATTTGTTAAATAAATATTAAACGTAACTGTTCTGTATGTGGTTTTTTTATTGAAACAAGAAATCCTTACTTGTTACCAATTTTTCTGGCCATTTTCGTATTTAGATGAGTTCATTCTACTATAGTATGCTATTCAGCTTTTTGTTACAGCGAAAAAAACGATTTTTTCTGGCTACCATTGTTATTATTCATTTTTGGAGTGCCATATTCCCGATAATTTTAATATTAATTAATATTTTATTCACTTCTGTTTGTTTTTCATCCTTTTCCATAATTTTTCTTTAGTTATTTTCAACATCTACTATAATAATGTTCCCTATATATTAATATGTTATTGACAAAATCATTAAATAAGCGGATTGGTATCAAACTAATGTTTATCCTATCACTGACATAGACTATTTGTAATTAATCATCGCTAGTTCAAAATATCAGCTCCTTTCGTAACCTCTCAACCCATGGAAACCCATCACGTAAATAGTTTAAATCCGTAAACGACTCAAATCTGTCTCGAGTAACTCTCTGGAATGATGCATGACTTAATTGCTAACAAAGAATTGTCGTTCAAGTGAAATTTTAGCTAAACGTAGAATACTCTAGAGTAGTCGCAAGAAAATTGTTATTCGGATGCAGGAAGAATGATTTTGATATCAAACTCATTTACAAACACAACTTATTTCAATTATTGTATAAAGAAACGTTTTTGCATACCTATAATAATAATGAACAGAGGTTGTCGCAAATTTTGTTAATAATCTCACCTCTTACCCACTGTAGACCAGATAATCATTAATAGGTCTTGGATCATGTGATCGTGGAGACCAATATAATAAATCAAACCAAATAAGAATAAAATTGAATAGATGAGGATTTACTTGATGAAGATCCATACTTAACGATAAAATAAAACAATATAGTTTGTTTGACTCTTCATTTATTTGAACTAATGTTCAATTTAAACTTGTTGACGCGTTTCACTAACACAGTAGCTTTGTCAAAACGAATGAAGGTAAAATATAAAAATGTCTTAATATATACAGTGCTAAATCTATTTACTAAGGTTAACAATGGTATTGAAAGAAATTACCTGGAAATTCATTCACTACAAACATTCCTAAGCTATCTTCTAGGTAAAGAGGTTCAATAAAGGAGACTGATTGATATATATTTGGTCGTTAAGGAGATTACCTGAATATTTATTTTTGTTAATCTCTAGGGTCTCTAATAAATTTAAACTAAAGGATTTACCGACGGAGAATTTCAAAATTTGGGTCGAAAATGTGTTGGTTTTCTAATAAATGATTTGAATAGTTAGAATCTAATTTTTTGTTGTCATAGCTACGTTTGTGTTCCGAAATTCTAGTTTTAAAATTTCTAAGAGTTCTACCGATATAAATTTTATCACAATTGTCATTACCACATTTTAATTTTAAACTCCTGATTTGTTTAATTTTGAAGATTTAGATTTATTATTTTTTATGAATTTGGATAAATTGTGATCAGTTTTAAAGGAGATATTCATGTCTAAAGTTTCTAAAAATGATTTAATTTTTAAGGATGGTTAGGTTAGGCAACCCTCTCAGCCCCCTACTAACGTAGAACTTGAACAAAATAAGTCTATAAACTTTCTAGACCTTACAATTTCAAATATAAATAATAAACATGATTTTTCTATATTTCATAAACCATCACATACTGATATTACAATTCATAATAGTTCGGTCCACCCATTCAGTCATAAACTAGCAGCTTTCAATAGTATGATAAACAGACTCTTAACAGTCCCATTAAATATTGATTATTATACCAAAGAATTAAATATCATAAAACAAATAGCAGTTAATAATAATTACGATCCAAATTTAATTGACAATATTATAAATAAAAAGATAAAAAACAGACTTTAGAACAAGTATTCCCTTCAAATAAAAATAATAAACAATTTAAAAGCTTAACATACTTTGGAACACCATCCTTAAAAATTAAATCATTTTTAGAAACTTTAGACATGAATATCTCCTTTAAAACTGATCACAATTTATCCAAATTCATTAAAAATAATAAATCTAAATCTTCAAAATTAAACAAATCAGGAGTTTATAAATTAAAATGTGGTAATGACAATTGTGATAAAATTTATATCGGTAGAACTCTTAGAAATTTTAAAACTAGAATTTCGGAACACAAACGTAGCTATGACAACAAAAAATTAGATTCTAACTATTCAAATCATTTATTAGAAAACCAACACATTTTCGACCCAAATTTTGAAATTCTCCATGTAGTCGGTAAATCCTTTAGTTTAAATTTATTAGAGGCCCTGATATTAACAAAAATTAATATTTAGGTAATCTTCTTAACGACCAAATAGATATCAATCAGTCTCCTTTATTGAACCTCTTTACCTAGAAGATAGCTTAGGAATGTTTGTAGTGAATGAATTCCCAGGTAATTTCTTTCAATACCATTGTTAACCTTAGTAAATAGATTTAGCACTGTATATATTGAGTCATTTCTATATTTTATCTTCATTCGTTTTGACAAAGCTACTGTGTTAGTGAAACGCGTCAACAAGTTTAAATTTAACATTAGTTCAAATAAATGAAGATTTAAACAAACTATATTGTTTTATTTCATCGTTGAAATAAGAATACATAAAATTACAAAGCCTTATTAGTTGGTTGAATACTAATGTCCTCTACTAATAGTGCCCACTATGCAAATAAATATTACAGTTATGTTAATTCAACATCACATTGTGATAATGTTCTTCCTTTTTTTCCTGCTGTTAACTTTTGTGATGTTTCAACTTAACTTCTCAGCGATGTTAAAGCGCTGCCTTTTTACATTACTGAGATGTTACTAGAACTTCCTCAAAACGAAGTCTTTATAACGAACTAAAAACAACATTTCTGTTACATTCTGAAATGCTTTTTAACATATTGTCGATGTTAATGCAATGTCTAAAAAATAACATCTTATCAATGATCTAAATGCGACATTTCAAAAACAATACAGTGTATTCTCTTAGATGTTGTATGGACATTACTTAAACCTCTAAATAATACACCTCAAACATTCTAGATGACATCCTATAGATGTTTCTGTGCCTAATCAGCAAATACAGGGTGAACAACGAAGAACGCCGGCTGTCGGCCATATTTCAAAAAATAATCATGGTACAACTTTGAAAAAATACCTTTAGAAAAATGACCCTGAAAACCCGCTGGAAAATATTTTTGAGCTCCTAAAATATCTGCTATGGGGTGGAATGAACACTTAAAAACATAATACTGTGATTATCTCCAAAAAAGACACACTAAAGGTATCCTAGAAATACAATTTTTGATGTACTGATGAGATTATTAAAAAATGTAGTTAGGGATTTAATTAATTTAAAAATATCTTTATTTCAATAGCTCAAAATATCCAGTTACAAAGGAGGTGAAAAAATAACTATAATGTGGCCGATGCTCTGGCATTTCCCACCACCTTGGTGTACTTCTGGAGAAGGATGTGATTCCTTGCCGATGGCACTACTCACTTGTTGTGACTGTATCTACCGACCTTGTCCCGAATATACAAATATGACTCCCCAGAATTTTCGACTGAGTCGTCCCTGAAAAACGGCTGAAAAACAGGGTTTCAGGGTGTAGTTAGGGACTTTTTGTCCTTATTCTTCAAGTAAGCGGTGGAGGAAGGTTGAACCTAAAAAACAAATGCCGTAACACTTTTTTGTTTTTTAATCGATATCAATGTTTTTGGCGTCATTTAAAAGACTTTTTGCTCTTTAATAAGATATGCTTAACAAAAATTACAAAATTGTACAATGTTGTCAACGCTATGTGCAAAAGTCGACAATCTTCCCATTTTTCTCTGAAATTTCAAATGTAATGAGGCATTTTTCAAATTCTGATGAAAAGGGGGTGAAAAAATAGGAATCTATTCCAAGATATGAGATTCACGATATCAGATATAAAAATTAAAAAAATGCTTTAATTTACATTTGAAATTTCCGAGTGGATACAAAATTATCTAATTTTGCTATCCATCTTATCAAATAGAGAAACTCTTTTAAATGCAGCTAAAATCATAAATATCGGTTAAAAACCGAAAAATCTATACAGTTGTTCATAAGTATGAACCTTCCCCACCCATTACTTAAAGAATAATGGCAAAAAGTCTTCTTGATTAAACTTTTTCATCTCATCAAGATTTCAAAAATTGTATTTGTAGGACACATTTAGTATGTTTTTTTGGAGTATTATGTGTTCATTCCACCCTTAGCGGATATTTTAGAGACTGCAAACTATTTTCCAGCAATTTTTCAGGATCACTTACCTAAAGGTAATTTTTTTGAAAGTTGTACCATGATTCTTTTCTGAGATGTGGCCTACAGTCGTTCTTAGTTGTTCACCCTGTACATTTAAAATAAAATAGCAAAAAAAGCAATTAAGGATTTGAAACGTTTATTCACTATTAATGAACAGTACAGTAAATTTGCAAAAAAAAAGGTACATAATTAGAAAAAAAATAAGTTGTCCAGGAATCCAACCTAAAAAAAATAAAATTGTGTAAGCATATTACATAACAAGTGTGGAAAGTGGAAACTATTGAACACATTCAGTGAAAGTAAGAAATAAAAAGGGTTTATTAATCTGTAGTTGTCATAACGTAACTAAATTAATAAAGTTTAACGGATACACATACATAACAGCTAATTTACAAAAAAATTTTTAGAATAGTTTTTCAATAAAATTAAAACTAATAAAAATTTTACACCATGAAGATTTCATGAAACCATTACGTTAAATCAACAAAAAACCAATCTGATTAAAGAAAATTCTATCGTTTACTTACGGTTACTATTTCTCAGGCAAGAGTTGCTATTTCGAGTGCCTCAACAATTCCATAACGTACACTTCAAAATCCTTATCTGTGAAACATTTAAAGGTGTTCTGAACAGAAGCTAATAAAACAATTACTTTAGATCAAATTGTGCCCATGGAGACCTTTGATCGATCATCATAAACTACATCAAACTTTATTTTCAGCCAATTGACTGAAACCCATTTTCCATAAGTTACATGCGGGGTTCTTCAAAGGAATAATAACATATTTTATTTCGAGAAGTGACTTTTCATGGTTTACCTTATATTACATGCCTCACTCCGTTTGGCAGGTAAATTCAGGTGTGCCATGAAAATTCATACTTCTTTTCTGTATAAAATAATATACTATTCTCACCTTGTTATTTTTTTCCTGGAACATATTATATATTAACATCGTGGAATTGTCACCTAATGAAAACTAAGCATTATTAATACACTGTATACAAAAAAAAACTACTTATGAAGAAGAGATATGAACACATTATCAAATTAAATGAGTTTATAATTAATTGTATCCAATTAAGTATCCAATAGCTGTATTTCTACAATAATAAATAATTGAATTCTGTTTGTTGACTGGAGCATTCAGTGTCATAAGTTACATATTCTTCAACTAGATTAATATAGGTACCATCATAAGGGACTCTACAGCTTATTTATTGCATTCAGTCTATTTTCAAATTGAAATGAGCTTTTTAACCGAAATTTCTGTTTTTAAAGTCTTAAACAGTCTCAAATTGTTTACAAGAATTGTTAGTATTAATGTTAAAATTTTCTAAACCTGCAAAACTATATTGACGGCCATGACTACTACTACAAAAACTAGAACTAGAAATACTTGATTCAATATTTTTTGTACTGTTTAATACAATGTCTGTATCAGACAATCTGAAATAGTTACTCCCCTTTACATAATTACCAACTATTTGTTTTTTATTTTATTTATGTAAGTAGCTTCTGAAACATCCTGAGCATTGAAAAGATTTTCTTCTAGATTCAAATCTCTGCCAACATATGATCATGTTTTATTATTAATAATAATATCTACCCTATTGCAATATGAAGTTTTTTGTAGGGTATAATTCATATCTAGGATTTGAAATATTGTGAATCGTTTTTAAAATATACTTACTAACTAAAATATTTTGAAAGTTGAGAAAACCCTTATTTTGTAAACTCTATTATATAATGTTAGTGTACAATTCCGCCATCTGGAATTTCAATGTACAATAGCCGAAGTATTGAATGGGTATTAAGTTTAAATAATTATGATTTTGGAATAGGTACGATAACAGCTGTTGTTCGTCCATTACAACAAGAATTATAACTAAGTATAGAAAATGTAGCTAAGTAGAAACTAACGAAAACGAAGACCACTTTATTCAAGTACTTTTTCTTGCAAAAAATGTGCTTCCTGCAAATGAAATATAACACAAAACTGAAAACCACCCGCCATTTCATGCTTGTCAGTTGTTTCCACAGATATCTACTGTTATTTTGTTCGTCAGTTCCTCTCCTGTTTTCTTCTTTTTTTATGTTACCGTGATGTTTAATATGAGATATTACTGAGAGGTTTATGAACTAACATCGTACAGACGTAATCGTAGGAAGTTACTAAAACTTTTTTCGAAAGATGTAAAAGTAACTGCAACACATGTGATTATCTTAGAAACATGTTAATTTGTAATATTACAATAACGTTCTGTATGTGACATTAGTGAGAAGTATACAAATTAACATCGTATGAATGTTTCCTATAGGAAGTTGCTAAAAAGAAGTTCTCAGGATGTGTATGTACTGCGAATTCAAGTATTATTGTCTACATCAAAAATATGTTTTATTTACATGACATGGATGTTAATAGTCTTGGTAATAAAATTAAGACATCTAGGAAATTTCTTATTAACGTTTCAAATAAATATCACGAAAAGTCTCTAAAAAGAACATCACAAAAAAGACTTGTTATGTTTCTTTTTTAGCGCGTGTGGAATGATTGCCATATTATAGAGAACCTGCTTAAAGACCATTAGCGCCTCTTTTGGTAAATTTTTATTTTATAAGTCCATACGTGAGATATAACTGTTGTAATAAATTTACTTGGATCGTTTCAATAGTTGGAAAAACAAAAAGTTGATATCTGAAATTTCATCGACAGTTAGTAGCGGTAAAGAACTAATTAGTTATTTATGTGAAGATCTTCAACGTAACAAATCATATAAATGAATCACTTAATTTCAATAAATATATTAGAGTGATATCATTTGAGCAAACAAGTGATGACACTTTTATTTTCTTATTAGAAAATTTCTTTTTTAAAAAGACAAAATATAATTTTTAGTTTATTTCGAACTGTACAAAACATACATCAGAGTTTAACAATGGTAAATGAAAATTAACTGAAGAGTAACTGAAGAGTAATTCAAATTATTTACAGACAGTATATATAACTTTTATAGAAGTGTTGAAGTTGCACTTTTGCAGGTGTTCTTCAGATAAGGCTGTAGACATAACTCCTCCCGTCTTTAGGTTTCGAGAAACACGGAGTGGATTTTCGAAATTTCATTTTCTTCCATGGGATTTTCTTCTGACTTCTTGAAGATTTTGAATATTTGTTTTCTATATTTAACTAAAATGCAGATTAAAACACATACGATTGTAATTCCTATGATTGTTCCTATTGTGTTTGCTTTATACGGGTTGTTTTCGATTTCTGTGATCGGTTTTAATTGTTTTGAAATTCGGCTGATTTCCTTAAGTTCTTCAAAGTCAATTTCTGTTATATTCGGTATCTGGTAGTTTCTGGAAGCGATCAATGATTCTGTTTCAATTTTAGGTAATATAAATGGTTTTCCTCTGCTTATCGGAATTTTGTTAATATATTTTTGATTATTGGTCCATATTTCGTATGAATCTGGAATTTTGATCAGTACTGGAGTCGTCACTGGAATATATTGGTTACTTCGGCATTTGGAAAATATTTGATGAGGCTTTTCTGGTATTATTAGAATTTCGTTTTCTGTAACTTGTTCTATGATTATTTGTTGAACGTTTACTTCCATGATGTGGCAACATTTCGGAGCTTCTCCTCGGAGTAATTGTATAGTACAGTTGTCTTGGGATATTAGATTTTGTCTGCAGTAGTATGTTTCTTCTAAGAAAGGACATTCTTCTTTTTCGAATTGGTTGTCATCGTTTTTGTGTGCCAAATAAGGGAATAAAGGAGTATACATTTTGTGGTTTTGGATAATGGGGAAAATATGATAAAATTCATAAGTCTTGTCTTTAAGAATAGGTACATGAATTGCAAAATTTTATTTAGAGTCTGATATCGATACTTGGGTTCCTAAGAATTGGTAATAAGTCAGTAGATTCTTAAATTGGGGAATTTGGTTAGAATCGTATATATTATGTAAATATTTAATCATTTCGAATATGTCGGAACTGGAAATTATAGAATTATGTAAAGAGTTTAGTTTGGAAAATACTATGGTGTTTTCTAAATTATCTAATAAGGTAATTGTAGTTTGACAATCTAAATTTATTTGTGAAATAACTCCTTGAAAGCTTAAGTAACTTTCGAGAGTTTCTATTTTATCGTAAAATGATGCTTGTATTTTCTCTAAGTTATTTTTTAATATTTCTTGATTATTATTTAGAATACTAATGGATTTATTATAATGTTCAATGAGTTTTGTATTTAGAGAAATTTGTAAATTTACTTCTTGAATGATATTTTTCTGGTTTTTCTGTAATGTGTCGATTGCTTTATTATATCGTTCTTCGTCATCGGAATCTAACGTGCCAAAAAGCCATTTGTCGATTTTTCCGACTACATTTACAAGTCCTCTTTTACTCCTAACATGGGGATATAGATTATTTAATTTTTCTTTTAAGGAATTAATTAGAGACTCTGTTCTTATTAAAATACTTTGCGCTAAGCTATGGTATGATATAGGATTACTGCTATTAAATAGTCTAATGCTATCTTTAATAATATAAAAATGTTTGACTAAATTATTAACTTGTTTAAATATTATTTCTAAATCTATGTAATGTAAGAATGTATGCTTATTATATATGACTCGAGAATTTCCTAATTGGATAGGGAGGATTAGGTTTTCAATTCTCGTAGTCGATACATCTTCTTCAACACAGTGTGTCTGAAGTATCAGGATGCATGTCGTTGTCAATATCAGGAGGTTCATCGTTTGATTCCTGTAATAATTTTTTAGTTACTGATCTTGGTTTTCTGGTTAAATTTTTATGATATGTACCCTTACTGGTTTTAATGATAACACCTTTTTGACCAAGAACTTTTGTTTTTTTGAATTTAGGTAATTTTTTATTTCTTTGTTTTGTTTTAATATAACACGTTTTTTGGGTTGAGAAACTTGGGGGATCTTCACGTTTTTCATTTAATTTTTGAATTATTTTCTCTTTTGTACTTTCATTATTTTGCTTGACTTTCTCATATAATCTTTTGCTATTTTCTTTGTGGTCTTGTACATATGACGATATTATTAAATGATCATCTAAATCGAAAGGATCGGGGTTGTTAATATGACCTTTAATAATTTCAAAAGGGGTGTATTTTGTAACTGAATGGATGGAATTATTATAACAAAATATTGCGTTTTTAATTAACTGATCGGGTTTCATATTTTCGTTTTCCTCTTGTAGGCATCTATAATGTTCAATTAGAGTTGAATGAAATCTCTCAACTGGAGAGTTAGAATTACTGTTTTTTGCAGTTGTAAAATGTAAATGAATATGATGTAATTTACAAAAATCTTGGAGGTCGAAATTTTTAAATTCTGTGCCTTGATCTGTTGTGATTCTATTGGGTAAACCGTGGTGTGAAATGAATTCAAGTAGTTTATCGACTACCAATATTCCTATTATACTATCTAATGGATAAGCTTGACCGTAACGTGAAAATGAGTCTATAATTGTTAGATATGATTTGTTTGCTATATAAAATACATCTAAATGTATATGTTCAAAAGGTTTTGATGATGTGGGTGTTAAATTAAATTTGATTACTGGTGGGTTTCTATCGTATTTATTTTTCAAACAGGTTTCGCAATTATTAATATATTTTTTGATATCGTCGTTCATTTTTGGCCAATAATATAGCGAACTAAGTGATTTTTTTACTTCATTGATTCCTCTGTGTCCTGATTTATAAATGTGACTGTATTCAATTTTTACTTTTTGCTCTTCAGTGGTTTCTACGTCTTTTAAGACTTTCGGACAATGAATAAATTTAAGTGCTGAATTTTTGAATGTATTTTGTGCAGTAACTACGAATATTTTCATTAAGGATTCGTTTTGGAAATATAAAGCGTAGTTTTGTTTGGGATCAATGTACTCTTTAATAAGTTTGATTATATTTTGTTCCGTGTTGAATTTTGGTATCGTTACGTATAATCTAAAATTTTCAAAAATTTTCTCTCGCGTAATTTGAGAATTCATTGTTTCTCCTAGCGTGAGGTAAATTTGATTTTTATACATATTTAAAGGTTTCTCTGAAATGGGAATATTTAGTATTGGATTTTCTAAAGCTGTATGAATTGTATCTATAGTTTGGTTGGTTTGTTCTCTAGGTATTGTTATGTCAGAAATGATATTTATTTTTTTGTTTTGTTGATTTTTGTCAAAAATTTGTAATTCGTCTGTTAGATCTATATCATCTAAATTCGGAAGAATATCATTAATTTGCAAAACTTCGTCAATATCATTTAAATCGTTCTCATCATAATTTACAGCTATGGATTCGGTTTCGAATGCGTTTAGATTTTGAACATTTCGCGAAAGAGCATCTGCTACTTGATTATTTTTTCCTTTTACATACTTTATCTCATAATTAAATTCTTCAAGTCTTAATCGCCAGCGTACTAATCTGGAATTCGGTTCTTTGAGGGAAAATAACCATTGTAATGGTTTGTGGTCAGTAAATATTGTAAAACGTTTACCAAAAAGATAGGGTCGGAAGTATTTGCATGCCCATACTATGGCTAGCAATTCTTTCTCAATTGTAGAAAAGTTAATTTCAGAAGAATTCAAGGTTCTAGAGGCATAACAAATCGGATGATTATTTTGAGACAAGACGGCACCTATTGCATAGTTTGATGCGTCTGTTGTTAGTTCAAATGGTTTTTCTAAATCTGGGTATGCTAAGACTGGTTCTGATATTAGAATATTTTTACAAGTGTCAACACATTTAAGAAATTCGGTCGTATGTTCAACTTTCATATCTTTCTTCAAACACATCGTTAGTGGTTTTGTTAATTTTGCAAAGTTTTTTATAAATTTTCGGTAATAACCGAGAAGACCTAGGAAAGATTTGATATTTTTTGTTGTTTTAGGGATAGGAAAATTTTGTATTGCTTTGATTTTATTCGGGTTTGGTTTTATACCTTGAGGTGTTACAACGTGACCTAAATATTCTACTTCTTTGCGAAGAAATTCGCATTTATCTAATTGTATCTTAAATCGTGCTTCGCGTAGTTTAATAAAGACTAATTTTAAATTTTGTATGTGTTCTTGTAGACTTGTGCTGAAAATGATTATATCATCCATATAAACCATACAGATTTTATTTTGTAAGTCTTTTAGGACTTCATTAACTACTCTTTGAAAGGTAGACGGGGCATTTTTTAGTCCAAACGGCATTCTGAGAAACTCATAATGACCGCCATCGACGTTAAACGCAGTTTTTTCTATAGAGCATTCACTCATTTGAATCTGGTGAAAGCCGCTCGCTAAATCTAAGTGCTAAAGTATTGTGCACGGCCTAATTTATCTAAAATGTCAGAGATATTCGGTAACGGGTATCTATCGTCAATAGTTTTTTCATTTAATTTTCTATAATCAACGACTAGTCTCCATTTTCGTGTGTTAGAAGCGTCTAATTTTTTATCTACGATCCAGATTGGCGAACTCCATGGTGAACATGATGATCTAATTATTCCTTTGTCCAACATTTCTTGGACTTGTCGTCTTACTTCGTTTCTATGCACATAAGGGTATCGATAGGATTTTGAATGGACTGGTATTTCGTCTTTAGTTCGAATTATATGGTTAATTTTAGATGTAAAGGTTAGTCTATCTCCGGGTTTGAGAAATAAATCAGAGAATTCTTTGCACAGATTGATGATCTTTTGTTTTTCTTCGCTATTCATATGACTAGTGCGAATTAATTTGGAAATGTCGTTTTTTGAATTAATTATTTTATTTTCTTCAAAATTGTTATTGAAGCTCTCGAACTCAACCGTTTCATATTGACTTAGGTTGAATAGGTTGGCTTTTATTGGTTTTGTTAAGGTAATAGAAATACATTTATCAGTGTAATTTTGGACTTCTACAGGAGCAAATCCATTTTTTGCTACTGATAGTGTTTGGGGGATTTCAACATTATCTATAATTTGGCCATCTATCAAAATTTCACCGTGATCAATAGTAACTGGAAGTCTCTTAATAGTTCTTTCATTTGCGTTTACGGAAAAGGAAAATTGAACGTCGTCAAATTTTCTATATTTAAAAGGTATCTCTACGTATTGATTTACTAATTTTTTTATTAATAAGATCTATATTCAAATTCATATTAATTAAATCTTGTAATCCGATGATTCCATCGTAAAAATCGTGAAAATCATATAGGATAAAATCTATAAAATAATTATTACATTTAAGCTCATTAAATGCTGGTACTAGTGCTTGGTATCTTATATTTTTACTTCCTAAAGTGGTTGATAAAGTAATATCACTTTGATAAATCGTTTCTGGATAGAATTGTTCAATTATTGACGGTTTTATTATAGATCTAGTACTGCCAGTATCTATAAGTAATTTTAATTTTGGATTTTTAATTTCTATATATGGCAAGGCGTTATTGGAAACAATGTTAATTTCTGTTACTTGCTCTCGTTGGATGGGCCTGGTATACAAAAATTTTCGTTTTCTACTTCGTGATTATTATCGGGTTCTATTGCTTCGTAATATTCGTTTTGTGAATTGGGATCATTATATTGATTAGAGTGTAACTCTTCGGATATAAAATTCGGTCTTTGATTCGTATTATTTCTAAAATAATTATTTTGGAAACGATTTCTCGTTTGCAATGAAGGGTTTCTTGACATTGTAGACATTGGTACTGGATTTGGCAATTGGTTTTCTGGAATTTGGTTTGGTCTGAAGACATTTTTAGGTGGACCAAATACTTGACGATTCGTTAAGAATTTTCGGTTTTGTGGAATTGGTTGAATATCAATTGGTTGGCTGGGGAATTGTGTGCCATTATTGTTATTTTGTTGAAAGGATTGAGGTGGACGATAATTATTAGAATATGACCTATTGTTGAAATTAGATTGAGGTGGGCGATAATTATTATTGGAATATGACCCATTATTAAAATTTCGATTTAATGAATTGTTGTTTGAAGACTGAGCATTTTGAGAATTGTTGGGGATATTATTTCTAGGATTGTATGTTTGCATATTAACATTTGTTCTATTTGGCTGATGAAATCTGTCGTTGAGATTTCCGTACATTTTTTCAAAGTTTTCGAATTCTGTGACATAACCCATTGCGTCTTCTAAACTTTCTGGTTTTTTCAAATACATATTATTTTTTAATATACCGCTACATCCCGCTATGAACGTGTTTAAAGCAACTTTATTATAGTGATTTATTTGACATTCTTTTTCTAATTGATTCATATTTATATCATTACTAACCCTTTGTAATACTCTACTTCTAATTAATTGTAACCTACTTCCAAAATCTATTAAATGTTCTCCTTTAAGAGGTCTACTTCGCGTCAATTCTTGTACTAAGCAGTCTAAATTGCGTCTATCAGCAAAACATTGGATTAAAGCTTGTTTCAATTTATCCCAATTATTTATTTCAATTCTATTTCCTACCATAACTTCCGCTCGTCCTTCTAATTTTTCTTGTACACATTCAAAAATATGTGCTTTTAGTTCAGGATCATTATAAGCACTATAAGTAGTTATTAAATTTTCACATTTTAAAATAAACTTATTTAAATAATCGCAATCACCATTGAAAGGTTTAATATTGTTGACTTTTTGTTTTAAGAGGTCCCAATTAATTGCATTCGGCATATTGTTTCTGTTATTTGTATCACTTAAGTTAATATTCTTCAAGGTTATTAAAATATTATCGATTTCAGAATCACTCATAAATAGTTTTATTTACTTTTACTTAATATATCTTTCAAGACCTACAAATGGCGTGAAAGGCAAGAAAAGGAATTATTTGGCACTTACGTTTTTCTGAAGAAACTGTGTCTTGTCCTCTTCCTCTGACTCTTCGGGCACTCTGGAACTCTGCTGGGTACGATGTAACAAATGTTCTCAAAACTAAGGTTCGATCCGCACTTAAAACGTTAAAACATTAAAAGTTATGAAAATTCACGAAAAAGTCTCACTTGAACTGGACAGTTTCTTTTAATCACAACTCGTACTGGATCCTACTGACTGCGCCACTTTTATTTTCTTATTAGAAAATTTCTTTTTTAAAAAGACAAAATATAATTTTTAGTTTATTTCGAACTGTACAAAACATACATCAGAGTTTAACAATGGTAAATGAAAATTAACTGAAGAGTAACTGAAGAGTAATTCAAATTATTTACAGACAGTATATATAACTTTTATAGAAGTGTTGAAGTTGCACTTTTGCAGGTGTTCTTCAGATAAGGCTGTAGACATAACTTGACCTTATTTTTTATGTGGTTTTGATCGTGAGTCAAATAATGTTTCAACTCAAGCAATCATATCATAATCAAATAATAACAAAATAAACGGTTTTAAATATTAAAACTAATTTTTCCGCATCTGTGAGATGCCCTGAATAATATTCTATCACAAAATTGTCACTTGTATACACTTCGGGGGATGAATCGTGCTAACAAACCGAAATATCTCCAAAAATAACCAACAATGTAGTATATCTGGATTTATTGGACCCGCTGTTCCCGCTCTAGTCAGCTGAAAATCAATAGGCACATCAGTGAAACACCTTGAAAATTGATCACATGTATACACTCCGGAGGCTGTATCGTGCTAACAACCCGAAATTCTCTAAAAAGGACCAAAAATGTGACACTTCAGGTACATTAAGAAACAGCTTCTTGCTATAACTGGAGTAAGACAAGAAATTTTTCAATGATTGTCATCAATAAAATTCCGAAAAATAAATCTTGAGAATAGATTTCTTATTCCTATTCCTAATTTCATTCAAATCCTACAATTTGACGATTATATTAGCAAAATAGACAAAGTAAAATTATTTTCTAGCGTTGTAAAGAGAACATACAACTATGCCACCATCATTCTATATACATTAACCTAATTGTAGAGTGATAAGTTGTAAATCTGAGATATTAGTTTTTTTTTTAAATCGCTGCTAATTATAACATCATTTACTATTTATTTTACCTTTAGATTACTTTATATTTTGTATGTAGACCACTAGTTCAATTTCTCGAACATACTAAGTAGATGCTAAATTTCGACATCATTAGTGCCAGAGCATATTTTATGCAACTAGCAAACTTTTGCATATTTTTATATAAAACGAAGTAAAATGCATAAAAACACTAAAATAATGCCCGTTTTTGGATATAGTTCATTTAAATCTGGTTATTGATGTTTGTTACGGCGCCATTAAAAGTTCCAATGTATAAAGACAGGCTTCCTCCACAACCAGTGTGAAGAGATGGTGAACCTGGTTAGAGGCTGTATTTTTTTGCGCCGATCATTTTGAAGATATATGATGTTATTTTTCTAATTTACTGATGACAACAATCTAGCAATTTTTTCTGCTCATCGAACAGTTAAAAACGAAATCCTTAAACAAAAAATCGATTTTCTGAAATCAAATTATGCTTTTTGTATCTGAAACACTCAATAAATTACGAACTTCGCTTTCAGAAAGTGTTGCTTTAGTGGAAACATGTATTTCTCTTTGTTTAAACGTTAAGGGAACAATTGGAGAACAAATATTACGAAAATTGAATAATACCAATGACAAAATATAGCATTTACCACGGTCCTTTAAGTGACAAATATTTTCCGTGGAAAATTCTCGGTAGAAACTATGCCTCTTAGCCAACCAAAAATATGCTCCTATCACATCGGTCGATGTTGAAATAAGTTGTTCTATTTATAAATATCTATTTTCTGACAAAAAACATACATTTTTAATAGCAAATTTTGAGGAACATTTAATTGTCCACTGTTTTTATGAGAAATCTGAAGTATAAAAAGTACAATTATTGTCTTAGTTACACCTATTTAATATAGTAAATATAATTTGAAATATTAAATAGTAAGTTTTGTTGCATGTTATGTTGTATTTTTTCTGCAAATTATTGTGCATATCTATGCGCATATACTTCACGTTTGAATATGTATATATGCCTAAGTCTGCAGGTTCTCTATAAGGAACTTCTAATGAGGGATACTCTTGGGTTAGATTCCAATTGTTCCTGTGATAGTTATTATCCAATTATTTCACTACCTCACGATTTTCAATTCCAATTATGTTTTATAATGCACTTATTTTACAAATAAGTTTTTCCATTCTGCAATTTTCTGTGTTTGTATGGTCTTGAAACTATTTCTAGAACCGAGATCACATCAATAAAGTTTACACATTGAACCTATGACTCACACCCTCCTACGTTACCTATCAAATATATTACTGCAACGTTTCGACAGTAGAAACATTTCCAATCTGTCCTAAATCACAAGTCTCTGCATCCCCAAAATATTACATTGTCTTCTTCTAGCACAGCGGCGGGATGGGTTCCGTCTTTTTTGTTAAGGTATATATATATATATATATATATATATATATATATATATATATATATATATATATGTATATATATATATATATATATATGTATATATATATATACATATATTACAATTATATATATATACAATGTCCGCCATAAAGTTGGAACCATATGGGAATTTTCTTTATTATTGTAGTTAAATAACAACTTTGGATAGCAATCACTTCTGCTTCTGAAATAACTTAAAATGCGCCAAGTCAAAGTTGACAGGTAACATCTGTAAATTGTCAAGTTCGTAATTTTGGAAAAAATGTCCTAAAAACGGGTCAATTTGTTAAAATTTCGAAAAATGTTACTTGGAAATTATGATTCTAATCACATTTTATGCCGATTTTGAGAGAGAAATTTTGATGTTCAATAAATTTCATATTTTCGTATTTTTTATTCACCCCCGTATCTGGCTACTTTAAAATCTTTTAAAACTCTTTAAAGTAGTATAAAGGCTACCATTCCATTGCATATTGTGATCATAATATTCGTACGTAAGTTGGTTTTGAAGTTTATTGATATTTTCAACTAAAAAAGAGGTAGTCTCTGGATTATTTTCCAAATTTCAAAAAAATCAGGAATTGTTTTTCAACTTTTTCTTTATTAAACTTTAGTTGGATAGTAGAAAAATGGTTTTAATTATAATCTGAATATCTTAACGCATAACGACTACTTCAAAATTACAAACAATAAATAGATCACTTTAAAGGAACTTATGTACAAAAAATCAGTACATCCATGGAATGTCGTTGCTATAAGTAACCGAATGAAAGTTTTAAAAACAAAATACGAGATTGACAGTTTATTAGAAAATATTAGTTGTTATTGTCGGCAATTTTGTAAACATGCTTACAAAAGCTGAAAATGTTGAAATAATTTTAATTCATGGCGAAGACCGTACAAATAGAACTACTGCCGAAATTTTTAATACTAGACATCGTGAAAGACATATTTCCCAAGCGACGGTCGGCAAAATTATGTCAAAATTCAAGGACAGCGGTTCAGTGAATAATATTTTTAAAAAACAGCATGTTGCATGGAAAATTGCTGACAAAGAAGAAGAAATATTGCTACATGTTGTGGAGCATAAGGTTACCTCTGTAGCTGGAATATCGTAGAGGACAAATGTAGCAAATACAACTGTAAGGAGAATTTTAAAGAAACACCATTATCACCCATATAAGCCTAAATTTATTAATACATTGAAAGAAAGAGACTTTGACTCAAGATTAGAATTTTGTGCACGAATACAAGGTGAGATTGAAGACAGCCTACATTTTTCAAGGTACATTATGTTTACGGACGAAGCCACTTTTACCTCCAATGGAACGGTATCCTCTCAGAATTGTCGATGGTGGGCTGATGTAAATCCCAATTTCATAATAGAGTGTAGAGATCAGTATTCTTTCAAAACTAATGTGTGGTGTGGCATTTTTAAGGGAAGGTTATTTGGACCTTATTTTTTTAGACAAAATTTAAATGCTAGACGATACTTAAACTTGTTACAACAAGAAATTGCATCATTTGTAGATGAAATGCTGTTGAATGAAAGGTCGCGTTTGGGTTTTCAACAAGATGGAGCATCAATTCACAGTACTGTTGCAGTCAGGGAATTTTAAACATTTTGTTCGGAGGAAAATGGATCGTGAGGTTTTCTGAATTTCTTTGGCCGGCGCGATCCCCCGATTTGACCATAATGGACTTTTTCCTTTGGGGATATTTAAAAGAAAAAGTATACAAAAGGAGGCCTTTTCAAAATGTGGATCATTTGGAAGATGTTATAAGGGAAGAGTGTGCAAATATACCTAGGCAGTTCTTACTAAATGCTATCAGGGAATTTAACCGTCGAACAGAAAAATGTATGGAGGCACACGGAGATGTAATTTCCTTTAAAGTGTTCTATTTATTGTTTGTAATTTTGAAGTAGTCGTTATGCGTTAAGATATTCAGATTATAATTAAAACCATTTTTGTACTATCCAACTAAAGTTTAATAAAGAAAAAGTTGAAAAACAATTTCTGATTTTTTTGAAATTTGGAAAATAATCCAGAGACTACCTCTTTTTTAGTTGAGAATATCAATAATCTTCAAAACCAACTTACGTACGAATATTATGATCACAATATGTAATGGAATGGTAGTCTTTATACTACTTGGAAGAGTTTTAAATGATTTTAAAGTAGCCAGATACGGGGATGAATAAAAAATACGAAAATATGAAATTTATTGGACATCAAAATTTCTCTCTCAAAATCGGCACATAAGCATAAAATGTGATTAGAATCATAATTTCCAAGTAACATTTTTCGAAATTTTAACAAAATTCCCATATGGTTCCAACTTTATGTCGGACATTATATATATATATATATATATATATATATATATATATATAATAAGTAACGAATATATTAGTGGGTATTGCACGCAATTAGAAGAAGGGGCTACTGAAAAAAGTGGTAACCGCAGACATGCATGTTTCTGGCTCATTAGCCCTCATCGGTACGGTACAACCAAGAAAAGATGTTTATTTATTGTTTATATGTCACGCACTATTCGTACATCTTGTTTATATATATATATATATATATATATATATATATATTTGTTGAAAAGCCCGTCACAACATGAATAAAAAAATTATATTTGCTTAGCTGTATGAACCTAGAACAAAATAAACTAACTTTTCCGCACTCCGGATGCTGAATCGTGCTAAAAAATTATTAAGCATGTGGTATATCTGGATTTATAGAATCCGTTCTACTGGCTCTGGTGGGCTGAAAATAAATAGGGCTCATCTGTGAGATGCCACGAATAATATTCCATCCAATCCAAATTAGTCACTGTTATATATGTTTATAGGACCAATTTTACTAGCTCTGGTGAGCTGAAAATCAATCATCTGGGAGAAGCCCTAACAAACCAATTTTTTTTCAGAAATGGCAAAAATGTGGTACTTTGGGTACCAGCACCCTTGGTACTGGCTCTGGTGAGCTGAGAATCAATAGGTCAGTCTGAGAGATGCTCTGAATAATATTCAATTACAAAATTTGTGACTTGGTCCAGTCCGGAGGCTGTATCGTAATAACAAGACATGTTACGAAAAGTGGCCAACGACAACGACGTCATACACACAGGATTTTTTTTCTTAAAACCGTTTTTTTGTGTTCTTCTTACAGAAAAACGAAAAAAGAACTCAACAAATGTTATCAAAATTCCAACATTTTTGGAGTAAACCAATACTTTTCTTGTATATTACATAGGGTTGGTAGGAAAATTAAAAGTATAAAAAACCTTCTACATGTCCGCAATTCGAATTTCCAGCCAACCAACTTTACGACATAAATAAGATTGATATTTATTTGTCACAAGAATGCATTGCTAAAATGTATCAGATCCGGTAATTAGGAGTAAATTTCCAGTGTCATCAGGTGTTTGTTTCATTTTCTTGGCGTATTTTATGTATTTTCAGAGCTTTTTTACAAATACTTCTTCTGTTTGATGAAATTTTAATTTTCGATAACATCATTTTTCAAACTCCATGTCACATTAAACAATCAATCAACACAACTTGCTTGATTTGAAGTAGATCTAAACTGGTGAACTCTTTTAGATTCAGAAAAAACTAATTATTTCAGTAATTTATTGAAATTACAAATCAGACTTCAACGTAAATTTACTGTTTGGATCCTGATTTTGAGGAATCTACTCATATTTCTTTTTTAAATGAAACTAACTGTTTCTAAATAATTCCACAATATAATGAAAAATGGTAAAAATTCTAAAAAATTGACAATTGTTTCGATACTACGATCATCGTCAGAGTGACAGAAGTTACATTTCGTGTAACGCCTACCTAATGATTGAAAATAATTGTTGGCTAGACTAAGAAGTGACCTTGTGATTAACTTAATATATATTAACATAACAAAGAAAAAAATATGATATTACGAATATTAAAGCTCAGATATTATTAGCCCTATGGTGATATCCCGGATATATTTTCCCCATTTAAGATCAGTATAACTGTGCAATTATGTAGGAAACAAGGAATACTATGTCTGCTGGTCTTTATAATTATTACATAAGAAGGCAGTTAAAAAGTCGAGAGCTCCCAAGATTTATGAGTTCATTGACAACTTCCTACTGTGGATCACTTAAGTGTCTCCTAATTCTTCAAGGGAATCTAGTTCTTGTTTCTTATAACAAATATGTAGTACTTCTAATTCTGCGTTAGGTATCAATGCATGTTTGGTGTCAAGTAGATGTTTTGCGAGTTGGGATTTCTCTGGTTGTTTTTTCTCTTTTCTATTGAGTAATTTATTTATTATATGTAATGGGTAACCATTGGGATATTGCTATTTGTTTAATTGTAAAAATTTCTCTACCAAAATTTAATTTGTTCACCGGAACTGAAAATGCTCTATGTATCATTGAGTTATATGCTGCTAATTTATGTGACAGTGGATGACTGGAATTATATGGTATAGTCACATCAGTATGCAAATTTAATTTTTGGGTGTAAATTAGTAACCCGTAACTATCATAACAGGTTCAAATTTGACCACCTATTTTTTTAACAATTTCTGATTTTTTTAACAATTCTTTTCATCAGGATTACATTTGGGCATCACCTATAATGCCTTAAACAAATAAAATAGAAAACTCACCCCATTTGAATTTTTTATTAGTAAAAAAGTGAGTTTGTATGACAAATCCTTCATAATTATTTTAATTAAAAATGTAACAAAAAAAATAGTCTCTTGTGTTTATAAGTTTTCTAGGAAATCTAAGGTTTCATGGCTCCTCCCTATAACAATAGAAACTCAATTTATATTTTTGGTAAAAAACTAACAGACATGTTTGAGACGTTACCTGTCAAGACATAACTGGCACAATACTTTTCTGTTGCATGATTTTTGCAAACATATCTTCTGCATTTATCACAAGTTAAGCTCTCTTTTTTTTGGTTTTTTGAATTGGGACAAATCTGATATCATCCTCTCTATTTTCCCCGTTCTTCTGGATCAGGTACTGGGTCTGGTTGTTGTAAACCAGAAAATTTATATATAATGGTGCGAACATCCCTCGTCAGATTCTTTTGTTGTGATCGGCGTTGTAAATGTGATTCAATAAGTTCTTGGCGTAGGGTCGTTCAAAATTTTCTTCTTGCCATTAATTTGTCGGATAGAACCCCTCCTAGAACCCTAAAAATGAAAAAATCTAGCTCATAATCACAGCAAACCTATACTTTATTGAAATGTACTAAAAGCTAGGAACTGAAGGCTACAATTTTGTAAGAAAAACAACGCTAAAATGCAGTTTTAGGAGCTCAAAACTTGAAAAAATTTCCAATACCCAATCTCCCGGTAGTTCATTGTCCCCCAGAGCTTCATCCTAGTTACGCCACTGCAGGCCTGAATTGGTTTTTGTGGCCTAATATCCCGTGCTTTTCCAATAACACCAGGTAATTGACTGACCAAATTGTGACTTCGTGTCCTGGATGGAGCAGGAGGGGGTTTCGCCAATTTATATCTATTTTTTCTATAAAAAATTTTCTAGTATCAGTTATATCCTCCCCATCTGAAAAATCATCATAACTAAAAACGCCAGTCAAATTATCAGCGTTTCTTTCATAATGTCCATCCTCTATTTCTTGTTCAGATAGAGAAGCATGACTGCTATGTTCACTTAGTTGATCTGAAAACTCATCATCACTATTAAATCCAGAATCCAGAATATGTTGTGCTAGAACTCGCCATTTTTTATTATTCACAAATTGTTTTTATGCTTAGCTGTTGTGAGCGATTTCGTCAGATTATAGCTATGATGACCGTCACCGTCTGAACATACAAAGGTCACCGAAAAGAAGAATTGAGAAACTCTAGACTTATATTGCATACTTAGATTTACTTTTTTCATTTGTTTCGATTTGATTGCTGCTATCAATTATGTGTTTGTACCCTTGCCACTGGATCTTCCTAGTTGTTTTCCCTTGGTTACCAGAAAAATCTCTTTTCGCGTCGTGATGTAAGATGTTTTTTTACTAATGACAATAACACCTGAAACTATTCCAAAGTATACTAATAGGAAATATTGAATTATTGTCAATTTTTTAGAATTTTCAATAAATTTTATTATATTGTGGAATTAACTAGAAACCGTGAGTTTCATTTAAAACACTAATTGAATATTTTGTCGATAAAATATTTTTATTCCTGACGGAGAACAGCTAGAGAGAAGTAGAGAAACGTCAATAAACTGTCAGCCTTAAAAGTACATTTTACATCAGAACTAAAAACCTTTTTTATTGGAATATGGAACAAAACGTCATATTTTAATAATAATATGAACGTTTAACCTTATTTTTATATGGAATATGGTTCCAAACGTTTTATTGAAGGTTGTTAACTAGCTGCCCACGTCTTGTTTTGGCCTATTTCGTGTGCCATACTTCCTTACAGAAAATTGCCCATTTCATTATCTGATGGCACTTTTTTGTTTTGTAGCACAAAAAGCAGTGTGAGAAGAAGCACCATCCCTGGAATGGAAGAAGACGACGGCGACTACGCCACGTTAAGGGAGCTACCCCTACCGCCGATCAATCTCTCTCAAAGAATATACAACAGTGATGATACCGCTAGTGAGGAGGGAAAGGTGAGTATCCGGAATTTGTTTGATCTAAATCTGATAGTGCAGTTATGAACATAGGCGTGCCTTGAAAACTTTACGGATGATTAATTTGCAGTTAATTCGGCGTAGTGTGTTTAGGCATGCAAAATATAATTTAAACAGTTACTTGAATCTATATAATGAATAGGAATGTTTGAAAAATGTTAAATTTGGGGAAACACTCGTAAGAAATATTTCAAAAATACTATAATTAGTCAAACAATTTCTTGCTGTATAGTTTGGTTTGGTGGCGAGACTTCTTTTTCACATTTGATGTTGCTAGTAGCTTCAGACTCCAGTAAAAATATCACATCCAAGACAGCAGGTTCGATTTCACACTCGTTTGCTTAAGCCACTCGCCTACGACTCGTGGCTCAATTCTGCAAACTCGTGTGAAATCTTTCATTTTTAACACTTGTTATACAATATACTATTTCCGACGACCACTATGAAATATGGCACATTTAATACAGTTTTTTTTAGTGAAAATTTAAAGTTGCAAACGAAGAGCGTACCCGTGTGAAATGCATACATCTTGAGTTTGACTTTTGAACTGGTAGCAAGTGAAAGAACGAATTGGAGAGAATTATTGAATTTTATGTAATTGTGAGTCTGATATGCATAAAATTCAAAACTTTGTATTAACGAAAGAACATAAAATGATCAACAACGGGCTTGAAGCTCCCGTTTATTTTTAAAATTGTAGTAACCTTACCATAAATCTTAGTTAATAAAATAAATACTAACTCTGCTTTTTTGTGGTCCTCGGAAAAATGTCGTGTACAACATTTGTTGAAAATTCGATTTCAACACTTGTTATACAATATACTATTTCCCACGAGCGTGCGCAAAGTAGTACTTTTCCGCAGGCATTTCCGGGCACAAAGTTACACTTTTTCGCACGAAACTTAAAATTAATATTTATTCACCTTATGTAATTATATATGATTATATTATTGTCAAGCAACAATACGTGCACTTGTCATCAAATCATTAAAAAAATTAAAAGCTGTTGAAATGATCAGTTCTGGCGACGAGCTACCAGATTCCATTGTAGAGGCCACAAACTTTGCAAGTTTAAATTTACTGCCCGCTAAATCGGAAGAAAAATATGAGAAACAATATAAACTTTTTGAATACTTCTTCTTCTCAAAGTGTCTATTCGCTCCGGACGTTGCCTATCATGTTGGCTATTCGAACTTTGTTAACAGCAGCTCGGAATAGTTGAGTGGTTGATTTGTTGACCCACGTTCTTAAAATTTTCAACCACGATATTCTCCTTATTCCCACTCCTCTAGCTCCCCATACCTTGCCTTGGAGAATATTCGCTAAAAGGGTATATCGGCTCTCATTACGCATTATATGTCCAAGATATTGTAGCTTGACTGTGTTTAGGACTTCTTTTTCATCTCTCATCCTTCTCATTACTTTCATGTTTGTTATTTTCTCTATCCAAGGTATTCGTTGGATTCTTCGGTACAGCCACAGTTCAAATGCCTCAAGTTTTTTGGAGGGAGGCCTCCGTAAGCGTCCATGATTCGACCCCATAGAAAAGGATCGAGAACACGTAACATTGCAGTAGGCGAATTTTTGTTGACAGCAGTATGTCGTGACTGGTAAAGATTTTCTTCATCGTGTTTAATACTGTTCTGGCTTTTTCAATACGCGTTCTGATCTCCACAGAATGGTTCCAGTCATCATTTATGTTCGTGCCCAAGTATGCGTATTTGTTGACTCTTTCTAAAGGAGTTTCGTTCACCAACAAAATACCTCGGGTGTTTTGGTTCTTACTGATTATCATGAACTTTGTCTTGTTGGTGTTTATTTCCAAACCATATTGTCGGCTGTATGTTGTAACACTGTCCATTAGGAGTTGTAAGGAAGCTAGTTTATCCGCAAAAATAACGGCATCATCTGCATACCTTATATTATTCAGTCGTTCTCCGTTTAGCAGGATTCCAGCTTCAATGTCTTGCAGGGCTTCCCTGAAAATGCATTCCGAGTACAGGTTGAAAATTACAGGAGATAGTATGCATCCCTGTCTTACATCACGTAATATTTGTATTTTTTCTGTTGTCTCTTTGTCTACCCTGACACAAGCCCTCTGATTCCAATACAGATTTCTGATGGTTTTGAGGTCCTTCCCGTCCAGGCCAGCTTTTTGCAGAACTTCCATCATTTTTGTGTGCCGTACTTGATCAAACGCCTTCCTATAGTCTATAAAACATGCGTAGACATCGCAGTTGACATCCCTGCATCGCTGAAACACCACCTGGACCGAAAATAGTGCTCCCCTAGTCCCCACAGCACTTCTAAAGCCGAATTGCGTCTCAGACATATGTTCCTCACACAGTTTAAATATCCTATTGTGAACTATCTTCAGTAAAATATTTAGCAGATGACTCATCAAGCTTATTGTTTGAAACTCGCTTCATTTCCTAGAATTAGGAAAGTAATGAATTCAGACCTCAACCATTCCGTGGGTATGACGCCCGTATCATAGATCACATTGAACACTTTTGTAAGCTTTAATATTTCAGCAGGAGTCCCGTCGGGGCCAAAGACATTTAGATCCTTTGCATTTTTCAATGCTGCCTGCTCTTCCATCTCTAAGATTGGGGGACTATCTGTTTCTTCGATATTGGGTGGCACCGTTCTCACGTCATCAAACAGTTGTTTAATTTATTCTTCCCAGGTTTGCTTAATTTCCGACTTCTCTACTATAACTCGGCCTTGATTATCCTAAAGTACATCAACTGTTCTTCTCTTCACTGTTCCCGCCATTTCCTTTACCTTCTTGTGCATATCCAAGTTATCACATTTAGCTTGACATTCTTCGATTTCCATACATTTTTACAATTTTTCTTCTTTTACGCTGTTCTTATTTTCGCCCTTATTTTTTTTAGATGTTCATGTATTCTCTTTTATTAGTTTTATACAATCTCCTCTTTTCCATCAGTTCTAAGATCTCATCCGTCATCCAAGATTTCTTCATCTGTTTGTAAGGCTTTAAGTACTTTTCTTTGACTTCATGTACACTTTCTTGAAGCATCATAAGGTCTTTTTCTACATCTCCATCGTTTTCCTGTTCTTCCGTCTCTGTCAAGAGTTCGCTTTTTACCAAATTGCTTGTAGCTGTGTCTTTCAGTTTTCTATAGTCGTATCTCCCTACACGTTTTTTCTCTACCTTCTTCAACCTGATTCCCATCCTTCCTATCAGCGGGTTATGATCCTACTGTACAACTGCTCCTGGATAGGTTTTTATGTTTTCGATGCTGTTTCTAAATCTCTTATTAATGAGTACAAAGTCTGTCTGATTCCTAGTTTCCCCATCATACGATTTACACGTGTACAATCTTCTAGGATGGTGTTAGAAAAATGTATTGGTAACAATCAGATTATGTTCCGCTACGAATGCACTTAGAGTGTCGCCACGTTCGTTTCTCTCGCCTAGTCCAAAGTCTCAAATGTGTTCCCCAGTTCTACCTTTCCCAAGCTTGGCATTGAAATAACCCATAATGATGTTTATATCATGATGTGGCAAGGTTTTGATTATACCTGATATTGGCTTGTAGAACTGGTCTACGTCCTCGTTGCTGTAGTCTGTAGTAGGAGCATGAATTTGGATGAGATTAACATTCACGGACCTTGTATTAATTTGTAGAAGAGCTATCCTCTCTGATATTGGCACAAAGTTGGTAACACACGTTGCAATTTGTTTGTGCAGTATAAATCCAACTCCATGTTGGAAAATGTTGTTTGCTGTTCCAGAGTAATATACAGAATATTCCTTCCCGTTGCCATTAGCTCCCGTACCCGGCCATCTCATCTTACTAATACCTCAAATCTGCACTTTAAGTCGTTTCATTTCTTGAATTGTGTTTTGCAGCCTTCCAGGATGTGCTAGTGTTCGCATATTCCATGTACCAAATATCACGGTCTCCAACTTCACCTTTCTGTACCATCCTTTCTTACTATTAATCAAAAGATTCCTCCTCGGAGATCCGAATGAGGGACTATATACGGACATTTTAAATTTTGTCTTGACTATAGCCATCGTGATAATACTAGGGAAAACTCTAATGTATTGGGTTCTCATTTGCCTACCACATCCTTATGCCGTTGATCGTTTTCTGATTCCTCCGCTTTCGAAGCCGATTTCCCAACTCTAGGACAAAAGAGTTCCTTGCCACTTACTAGCTCCTCCACCCGAAGCTGTTGGCCAGTAAGTGTGGTATTGCTTATCCCGGTAATCGTTCGGTCGTCAGAGCCTCGTTGGTAATCTAGCAGGGCGGACCACGCGCAGGAGAGGTTGACATTTGGGCTGGTATTATTATTTCTACCTTCACCCCCAATACTGGTGCCACAATAAAGGGACAAATAGTATCAAAGAAGATGTGTTGCTAGCTTGTTTTGCTGATTTACGAAAAATATTCCAACCAAATACTTCATGGAATAAGTACTCTATGTTAAAATGTGTCCTTAAAGTCAATATTTCAAGCTAACATCGTTTTTAAAGAAGCAAAATGTGGAATAACATCTGAAAAAGGCCAACATCTTCAACAAAAGCAAAGTTTCCAGATTTATAGGAGAAGCACCTGATCAAATTTACTTTCTAGTAAAACTCGTCACCATTTTCGGGATGACCGGTGCTTGCAGGCGCGATGAGCTTTCCAAGAAATTGGTTGACCACATAGAGGATAAAGGAAATTTAGTAGTCGTCAACATCCCTGGCAGTAAAAACAATACTTCAAGAGTATTTGTAGTATCCAATGAAACAAATAAAGGACATTACTTACAAATGTATCATAAATATGCTCAATTGCGAAAACCGAACACTACGCGCAGGCGTTTTTTTTTGTGCAGTATAGTCAAGGAGCATGCAGTACTCAATGTGTATTAGAAATACATTCATTCTGTAAAACGCCTTCGAGAATAGCTACATATCTACAATTGAAAAGTCCAGAACAATATACAGGACGTCGTTCCTCGTCTACCATGTTGGCCAATTCTGGAGCAGATATCACTAATGTCAAGACAATCGGAAACTGGAAATCGACGACTGTAGCCGAGAGCTACATTGATGATTCGACAAATCAAAAAAAGGATTTGTGTAATAGAAGATGGGCCATAAACATCTGCCCTTCTGCATTGAGCCCATCAACAATCCACATGAGAAGCTGCCTTTCTAAGTTAAGTCAACCTTCATACCTTCATCGACCTATTTGAACAACTGTCCTGAGGTAAATCAACCTTCATCAAGTCTTATTATTAACTGCCATCACTGTTCATCAAGCCGTACCATAAGCCACCGATTAAATGAGCTGACCGGATCTGCTATCAATTTGCAAAATGTCAGTAATTGTTCTTTCGTTATAAATATTCCGAACAAATAATTTAATTGTCTATTATTATTTTTCATTGTATATTATTGTAATTGTTTGTAATAGAGTTCTTTGTATCAAGTTTAACTAAAAATTATTCAATAAATTATTTTTTTATTATTTTCGTTGTTTTCTGACATGAAGATCGTGGGAAAAATTTGTTCCTAACGCGTGCGTAAAGTTACTTTTCCGCACGCTTTTAAAAGTGGTGAAATTTACAAATTAACAATATATACGATATCGATGATTTGGGAGCAACTTTTCCCGTTATGGTCCGTGACCCTAAAACTAAAGATACAAGAACATCTACAACTCTACAGACCATATGCTGCCTTTGTCTCCAAAATTACTCAGGAAAAAGATTTTTAATTAATTACCAACGAGGAAAAAATCTACTCGTCAAGTTATAGGCATTAATAAAATTGGAAGAGTACCTTCCGACGTTGCGAAATGTTTAAAACTGCCTGCTCCAGAGCAGTATACAGGTCACTGCTTCAGACGCTCCTCTACCTCCTTATGGTGGAAACTGGTACAGATTCGATAACGCTCAAACATTACGGAGGCTGGAAGAGTTCCTCGGTGGCAGAGAGATATATAGAGAACTCCTTGAATACAAAAATTATATTCCTAACAGAATTTTGTCCATCATCAATTCAAACAATAGTACTCTTGTGAGTAGAATCATCTGAGGCTGCTGGAGCGAGACTCGAGCAACTCACAAATTGCAGCATTACTATAATAATTATTATATTGAAAAAAATTAAATAGTTTATTTCAATAGATTTTTGTCCTTTAAATTTGCTTATTCGTACGGTCGTAGGAAAAGTATAGTGTGCAAAACTTGCGTGACGACTTTTTTTTACACTTGCGTGGCTGCTACACTCGATTCACTCGTTTCTCAAAGTCCACGCTTGTGTAAAAAGTCTACTTCACGCACTTACTACACAATATACTATTCTGAACATATACCAATAGTTTTGCCATAAAAAATATGGTCATAACTATAATAACAAAAATTAGTCTATTTTTAAAATTTCACTGACTTGTATGCCAAATTAACGAAATTCCAATGAAAAGTATACAACATACTTATAGAATATAAAACAGCTATGTTGCGTACCTTTTTCTGGTTCCTATTAGCTGGTTGTTGTATACAAACAGGTAAGATCAAAATGAAGACACTTCTATAACGAATAAAGTAGTAGTTGCTTTCCGTTTATAATTACAGTTGCCGAGCGTTTAAATTAAAAAATCGGAGCAAGCAACGATGTATAACAGAGAAGCTGTGCGCGTACTATTTGATGCGATAGAGGAGGATGCAGTACAACAGCTAACACTAATATGCTATTAAAAATAAAATGGTCCAACTTTTCCTTCATTATAAAAAGCAGTCGTATAATTGAAGCCAGTGTATGGATGAAAAGCATGTAGCACAAATTTAATCCCAGTTTAATTGCCAATTCCGTGTAATTAATGCTATTAAGTTCATTATTTATCATAATTTTTTGTCATTGAGCTTGCAATCCAAAGGATCTTCAATGTTATGTATATTGCGAAGCAAAATCACCAAAACATCTGTATCAGCTGATTTGATTAAAATTCATGGGCGTGAAAAATTATTCTTGTATCGGCCTCTTCGTGATGACATTGATAATCATTTTCTTTAGTTTTAATTACCCAATTTTGTGGTAATTGATAAGAATAACAGTTTTCTTCTACGGTCAAATAAATTTTTTGTTCTGAATTATTGATACTAAATAGTCGTTCTACCAGTAGTTAGCTAAAAACTGTATCAAAGGCTCTTTGAAACGAAAACTTTTTAGACTTTACAAAAAATCTATAGGTATGGTTTAGCGAGGACCTGAATGTTTTTAGTTTTTATGGCATACTAATTTAAAATAATAGTTTTCAAAATCATTTCCATAGAAAGCAGTCAAAGAATTACTTGATTTGCATAAAAAACACTACTTCGCCATTTTAAATTTTTTCTCAGGCATATTAGTTTTAGATGTTGTACAGCATCTTCCTTCTTCACTATAAAGATAATGTTAGATAGTTAAAAAAAATTGACATTTCCGTGAGAAAAGTAATACTTCCGTGCGGAAAAGTGTCGTAGCGCGTGTACTTTTACCACACTCTAAATTATTACTTTCCCAACGGATATCAGAGAAATTAAGAAAAGGCCTACTTTGCGTATAAAAATTTGTGTAGAAAAGCTTGTTTTGAATAGTGGTTGTAGAAAAAAAATTTTTCGTAAATTAACCAGTGTAGTTTTTAGTTAGGTACGTAGTGTTCAGAGTTTGATATGCGTCAGTCGTCATAAAAGGAATGACAACTGGGCGGTAACACACTTATCAAGTGTTCTAGTTCTATACAATTTCGCTAGTTAGTTCATTGGTTTGATACAATTCAATGGTGTGGGATGATGTATCAAGGGCTGGTGTTCATGATCAAAATCATCCGATGGGGACCTCAGTTGTCGCTGTTGATGACTCCCGCGTTCTATTTCCCTGGGTTTTTGTGAAAGTGTTTAGCTGTCCTCTTCTTTTCTTCATGGTAGTGTAATGCGCTTTACTCCTTTTTTAGCATCTTCTTCGCGTTGGGTGTGTATCGCAGCCTCTAGAAGCGACACATTGTTAGCCGGCTTCTACATCTACGAACGACATTAAAGAGTGGATCCACTTGTTAAAGCTGTCCCTACTCGAGATCCTGCCCATCTTTCT
Organism: Galeruca laticollis; assembly: GCA_963921935.1. NCBI lineage: Eukaryota > Metazoa > Arthropoda > Insecta > Coleoptera > Chrysomelidae > Galeruca > Galeruca laticollis. The sequence continues at coordinate 4,830,359 of OY998177.1, forward strand.
GAGGATGAGCAGGCCCTCCAACAAGTGGTCCCTCTTCTTTATCTATTCTGTCCTTCTTGGTCTTCATTACTGGAAGCGGTCCTGTATTTATTCGGCCATGGATGTCTGACGTAGTCTTCTCTGGTGTAGTTCGGCAGCTCCCTTATCTGGATGCTGGGGTGGGTCTTCAGCATCACTATTTCAAATTGAATTAATCTCTTTTCGTGCCTTTTAAGGCATGGTTGACGTATTCACTATTATTACTGTTTCAAATGAAGCTTACTGTTTCTAGATAATTCCACATTATATTGAAAAAAATGTTAAAAATTCTACGAAATTTGAGAATTGTTTCGATATTAAATCTCATCGTCAGAATGACAGAAGTTACATTTCATTTGATGCCTACCTGATGATTAATAATTATTTTTGTCTAGACCAAAAAGTGACCTACCTTTTGATTGACTAATATATGTTTCTAGAAAAAAGAAGAAGATACTATATTACAAATATTAAAGCTTAGATATTATTAGCCCTATGGGGGTATCCTGGATATCTTTTTCCCAATTAAGATCAGTATAACAGAGTAATGATATAGAAAACCAAGAAAACTATATCTGCTGATCTTTACAATTATCACTTATGAAGACAGTTTAAAAGTGGTGAACTCCCTAGATTTATCTGTTCATTGATGACTTGGTATTGTGGGTTTCTTAAGTGTCTTCTAATTTCCAATTCTTCAAGGAAATCTAAGTCTTGTTTCGTATCACAAATATGTAGTACTTCTAGTTCTATGTTAGGTATTAATGAATTATTAGTTTCAAGTAGATGTTTTGCGTAGTGGGATTTATCTGATTGTTTTAATTTGTATACTCGTAAGTGTTCACTGTATATGATTTCAAAATTTCTACGGGTTTGACCGAAATATACAGCATTACATTTTTGGACATTTAAGTTTATATATACTCGTACCAGACTTCTTGGATACTTTTGTACTCACGCTACTTTCTGTTTTGAAACAAATTGTTGAATTTGTTGCTAAATATATTATCTTTGAAATATTATTAAAAATATTTCCTGCATATGTGGCGGTTTTATAACTTTTTATTTTTTTAGTTTGCTTAGGAAATATTAGTTGTAATGCCACTTTTTCCTCTTTTTTATTAATAAGTTTATTTATCAAATGTAATGGATAACCGTTCGATATTGCTATTTATTTAAATGTAATAATTCCTCTATCAAAATTACATTTGTTCATAGGAACTGAAAATGCTCTATGTATCATTGAATTATATGCTGCTAATTTATATGACATGGGATGATTGGACTATATGAAATAGTCACAACAGTGTGTGTTAGTTTTCTGTAAAGACAATCAAGAACATAATTAACTCTTTAAATTTCCAAATCAAGAAAATTGAATTATTTTCTCAACGTGTAATGTAAATTTTATTTTTGGGTGTAAATTGTTAATATGGTTGAAAAATATATCCAGTTGTCGTTCACTACCTATAAAACAAGCTAATATGTCATCTACATATCTATACCAAAATAAAACATTCTTTGAAGTATTACATTCAAATATTTTTCTTTCTAAACTGTCCATAAAAATGTTGGCCAACATTGGTGATATAGAGTTTTCCATTGGTAAACCTTCATTTTGAATATATATCTAATTATCAAAAGTGAAATAATTCTGATTAATACATACATCAAATAAATTAAATATATCTGATATTATTCCTGGATTATTATTTTTATCTTCTAATAATTTTCTTACAAGTGCTAGACATTCTTTAGGAGGAATTTTAATGAACATATTGGTAACATCAAATGAAATCAGTTTAGAGTTATCTTGCAAGTTGAATGCTTTTCATTTTTTAATTGAGTATTTAGATGTAAGTATTAAGTATATTGTTAAGTTTTTTTCTAATATATTATTAGGAGTATTACCATAAGAAACTACAGGTCTAATTGGTTTCGTTATTTCATGTAATTTAACGGTTCCATATAATTGTGGAGAATAAGGATTTTTATTAATGATGGACTTCTTCTCGTAATCATTTAAAAATAATTTCAATTATTAACAATATCTCTTACATTATTAAAAACTTTTTTGTTGGGTCTGCTCTAAGAACGTGTACATCGCTAGATTCTATAAAGTTATATATTTTTGAATTATAATCTTTAGTTGTGAATATGACAGTGGCGTCAGATTTTGTAATTGTTAGGTTATTACTTTCTACTCTCTTTTTGATTGAATTTAAAAATGTAATTTCATTTTTTGTTTGTCGTTTAACCTTTGACGGTTCAATATTTTTCATTAAATTGGCAATTTGTAATTTCTCATAAAGAAAATTATTTGAATTAGATTTTAAAGCTATTTCTGATTCTGTAGCAATTATTTGTTTAATATTATTCGTAAACTTTGGTGGTATGTTATACTTTAAACCTTTATTTAAAAATTCTATTCCACTATCTGTGAAATTAGTGTCTGAAAGGTTTTCAAGTCGTGGTGCAAAGTGTGTAAGTGGGTACTTACATACCAACACAATGTCTTTAGCAACAAATACTACAATTTCTTCTAAAACAGAAAGTAACGTGAGTACAAAATTATTAAATGTAAGGACAAAAATATCCCTATTAAAGAAGTCTGGTATATATGAACTTAAATGCCCAGAATGTAATGCTGTATGTTTGGGTCAAACCCTTAGAAGTTTTGAAATCAGATATAGTGAACACTTACGAGTATACAGATTAAAACCACCAGATAAATCCCACTACGCAAAACATCTACTTGACACCAATCATTCCTTGACACCTAACACAGAACTAGAAGTACTACATATTTGTGATAAGAAACAAGAGCGGGATTTCCTTGAAGAATTTGAAATAAGAAGACACTTAAGAAACCCACAATACCAAGTCATCAATGAACAGATAAATCTAGGGAGTTCACCACTTTTAAACTGTCTTCTTAAGTGATAATTGTAAAGATTAGCAGATATAGTTTTCCTGATTTCCTATGTCATTGCACAGTTATACTGATCTTAATTGGGAAAATAATATAATATCTAAACTTTAATATCTGTAATATCCTATCTTCTTCTTTTTTCTAATAACATATAAGTCAAATTAAGGTAGGTCACTTCATCTGTGAGATGTCCTGAACAATTTTTAATAATGATATTGATGAGTTGTTGCACTCGAGAAGCTGTATCATGCTAACAAGACATGTTACGATAACCTTGCAGACGACATACACACAGGACTTTTTTGTAAAAAACGTTTTTTCGTGTTGCTCTTGCTGAAAAACGAGAAAATTACTCAAAAAATCCAAAATTCCAAGTTTTCTCGCATATTAGATAGGGTTGGGCTGAAAAGTGATACTACAGAGAATATACCACAGACGCACCAGTCTGTTTTAAAATATCGTCAGCAAATTATTATTAAAGAACGTAATTGAGGGGACTTACAAAATGTTTTTAAGGGAGTCCGTCACAAAAATGTTTTTGCTTGTAATTGATTTTAAAGATAACGCCATCAGACTATATAGACATTTTTATGATAATTCTGATAATTAAATACATTAATACATACAATGAATCTACAATATTCAATAATACGACTTTTAAACCTAGAAAAGTGAATAACTGAAACCAATTTGCAATCTTTCAAACCAAACGGATCAGAGTCGACTCAACCACGTATACAACACAGGCCAGGACAAATGAAACATGATAGAATTAGTAAGAGGCACGAAAAACCATAGAATAACAACAGAGCAAAATTAGTGATTCCATAAGCTTACGTAGAAGACTATAGAATGGAATTTCACTTGTTAATATATCGGCAATATTTACAAGATGTTAGGAATTAATTGGGAGGGATAACATTGTTATAGTAGAATCCGAAACAAGTGGACAGATGCGAAAAATTGGATATTTTATCAAGTAAAAACCATATGAGGACTCTTCAAAGGCAGTCAGAGCTTCAAGTTTTTCACAAGTGCACGACTGCTCACGTGTATTCAAAAATAAACTAGTGACAGAGGACTTTAGAAATCAGGTCACTTTCATATACAAGCGGCAATAAAATACGATCTTATATTTTATTTTTCTGACCAATAATACCAATTTTTGCATAAATGCGACCGTTCTCGCTCTTCTAATAGGGACATAAATATTTTTTTCTACGATCGTGGGAGAAGTGATACTGTTTTGACCTGTTTTCTATGCGCAAAGTTCAACATTCCTGAATAGTGGGCAGTTGCTAAGCAATTAGAAAATAACAGTTCGGTAATAATCTTACCGCACTGCTGTAGCGTGCGGTAATGTTACAAATGGATTATTACAATAAAATGAAACAAAGTATGATTTTAATTTTTAAAGGTATTGATGAAGTTGTTATGAAAGAATTAAAAGAAACATCTAATTTATAACAATATTATTGAACACAAATTAATTGTGGTTAATATTTACATTTATTGTACAGTTTGTAAATTGTACAGGAGGGCAACGAGAATTTATAGACGTTGAAGCTGCGTGGCTAATTGTTTGGTTCATCTCGTTTCGATCATTTTCATTTGAAGTCGAGGCAGGGGTGTTGAATATTTTATTAGCCACTTCTACTTTATTATTAAGTGATTCGTCAATATATTCTTCCGCCACGTTGGAAGATTTCCATCCTCCGTGGCGCTTTAAAGAAAGAATATCTAAACTTACTTGATTACATCTTGAATTAAATATTTTTTAATTAATCATTTAAATATAAATCAACGATCGAAGAAAAACTAGTATGTATAATTCGTGGGAAAAGTTTATTCCCAAACTCCTGTGTTACCAGTCTCGTCGCTACGCTCCTCGTCTGGTAATTATCACAATCGTTTGGGAATATTATGCTTTTCCCACCAATTATACAATATACTATACTATACGACATAAAATACCAAACAAGCATTACAGACACATTTGGTGTTGGCAATTTTAATAAACAGAATAACGTGTATCTCTATTGATAAATTCAATTTATGTTTAAATTTTATTATGCAATGTGTTCCTATGTACGCTTATTAAATACTTGCTCCTCTAACTGAACTAACTTAACTTGCTTTTGGCTTCTTTGCTTCAGCTTTTGGCTTGTGTTCATGATGAACACATAACATATGCTAGTACCAACCAAGATTTTGACCCTCCTACGGATACTTTTGAGGAAAGAAGTCCCTTGCTTGAGGAATCTTCTGTTATTGTTCATAGTAACTATGAAAATCAGGTGAGTATATTATCAATGGTTGAAAAGGAACAATTTGTTAGTGGTGAGAATATGAACTGTCGTGATTCATTGCTACATTCTTCCAATAATTGAACCAGAAAATGAGTATTCATGTCAGGTAAATAAGGAATCTATTCTGAATCCATTGATTATTATGTAAATGACAAGGTTCCATAGTTTGTCTGAGAAGTCTATAGCCTCAATGAAAAACCGTCTACCTCCTTTTCTTTTCAAATATAAAATCTTGAAATTCCAACAATTCGGTTTCCTACCTAATAAATTTACTAATGACGCAATGTTTTCTGTTCTTAATGAAATATATACCTCTCTTAATAATAAACTTTTCACGGCTTCGTTTTTTTTGTGACTTCGCAAAGGCCTTCGATTGTGTTGATCATGAAATTTTGATAGACAAACTATAATATTATGGCATCCGTGGTATTCCTTTAAAATGGTTTGAATTTTACTTGGAATGTATAAACTAACTGGTACGAGCAAATGGAAAAGTTTTGAAAAATTTACCAGTTACCAGTGGTGTACCCCAGGGTTCAGTTTTAGGTCCAATTCTTTTCTTGGTATTCATTAACGATATCACATACTTACGAATTAATGGTAAATTCACTTTATTTGCCGATGACACTAGTGTAACCTGGAGCAGTTCAGATATACGAACTTTACATTCTACCATAGGAAAAGATCTCATTACTATTAAGTCCTGGTCTGACTCGAACGGGCTTTATTTTAACAAAGAAAAAACTTTAGTTTTATCTTACAAAGGAGTTTTGCAACCTCTCAAACTTAACAATGACGTAATAAGATCTTCAAATTCGATTAAGTTTCTTGGCCTCCATGTTGACAGTGCCCTTAAATGGTCTGTACATGTAGACATTTTAGCGAAAAATTTTCCTCGGCTTGTTTTGCCTTTAAATCTGTGTCTAAACAACATGATTCTTGTACTGCTTTAACAACTTACTACTCTTTGTTCGAATCGCACCTTCGCTATAGTTTGCCTTTCTGGGGGTCTTGTAGTTTGCACCTTTTCACATATATTTTCAAACTACAAAAAAGAGCTATCCGTTATATTTATAGTTTGAGTCGTAGGACGCATTGCGAATTCTATTTTAAAAAATACAAAATTTTAACTCTTCCTGCTCTATTCATTTTGGAATCCGTGTGTTTGGTTCGCAAACACTTTCACAATTTAACTGAGAGGCCAATTCATAGTTACCCTACTAGAAGAAAAAAAAATCGATATCTACTTAACAATACCCACCTCTGATCTGGTAAAAAATTCTATCACCTTCAATGCCAAAAAACTATTCAATCAGCTACCTTTAGAATTAAAAGTGGCAAATACATTCAATAGGTTCCGGAGATTGACAACGGCGTTTCTACTTAAGAGACCTTATTATTCAGGGGCAGAATTCTGCAATCTACCCTACTACCCTAGACTTTTGAGTAACATCGGCGTAGTTCAATATTTGGTATGATGTACGATGGTAACATTGTATTATAATTATTAATTTAAATTTTATATATTATGTTTTGTATTGTTAGTATAGTCAGTATTTTTTATATCTTTATATTATTTTTTATATACTTTTTTTATATATATCTATTTTTAAATTATTTCGCTTTGTCCATAAAATTGTACAATTTTTCATGACATTAAAGCTTATGTCTCTCTCTCTCTCTCAATATGAGGATAACAGTACTCCTCAACAAAAATTAAATTTTGGATGATCCTGATGATAAATACGACCTCTAAGTTCTATCTGTGTTGTGCACCCCCCCCCCCAGTTATTACAGATAAGGTACCCACAGTTTTGAAAAGGCACCGATAGGTGGCGCACCGACTTTTTATTTTCTATTTTTTCCGGACCCGGGTTTGAACTCCGATCGTCTTGGTTAACAGACAGAGCACGGCTAAACTGATGTTGAGGAGAAAAAAAAAGGTTATGAATATACTCAAGAAAATATTTGTCACATTTTAAATCAAGGCCCGAATGAGCTGAATCATTTTGATTAATTTGTCGGGAGAATGAATATCTCCAACAACATAGTTTGAATATGAAAGATCTAATGATTATTGTAGACTTCGATATATTTTTTAACAATTATTGTAGATGAGTGATTACCATCAACACTTCTATATGTCTGAAAATATTATCAAACAAACTCTGGCCGTTCTCCGAAACAAACAATGACTTTTCTGTCTATATGCCTCCACGAATATACGAATATTGAATTGTACTTCACTACACAAGCGATTTTTCGATATACACCGTCTCTGATGGAATGTAGTTACAAGGGGAAATGCATAAGTTATTGATCATGGTTGTCGACCTTTGGATCCCGTCAGCATAGGATGTTATCTCGATCAAAGTATCTAATCTGAACTGAAGCCGACACGAATACTCCTGGTAAAATTTCTCATTTCTGCTTATATTTAAAATATACTCTATTGTTTTTTCTCCGTATTCACACATTATAACGGGATTTTTAGTGTTCCCATCAAATGAGATCCAAACTAGTGTAAGCTATTTCTACCACCAAACATGTTAACACTACCAATGGCTAACTTATGAAGTTTCTATATTTGGTCTACTCATTTCTTCCTTGGTCCCTACGTTTTTTATTAGTGATTTCTGCCTTCAATATTTTTCTTGTTAATCTATCTGCCTTTATTCTTACGATGTGTCCATGCCAATTCAGTTGTTTCTTGTTTATTTTCTCTATTATTGGTTCTTGTTTTAATAATTTATATTTGGCACTAACATTACGTTATATATTTTCACTTTCACATCAATATCAAATATTTTTGTATACCCATATTGTTTTATTTAGTACGTAGTAAATTTTTAATAATTTATTTCCCCTATTAGTTATCTCTGCACCTATGTTCTCGTCTTCTGTCATCATACTTCCAAAATATTCGTTTCTTACCCTTTCTAAAGTATTGTCCTCATATTTTATTTCTTTATTATTTTGGTCGTTTTTATTTCCATTTATTATCACGATTTTGGTTTTATTTATGTTGACTTCCATTATCATTTTTTTATCTCCGTAGACCAAACCACATCGTCCGCGTATAGTAAGCTACTCATTTTTTCAGATTCCATGTTCCTATATCGAATTATTGTACTCGAAGACGATACAATAAAAAATATTAATTAAAAAATATCTTCATTTTCAGGCACCAATTGGTGCAGCACCACGCTGTATCCGTCGAGCTGATTCTGGAATTATCCCTCACGAAGAAATTCCCGGAAGATCAGATTCTGTAAGTACAGAGAGTTCTCACTCACCTCCTGATCTACCTGGAAGTAACCACAGTGAAACTTCCAGTGGAATTCACTCGAACGATAGCGAACAACCGGTTCCAAAAACTGAAAATCTCATAAATATTACAGAAAACCCTGCCGATAGTCAAGAAAGTACAGTCGTTATACGCCGAAAATCGATCAGACCCAATAAAGCTGATATCATAACCCCAGCTATACTGGAAGAGGATCCTTATGGAAGATGCACCAATATGCGTATGACTTCTTTCACCGACAAAAGCAATGCGCAATGTTCAGCAACACTTCCTCATTATCCAACACAACCGGTTCAAAATATCTATCCAAATTGTTCTACGATGCCTCTACCGCAACATTCTTCTAACGTTCAAGCCAACTTGGTGAACGGAAATAGCTGTAATGTATATCCGAGACACCACACTACTATACCTACACATCATAACGGCGTCAAATTGCTTTCGAACCCCCACAATCCTTATGTTAAAAGACTGCATCCCAAAGTAGGCGAAGGGATAAAATATGAACCAATTTATACTGCTATTAATAGGAAATCCGGTGAATTGTTTCACTATACTTCGTAGAACCAGGTTAGTACAGTTTATGGAGGGTTGGTCAATATGTAAACACTACAAAATATATTTTGAATTGAAGCCACTTATTCGGAATTTCATCAATAAGTCAATTCTTTAACAGTTGAATCGTTCCGAATATAGACTATTGTTTTATCGGCGGCATAATATCTATTCAAAAAGTTTCCAAATTATAACATGCTTGTGTCAAAAATTTAATGTTTATCGCAGTGAGGAACTATTAATTATTGATACTGATTCCTCCCGATTGAAAATGAAATTTATAAGATTAAAGCTCCATCAAACATTAAAACTTCTTATTATTGATTGTAGAGAACAAATTCTTATTTTCTAGTGAATGAGAAACTGATTAAATTCTCTCTCTACGTGGACATTTAGATTTAAATTAAACATTAAAAAACAATTCGAACAACAAATTAAAATGCCAATTCTTGAAAAATGATAACGCTCGTACTATTTGTTTTAAAGTGCGACCGTTTATCGTTTTCTGAAGATATGATGCTGAAAAGTTGTTAGCAACCAAAAGAAAGTGACTGAAAACTATTGATTTTCATTTTTCAGAAAATTGGGTTTGAAAATTTTGAGCAAGGCTAACAAAGTCACTGATATCTACCGGGTCTTTGGTAGAGGGATGAACAAATGAAAATGGTGGGCGGGTTAGGGAGGGTAATTGCCTTAGTCAAAAGTATTACCATTTTCGAGATATTCGCCTTTTTGACGTTTTAATATATAAGTCATAAGAACTGAGTTTTTTAAAAAAGTATGCACTGAAGATGAATTTTGTCATTTAATTTTTTTTTATCAATAACAAAAAAATTCTAATCATATTTATACGAAAAATTTAAGAATAATTAATGCTGAAAATTTAGCATGTTTAATTCTCAAATTATTCATAAAAGAATGCTTTAAGTCAAAAAAATGTGAATGAGTAACTTTGAAATGCACTTGAAAACATCTTTGTTAACGTTCTTTGGACTGGTGTACTAGAACAATCTTAGTAAAAATCAATCATGGAAAATTCAGCTTCAAAAAACCACAAAAAGAAAATGCAACAAAGATGTTGAAATGCAAATAAAAATTATAGAAATTTTGTTCAAATAGACGAGGAAATGAAGCACCAAAAGTAGAAGTCGGATTGAGATGGGTTTATTGCATTCGCTTCCTAAAACGTATCTATTTTTTATCTTATACAAATTGGAAAAAATCAGTTCTTAGATAAATTCATGCCTTGGTTATAAACAGCTGAAATAGGCTCAAATCGTGTTCCCAGGGGATTTCGAGGTCGCTAAGACGAATATGATCTCTAAATTAACCCATGACCTACCTGGAACTTAGGATTGTGATAAACTTCTCCGAGGTATCTCCATGAAATACTCCCTCGAATGAAAAGAAGCTATTCCACCGGGGTTTTTGGGCTCGCTCATTCGTAATCTGACGTCATTGGTCAGCCCCTGGGTACTTTTGATCAAACGAACCAAATATGTTAGCTGGGGGGTTTTTGGGGTCGTGCATTCCGATTCACGCATCGGCGATCATCCTCCGGTTACCTGGTGCACCGGATCCTGCATACGGACATCATCTCCGGGAATTTTCCAGTTAATTCCTAGCTAACGAACTGAAAATCGCCTTCTGGCAAATACATTAACTCAACTCAGCGCTGCCGAAAAACTTATTACGCCCTGTGCTGCTCGAGTCACAGATTTACAGAGTCGTGAATAGAATAAGAGGATAAAGAGCAGGAATGTAGAGGTTATCTCATCTCCGGCAAGAACTTTGCTAAGCGGCATTTGAAATGTTTCCGAGCGCACTGAATGCATTTGTGTGAATTTATATCAATACGTGCTCATAGACTCAGATATCGTCGTTCTAAGATACAAATTGACCAAGTCCATTTTTGATGAAAATAAAGGTATTAGTGCCTTCTGGTGACAAACGCACAAACCAATGATCTGACAGCGACCCAAATCCCTAATTTAACGTTTACGCGCCATAATTCCATTGAAAGAATTCTGCCGAAGTCCACAGTATCTAAAAATAAATACGCATTTTGCTCATGTCCCACATTTGTAATGAAACAACTATAACCGTTGCATGTAAACGAAACGTGGTTCCATTGTTAGTGCTTTTTTGAATTAAATAGGTAAGTAAAACTCATTATAGAAATATTGAAATCAGTATTTTATCAATGCTTTAATAGTTATAGTATATAATTGGCTTAAGGTTTTGATGATTTTTTGCTGATTTGCGATGTTTTAATATCGGTGTGGACTTAGGCAAATTTCTACTTTACGTGATATAATGTCAAATCAACTTCTTCTAGTTACAAATCTGGTAATAATAATACATGAAAAATACATAAAAGTAATGTTGTTTTAAACAGTTCATTGTGCGTACTTTTTTGCCATTGTTTTTACCATTTGAAATCGAAATTTCCATTGAACTGGAAATATTCTGGACTAGAAATTTTTTTTAACAAGGCTATGCTTCTAAAGCCCCTGTATACTCTACAGACATAATATTTGTCGATTCTCGTGAACTATCTGGATATTAATTTTAGATTTTTTTTTTCAGAATGGATCCACATTCCAGATCATCAAAAATGTTATCCCTTGCTGGTGTAATCTTGACAAGTGGAACTTAGAGCCAGAACCTAACAGTAACATTGTAAGGGAAATTAACGAAAACGATGGAGCTCGGAGTTGAATCAAATAATGATGATATATTGCTTAAAATGGCTGATGAGGCAGTCAAAAACTTACTAAGAAGTTCCGAAAATTTGCACAACTCAACAGTCGATGGGTCTAAGGAACTTCCTAACTTTGGAGATAAAACTTGTAATCCAAAAAGCCAATATAATGAAATAAATAATTTGCCAGGGTTATTGAATTAAGAAGGTAATGAAGATTTTGACGAGCAAACAACAAATGGTGATGACCCAGCTGACCCGACCTATATTATACCACATGAAGAAGAACCAAATTCTTCAGACTTTGAAGTAGGTAGTGAAGAAAATGAAGCCTTTGTGTCTAGAGCTGATGAAGGAGAAAATCAAGGAAATGAAGTAATAATTGAGAGTAAGAGGAGAAGAAAGAGGCGTCACGTAAATCAAAGTGAATGGAAAAGAAAACTCTGAAAAACTTGAAAGGCAAACAGGACAACAAGTTTTAGGAAAACGGAAAAATTAAGAAAACTGGGACTATAAGATTCTAAAAAAATCGAAGAGTGTGGGAGATAGGTGTAAATGTGACGAAAAAACTGGCCTAAAGTGCGAAGAACTAACAAACGATGATAGATCTAAACTCTTTGATCATTTCTGGAAGCTATCGTGGTCTGAGAAGCAAATTTACGTCACTACACTGATTAACAAATACCCAACTAAAAGAGCTAGAAATTGAAAACAAGAAGACCTATCAAGACGAGCGTATTCATACTCATACTTTCTCAACAAACAAAGTATCAGATTGAAAATATACAAAACAATGTTTTACAATACTCTTAGCATACCAAAAAGAACAGTGGGCTATTGGCTTCTTGAAAAAAACATTGATTGTACCCAGTTTATTGTAGTACAAAAAGAAAGTAATCCTAGGCAGGTGAAAATAAACAAACAAAAAGAAGGCTTAATATTATTTTTAAGTAACTTACCCAAGCTAGAGTCACATTACTATAGAAAGTCTACTAGCAAGCTTTATTTAGAGCCAGTTTGGACCTCTGAATTAGAACTTCACAAGCTTTATAAAAACGATTGATGTACCAAGAACAACTTATCACCATTAAATGTTGCATCTGTTTCAAACATGATTGACGATCAAAACATCGCATTATTTTCTCCAAAGAAAGACGAATGGGACAAGTGTGTACCTTATAAAACAGGAAATTTTATCATAGAAGTATATGAATAACATCAAGTGAAAAAAGAAGGAGCGCGAAATGAAAAACAGAAAGACAAAGAAGCAGAAATTTGTAATGTATACACGATGGATTTGCAGTCGGTATTATTATGTCCGAAGTCCAATGTCTCCTCCCTATACTACAAGACAAAATTAGTTGTCCACAATTTTACAGTTTCCAATCTCAAAACCTAGGACGGATATTGCTACACTTATCACGAAGGACAAGTGGGACTGACAGCCAACATTTTTACATCAATATTGTATAGCTTCGTCAGAAACCATGTAATACACGAAAATGAAGTCGTAAGTAAGATTATTTTTTATAGTGATGTTTGTACCTGTCAGAACAGGAATGCATTGCTCTCAAGTGCACTTTCAAACTCATCCCAAGAAAGTAAAATAACAACTTAGCAGAAGTACCTTGAAAAGGGGCACACGCAGATGGAATGCGATTCCATGCATTCACGCATTGAAAGGAAACTCAAAAAAAAATTATCAATGTCCCAGCTGATTACGTAGAAATATGATAATCAGCTCGCCTCAGCCCAAGATCATATATTGTCAAGTACCTGGACTATACATTTTTGAAAAAAATTGAGAAAATGCAAACTCTAAATTCCATAAGACCTGGAAGGACAACAGGGCATGCAGTTGTCACTGATATCAGAGGCCTGAGATATAGCCCAGATAGATCCATCATGTTTAAAATTCGCCACTCAGAAGAATGGAAACCTTTACCATGTCGTATGAATAAAAATAAAACAATTTTATCATATGATGCCCTCCCCCAACTTTACGATGCACCTATAACAATTCAAAAGGAGATATTTCAACATTCAATGGATTTAAAGATGTCTTTGAATAGACACTACCATGCGTTCTACCATAGTTTGTCTAACTTATAAAATGTAAATATTATCGTTGAAGTTATAAAAGTATTGAATTAAGTTTTTCTTTTCAGAAACCGGAGTATTGGATTTTATTAATAAAATAGATGATAGTACGAATTAATGGTTTAAAAGTGTTTTATTGGTTTTCTGAAAATTGAAAATGACCCAAAGGCCTGAAATAGTCAAAAAATATATAATGCAAATTACATATATTCATTTAATAGAAGTAAAAAATAAGAAGTACAATAAAGTTACATATAATGTAAGTAATAAGTTCATATAAAAAACAAAAAATGTTGAAAAATATTTAAATTTGGTTTGCTTCTAATTAAAATTAAAATTTACAACTGTTATTTGGTGAGTTAGGCAATTTGCATCTTAGGACGACGATATGTATCTGCGCAAGGCCAAATCGGCAGCAGCTGCCAGCCGGCGAAAGTAGAGAACCATTAACGGAAAAAGCAAGCTGAAGATTCTATATATTGAAGATCCAGTTTTTATCACCGGGGGCGGACTGACGATGCATGATTCGCAATGCGCTTAGCCCAATAACGCCCTGCTAAAATTTTTGGATCGTTCCGTCAAAATTTGCCGGAAAACTTTCGAATATGACGCCCATGTGCAGGTTCCGGGCACCAGGTACTCGACGTTGGCGGACGATGCGAGATTCAGACTGCGCGATCCCAAAAACCCCCCTGCCAAGTATTTTGGTTCGTTTGGTCGAAATTTGCCGGAAAACTCCCGGATATGACGTCCATGTGCAGGTTCCGGGGCACCAGGTGCTGACCGACGATGCGAGGTTCGGAATGTGCGACCTCAAAAACCTCCGGTGAAGTGGTTTCGTTTCATTCGAGAGTGCATTTCAGGAAAAGCCTCAGAGACGACGTTGATCAGCAATCTTGAGCTTTAGGTAGGACCTGGATAAATATTCGCGCTCAGGAACCTTGGAAACCCGTGGAAACACGATTTTAGCCTATTCCATGGCATGCATTTTTCCAGCAAATGCATTTTCTGAATGCATTTTGCATTGCACAAATACAGTTTCCGATTTGTATAAGATAAAAAGTAGGTACATTTTTTCTAGGTGATTTTAGGAAGCGAATGCAAAAAATCACATCTCACACCACCTTGTGCTTCAGTTTTCGGAAGTTCAGTGCTTCTTTTCCTCGTCTAAAAATTATCAGTACCACTTCTAATACAATCACCTGAAATACAGGTAGCAGATTATCGGAGAAGAGGAGGGCAGGCAGCAGTTTATCCGGGAAGAGGTGCATCATTTTTGTTTGTTCTAACCCCTACCAACAGCTCGGATATTTATTATAAAATATTTAAGTTTACCTACATGAGTGTTTTTGAGAAAATTGAATCTAAATGCACCCACATCTTATTATGTATTATTTTGTATTTGTTGAGTGATATTTGTTGAAGCTTGATCTTTATAAATATTGAGACTATTGTTATTTAATTACTTACATCATGATTAATCCTATTTCTCTCCTATTATGTCATTCATAGACGATGTGCAATGGCTGATCCTTAAACTTTGCTCTCCTTGGCCGTAAAATGGTTGTGTAGCTATAGCTGAATCGGAAATCGCAGTTTTAAGAGATTAGGAAATGGAAATTTTGGGGATATTGAAAGAGAGCGGGTAATTAGGACAGGAAAATCTATGTCAGAACGTTAAATTCCATTATTCATGGGAACAATCTCGCTAAGGAATTTCCTTCAATGTGTGAAATGAATAATTTGGAAGAAAACAAATCCAGTTGAGGTTTTGCAAATTATAAGATTTCGCAAATTAAAAGTAATTTATTCATTTGAATTTTTGGTCAGCAACATTTATATTACTATTTAATTTCCTGATGACTATTTACTCTCTCATTGATAATAGTATCCAAAACTAGAACTGACATACTGTATAATTTTCCATTCAGCTCTAGCTAATTTATTTATTTATAATGGAAGATATACGTCAAGTCTTATACATATACGCGAACTAGTCAAAAGGTCATACTTTTATAGATTTTTTTAAAAAAAATTTTATATTTTGTAACATTGTTTTAGGCAACTATCGTTATTAAAATAAAATCATAAATGTGACTTTGAAAATACTGTAGCCTGCATGTATTCGAAATATTTCCAGTCATTCTTGTCTTTTAGTAATTTTAAATTACTGTGGCCTATAATTTTCTAACTTTTTCAAACGGCTAATGGGTACCCAGCAAATAATTTCGATTGGCCTCATTCCGGCCCAGAATATGCTGGCCAGATCAGGCCAGAACGGCAAATCACCTATAGCCTATGGCGGGCCGGTGAAAATAGGAGACACCGGCCATCATCAGGGCCAATGCTTGTCAACAGTGTATTTTGAACGACGGGCCTCTGAAGGCAAAACTGTGGAAATCATTGATGGGCCAGTGGAAATATTGCAATGGAAGTTACCTACTCAGTGGTTGGCCCACTGAAAATTATACACATTAAATGATTGCCTTTTAATTGAAAAGTAATGAATAAAGTTCAATATATTTTGAGTGAAAAAAAAGTTCAAATATACCTTAAGCAATTGAACCAAAATGAACTTGAATTCCTAGAAAAATATCACAAAAAAACTGTTTATACATACTTTAATGAAATACACGTAACATATGTATAGGATATAACATAAAATAATTCTTTGGTTTGAAAGTAAAAAATATCACAAATATCAAATAAAATAAAGGAAACAATAACATAAAACAATTATTTGGTATGAAAGAACAAATATCATTGAAATGTGTCAGTGTGTATCATCTTCCCCTTCCTCTGCTGGATTGGTCATCCTTCTGTTCCTCCCTCCTTGACGCTCAGAAGCAGTTCTTAACCAGATTTTAATTACACTGGCAATTTCAGTTTCCGTGGCATTTTTGCAAAACGAATTTTTTCGAACACAAACTGAAAAAAAATTAACTGGGGTCAAGTGCAAATGTAACTGGCACATGAAGGATTCATGCAATTGACATATTGATTTCTCAGAAACAACAAAACCTGGATTTAGTGAAGTTCTAGTATTCCTATTTTTTCATAATTTTCAAGGACAATTTTTTATGTCAGTTAGTGAGTGATAACATTAAGGGTCTGAGATACAGAACCATAAAAATATCATGTAATGAATACACATTTATGATAGCAACTCACCTAATATCGTTCTTAGAACATTCCTTAAACTTAAAACGATATGTGGGTTCGGCAGCAGAAGTTAATGGAGTGGGCTCATACGAGTCTGATTGTACCCTAGACTCCCTAGAGGTAGATATGAGCATATCAGAACCTCGACTTCTGTACTGCGTTGTCACTGTTTCGTTAATTCCATTCAAGACTACAAATTGTTCAAAATTTTTCTTAATGAGTTTATATTCATAACTTCTGGAATAATTCTTGTACATTTTGTCGTTATTTTGACGGTAATACTTAACCTCAAAAAACTGATGAAGGTTTTGTTTCTTATAACTGACGCTATAACTGATTATAGATATAAATACTAACTTACCTCAATTTATCAGGAGAAGTCGTCATCATTTTTCTTTACTGCCCACACCTGATCTTGGTGTTCACAAAAGTATTAGTAGTAAAAATATATAAACAAAAAAATTAGAATAAACATAAACAATGAACCACGAATGTGACAAAACTGGCAAATGTTCACATGACCGCTTTCGATTATCGCATACTCGTTGGCTGTTGAATGAGAGATTTTCATTCAATCATTCAGATGATGATACGCCGTAAGCTCAGAAGCTAAAAGCCAGCATGTGTATCTGGCGTCAGTGCTGGTTGAAACTTTCCTCAATAGTCACGGGATGGGTCACAGTACCACATATTCAACAGGACGGTATATTGTTGTGTGATATATTTTTGGTTTTGGAATTGGTCAGTAGGTTTTATTAATAATTCCTTACTCGAGGAAGCAACAATGTAATTTTATTTTTATACCACAAATTTTACTCAAAATAATAATAATTCTTCAAAAATAGCTTTTGGTCCGCTAGCAAATTTATATTTTTGAACGGGCCTTCATTTTCATGATGTCGGTCGAAAGACACATTTCTGATAGTATTGGGCCATTGCTGGCTGGATTGTAGGTATCCGATTACAATATGCCATACATTGGGCCGACATTTTGCCGATGTGGCTTTGACGTTGCCAGCATATTGCCGACCGATCATGCATTGGGCCAGAAGACGGCCAGAGATTCATTGTTTGCTGGGTAAGTACTTCAAAGATTATAGAGTATTTCGGAAAGTCTGGATTGGTTTTGTGAAACTACGAATTTTATCATGTTTGACAAACAAATTATCACTATCACCTTCTTTTTAATAATACGGTAATTGATATTTGTGGGAGATTACTTAAATAAACTCTGGTTATTTTGTTCTATATTTTATTAATTATCTTCCAATATATTTGTACGAACTATATCTCTATTATCGTTTTTTTGGTCTAATCCATATACCATCAAATCATTCATGTACACTTCATATGCATCAACACTTCCAAATATCATTTCAAATGTTCTTTGAAAAACTTCTGGACTTGTGTTAAAACCATATGGTATTTTTTTAAAACAGGACCTTACAAATGGCGTGGCAAAAAAGTATAATTTACTAGTATATTTTGTTAATCTAATTTGATGAAATGCTGCTGCAGCATCCAATATACTAATAATTTTAGCACCATTTAATTTAGCCGCTATTTCTTTAAATGGTGGTAACTTAAAATATTCCCTTTTTATGTTATCATTTCTGGGTCTAAACATACTCTTACACCTTCATTATTTACTTTCTTTGCGATGACTAAAGCATTTAGGAACTCAGTTGGTTCTATAACTGTTTCAATAATCCCTATACTATCTACAGTAACTTTTCCTATATTGAACTTATTTAAAGTAGGTTGTCCTATGACTACTACCCTTGATGGCTCAGTTTTTACCAAATGGAATACTCAAACCTCATTTTTATTTCTAAAGATACAATTTAATTTAATTTCTCCTAATCCTTGAAAATTAGAACCATTGTAATTTTTTAAATCAACCTAACTAACTATATATCTCCAACTATATTTTTGTTAAATCTGGTATCACATTACAATCCCTGTATCTAACTTTAACTCAACTTTTAAGTCTTGTATTATAATGTCTTCCATAAATTTGTTTTCTATTGTTCTTACTAAATTAACAGTTCCTATGGACGTGTCTTGTTCTTCTTCTCTTGTATCTTCTTGCACTAAATATACCTGTCTGTTTCTACAGGCTTCTGCAAAATGGTTTAGCCTCTTACATTTATTGTGTTTTCTACCATATGCTGGACATTTTTTGTATGAATGGTTCCTATTGCACTTTCCACATTTATTTTTAGGTGTACCTTCTGCTATTGTACGGTTCTTGTTATAACTGGTTAGGTTTTTTCTTGTCTCTATTATTGTACATACCTCTGCACTTGCTGTGGACATTTTTTGTAATTGTACACTTTAGCTTTACAAAGTTGTTTACATTTATGCAAGCCTAGATTGTCTTCTTTTAATAACCTTTGTTCTAATGAGTTTTCTTTTATACCTCTTATAATCTGATCCCTTATTAAGATATCTCTTAAATTTTCACACCCACAGTCCACACTTAAACTTCTTAAAGCGGTAATAAATTCATCCATGGTTTATCTCCTCTTTTATCTCATGCAAATAACACATGTCTAATTACTGTCTCATTCTTTTTCTAGTGAAGTAATTTTCGAAATTGTTTAGTATTATGTCCGCATCGCTATTTCATTCCTCTTTTTCCATCTTTTAATCTCTTTTGCTATGTTCCCATCTATATTTAAAGGAGGAGGTTGCTTCATGTCTATATTACCCTCACTTTTTATATTTAATGATGATATTTATGGGATACTACATAAATAAACTCTGATATATACCTACGTCTTTTTGGTCTGATTCATATACTAACAAATCATCCATCATGACTTCACAGAAAACAAAATAAACAATTCATCCATCCATTTGATGATATGAAATTAACAAAAACACTAATAATTCTGTTTAATCAAACCAAAACAATGAGTGACTTATCTATTGCGCAAGAATGTTCATTTGAAATATGTTCATTCATTGAGGAATCACACGTTCCGATTCTTTTGTGTAGTCGACATTTTTTTTTGGTTGAAAGCTTATTCAGACCTTTAAAACATAATAACTTATTTTTTGCTCCTCCCTTTATACATTCAATAATAACTAGCCTTTAAAACCCTACTACAATTGAGCCTCATTGAGGGATTATGAAGCTTCCGATCTAATTCTTTTCAGTGCTCGAAACAATAGATTTCTTTTTATTGTTCTCCATGAGTTTCCACGTTACGATTTGATAGGTTAGCTTCATATTGTTAAATAGTTATTATGAAATCTTCATAATCTACAAGAATTTCCATTTTTTTTAAATTGACTTACAAAAGATTTACTACAACATATATAATCCGTTCTTTCCCCATGTAAGATGATATTAATAGCGAAGCCTACGAAGTAAACATAAACGTTGTACAATCTATTGTCTCCCAAGCCGCCTGGTTTTTGCATTTCTGATCCTATTAGTTTGTAAATTAAGTTTGTACAGTTTTGATTTAATCCTCACATTTCCTGTAAATACGTATCATATAACAGAAAGTAGAAGCAAAAATGAGGGAACAAGAAACAATTATCGCAAGTAAAATGATATCCCAAAATGAATTTATCGTTCATTTGTTATCAATTTATTTATTGAAATTGATCAATTCCCTTTTTTATTATAACATGAGATTTCACTTTAAATCTTCTGTATTTGTATATGGAAAACATCAACTGCACTTGAGCCAAATTTCAGTCTTATTTTCCCATGCTACAGATTGTTTTAATTTGTAGATTTTCTCTTTTGTCTCTGATTGATGCCTCTTTCTAAAGCTGTATTTATAGATGCTGATTCCAGTTTGAACTATGAAGTGAACACGCAACAATGTTAATAATCTTCCGTACAAATACTCACATCATCTCGCCATGTTACTGAATTCACATATAGTGATATTTGTATCATTTTACTTGAAATTCCTTTCTCAATTCTTATTTTTCACTTAAATTTTCAACTTCTCGTTATTTTCTCTTCTTCTAGTAGATCAATTTTCATTATCTACAGTTTGTGTAATTTTATCTATTATCTATTCATGTCTAGCTTTAGGACATATAAATAGACTCCTAGCGCCTATTGACTGATTAAATCAACACTAATCTAACCTTTTGAAAATTCTTCATAATATGCGTTTATACACGGTTCAATTCACAGAACACGGATCTCTTGCAGTGTATATCGAATTCTTTTATCTAGCCATCTCTTCAGCGCCTCTTGTAAAAATATTGGAGACAGGAATTTAATTCTGGATAGATTAAATCTCCTCTTGCAACAATTTCATATTGTTTAAAACCCTATGATACCGTATGTCAAACGAAAGAAGACGGATTTTTCTGCACAAGGAATTCCTAATACTCCATAGTTGCTACTCTATTCTTGAGAAAACTCTATAATATATTCAACACATATAAACTTTTTACAATAATCTTTACAACGACAGTACTTATTTTAAGAACATGTAGGGCACGAAAACAAACCTAGAGTTTAATAAAACTGTACACTGCCATTTTTAAACTCCAGGTCGACATGTTAATTTGCAGGCTACAATGAAGTTGAATGTCACCTATTTCGACCATATAAAAATTTATAAATATCTCTTTTCATATCACCGGCAAGAACAATAATATTCACAGTAATATAAACATTTTCATATACTAACGTAACATACAAATAAAAACATAAACAATAAGACGTATGCGTAATAATAGCTTTTATATGAAAATTTATTATTTATTCATAATCTAACAGTTTTAATATTTACTATAAACAAATAAATGTGATGCTCACTCTATGTCTATCAAACTTATAGATGGCTACAAGTTGGAAATTAACATTTTTCAAATTTAAAACGTCAAATAAGGTTATTTATCTTAATTATTATCAAAATAATATTCTATTTGATATATACATAATCAAATAAATAACGTACCTACGTTGTAAGTTTATCAAAAAATTAACTATTAGAGTAACACCAGAATATCGTTTGCTGATTATACCATTAAATATAGTGTAGAATGAAAAAATCACTCGACTTTATTATTCATAACTTTATGCGAAAAATCGTTTTTATTTAGTTTTATTCTTATAAAATTAAAAATGTCAGGCTTATCGAGATGGCGATTGTAGAAAATAAAAAAACGAAGATAATGAGAGGCGGAACAACTCGATTGGACCGTTAATTTAGGAGGAAATCGTGAAAAATCCGGGCAAAGTGCATTCATAACTCGGTTATTTCTATAGTTGTAGCTTAGATCCTACAGCCAGTATTAGTTTTTGATATATGTAATATGTTAGATGATACGGGAGTAAATAACACACAATTTGATTGATCTAAAAATAGAAAAATCGACAATTAAAGGTTTTTTACTTCCAATATTTTAGTAGGTCGACACTGTATTACTTCTATGAAGTTTGCTATTAGATTCTTCAAATAAATCACTTCACGAGCAGGTTTAAATTATGTATCGCCAATGTGCTATCTGTCACTGTCACCCTTCGTGTGCTACGTCATACTTGTTAGGCGGCGTTCATATACTCGTTTATTGGGCTACGTACACCATACAGTATACAAAGCTTACATCTCCCCCCCTCAAAAGTGCAAATTGGCTGGGGTAAATTTGACTAATCAAACTGGGGAATGAGCTTTGTCACATGGTACAATCCCAAGGACTTTTTATTCTTTCCAGTGTCGATTCTACATAGTGAATCTGATATCATTTCTTCTATCTCAAAAGGACCAATTCTAATTTCATCCATTTTAGATCTGTTCAACTTATTACAGTCCATTATGTAAACCATATCACCTTTTTGAAACTTGTAATCTATTCTATTTTTGTCATAAATGGCCTTGTTCAATTCATGTGATTTTTTTGATCTGAGAAATGCTGTATGCCGGTCTTTTTCCAATTCTCCGGGTTCCATTTGTTTTCTTTTTAGGTCCATTGGTAGTACATCGGTTGGTTCTCCACTTAACAGATATAGAGGCGAATAACCTGTCACTGTGTGGTTTGTTGAGTTGTAGGCTTTCACACAATCCATTGCCACAGTTGTCCAAGCTGTTCTTTTTTCTTTGCTATTCATGGCACATCTAATCCTATTTACCAGCGTCTGGTTCAACCTCTCATTATGACCATTTGAAAAAGGAGCATCCACTGCTGTAAAAATTAAATTAACAGAGTGGTCCTTCAAATATTTTTTAAACTCTTTTGAATTCAATGCTGGATATTGATCGGAGAGCAATATCTCAACTTCATTGTCCTTGATCACTTGATCTGCCAGTTTTATAAAATCCTTAGTCAGTTGTGTCTTCGAGCATGAAATGTAAGCATAACGTGTGAAATGATCCACTAACAAGTGTAGATACTTTTTTGAAGACCTGTTGCCACCAAATCCTCCTACTGTGTCTATGGACATGATTTGGAAAGGTTTTTCTGCCGGTCCCAATTGTGACATAAGTCCATAATTTCTATTTAATCGTGATTTGTTTTTTATACAAACTTCACATTGACGGCAAATCAACTTTATATTATCCAGTAGGTTTGGTGCTGTGTAGAAAGGTCTTATTTTTGACTCGATCTGATTTATTCCTACATGACAGAAATGCTCGTGCACCTTTTTTATTAATATCTTACTGTAGTCTTCGGTCAAACCGATTTTTTTTTCTTGTTGTTCCTTTTGTAATATATACCATCTTCTGTAATAAAATTATGTTTGTTCTTTATGTTTGAATTTTTGTTCTGGTCCGCCAATATTTCCTCAATCGTAACAATATTTACTGTTTTTAAGTTATCTTCTTCGTTTTCGTGGCTTTCATATACAGGATTTCTGCTTAAGCAGTCCGCTTCTGTATTGTTTCTACCTGGGTTGTATTTTATTACAAAGTTGTATTGTGATAGGTAATGAGTCATGTCTCCCAATTCATCATCTGTTCTGTTTTTTATGTTCAAATTTTCTAGCGACTTGTGGTCCGTATAAATTGTGAATGAGTTTCCTATTAGCCAGTGTTGCCAAAATTTTAAACTTTCTTTTATGGCTAAGCATTCTAAAAAAATGGCTTTCTTCTTTTTTTGTGATTCATTCAACTTCTTTGAAAAGTACGCCACTGGTTTGATTTCTCCACATTTTTGTGTTTGTTTTAGTATTGCACCAATTCCTTTTATACTTGCATCAGTGTATATAAAAGTTGGCGCCTCTCGGTCGAAAATAGCCAGAATTGGGGCAGAGCATAAATTATTTTTTATTGTTTGGAAAGCTTTTTCACAATCAGCTGACCAATCGAAATTGACATTTTTTCTAAGTAACTTGTGTATAGGGTCAAGCGTTATTGTAGCATTAGGAATGTATTTATTATAAAAATTTACTTTACCTAGAAATTGTCTTATTTGTTTCTTGTTTTGTGGTGCTGCAAATTCTGCTATAGATCTGAGGTTATCTTTTAAAGGTGTGATTGTATTACCTTTTACTATATGTCCCAAGAATCTTACAGAATGTGCTGCAAATTTACATTTTGTTAATTTCAGACGGAATCCTTCTTCAGCAATCGCATCCAGCAGTTTTGATAAATTGTCTATATGTTCATTAAAAGTTTTAGAAAACACCATAATATCATCAATGTAGTTCATCACAAAATTTGACAGGTTATGTTTTCTTATTATATTAGTCAGGATTCTTTGGAAAATTGCCGGTGATGTTTTCAGTCCAAAAGGAAGGCAAGTCCATTGATAATGACCTTCCTGTGTAACAAAGCCTGTCTTTTCCTTGTCGCTGATCCTCAATGGTATAGACCAGAAAGCAGAATTAATGTCGAGAGTAGTAAAATACTTACAGTTTATCGTTTTTACTATTAGATCTTCTATTAGAGGGAACGGCTGTGGCTGTGGGATAATAATCTTATTAAGATCTCTAAAGTCAATACATAATCTTGACTTTTTTCCTTCGTCCCGTTTGAATGCCAATGTTACTGGTGCTGCGAATGGGCTATAAGATTCTTCAATCAAATCATTCTTTAGCAGTTGTCCAATTTGCTTCTCGATTTCTGCTTTATCATCTAACGAGCATCTATATGGTCTTTTTGAGCAATATTTCTCTACTTCATAGTTCTTCACTTGGCCTACATCGTATTTATCTTTGGCAAATATGTGTTTATAATCATTTAATAATGCACTAATTTTCATTCTTTGGTCATGTTCCAAGTAAGTAGTATCTATATCAAATTTATTCACATCTATTCCCTCATTGAAATTTATTTCATAATTAAATATTTCTGACTTAAAATCTGTGATTTCAATTTCTTGATTACTATATTTTTTGTCTTCAGTGGGGCTGATATATTTATTTGCACTTGGGTTGGCATTTTTCTGAAGTTGGATGTTTAAATTCCCATCATGGGTCAACCCAAACCGCTTTATTGTATCCAGTCCCAAAAGCAAATCATGAGTGAAGTTTTCATCATTGCAAATAAATGCATTTATTTCCTTTTCAATATTCAGTATTTTTCCATTTAATCTTATTAAACCTGTTGTTTTTCCCCCACCACCAATTGTGTTGAATTTATTTTCAAAATAATTTTTCTTTAAATTTGTTACTTTTATTAATTTGGAATTTATTAAGGTTATATTTGAGCCAGGGTCATAAATACCTCTGCATTTCAGTGTGTTATTCAGTATAACCTCAACTTCTATTAGTGGGGGAATATTTAGTTTTTTGTATCCTGAAATTGATCAATCTCCAACATCAAGTTTTTGCAGTGTTTTACACTGTCATTACGGTTCTTGTCTTCTTTGAACCAGCACAAATCTTCAGAGTGAAATCTGTTTTTCTTTCCCATCTTGTAACATATTTGACATGATGTTTTTTTTCTACATTCTGATTTAGTGGAGCTATTCTTCTCAGTAAAATGGTTTTGTACGTTTTTATTGTGATTTTCATGCATCCGTAGGACACTAAACAGAAGAGTTGGGTCTGTCACCTCTTGTCTATCTAATTTACTTGTAATATAAGTTGGCAATCCTGCGACAATTAAGTCAGTAAGAGTCCTGGTATCTATATCACTATTATATTCTAATAACAATCTCTGCTTTTTCAATGCATATTCCAGCAGAGAGCCATTTAAATGTTTGAAACTCAGTGCATACATTACAGAGGACCAGCTTTTATCTGCAAACGTGTTTAGAAAACTCGCTTGCCATATTTTCCACAGCGAGTTTAAACTGTGTTCAATCAATATAGACTCATACAAGTCACTTTCTGAATCATTCAAAAATAATCTCAAAGCACTAATTTTGTCTGTATCACCATTTAAATCAAATCTTGCACATTCACTTTCAAAACTTTGTAACCATTGTTTGGCATTAGTGATCTTGTTATCAAACTTCTTTAAAACAAATTTTTCATTTAATTTGCTTAAATTGTTACGTTTTTCGTTGTTTACATTGGATTTTTCGCTCAATTTCTCTAAAATTTCCAATAATTTTCCCTCTGTAATAGATTGGCTTGTGACTTGAGTCATTTCTTGTAATAAATAATCATTAAACACCATATTACCAGCATCATCTTCGTATAATGCTAAAACATCGCTTGGCATGGACATCCATACCTTTCTATTATGACCTCTTCTCTGTAATGTTTTTTTTATTTTCAAAAATTCTGGTAACTTTATTAATTGAAGGTGGTGTTTCGCTGCTTGGAAACATGGCGGTATGAGATATGTTATTCCATCCTCTTTTGTTATTGATTTTATAATTATGATGTTATCCTTCGGATCTTCATCTGCTGCCAGCTCAACTTCAAATTGTAATCTTGCCATGATCTACTATTATCCAATCAAACTCTGACAATTGTCGATTTGTAATATGTTAGATGATACGGGAGTAAATAACACACAATTTGATTGATCTAAAAATAGAAAAATCGACAATTAAAGGTTTTTTACTTCCAATATTTTAGTAGGTCGACACTGTATTACTTTTATGAAGTTTGCTATTAGATTCTTCAAATAAATCACTTCACGAGCAGGTTTAAATTATGTATCGCCAATGTGCTATCTGTCACTGTCACCCTTCGTGTGCTACGTCATACTTGTTAGGCGGCGTTCATATACTCGTTTATTGGGCTACGTACACCATACAGTATACAAAGCTTACATATATACATATAGAGATGGCCACGATTAATTGACATAGACAAATAATCGATTATTTTATAACAATTCAACGATTATTCGAATGATATACAGTAACTCGATTAATTCTTATATTTGTCTACTTGAAAGTGACATATAACCTCAAAATTATTAAATGCAAAGAAAATACATGTGCGGTTTTCAAAAAATAAGTATTTTTATGGTTTCTTTGAGGTGTTTTTTTATAATTTAGACGAAATTTTATTTGAAAATGTTAAAATTAAGTCATGGCCTAAAAGTAAAGTTTGATTTCATTTCGAGAAAATGAATCGAACAATATATTAATTAATTATTTGGTAATAACGGCCATCTCTATATACATTAAGGTGAGCGACATGTATGTGTAATAGTATATTACGTAACGTGTGTTGTAAGAAGCATTTTACGCACGAACTGAAAAGTCACGCACGAACGGCTTCGTGCGTAATTCCGTGAGTGCGTAAAATGCGTAACAACACGAGTTACGTACTATACTTTATCTACGACCGACTTGTACTTGTCTTTATAATCTTATTAAGGTATTTAAAGTACAAGTAAAAACGTACATCCTCGATGCCCAGTCAAGTTTTATAAAAGTCGCTTCTCGATGCCCAGCCAAGCATCTTAGAAGTTCACCCTCGATGCCCAGCCAAGTTATGTAGAATTACCGGAATTGCATAAAGTAGCGTATACACAATATACTATTGTTTATTAACATGAGATACATTCAAACAGCCAAAAGATGCGGAGTGAATGAAACGGAACCAATTATCATATAATTCCAAATAACTCTTAGTATTCAATGCAATCTCATATCTAATAAATGTTATCTACCATTTATATATAGAATAAACTTTAACGTCAAATATCTCTAAGTAATACATTTTGATTTGAATGGCTACGTCTATTGACAGTTGCTAAGTGGTTGCTATGGAAGCCGTGCGATTTACTTTACAGCCGTGCGTTTTGTTTTACCGTGCGTAATAGACGTCTTACATTGATTGCCGCCTGTGTGTTTTTGACTACTTACAGGGGTGGTCGTAGGTAAAAATTTTTTTGTGAAATTTCGTTTTGTAATACTTGTAAAATGGTGTTAAATTATGTACTAAATTAATGCGTAGAAACTTGTTTTAATTTATTGTTATCTTCTGCCTCCGGATTGACATTAAAATTTCCGATTAATTTGGAAAATCATTAATTTATCAAAAATCCATAAAATATAATGTGTGGAAACTATCAATTTCTAGGAGTGCTAAAATGGAACTCATATACGTTTTAAATTAATTTTCATATGTTTTTGATTTTGTGACACTATCTTCTACTTCCGGTTTGACATTGAAATTTCGTGATATAGTAACAAATTTAAACTAATTTTAAAGATAATATTTTGAATAAAAAAAAGACAAACTATAATATATAAACAATATAGCTAAGTAGCAACAACATCCTTTTTACGTTAAACTTCGGAATTATTCTGCGAGACTTCGACTTAAATAAGCCTCGTTTTGTACACAACGTAGTGGATGCTTCAGCTACAATCACAACTCTTTCTCTTGCTTGAGTATGACGGGGTGAACGTAAAAAAGAATATTCACTTTCACCTGTTTCTGCAATGAAGGAATTAAGAATTGTACCTCACACGTTTCTTAGAATTGAGAATTTAGTTATTTCTTGTTGCCAGTCGATTAGATCGTAATAACTTTGGGCCAAGTTTATACTTGGAACTTGGAATAACCTGATTCTGTTGTTTTTTCTTACGAGCATTCATGATACAACGTGCAGCTAGATCTCTGATATGTTTTTCGGGATCAGTCAACATTGCCAGTAATAGATTTTCCGGATGTGTGAAATAACTGTTTCTTTGTATCACTGGATCTACTCTGCCTTTCAGTTCAGCTGACAGGTATCTCTACATTGAAATTAATGCCCATAAGTGTCTTGCTCCATCTTTACATGTAGGAGGGGTCTTAATACGGAACCAAGTCGAAGCATAAACTTAACAATGTAAGTGGCTAAAATTACGAGATTTTCTGAAGCAACTTCTGTCCAAGCATATAAACGAAAAATGCGATTACCACGAGTCAGCCATCTTGCATGGGATATTTATCCTGGTGATTTATTACTTCAGGAAATTGCCCAGTTATAATCGATTCTGTACAGATATAGTTGGTCCGTGCTTAAATCGTTCACTGTAATCGAAGGTAAATCACAATAAATGTTTTGAAATTAAACAATTGGATTTTTTTCACAACAAGTCTCTAAAGCGTTTCCTATTGTACCTGACAATGACTGAGGTCCAGCAGGTAAATCACAATGAATTTTTTGAAATTGAGTAATTAGATTTTTTTCACAAGTCTCTAAAGCTTTCCCTATTGTACGTACCTGAAAATATCTGAGGTCCAGCTGTAGCACCATCAATGAATTGGAATAAATGTCGAAATGGCAACTCGTTCATGTGTAGCAAACAAATTATCCACTGTAACGGTTTTTTTAACCGCGTTTCAAGTAACCGCACAATGCCACCACTTTTGCCGGTATTAAGGTTTGTTCCGTCACAACCAATAGCTAATAAATGTTCAAAAGATATTCACTCATTTAAAACATAATCGGCTATCGTACTTTTCATAGCTTCGGATGTACCAGAAGATGGCGCAATATAACCCAAAAATTTGGAGTGTGGTTCTTTTATAAGAGCCAAGAGCATATTGCTCTTGGATAATATCCCTGCAATTTTGACCCCCTTGTTTTCTGATTATTAATGTTTTGTATTTCCGTCCATCGAAATATAGAGCATGTATTTGTGAAACTTTCTCTTGTCATATAATATTTTTTCTAGTTTTCTTTCCTTCTCTGCGTAACTTGCTTTTGTCAATAACTTACACATTAGATTTGGTATCATGCAAAATTGCTGAAGTAATGGCTGCCGCTACCCTATCAGATACCTCGTATCTGTCACAAGTTTTTGATAATGTAGGATAATGAACACGAACACTACGAACAGTTTCCGCAGTTTATTTCTGAGATAACTGTAATGTAGTCACGGTATTTTCAGAAGTGGGTTTAAAATCAGAACACGCAGATTAAACAGACTATCAAGATGAAACATCAAATGCAGACTGATAGGAAGTTCCAGGCTCATCAATTTTTTTTTCTTCTTAGATAAGGCTATTTCTGTGATCACTTTCCTTCTCAAGATTTAATGCATTTGTTGTGTTGTACCGACATCTAAGTTTCCAATCATCATATTGCGGATACTACGTTAGTTGATTAAAAAGTTTACCTCCGTTGATGGCACTTTTATATATCTAGGACAGATACAGCTATCGATATCGTTGCACTTACAGCATGCAATATCAAACAACATTTTACCACAGTAAGGGATGTCCTCTTCTAACTTCTTTATTGGCATATTATGATGTGATTTAAGTATGTTTTTAGATTTTGAGTGATATATCTAATATTTGTGTTATTCTTGTGTTCAAAACAATGGGAATATTTGGTTTTGCTTATATTTCCCTAATTTGTGTGGACACAATATCTGCGGTTTCAGGAAAAAGTGGGTCTTTTTTAGTACCTGCTTTCGATTTTAACTGATATCTTGTCCAGTAATAAATCTTCATCACTTCTTCGTAAGTGGGAAGCATATTGCCTCTAATTGCACCAATTCCACCAAACAACGGACTTTCTAATGCTTTGCGAGTTCATTCCATATTTAATTTATTGACAACATAAACAAATAGATACAGGTACAACCAAAACAACGACTTGTTGGAGAAAAAGCTGCAGCGTCCCTGATCTGAGTGGGAGCGAAGCACACAACTGCCGTTGAAGACGACGGTGGAAGGTTGAGAGGGAAAGAAGCACGCGCTCGTGCGTTGATTTCAGTACATCCTATATAGGTACATGCTTCTTCTTGCCTGCTGCTCCCCCCCACTCTTCAATTACTCTAGCGCAGTCAGCCGTTTCTCGTGATGTTCACCTACATCTCTAACAGATACCTCATCGTTTTAGTGCAAAACCAAGATAAACGTTCTGAAGTGCGAAAATTCTACTTTCGAAATCGTTTTTGTGAACTGAAATCGGACCATACCTGTCGCAGTCAGACTTGCTGGAAAATTGCATAATATAAAATTCAAATGGCCACAGATCGAAAACTATGCATCGAACGGTGCCTGTTTTTTACACATATAAAGTTTATATTAAAAACTGATACTGGCCGAAGATCTGCGCTACAACTCAAACAATAACCGAGTTATGAATTTTTGAACAAATTGCACTTTTGCAGGTTTTTCCCGATTTTCTCCTAAACTAACGGTCCAATCGAGTTGTTCGATCTCTCATCTTCTTCGCATTTTTACTCTACAATTTCTCTGTTAACGCCATCACGATTACCTTAACAGTTTTAATTTTTCAAGCAAAAAACCAGAAAAATAGCGATTTTTTTCTTGGAATTGTTAATAACAAAGTTATGAATAGTAAAGTCGAGTGAAAAACATCTCACTATATTATACACAAAATGCTCTCTCCAAATCTCTATAGCTTGGCCTAGTATTTCTCACAAAAACATTGAAGCAAGCATCAGATCCTGTGTCAACGAACAATTTTTCGTTCCTAGTCTTCAAGAAATATATGGTAGTTAATGAAGCAACTCTACTAACAGCTGACAATACCAACTAACAACAAAATAGTAGATACAGATTATTCCAGGACCAAAACAGATTTTTAGGGGATAAATTCATCAGAAAAAACACTATATATTGTATTTTCTGGCCAACTAAATCAAGTTACACAGGTTTTCAAGAGGAAAAACATCTAGAAGTTCATGATTAAATCTGAACTTCCGTTAACAAAATTGCCAAATTGCAAGAGAGACGTGTAAATGCAGTAGTGTTTCTTAAGAGTAAAAAAAATTGAATCCCTTGGAATAATTACAAAAATTAAGCAGATTTAAGATATAAATAAGCAGTTAATGAACAAAAAATAAGAGTATACGAAATAAGTAAATTTTGAGGCTGAGATATATGCAAGAAATGAAACTAAGAACTAGATAACAGATTTGGGAAATTCAGTAGTACAACGAACATTCTGAATCTTTATTGAGCAGCAATACGAGATATGTTTTTTAAAGATGATTCCGTAGATTTTATGTGATAACCAAAATTTTATTTAATCAAGATTGCTCGTTAATCTAAGTGCTGTAATAAAAAAGTCGATTGTTAAGAACAATATTTAGTAACTGTGAAGCAAATATTCTGAACAGAAGGGAAACAGAAAGACATTTACAAAGCAATAATAGTAATTTATAGCTTATCATTAAATGGAGTGCAACATAGTTTATACAATAAGAGAGTGAAAATATCATACCACTAATAATAACTGAATATAGGAAATAAACCAATGAGGTGGTTTAGACTCGTTCATAAAAAGTTACCAACAAGGCTACATATCAGTTTCAAAACATGATATAACATTATTGTTAAAACTACTTTTTGGATACGAAGTTGAAATTTAAATATTATTATCCCTGGCCTTCCTCAACTAGAAATCTTAACAAGCCCTTACTAATAAAACATCATTCCATCTCAATTTCAATAGTATTAATTATTGATACAAGTTTTTTATGGCATGTTTATTCATTTCATACTGTTTATAATATATTTCTTCTGTCATTAAAATCAAACTAAATGTTATTAGTTAAAAATAGTTGAAAAATGTAAATTTCGAAATTGTTAACCAACTGAACTCTGAATAGGTTAGTGATTAATACGTAAGCTAGGTTTAGTTTGTCAATGTACCTCTTTCCGAATGAATCCAAACAGAATTATCAAAATTCATAGCAGGTTAACTTACTCGTTGATAAATAATTTACTAAATAAAGATGAAATAGATAATGGTAAGACTGAAATAGGTAAGCTTCAAAAATGAATGCGCAATTATGAAATTATTTGATAAATTATATTTGTTTCGATATGATCAATATTTTCAATCCATAAAGAAAACCGAGTGTCACATTGAAGGATAACTTTGAATATCTTGTTAATAAACTATTACTGTGTGGGACAGTATGAAAATAATTCGCAGAGATCCTTATAAAAGAACTTTGGTTGGTAGAAAATCGCGATCCAAAGTAATAACAATTTAAATCTGACATTTAATTTAGATGATAGGTACACTAATAAAGAAGAAACATGTATTCAGACACTTATTTCAGCCGACATTTGGCTTGAAAAGGAAACATTTCATAATGAAGATTGAAAATAGCATTCATGGATTTTTGATATGTTACTTCACTGGAGACTAAACCTTGTCATAATGACGGAAAAAGTTATAAATTTAACTAAACAACGTTGAAAATAAAGAAGTTGTTTCATCAAAACCGCTTGCGACCTTCTCTACGTTATTACTCACTAAACTGTAATTCCGTTTTTGTGATACCACCTGTGTGTGAAAACACAATATCTTGATATGTTTCTCATTGTACTGCGTCACAACATGATACTTTTGGCAAGACAGCAGTGGTCAACACAATTGTCAACAGTAGTTAATTTGGTGCAAATGGGGACAATGTTTATTTTCTATTGGATTGTAGTCAACTAAATGTTTCTTCTTTGTCATAGCCCAGCTCGCTAGCAAAAGAGTTTTACCACTTGTTGTCATTGTTTGCTGACCTTATAAGTAGATTTTGCTAGATTTGAGAAAAAAACAGGGTGTATTAGCAAAAATTAGAAATGATAGAGACAATATATCACCTTATAATAAAATATCAAGTATTTTATTATGATCTTAGTATTAATACTTTCTAGCAATGCAGTAAATTAAAATTAGAGAAGTAGAAATATATGTAGCCCACATTGTAGCTCATATACATATAAAACATATTCGTAGCGCTTTAAGTGGTCCCTTTTCGAATAAATGGGCAATTTTTGTGATGTTACTACATATCTCTGAATATTTTCTTATTTGTAATAGAATGTCTCTCAGGATTAGTTTACAAAAAACATTGACAATAATATAAGAACTAAGAATTGTCGCCTTTTTAGCATTAATAAACACAGTCTTTTAAACTTTTGATACCATTTTTCTAAGAAAATAATAAGTAGAAAATGATAAAAAGTATAAAATTTAAATTAGAGAAAGAACCCTGCACTTTTTATTTGGAAAATGGATTCAAATATCTTTGCCTCCAGACAATTTGTGTCGCCACAATAATTTAAAATGGGAAAATAATCACAAATCCACTTCTTAACACTGTGAAAATGAGTACAATCATTCACTTGGGAAGCTAAGCCAAGTGGAGCTGATATAAATCAGTGTTCTCATTTAACTAAGACAAAATGCAATCGTGTTTATGGAATACATAATGAACAAACAAAATGAATAGGAAATGGGAGAAAATGGCTCTACATAAATTTACAGCTGTAATGACTAAGGAATGTTGGTAATATAAATGTATATCTAGTCTTAAAAACGTATTTCCAAATCAATCAATTCGATAGAAGTCCATTTTCCATGTAAGAGATATCAGGTTGTTCATTTTTATGTATTATGTGTAAAACTTTCGCACACATCGTTATAGATAATGCACCTTATTATAAGATATCTTAATATGTGTGTTTTTAAAAACTTCACCAACAAATTTATCTAAAAAGTAACATTCTTATAAAAAAACATCAATTTTATAATGCATTTCTATTAATCTGAATTACCTAACAAATATTTTTATTGAAAATACTACTATTGCCAAAGCAAATAAAATTCAATTCAACTCCATCGACTACTTAGTAATTAGTTGATGTTTTTTGAATTTCACAGTAACCACACAGAGATGACTTGGAAAATAACAAAATTTTCATTTTTCAAGTTCCTATTTATTCAATTTTTTTCTAGTTTCATAGAGGTACAAATACGTGGCTGTAAGAACCTGGAACCCGAGTTAATAAAAAAATCTCTTTAAGTTCACACTTAGGTACTACAGACGATGTAGGACATTTTTATATTTGTAGTAGAAATTGTAATGCGCGAAAAATAAGATCGTCAAATGAAACCAATAATACATCACCAGATAAAACCAAAACTACTTAACTACATCTAAAATCGTTTGCAGTACAATTATAAATTTTGTAGTAGGAATATTAGTCCCTGAAAACTTAAAATGATCGAATAAACCGATAAAGAAATGATCTCATTTTAACCTCACACTTACTATATTCGATAAAAGTAATTGTAGTAAATTTTTAATTTTGAAGTAAACGGACCAAACAGCACCCGAGAGTTCTGAATCTCAGTTTACAGTTTATATTTGCATTTTTGAGGAATTTTCAGAGTTTAAGGAAGAATGTTCTTGCTTGTTATATTCTGCATCTGATATACTGTTCTGGATCCCAATTTTGGTAGCATAAACAAAACAAAAGGACATTACCTTACAATTTCAAAACTTTCTACATTCCCGACAATTCTGACGATAAGAGTGATAAGACAACATGGCAACACGACGTATTAGAAACCACGGGTATTGGTATTAAAAATCCTTAGCTACCTATTTTTAGAGCTAAAAATAGAGCATGGATTGTAATGAGTCTAAAATAAATACTGCAGAAATTTTGTAATACTAGTTTTATTTTTTCCGGAAATGAGAGGAGAGTGTGGTAATTTAGTTTCAATTGTTATGTGTAGATGGTGCTTTCAAATAGAAATATAATTACTCATTTTGGTTGAAGAACTTGATTTAAAACATTGGATTAGGGGAGACTAGGTTAGCTCCGATCACCTAAAGTTAATTTATTATAAAACAGTTTAAATCTAATTGGATGTGGTTGATTTTTTATATACTGTTCAATTCACATATTACGCGTATAGGTATTCAGAAAGGTAAATTTCAAATAATGACAATTAAAGCCGCAAAAAAAATTAAAAAACCCACCTTGCAAAATATCGGTTTTGCTCAGTACTCCTGGGTAAAACCGATCATGCGTTAGGGCAAAATCAATCAGGATTTGCTAAGTAATTTAAAATATTTTTTCAATAAATAAAACAAGAAATATACTTCGAAAATGTATTAACAAAAAAACTTAAAATTAAGAGTAGTTTTTTATATTTATTACTACGTTAATTAATCAGAAGCAATTCAAAAAATCTATTAAAAAATATTAACGAAAACACTCTAGTAACATAAACCATATTTTTTCAATTCAATTCAAACCTTCTGAACTTTTTATATGTAATCTAAACTTCTAAAAAATAGGTAAAAAAACTTTTTAAGTTAAACGGTTTTATGTTAAACATACATTGCAATGTTTATGATAAATGTACTAAAAACCAAAAAATAATAAAATAGATACAGTCGTGGGAATTATAAACATATGCATAGACTAGACTAAAATAAAACCGTGGGGCACGTCAATTGTCTACAATCGATTGAAATTTTTGTTTTGTAATGTTACTTATAAGCGTATACTGTTCTTCTATCGCACATTAAGTCGATAATCGTTGATTAAAATTTTTGTTTTGTAATGTTACTTATAAGCGTATACTGTTCTTCTATCGCACATTAAGTCGATAATTTGTAGACAATTGACGTGCCCCACGGTTTTATTTTAGTCTAGTCTATGCATATGTTTATAATTCCCACGACTGTATCTATTTTATTATTTTTTGGTTTTTAGTACATTTATCATAAACATTGCAATGTATGTTTAACATAAAACCGTTTAACTTAAAAAGTTTTTTTACCTATTTTTATTTACCTATTTTTATTTATATTTTTTTTATTACCATTTTGTTCCCACGAGTAATGGACATTTAAACGGTCGACCCCCCCAGAGGTCCAATAAAGGGGCAAGGCTATGTACAACAAGATGCGCCTGAGTCTTGAGGGGAAAACGCTAACGACATATTATTTTTATCCACCCTAATGCCATACAGTTCTCGGCGCGTTTTAACCTTTCACCTTAACTTGGGTGGTGTACCGCTAACGATGTATCATTTTTAGCCACCCTAACGCCACACAGTCCTCAACACGATACAAAATCTTGACTTGGGTGGTGGATTCAGGCTGGATTAATCAGATACCTAAATTACAGATTCAATTTCTAAATTTAAATCTTATTATTATACGCCATTTAGTGGCAGCGCCCATCTTAAATATTGAGGTTGCATAGTGCACTGTATTCTTCTTGTCAAGCCCTTTCATTTGTTGATACCCATATTGGTGGGATTGATAAAAAATTGTTATCAGCCATTTGATAGCGGCGGCTATCTAAGATTTTAATTTTGCATAGTAAATTGTATTCTACTTGTTGAGACCTTTCATTTGATACCCATGTTGATGGGATTGATAAAACCTACGTTATCCGCCATTCTGTAGAGGCCGTTAACTTGGATTTTAATTTTATATAGTATATTGTATTCTACTGGTTGAGCACTTTCATTTGATACCCATATTGATGGGATTGATAAAACCTACGTTATTCGCCATTTTGTAGAGGCCGCCATCTTGGATTTATATTTTTTATAGTATATTGTATTCTGCTTGTTGAGCCCTTTCATTTGATACCCATGTTGATGGGATTGATAAAACCTACGTTATCCGCCATTTTGTAGCGGCCGCCATCTTGGATTTCAATTTTTTATAGTTTATTGTATTCTGCTTGTTGAGCCCTTTCATTTGATACCCATATTGATGGGATTAATAAAACAAATTATCCACCATTTTGTAGCGGCGGCTATCTTGAATTTATAATGATAATGAATAAACATAATTGTATTGTCACCAAAATCCAAAGTGTATACAAAATTTCAGATTAATCGGTTGACAGGAAGAGGGTGAAATTTGAATTACTAAATTTGACCCAAGAATAATAAATAAAACAAACGGGGTGAGCTAAATAAAACCGTTTAAAAAAGTATTGACGAAAACATAAACTTTGGTATTTAATAAATTATAAATAATTTTTTATTTGATACTATATCATATTTGCACTTATCACAAAAGAAAACCCCACTTTTGTAATAGGTGCATAATTTATTTGCCCAGTTCCTGCAGATATTGCACTGGATCCAAACTTCTCTTGGTCGAGAGTTTGAGAAGAAGCCCTAGGTTGATTCTATATTTGGTTTTTTCTTAATTCTGACCCTATCGTCTATTTTTAATTTTTTTTGTTACAGTCTGTTTTTTGGAACATTGGGTTTTTTATTTTCAAACTGCGTAATTTTTTCTTTTACCGGAGTAGATGTTAAAATTTCCGATATTTGTGAACTTCTTCTTCGGATGTTCTCTTTTAAGTCAACTTATTGTGATATTAATAAATTGGAAATCACATTGATCTTTTTTTCTGGTGGGGTAATGTTATCTTGATTTTCTGGTTTTTGGATTAGCAAGTTTTTCCTCTACAGTTTTAATAATTTTTGATCCCTCTTTATATTGAACCAATTTGTCATTGGTTATTCCGGATGGTCCAGTAAAATGAGGTGTTTGTATTTCTAGAAGTCATCATTGAATCCACTTTTTAATTATCGGTAGAAGTGGTACTTCTAGGAGTTTCAATTGAATCCACTTAGTTCATATCGGTAAATTCGGTACTCTATGAGTTTCTTTGAATACGTTTCATTGATAACAGTAGATGCCATTAATTCCATCAATTTCCTTTGAATTTGCTTGGTTGATATTGGTTATAGTTGAGGGTGCGAAGTCAAGGTCTGCAAAAACGGTAATGTCGCAATTTAGGATTCCAGTTTTTCTAAATCCACGTATAGCGCTACTAGGAGTGGTGCTATTTAAGTAAGCTTCGGCGATTATTGGGCCCAAGTCAAAAAAGTTACACTTTGGGCAGGATGAGTGTTTTGCCATTTGTCAAGCACTCTTTGAAAATATTTTCCAAATGGACCGTAAATAGTAACATCAAGTGGTTGGATCTTGTGGGTCGAGTGGGGAGATACTGACCAAAATAACCATATTATTGCCAAATCTAGAACCTTTAAGGATCGATGGAACACGTGATTATCTAGAATAAGAAGACATTTGTGCTCCGCCGTTGTTCTTACACTCGTCACAAAAAACTGAAGCCAATCCATTCCAAAAAAAAACATCAGAATTAATCCAGCGATTGTCCATGATCAGCATGAATGTTTCTGGAGGTGTCCCTTCAAAATACCGGGGATTTTTCTTCATTCGAGGAAAAATTGAGGTTGGAGGAATACATTTTCCGGTAGCTGAACAACAAAAGTGCTACGTTCAGATGATGAAATTGAGCCAACCTGCTTTTTGCCATTTACAGATATAACTTTCGTCGGTCTCTTAGCTGACGAATGGATTCCTGTTTGGTCGACATTATATATGCAGGGTGTCGCATTTAAGATGAAGACACCCCCATATTTTTGCTGTTTGAAAGATTACAGATTTGAATTTTTGCAGAGTCATACATGTTGATGGGCCTCATCTTTTAAGTTAATCAACTGAAATTTCACAATCGGGGTCACTTTTCGATATTTTGCTTCGCGTTAAAAATATCGAAAAAAAATATTCGAAAAAGTTGTTCAGAATATCATTTCAACCCCACATATCAAAATTCATCACAAAATTCGCATTTTTATTTTTTAATTTTTTTGGCCCACAAACATTTATTATTACAAGATATTGTTTAATTTGATCAATAGCGAGCCATGGAAAATAATATTTTGACAGTGTTTTTAAATGTCAGCTTAGTTCTAGTCAGTGGTTAAAGAAATAAAATGCGCTTGACTTTAAGAAAAAAAATAAAAATAATCCGGTTGTTTGGTGATAATGCTCGTAGTAGCAGAGAAGTTGCTGCAGAGTCTAACATGAGACATCTCCAACGTGCGCCCAATACTAACGGAAAAGCAGCTGCAGTAAATGATCTTTTCAACGAAACTGGCAGTGTTATTAAAGTTCATCGGAATGGTCATCCTCGTCGAATACACCCGCATCTTGAGGGTAAAAATTTATTGGCAGCAAATCGAGCAGCAGCCTTCGAGATTTATCGTCTCAACTTAATATTAGTAAGGATAAAATTAGAAGATGTTGTGTACGTTACAAGATCAAGCCCTATGAACTAATGTTCTCACATACATTGGAGGAAGGTGATGATAATAAAAGATTAGACTATTGTTATTGAGCCCAAGGTAATTTTTTAAATGACAGACAGTTTCTGAATAAGATTATGTTTACGGATTTACGGATTTACATTCACCACTTATGGGGTTGTACCTTCTCAAAGTTGTAGATACTGGGCCATATATAATCCTCACTGGGTTATCAATTGTAAATACGAATATTCCCAGAAAGTCAATGCCTGGTGTGAGATTTCAGTAGACCGTATAATTGGTCCTTTTTTCTTCTATGGATCGTTGAAAATCTTCCACTTAATGTGCGTCAGAATATGTATTTGCAGCTAGACGGTGCATCCATCCACAATTCAAGGCTTGTTCGTCAATGATTGAACTAAAAAACGCTGGATAGAAAGAAACAGTCCTTTTTAACTGTGGCCTCCGAGGTCTCCCAATATTACACCACTTGATTTTTATTTATGGGGAATGGTGAAAAATAAAGTCTATAAAACATGGCCCAGAAATCGAGATGAACTTTGTACTAGAATAAGGAAAGCCTGTCAAGAAATCAGCATCCCGGAACTAAGACGAGTAGCTAAACAAAATCGCAAAAGAATCAAAAATGTATTCGATTAGACGGAGGATTATTTGTATTATGAAAATTATTGTTTGATACTTTTTCCTAGATAAAATCAAATATCAAAATTGTTTTCCCATAATAATAATAATAAAATAATTATTTCTTTGAAAGTGCTGTTTACTTTACTAAAATATTTGAATACATGACACTGTGTCAAGATTTTAATTTTCACGGCACACTAATTATCAAAATAAATAATAATTTTGTATACTTAGACCAAAAAATGGAAAAATTAAAAATACGAATTTTGTGATGAAATTTGGTATGTGGGGTTAACATAATATTATAAAGAACTTTTTTTAATAATATTTTTCGATATCTCTAACGCGAACCAAAATATCGAGAAGCGGTCCTGTTTGTGAAATCGTAGGAGGTTGAGTTTAAAGTTCAGATTTCAGTTGACTATTTCAAGAAATGTGGCC
The DNA here is from genome assembly GCA_963921935.1 of Galeruca laticollis. Taxonomy (NCBI): domain Eukaryota; kingdom Metazoa; phylum Arthropoda; class Insecta; order Coleoptera; family Chrysomelidae; genus Galeruca; species Galeruca laticollis. The sequence goes on from OY998177.1 coordinate 4,871,742, forward strand.
CATCAACCTGTGTGACTCTACAAAAATCCGAATCTGTAATTCTTCAAACAGCGAAAATATGGGAGTGTCTTCAACTTAAATGTGACACACTGTATATATTGTGCATAGTAATATTGTGTTTCTCCAGGATATGTTTAAGATTTTTTTAAAAAGACTTCGACTTGAGGTCTGTTAAATCCACAAGCTCGTGCAACACTAGTGGGTTCTGAAGTCCTTAAGCTTAGTTCTTTATTTCTCAGCATAGGGTAAAGTGGGCAAATGGCGGTCACTTAAGAAATTTTTTTTCTAAGTAAAAAAATAAGTCGTAATTTCAAATAATTTTAAGATAGCAATCACTAGTGCACTTAAAAACTTTTTTTATCTGAAAATCTTTCAAAATGTTTTCTATACTTTTATGATAACAAAAAAAACGAAAATGTGCATTTGACTGGCATTGTCATACAGATAGGGGAATTCCGGTCACTTATGCGGGCAATACCGGTCAAGCAGAAAAATGCTTTAAATATAATTAAGTAAACTTCACATAAGCATTTTTCACCAAAAGATTGTTTATTGAAATAAAAAGAAAATAAAAACAAAAACAATCTATCTAAGTAAGAGGCTGACATTCATCACATGTGTATCCTACAGGTGTGTCTCATCCACTGCATTCACAATGTGTCCATCTTCCGCATAGGGTACATCTGTACTACTGCTCATTATTCTTTCCATAATCATTATATTTTAAACATATATCTTCATCGACATCTTCATCTTCATTATCATCATATTGAACATCAACATCAGAATCTGATGAGTTTTCATCAAATAATTTTCTCTTATGGGATTCTCTCTTATTTCTTAAATTATTCCTTTCTTCATCAAAATTCATTTTAGAAGGTTGTACCTTTAATCTCTTCTTTTCCTTTACCTGTTTCTTGGCATCCTTTTCTTCCAACTCTTTCTTCAATGGTGTAGCTGTAAGTATTTTCGCGCGCTGTTTTTGCCTGCCTGCTCTCTTCTTTTTCTCTGCTAGTTTAGGAACGGGAAGAATTTGTTGAAAAGAGAGAAATCCTGAAGAAATTGAAGGAATTTCGTGTTTCTCTTCATTTATAGAAGTCCTTGGTAGAGCACCATGGCTTGCTACAGCTTTGGGATCATTGATGAAAGACATATCAGCTTCGTTATCTTGTATGGCAATGACGTCCTGCTTCAATAACTCGAAAGACAAAAAGTCTTGTTCATTAAAAACGTTGCAGTTAAGAGGATAGATACCAACGCTTCTGAAACCAGCTTCTCCTTTGCTAATTGCAGCCACAGTTGAATAAGCTTTATTGAATGAAGACGCTATACCATAAGGAGTGATACTTTTCATCAACTGCGTCTTCATAAATAAATTGCACTGATTTCTGTATTCGGCTTTCAGGGGTCCGTAGAATACCACATCTAATGGCTGTATTTTATGTGAATTGTGTGGTGGAATTGATACCATAACAATATGATTTTCTTTGCAAAACTCGTACGACTTCAAAGATATATGCCTGGAGTGGTTGTCTACAATTAATAAAACCGGCTCGTCTTTCGTGGGTTTAGCGTGATTTCTAAAATGCGTTAACCAGTCACAAAAAATATTTTCATCGATCCAGCCATTCAGTGAACATTTATAAAGAGCTTCTGCAGGTCCATCTTTTTCCAGGAGAGGGCTTAGTCTCTTTCTGGGGAAGATAAACATGGGCGGAATGAATCCCCCTGCAGCATTCATAGCACACATGACGGTAATATTTCGGACACTTCCGCCGCTAGTTACCACACCAACTCTTTTTGTCCTTTGGTTGCGAGTATCTTTTCTGGATCCTGGACAGTTGTGATTCCCGTTTCATCTGCGTTATATATTTTGCTAGGGGAAAAGTTATATTTTGACATCACTTCTTCCACCAGTTTATAAAATCTAGCTATTTAATCCTTGTTGAAACCAGTCAGACGATTTAGACTGGTAGCCTCAGCTTTTCGCACTGACATGGTGGGATTGCGTCTGATGAAACTTCTCAGCCAGTCTTTTCCAGCCAGCCGTTGCGTTGCGTTAAAATTATGTATAATATGGTTTCTCTCAGCAAACTCAGAAACAAACCATCTTAGTTCTTTTGTGGTAACACCGTAAAAAATGGACGCCAAGTGTTTAATTTGATTAAAAATTTCCAGTTCCTGTTCAGTTGAAAACACAGGTTTTCTTCCAATTATAGGTGCTGAATTTTTTTTTTCATTTTTTACCCTTTTTTGTCTGTAAAGACAGTTATAAATGAAATAACCATTAACATAAACAGTGGGTAATGCCGGTCACTTGACCGGTATTACCCACCTGTGTTGACCGGCATTACCCGCCTGTAACAATTTTTCTTATGGGTCATTTTTTTATGAGAAAAAAATGTTTTTTATTCTATCTTTTTGTAGGACACCAAAGAAAAAAAGTCAACCTTTATGTATCAACTAAGTTTTTATGAAAAGAGAGAAGGATTTTATCTCCAAATCTTATTCCACTTGCCGTAAATCTTACATCAGAATTGCCGAAAACACGTGGTGATCTGCACTAACCAAAGTTTTAACACAAACTGAATATCAATCGGCTGTCGAAAATCGTAGGTCAGCTGGCATATTTGAGGTCACATTGAATTGTTGCCAAACCTAGTAATAATCATTTTTAAGGTCTGACCGGCATTGTCCATCTGACCGGTATTTGCCCACCTTACCCTACAATTGTAGTCCACTGTTCACCCGCTCTTTCTTAAATGGATGGCGAATATTTTTTTACCTCCGCAAACTGTAAAGCCAGTTGACAGAAATCCCTTTTAGTTAATCCGTAAAATATTTTATCCTATTCTTTTAGGTGTTTCATAAGCTCATTTTCTTCTTCGCTGGAAAAAGCTCTAGAATATCTTCCTAACTTTTCTTCGAAGAGTTAATTTGCTTATGATCACAAAGAGTAGAATACGACAATGCAGAATACCTTTGAGGCTTTTCTGGTAGATATTTTTCCTTCATTTATTTCTCTTGCTAAGGACATGGCTTCTTCACTGCATGTTACACCTCTGCAAGATTTTTGGTGATAGTTGTAAACCATCTTAGATGCTGCAAATTAAACAAGATCATTATAAAAATCTAGACCTCCTAATTACCTCCAGTGTTACTACACAAATGATACACTAATAATACGTTGGTAAAAGCTACAAACCACATTTTGTAATACGGGCAAAACCGACCATGGTTGGCTTTGACCACAATACACTATATTTAGTTAATATATGTCAACATTGTTTTGGATTGGAAATTTTTTGTGATTATAAATACAAGAAAACAATCATCTTTCAAGTAAACCAAAAATGTGTATGCGAAATAAAATATTTTGACAAAAATTTTTCATTAACGTGGAAGCCTACCAAGTATATTACATTGTGCATTTATATGTTTAAATAAATAAACTCATATAACTTACCGTTTTGGAAAGAATTTATCTGCGTTTAACGGTTTAAGAGCTCCAGTTTTGAACTAGCATTGTTGCAAGATCTCATTTCTATCCAAGTTAAAAATATTTTACTGTCGGTATTGCCCAGTAGATCGGTGTTGCCCAAGCCTCCCCTATTTTAGATTACAATAGGTTTGTTCTCACACGAGTTTCAAACCATCAGAAACAGTCAGGATTCTGCGCAATCAATTTCTCCGCGTTCATACATAAAGTTTCTGATTGTTTGAAGACAGCTGGACGTTGGACAGTTGAAAACCATCAGTCAAACATGTGTGCACATCGTCCAGCCGTTTTCAAACAATCAGAAACTTATGTATGAACGCGGAAAAATGGATTGCGCAGAATCATGACCATATCTGATGGTTTGTGACTCGTGTGAGAACACACCTAATGATGATAGATTCACAGAATATATTCTGAGCACAATTATGCAAACCGAAATTCGCGATGAGTGAAAGAACATGAATATTGTCTCACATTAGATTGAAATTTGTGATATGTTTTATGTATGGACACCCATTTCTACCAAATAATTTTGAATTATTAAAAATCCTTCTTTCAAAAGATCGTTTACTTACCGGGATATGATTCACAGCTTTGATGTATTAGGAAATATTCACATATTTTATTTTATAATGTTTGCTATCAACTACTAATTACCCAAGTTTGATCATTTCCACTAGAATTAATTTACAACAATTGTTTATACTGAACATTTTTAAAGAGTTTCAATATTTTCATTCGAAAGTAACCCCCATCTATGACAATAATTAGAACTGAATAGAACTTTCCTAACCGGAAATGTGTTATTGGTACATAGAACCTTCTACATTATCCACCATTATTTATTTATAGAAGAAAAATGAAGGAAATATATTTATCTAAATTTGTGTGCGATTACTAAGTTTTATTCTAATTTCCCAAAAAACGTACCATGAATACCTCCTCATTTACAGAATAAAATAATCTACAAAAATGTACAAAAACTTTTTCGCTTATATCTGAACGAATCTTTATATTTGTTGACTATTTTTTACTCTGTATCCTGTTGTCTAGTGTCTTAGGTTTACTGTGAGCTTCAAAGTTATTTGGCAAATGAAAAATGAATGAAGATTTATGTAATATTAAAAAAAGTGTGTATCAACATTTTCAAAATAAAACAATTTTGCGAATTCTGTTTGGACAAACTTGTAAATATGATTTTTGCTTAAACTAAATAAAACGATGTATGTTACCTACAGTTGACCTATGAAATGTATGAATATATTTTTTGTAAGGTTGATACCATCTGAACCAAAACTTGTATTAATACCCTTATATAAATGTGGACCTCTGCTTTTAATTTTTCGTTGACGCAAATACGACAAATTTTGGTTCGGTTTGTAACTAAAAGTGTTAATTTTTTAGAAATGTGCGCCCTAATTTCTAATTGTTGATTTTTGTGAAATGAAAATACAGATCTAGTCAGATTTTATTATATTCATCGATGAACCAAGAAATTGATATCTTCATTCAAAATTATACAATGAAAATAGTAGCTGTATAAAGGTGGTGAAACTTTAGTTTTATAACTTCATTATGAGGACAACTTAGGCCGACAAAATTTCTTACTAAATATCCTCATATTAAAAAACAATTATTGGTTTGGCGCTAGTTTTTTGGAAGATTTGTTTTAAAATGAAATAAAATTCGATTTTTTTATTTAGCTAGATATACATAGTTATAAGAAATCCTGAAACACATCAAATTTAAATTATAAATTGACAATCCTCAATAAAAATTTAAACTCAAGACGTGGAACGGCAATAACATGAAACTGCTTTTATAAACCCGATATTCGAAATAATATTGTTCTAGAAAATGACTGAATTTAAAATAATTCCTAGTTTTTTCTTATTTTATCTACTAAATTATTTTAAGCATCGCAATAGTCTTTATCACTTATTTGAAGTATATAGTTTGATTCTACAATTTTAATGAGGATTTTTATTAGCATATTTTACTAGAATGCTTTTCTGTACAACATACCTCGTTATTATGACATTAAATTAACAAGAACAACGGTATAAATAAATAATTTTTTGAATATAGATATCGTTTTTTGGATCGTAAATCATAAATTTATTGTAATGTATACAAAATCTATTAATATATACCGACTTCCAATCTTTATCAGTATGTAAAAAAGTGATATTCCTATGGTGTTTATAGTTTCTATGTTGCATCACTATAATAAATTATTATTTATTGGAACAGTCTTTTATTTATTTAACCTAAATATCCTCTTCGGCATTTTATTTTTAATTTCTTCTTATTCGCACATTACAAGCATATATTGCAACAATGTTATTTACGCAACCAGAGGTTCGCCGCAGAAATACACTTGAAGATCACAAATATTTATTCAAAACATATGTGATTTATGGTAAATATTCCAAAAACAAAAATTATTCCTTGAATAAACCTTTGGAGAATTGGAATCAAGCATAAAGTGTATGTTAACAATAACCACAACACATATATACCGAAAAGGAATCATCATCATCCTCATAATTCAGTCCTGAAACGTCCATTGCTGAACATAGGCCTCCCCAAGGCATTTCCATCTTTCTCTGTCCTGTGCGGTTGCCATCCAATTGGTATGAATTTTTTTCAGGTCATCTGCCTTCTGGTTGGAGGTCGGCCTCAACCCCGCCTATCCGCTCTTGGCCTCCATTCCAGAATTCTCCTCGCCCATCTCCACTTAGCTCTTGTTATTCTCTCCAGAAAATCATCCACACCCGTTCTTCTGTGAATCTCCTCGTTTCGAAATCTGTGCATTTTTTGTAGTTTTCGTGCCGATGCTTTGGTCAGGGTTAAAGTATCCGCACCGTAGGTAAGAGCGGTTAAAACACACATGTTAAAAGCCTTTGTTTTCAGCTTGATCGGAATATCGCTCTTGAAGACATCATAAAGTTTGCCATATGTTGCCTATCCCGATGTTATTCTCCCGAGCAGTTCTGCCTATTTGGTTGTCTCTATCAATATTCACTTCATGTCCCAGATATATGTAGCTATGCACCATTTGTATATGATTGTTGTCTACACTTAATAGCTTAATGGGGACTAGATTGGTCATCCATTTTTTTTAATTCCATTTTTACTGTCGCATCAACCATGTCGGTTATTAGCGACAAAGATTATTTTACAAGGTTTTGATTACATTGATTTCAGTAAGATATCGAACTAATACGTTTATGTCACAATTTTGACCTAATACCGATTTCAATGTGCTTGTTATATTGTTTTTCACTCGGACGTCCTCATATCTGGGACACTCAACCAGAATATGTTTTACTGTTACCTGCTTGGAACATGTAGTACACTGAGGCATTTCGGTCTTGGCAAGTAAATATTGATGCGTCAGTTTAGCGTGTCCTATCCATAGTCTTGTCAGTAGTACTTGGGCCGCCTGCTTGGTATTGTATTCCACGGTTTTACACTGGGTTTATGAGGATGTTGGAAGCATTCGCATTTTTAGACAGTTTAAGGGCTTGTAGCAATGCATATATTTCTACAGTGAAAACTGTACTACAGGTAGGTAATTTAAAAGATAAGTTATGATTTTCCGTAACAACCGCGGCTCCGACGCCAGCTGGAGTTTTCGAGGCATCCGTATATATTTTGAAATGGTTATTATATTCAATGAGTTTTGTCTGTAAGATGTTTTTTATCAGCTAACTGGGTAGTTCATATTTTTTAAAAGAGGTAAGATTGATGTCAATTATTGGTTTGGAATTTATCCAAGGAGGATATGTTTGTTCAAACTTAAATATAGGAACATGTTTGATTTGAAGATCTGCTTTGTATTGTCTCACGCAATTACAGAAAGTTGAACTCGGTTGATGTTGAGCGATATTGTCATCTGTATGAATTTTTGGGTACATTGGATGCTCAGTATTATCTAATATAGAGGTAGCATATGACAATGTCAATATTTTTCTTCTCGTAGATAAAGATGGTTCCCCTAATTCTGAATAAAGGCTTTCCACCGGTGACGTTCGATATGCACCAGATATTATTCGTAAAGCGTTATTGTGAACTTATAAGATGTTTATATATAATATGTAGAGTTTTTTTATTTGATCCCCAGTTACGGTTAGAAACTATTCTTAGAAGATTAATACCTTTCTGACATGATAATATCCACTTTTTTATATGATCATTCCAGCTCAGTTTCTGGTCAAATATCATACCTAAGGATGTCGTGGAAGTTACATATTGCAGTTTTTCTTCATATATTGTAAACGGGGGTGTCTTTCCACAAGGTTTTTTCGAAAATGATAAACATTTGGTTTTGTATGCAGAAAAGTTAAAGCCTGACTGTTTTGACCATTGCTGCAGTTTATTAAGTTGTCTCTGTAGTATATTTTGCTTTATATCGATGTTTTTACTTTTCATGTATACCACTGAGTCATCCGCATATAGCCTTATTTTAATTGGTTTAAGTACATTTTCAATAATGTCATTAATAGCGATTAGAAATAATGTGGGACTAATAACAGAACCTTGGGGAGTGCCATTTTCTTGACATTGTTTGGTCGATAGATTACCATTCACTCTTACTCTAAAAGTCCTATAACTTAAAAAATTTTTAATGAATGCCAACATATGTCCATCTATATTCTATTGCTTTAACGATTTCAGTATATTTATTCTACATGCAGCTTTGTTGATATCAATAAATGTGGCTAAGCATTTATGTTTATTTGCGAAGGCGTCGTGTATGTCACTTTCTAGATCAATAATATTGTCAATAGTACTTCTCTTTTTCCTAAATCCACTTTATTCTGGTTTAATTAGTTTGCGACTTTCAAGTTCTCACCTGAGACGATTATTAATAATTTTTTCTAAGAGCTTATACATCGTTATTCTGTACTTGTTGCTTTCTTAACAGTCTTTAGAATTGGTATGATTGTTGCTTCAGTCCACTGAATTGGAAAAGTATGTTGTATCCAAATGGTGTTGTGAATATTTAAGAGTACTTCTTTGCCGCTCTCCGATAGTTATAGCAGGAAAGAAATCGGTATATTATCGGGACCGGGACTCGAGTTTTTAAAGTCTTTTATCGCTTCATCTAGCTCTGATAGCATGAGTGATTGGTTGAGGTACGATGTATTGTTTTCATTATTGATTGGGATTTCTTCGATTGATACTCTGTTCTTTAGAAAGTCTTCCTTTAATTTGGCATCGCTCGAGTTCTCTTGGAATGCTTCAGCTATATCTTTTGATTTTGTTATTAAGATTTCGTCTTGTTTTATACCAGTGATTTTATTGTATGATTTATTCCCGGATATGGTATTCACTTTTTTCCATGCAGATGTTAAGCTAGTAGAGCTGCTTATATTTTGCACATATTTCATCCATGAGTCTTTTTCACTTTTTCTAAAAATATACCTAGTTTTGGCTCTTAGTGTTTTGAATCATAATTGATTATCAATTCTGTTATGCTTTTTATAGATATAGATCGTGGCTAAGGGATTGCACACAGGGTTACGATGCCGGGTGAAATTTCGAGCTCACCTCGAAATCACCTGTTATACCAATGTCTCCTGGCTGTCTGTGGTCAAGTCTCGCGGGTCAGTGGGATGGGGGGGGGGTCTTGGCTTTACTGTCCGGACCAAGAGGAGACAACCTCATTAAAAACCTAAATTCAAGGTGGGAGACCAGGCCGAAGAATGCGTGGCTATATAGAAGAATAGTCCTCACTGGTTTCGACCTTGGAGCACCGGGGGGATCTCCATTGTATTGAACCCCTTACCTCTGCATGCAGGGCTCTGCAGCGGTGGACCGTAATTAACCTAGCTTCTCGTGGGATCACTCATGGAAAGAAAAAGTAAAAAAACTGTCTCCGGAAAAGTAGTGGAGACAACCTCCACCTCTTCATCCGGGCACCTCACAGAGGGAAAAAAGGCCAAACGGCACAAAGGTCGTATGCCGTTCGACCTCCCAAAACCGGGAGAACCGGGCGGTATAGACGACCCACTGAGAAAAGGCCTCAGTGGAGCAGATGTGCGGAAATACCTGCGACTCCTCAATCAGGGAATATCCCCTGAAGAGGCCAGGGAGCAGGTAACTCAGCGCCTAACCCCCCCGAAGGAATTACCAACGGGGAAAACAAAGCTTAAAAGAGGCCCGGAGCATATTACTCCTCCGCTTAGGCCTCAAAGCAAGAAAGCAAAAATAGCTGCAACGTTAACCGGGCAAGCCACTGGTTACGCAGCAGCTGTCAAAGCAGAGAAAGCTTTTAGGGTGGGAATAATGCCCAAGGATTATCCTGGGGTCATCCTGAAAGCGGAGCAGCTCTCCACACTGGAAGATACTCTGGTGGAAGAGCTGTGCCAGAGCAAAGAGAAGGGAATCCACTTCTCAGGTATCCATTTCCGATGTGGAATGATACTGGTGGACTGTGGGTCACAAGAATCGGCAGACTGGCTCATGAGGTCCGCGCCGAAATTAAACTCTTGGGAAGGACCCGAATTGGTGGCTCGAAGTGGAGACGACATCCCAAAGCCAGTCACCATAACAGTGTTCTTCCCAAGAAGCCAAGACATGAAACTGGAGAAGATCCTCCAACTTGTTGAGGTTCAGAACTCCAACCTCAGTACTGAGGCTTGGAAGATTTTAAACTCTGAAAAATAGGGACAGGGAACTATCCTCCCGATTGGGATCGATCACCAATCTGGGGAGGCTCTGAAGGCAGGAGATTACGCTCTAAACTTCCGTTTTGGGCGTATCCCTGTCTCGGGGCTGGGAAAAAAGAAGAATCCCGCGGAGGATCCAAACGATATGGAGATACCCTCCACATCCGGAACCTCTGCAAAGAGGGAGAAAGGCGAAAGTTTCACCTTGGGTCAGCTCGAGATCTCCTCCGGCTCTGATGGGATGACTGAGAATGCGGAGGCTGCCTCTGCATCCCGGGAAGCTGGGCAGAGAAGCCTGGGGGTCGAGAGTCTGACTATAAATCAAGAAACCTCCTCGATTACCGAGGGAGATACTGCCATGGTGGTCGAGTGAGCGTCAGGGGGAGAGAAAGGAGGGGGATGAATAGAGGCTGAGTAACTCGGCCTCTCTCATCCATAATAATTCACCTTCACGTTCACGAATGTAGCTCAGATTAACCTGCATCACGCGAAGGGAGCTTCAGCCGTGATTGCAAGGTTGTTCGCCAGACTACAACTGGATATTGTACTGATCCAAGAACCATGGATCAACAAAGAAGGCCAAATCAAAGGTTTGGCATGTAAGGATTCTAAATTGATTTATGATCAAAGGCAAGTATCTCCGCGTGCCTGTGTAATCATAAGAAATAACATAAAATATATTTGTGTTTCAGAATACGTGTCACGGGACCTTGTTCCAATCATGGTTCACCTCAACATTGGGGGTATCGACCGAGACATCGTCATTGCCTCTGCCTACTTCGCTGGAGACGGGCCGATGACACAGCCAGTAGAGGTACAAGAGCTAGTGAGACACTGCGATAGCAGACGGCTGCCAATTATAATTGGTTGTGATGCCAACGCACACAATACCGTGTGGGGAAGCACCAATAACAACGTAAAAGATGAGTGTTTATTAGAATATCTCTTAGCAAATAACCTTGAGACCTTAAACGTGGGGACAACCCCCACTTTTGTCACGAGAGCAAGAGAAAAGGTCCTGGACGTAACAATTGTTAATGTTGCTGCTAGGAAAAATGTAAAAGATTGGAGGGTGATGAGCGAGCCATCACTTTCCGACCATAGGATCATCGAATTTAAGATAGAGGGAAATACCACATCGATTCCTACAATTCGAAATCCTAGAAATACTGATTGGTCTCTTTACAAGACCAATTTGAAGGACAATTTGGAACACGTCGAAGTGAATGGGGTAAATCACCCGCACTACGACCTGGAACAAAGAGTCGAACAGATCAGTGAGGCAATAATGGAAGCTTTTCATTCCAGTTGCCCACTCTCAAAAGCTCGTTCAGAAAAGGATGCTGCTTGGTGGAATGAGAACCTGTCAAACCTCAGAAAAGAGGTCCGTCGGCTCTTTAATAGAGCCAAACGTGACGGCAATTGGCAGAGGTACACTGAGAAGCTTACTCAGTACAATAAAGAAATTAGGAAGGCCAAAAGGCTTAATTTTCAAGCCTTTTGCGAAAAGATCACTTCCACTCACACTGCGGTCAGACTACAAAAGGTCATGGCAAATGGGGGAACTAACCCCACAATGTCGCTGAAAAAGCCAGACGGATCATACACGGAAGGTGAAGAGGAACGATCAATTCTTCTTCTTAAAACCCACTTCCCAGGTAGTGAACCAGCAACAAAAATCGAAATAGCAATGAACTACACCAAAAAATGCCGCAAGGAAGATTGGGACATTGCTAAGAAAATATTTACCAGACAACGGTTGGAATGGGCAATAAGTACCTTTCAATCATATAAATCACCAGGAGTGGATGGAATATTTCCAGCACTCCTTCAGCAAGGGATAGAGGAGATTCTTCCTCACCTGCTGAAGATTACAAGAAGCAGTCTAGCAGTGGGTCTAATACCTAGAAAATGGAGAAGGGCAAGGGTAACCTTCATACCAAAAATAGGGAAAAAAATGGGACTGATCCCCGATCTTTTAGACCCATCTGTCTAACATCGTTTCTACTCAAATCGATGGAGAAAGTAGTGGATAACTACATAAGAACAGAGAATCTGGAGAATATACCACTTCATAAATGTCAGCATGCCTACAGAGCGGGTCGATCAACTGAGACGGCTCTGTATCAGCTGATAGAAGTCATCCAGAGAACTCTGAACAACAAATAAATCGCAATGTGTGCATTCCTGGATATATCAGGGGCCTTTGACAACACAACTCATGTGTCTGTCAGAGAAGCACTAAAAAGGCGAGGAGTGAATGAAACCATTGTAAAATGGATGTATGAGTTGTTGACAATGAGGATAGCTGAGACACAGGTGGGGAATCAAACCACCTCAGTTAAAGCCACTCGGGGGACACCTCAAGTGGGAGTGATATCTCCCCTTCTATGGAGCCTCGTAGTAGATGAGTTGCTCTACAGGCTAACGGAGCTTGGCTTCGAATGTATGGGCTACGCCGATGACATTGTATTAATAGTCAGAGGCAAGTTCGAGAGCACCTTGTGTGATTTATTACAAAAAGACCTCAAAATCATTAAGCAATGGTGCTTGTCAGTGGGGCTAAACATTAACCCAAGCAAGACCATAGTAATTCCATTTACCCGGAAAAGAACACTTCCAGCCATGAAACCCATATCCTTAAATGGGGAAATCATAGAATGGAAATCGGAGGTTAAATATCTAGGGATAACCCTAGACAGTAAGCTTCTGTGGAATAAGCATGTTGAAATAACTGCTAGTCAAGCAATAAGAGCTTTGATGGCGTGCAGAAATCTAGCTGGTAAGAGGTGGGGCTGTAACCCAAAAATACTGCGATGGATGTACGCCATGATTGTGAGAACAGCAATAACGTATGGGGCAATAGTTTGGCACACAAAAGCAAGTCAGTACAGCACGAGAAAAACCCTCGATAAAGTTCAAAGGCTTGCCTGTGTGTGCATCACTGGAGCTATGAGAACGTGTCCAACTAGGGCACTTGAGATCATTACAGATCTCACACCTCTACATTCTACATCTGGTGATAGAAAGATCTGCCCAAGAGGCAATTCTTAGAATATCTAAGGAAGGTTCAGGCAATGAGAGTATTAAAAATCAGGGAGCTTGGTCCTCTCTGAGAAGATACACCTCATTAGCGAATCTTCCCAGAGACGAAATGATCCGGAAAGTAAGCATCGAAAAGAATTTCACTACGATGCTAAATACGAGGAGAGACTGGGAAAGGGAATACACCACCCAAACTCTCAAAGAAAACACCATTAGATGGTATACAGATGGTTCAAAAACCACCATCGGAGCAGGCGCTGGAGTATTTGGGCCTGGCACCAGATACTCATTATCGTTAGGCTCCTTCCCAAGCGTCTTTCAGGCAGAAATACTTGCGATTGAAAGATGCGTGGAAATGAACCTAGAAAGAAACTACCAGAGATGTGACATATCGATCCATTCTGATAGTCAAGCAGCTATCAAAGCATTGAGCTCCCATGTCATTGATTAAAAGTTGGCATGGGAGTGCCGAAGAAAATTTGATGAATTAGGCAAGAATAACAAGGTCTCTTTAGTCTGGGTTCCTGGTCACTCGGGAATCACGGGAAATGAAGAGGCCAATACACTTGCCAGGAAAGGAGCACAAATGCCCTTTATTGGCCCGGAGCCTTTCTGTGGTGTATCAAAATGCTCCTACAAGAAAGAGTTTTGGAAGAAAGAGGAAACCGAAAGAGAAGCACTCTGGTGGTGCTTTCCCGGGTTGGAACATTCCAAAAAGTTCCTGGGGAACTTTGACACTGCTAGGTCCAAAAAATATTTGGACCTTAGTAAAGATAAGCTACATCTCCTCACGGGCATTCTTACAGGACACTGCCGCCTTAGGAAGCACTTAATGAGAATAGGTCTAGCAGAGATTGACGAGTGTAGATTCTGTGGGGAGGAGGAGGAAACTCCTGATCACCTAGTTCTGGAATGCCTCGTCATTGCAAGCCAACGCAAGAAATGCTTTGGACAAGAAACTTGTAAGAGTGAGGACCTAAAATTGCTGGAGCCGTCCCAAATTCTAGAGTTCATTAGAACCTTGGAACTGGAAGGCGAGCTGTAGTAGTAGCGACAACAGCTCTGATAGGGGGGGGGGCACAATAAACCTTTGGTTTCAGTGCACAGTAACCCCGTTAAAATCTAATTTAATCTAGATATAAAATGCATGTTTACTTTCTTTAAGTGCCTCTTCACATTATTTATTCCTTCCACCATGGTACAGCCGTATTGTGTGTCATATTTTTAGTTAGCCCTATTGTTATGTCTGCAGCTGTTATCAATATCTCATTGAAATTGCTTTTTGTTTCATTTATGTCCTCGCGTATTGAAAATTTTGTTAAAGGTGCCTCAGTTAAAATGGTATATTGTTCCCAGTCTGCTTCATTTAGCTTCCACTTTTGTATAGGTGTTGAATCGTCAGCACTTCTACGTTTATCTGCTACAAGGATTGGGGAATGAACACTGACACTTAGAAAAGGTAAGACTTCCCATGTTAGGTGTTGATGTAATGAAGGATTACACAAAGTTAAATCTATGGCCATTATAGGTATTAAATCTGGTTTTACTTCCATCATTAAGAATGTTTAAGTCTGTCATAACCTCTTCTATTGTGTTTTTTCGAGTATCTTGTTTCTCACACCCCCACATGAAATTGTGTCCGTTGAAGTCGCCCATGATAATTTTAGGATTAGGATCCTAAGAGATTAGATCAGTCAGTCAGTTCTATTTCACTTAGGTTTCGGTCGGATGGAATATATATATATATATATATATATATATATATATATATATATATATATATATAAAACCAAAAACCAGAAGTTGGCAGTTAGTCACGGCTGACTAGTTAAAAAATAAAACTTAAAAGAGTGGTCTTTGTTAAAAAAACCTCAAACTCGTGGGGATAGCAGCCAAAAAAACTTTACAGGTTAGAGATAAAGTGAATCAAATAATACATTACCTAAGCTTTCGAAGAGCATTGTCTTCATTTTCAAAGGCTATAATAAACCAGAAAGAAAAAATCGGTTAACTTAATAAAGAAAATAATTTTTGAAATCATTACGACTTACTTGTAGTGTTGATTTAAAATTAAACTCACATTTCACAAATTGCAGGAAAACCTTCATCCACTAAGACAAAAATGTCGACTAGATATAATTTCTCTCCTACATATAGTAATGAGAGCCAGGATTTTTTTCCCTGTTTTTTAAAACCAAAAGACGTACAACAAGAAACGAACTGATTTTGTTGAATATATATTTCAACATGAAATCGACTGCTGTCGAAAGGTAGAGATACGGGGGGCAATTGCAAGGTTGAAGTAAAAACATTTAATAAAAATCTAAATTTCTCAGCAACACTGTTATGTTTTTTTGGTTGCTTTGGTGAAAACTTCAAAGAAAAACAATACTAGATAAATGTCCACACCTACGATCACGTCAAGATTGAAAAATTACACCTTTAAATTTAACCATACTATTGTCTGACAGCTGCCACCTATCTTTTGCAAAATTTAAAAAATTGGGATGACGAAATAAGTCAACAGTCAGTGAACACTCAAACCTCTCACATTCGGTATTCCCAAACTGTCAACCCATTCCAGCATTACTATTATTAGATAAAAAAGCCAAACAAAACCCACCCGCAAATACTAACGATCTCCACTTTCGTCTGATGTTAATTTCCCTGGAAATCAGTATTAATAATTTAAAATTCTCATAACAATAATAATGTCAGTTAGGAAAAGTGATGTAAGATCTGTAACTTCTAATACATGGAAAGGACCTAACCTCTCACGTTAAGGCCCGACTGTTTGGAAATCATTTGCATTCGCAACTGAGCTGTGATAGCCATAATGTAAACAAAAGTTCTTCCTTGTTTTTAAATGAAATATTAAATAATGTTTGTATTGTCAACACTCGACTGACCTGTCACCTCAGCCAACCATTAACTCAAAACACTAATTTGGGAATCAATCTCCTCGCTACCGGAGTGGACATTATTAAAGTGCAACAAATAAATATAAATGTCAGACCTTCTATTCATTTGTTCCTCAATGTTATTAATATGATACTTTTCTAAAAACTTTCTTTTGTTATAGTTTCTTTCTACATCAAGAATCTTTACTTTATCAAAATCTATATGGTGGAACTCATCTATAACATGTTCTGATAATGCACATTTCCGCTTTTTTAACCTAGCATCGCTTTTATGTTGAGCACAACGTGATTTCAAATTCTGAGATGTCATTCCTACATACTTTTTGTTACAATTTTTAGAAGAGATACTATATATTACGTTAGTTTTCATCATGGAATCCTCCAGTTGTTTTAACTTAGTAAAGAGAGACTGTAGAAGTTTGGCTGTTCTTTGAGCAATTTTGACATTGGTCCCCTTGAATTCTTTGATGATTTTTTCTGACAGATCTTTATTATAAGGAAATAAACCAAAAGTAACCTGCTGTGTATTATTGAAATTAGCATCCTGTTCACTTTCATTACTATTAATATGACCGACTGTATGCTCGCCAGGAGTGTTGTAAATCAACCTCTTGAGAAGTTTGATAAGATAACTACGTAATGCAGGATGTGATATTTTTTTAATTCTGTTCTTCATCCCTAACATCAAATTAACCTTCATTTTGGAGGGGTGATTGGACTTAAAGTTGAGGTATCTTCCCGAACTGGTAGGTTTCACGTACCAGTCAAGTATCACCCTGCCTTAATTGGTCCTTATTAACTTTGTGTCATAAAATGGTACACATCTGTTAATTCCATTTTCAACTGTGAATTGGATGTATTGATTGTAACCATTAAAAATGTTAAGAATGGTTTCGATACCATCTTCAGGAACAGCTGAGATGATATCATCTACATATTTTTATAAAAAAGGGATATCAAAAGGTAAATTCCCAACACACTCAGCGATCAAATCATCCATGACATATTGCGCAAAAATGGGTGATACAGAACTACCCATTGGTGTACCAAAAACTTGTTTATAATATTCATCATTAAAAACA
The DNA here is from genome assembly GCA_963921935.1 of Galeruca laticollis. NCBI lineage: Eukaryota > Metazoa > Arthropoda > Insecta > Coleoptera > Chrysomelidae > Galeruca > Galeruca laticollis. The sequence goes on from OY998177.1 coordinate 4,888,969, forward strand.
AAAACAGAAGTGTTATAACAGAAGTGTTATATACAAAGTCTACTAATTCCAGAAATTAGTCAATATTTAATCTACAAGAATCCTGAATGGAGTTCCAATGTTTGGTAATACTATTTTTTACTAAATTGATCGGTATATTAGTGAAAAGTGACACAACATCTAAACTAATGATTACATAATTGGTAGGTAACTGATAATTTTGAATAAACGTTGCAAATTCAAAAGAGTCTTTTACAAAAAACCTGTTATTACTATTATAAGATATTGTAAGTTTATCAGTTATGAATTGTGCAATTTTCTCATTAGGTGATTCTATAGATGAGATAATTGGGCGTAAACTTAATGTTTCTTTGTGAATCTTTGGTAGTCCATAAAACTTCAAAATAACTGAAGAGCTCATTTTTAATCGTTTTCTATCTTCGTCATCGAAAAATTCCGAAAATTTCCTAACCAATGTTTGCGATTTTTGTAATATTGTTGAATTAGGATTGTTATTAATTTTTTGATAGTAAGTATCATTGTTTAACAGTGTATTCGCAAGTTCAACATACTGATCTTTGTATAAAATCACTGTAACATTGCCTTTATCAGCTTTAGTGACAATCAATTCTGGATGATTTTTCAGAAATCTTCGACACCCTTCGTACAACGAATTTAAATATGACGTGTTCTTTTTGTTCTGATGTAAGAAATTAGTTATGTTATTAGTTGTTTTTGCCCTGATTATGTCTTTTCGTAAATTGTCATTGATTCCATTTAAAAGATTCTCAACATCTGCTAAAATGTTCTTAATTTCTATTTGAGTAATATCAGGAGGTATACCAAATTTATGACCCAATGAAAGAAAATTTCTGACTTCCATGGGTATATCAACATCTGTCAAATTTCTCAACCAATTATCCTGTACTAGAATTGTCTCAACAATATTTTTGTCTAGATTTCTAAGTTTATTAATATTTCTTAATTTGATTTTTTTGAATTCTCTATTCAATTTTATTTGTTGTCTATGATAAAACTCATTCCAAACTCCTGAAGGGATATTACTTTTTATATCTGATTCCTTACTATTCAAGATCTTTGACAGCTTATTGACATCATGCGCAAAACCGATTTCAATATTTAAAATTTTATTTTTTAACCTTCGGTTAAAATCCTCCACTCTCCGCAAATTACTTCCATCCTGTGTAAGTAATGAGGAAACAGTTCTATCAGTGTTGTGTAGGATGTGTTGTGGAAAACCCCCATGTTTTCTACAGTTTAATAAAAATAATTTCCTGTTCTTTGCTTTATTGAGCTTGTTCGAAAAATTAAACCATTGTTTCAAATTTAATGAGATTTCCCGTCCGTAGGATCGGGCAATCTCTTCATAGAACCCCATTCTGATCTAAAACCAAAAACCAAAAGTTGGCAGTTAGTCACGGCTGACTAGTTAAAAAATAAAACTTCAAAGAGTGGTCTTTGTTAGTCATTCTGCGGATTATCAATCTGCCAAAGTCTTAGCAATAGAAAGTAATTATAGAAAACGCCTTTTTTTGGAAACAACATATATTGCAGAACAAAATTATGTAATAAATAAAAAAACAGATTTAAATAACATTAGTGTTATCTATGCATATCTTTTAGATTATGAAAAAAGAACAGAAGATTCATAACAATCTTTAATTTTATGATAAAAAAAATAAAAATTGTAGTAGTTCAAGATCAAATATTTTGTTTATTGTCATATTGTTTTTTGAGTTTTTCATTGATTTATGTTTAAAAGAATTTATTATAAAAATTTACAACTATTCCAAAATTCGCTATAGATTTTATGTAAGTATTTATTATTTCATTTCATTATTAATATTGATAACATTGACCAATTATTTATAGCCCTTGATAATGAATGAAAATCATTCGAAAGCTCGGGAATAAATATCTGAAAGAATTTACTCTGGAGTCTTATTGCCACATCCCCACAAAAATATCCATTATATATATATATATATATATATATATATATATATATATATATATATATATATATATATATTATTTATATATATATATATTATTTATATATATATATATATATATATATATATATAAGGAAGATAGTCTTTGCTGACTGTTAGGAATAAAACTGGTAAATATTGGGTTATGTAGCAAGAAAAACAGAAAAAAGTGTGAAAATTGTCCGTTAAGAGTACACACTTTTTTCCATTTCTCTTGCTGCATACCCCAATATTCACCAGTTATATATATATATATATATTTATATATATATATATATATATATATATATATATATATATATATAATTTGAAAAAAGATATTTGCCAACTTATTTGCCACATCCCCACAAAAATATCCATTATATATATATATATATATATATATATATATATATATATATATATATATTATATATATATTATTTTTCGCTTACAGCTATTGCTTCGATATTCGTATCTAAATCAATTTGGCTTGAATGAAGGTTTTTATTTACATATGTTGCAACACCTCCCCAACTTTTTATACTAATTCTGTTCTTCTAATATACATTAAAAAAATTTAGTTTGTGTGTATTCTGATTATTAAAGTGTGTTTCTTGTGAACAGATAACGTTCGGGTTGTATTTAGATATAATAGTTTTTAACATTTACAGACGGAGGTAATATCCATTTAGATTCCACTGTAGAATACTCATTGTTTTATTCTAAATTTATTGAAGTCGAATTCATGTCATTGCTGTCTGATGAGTCACTGATTGGCTCTTGTTATATGTGTCCTTCATCAATATATCTTCCTAATTTTTGTGAAGCGCGTCTTCGTTGCTTTGCTCTGTAGTGAGGGGTAATTTTTTTTTAATAGTATACTAAGTTTTCAAATTCCGACGTGTAGTTTCTAATTACGCCTATTGGATCTGAGTTTCCTTTTATATTTGACAGTAAGTCGGTCAATTGTTCGAAACTAAGAGCATAGTTTTTAGGATCTTTTTCCATAAGCTGTTTCACAGGTTGCATTTGTTCGGATGTACATTCATCACTTTTATATTTTTTCAGTGTGTCAGGTATTTTGAATGCCATTTCTGATTCTGCTATTGGACTAGACAATTTCGGATAAAGGTCGTTTATTACAGTTTTTCTGTATAATCCATTCGCTTTTCTAAGTCATCTTGCGTTGATCTTATGGGATTTTTTAACAAAGATAGGGGTATGTTAGCAGTTTTACTTGTGGATTCTGTTGGGTTTGCTTGGGATGGGTTTACTTGTGAATTTTTCTCTCCATCAAATATATTTTGGGAATTATTGATTACCGGAAGATTTTGTAAGGAGGTGTTTTGTGCAGCGTTTGGACACTTTCATGCAATGTGACCAGTTTGTTTACATTTGTGTCAATTCTGATTATCAAATGTGAGGTAGATCCGATAGGAAGTGTTGTCATCTTGGATGATAATACCATCTGGAATATTTAAGTTGTTGGATGGGGTTACATATACTTGGCGTCGGAAACTGAGGATATGGTGGTATTCTGGTTTTGTCGTTCCAACTCTTAGGGGCATTATTGGGGATATGATGTTTATGCCTAGACCCCGCCATTCTGATAGTAGTACATCATTGGGAATCGAGGGACAGACGTTTGATATTACCAGCCGTTCATAAGGTGTTTGTAATCTACGGGTTTTAATGGAGTTTCCATTGATAGAGAATTCTCCTCCCTGTTCACTGAAAAATACGTCTACTGCTTGTTTGGATAATAGATATATACATATTCTGTTGTTTGACATTCGAGAGGCGTAAAGGATATTTCGAGGGCCTACAATGTCTCCGATTTGATATAGATAATCTTCAAACTTAGGACCATTTAATGAGGTAAAAATAATAGCTTGATCTTTGGAAGGGAGTGTGGGTTGAGATTGTTTTGATCAGGCAGTTGAATAAGATATTGTGCTAGCTTCAGATTGGTTCATTTTTCTATTCAGTAGATGTTCTCAATGTGGTCCTGTCTTTCGAGGTAAAGTGCTGTAAGGAACTGGTTCCCTCATCGCTTGCCTCGTTTGTGATATATATGTTTTGATTTGTTTTCAGACGATATTTTATCAGTTTATTATTATTTACTGGTAGACTTTTTACTTACAGTTATTTGCGTGAAGCATTTTGTATTAATGTAAACGATGTAATTCACAGTCTTCAAATTACAATTAACTTTTTCCACTAAATTTGTTATTTATTCGGGACCGATCACACAAAGGTGTTTAAACCATAGTTGCCAGGTTCGAACTCCGGTCATTATTTTTGTTTTTTCGAAATTTATCTTCAGGCCGACCGTCTGTATTGCATTTTAAGTTCTTGGATTACTATAGCGGCATCTCTTACATTGTCAGAAATGAGTACAATATCGTCGGCGAATCTAAGATGGTTGAGTCTTTCCCCATCGATACTGATGCCCTTGTTTTCCCATTCTAGGTTTTTGAGAGCATACTCTAAGACAGTGATGAATAGGTGATAAGGTATCACCTTGCCTTACGCCTCTTTTTATTTTGATTTTCTTTGTTTGGGAGTGGAGGTTGATCGTTGTTGTGGCGTTGTTGTATATATTTTTGATCACATTTGTGTATCGATGGTCGATTCGGCATTCATTCAAGGATTTTATATTGACCGTTAATTCTACCGTATCAAACCCTTTATGGAAATCAACAAATATCAGGACTAAAGTCAATTGAATAGTCTTTTCGATCAGGGTTCTCAAGCACTGCAGGGGTCGTTGGTGCCGTAACGAGCTCGAAATCCAGCCTGTTCTCTGGGTTGGTAAAGCTCAAATTTTGATTCTAGTCTATTTGTAGTGTACAACTTGTAGGGCAAGGCCTGTAGTTTTATAGACTCGTCTTGTCTTATTTTTTATAGAGTAATATCGTAAGTGAGTCATTCCATGAGGTTGGGATTCTCTGGTTATGTAAGCATAGATTAAAAAGTTCTAGGATCCCTTCTATCAAAAGTGGTCCTACAAGTTTTATAGCCTCCGTTTCTACCTCATGGAGCCCTGTTACTTTTCATTTCATATTGTGCGTGGTATAGTTCGTCACGGGATATATCGGGTATTACTTCGGACCCTTGGTTTTGTATCTTTTTTATTGGTTCTTCTGTTGTCTGATCTACTTGAGACTTATATAGGACTGTGTAGAATTTGTCTACTGTTTGTATTAGTTTATCTCTCTCTGTTACTATGTTGCTGTTCTCGTCTTTGAGCTGAAATATTCCTTTCCTGCTATTTGTAAATTTTCTTCTCATAACCTTCTTACTTTTGTTCTCCTCAATAATTCGGAATATTTGTTTATTTTTATATTGTCTTATGTCCTTCCGAATAGCTTTCGATATCTCCTTATTGATTGCTTTCATCTTGTGTGGCTCTGTGTCAACATCACTAGCCTTGTTTCTAAGTTCTTCAATTTTCTTTTGTTTCTGGGTTTATTCTCTGCTCTCTTTCAGTTTTCCTGTCCGACGGTGTTCACTATTTTGTCATTTTTGTCGGTTGGAGCCGATATGCTCTCTATTGTATCATGAATATATTGTCTGAACACTGTCTTGTCTGTTGGATGGATCCCTGACTTGATCTTCTTTTTGATTATTTTGTGCCTCTCCAAGTCGGTAGGTATTTCAATAGTAGGCGTCACCAATCTATGGTCACTGGATGTTGTAAACCTATTTAAAACCGTCACATCTTTGAAAATGGACCGTTTATTAGTAATAAAATAATCTATTTCGTTCCGCGTTTTTCCGTCTGGAGTTTTCCATGTCCATCTCCTGTTTGCCTTTTTTGGAAGAAGCTATTCATCTGGAATAGGTTATTTTCTAGGAAGAATGTCAATACAGGAGTGTCTCTCCTCTTTCATTTCTGCCTTGGCTACCAAACTTTCCAAGTGCTCTTTCTGACGGATCGGCTTTTACTACTACTTTAGCATTAAAGTTGCCACAAATGACAATGAAGTAGGCAAGATTTACTTGGATAGCGGACAATAAGCCCTCGTAGAATATGTCTACTTCTTCATCAGAATGCGTTGATGTTGGTGCATACGCTTGGATGATCTTTTATGTGTATTTAGAGTTTAGGCGTAGAATTATGAGTATTACTCTTGTTGAAATAGCTTTTGTGGCAAGCAGGTATCTGGATAGTCTTCAATTTATAAGAAAACCAACTCCACTGATGGAGGCATCGTGGTTAAGTTAGAACTCAGGCTTGGCACATCGTATAAGCCCAAGAGGGCCCACGAATACCCTTCCGCTCGAACCAGGAAACCACCTTCTCCCGAGGTTCCGCCACAGGGGATTCCCGGCTCTATTGTGCCCTACGGCACTGATGACAGCACGCTGCAGGAAAAAAGAAAGGAAGTACAAAACCAAACAATAAGGACAATATTGTTACGCTAGTTGACAAAAAAGTCCAAGATTGTTACACTGGTGACAGCGGTGGGAGGCTACTGTAGAGGAGAAAAATGCTGCCATAAATGTGGTGGAAAACATTTTGGCAAGGACTGCGAAGCTGATATAACAATATGCCAAAATTGCACGGGGATGAAATATGATCCTCTGCTCAACCAACATAGTTCGCGAGATATACAATGTCCAGTGTACCAAAGGAGACTCAAGCAACATCAAAGCCATATTAATTATTCCCCGTTTTTTCCAGTGAAAACATTAGAAAATAGAATCGCAATATGACTCTGAAAGGGAGTAAGAGCATTATACATCAAAATGCGCAGTCTATAGGAAATGCTCTTGACAGGATCAGTAAAATGTTAAACTATAATGCAGAATGTGAAATTTTATGTGTCACCGAACATTGGAAATCTGAGAAACAGCTGAAAAACTTAGCTATACCAAATTTTAAATTCATATCTATGTTTTGCAGTGAAGAAGAAAAACATGGTGGTTCGGCAGTGTTCGTTAAAAAGCAGGTTAAGTGCACGACCGAATCTGAATAAACTCTAAGTTATCGGAGAATTTGAATGTGCAGCAGTGGAATTCAGTTTATACAAGGTACAAATGATTATTATATGTGTTTACAAACCATATTCTGGGGACATAGTCGCGAATAAGATCAGGATACTACACAGGACCCGCGTACTCTAAAATAAGTCGTACGTAACATTTGTATAGCTTATTGTAAGTTTCAAGTGACACATTGGAGAACGACTTTTGGATCAGATAGCGTCTGGATTTGGCGCGGTTGCATACGGACACAACATGCTTACTCCACGATAGATTTGAGTTCACTAAGATACCTAGGTCATCATGGCTGGTAACCGTATTTAGTGTCTGACAATTTGAGTTGTATAATAAATTGGGATTGGTCTTGCCAATGTGGGGTACATTACAATTATTAATGTTCAGGGGACCAGTCTAAACACCACTTCTGTATAGCATGTATGTCGGTTTGGAGGGTAAGATGATCTTTTAAAGGGTTACCAAATATTTTTGTGGCGTCGGCATAGGAAGAAACTAACTTTGAGACCAATATTTGAAGATCGATTGCGTACACAACAAACAGTAATGTGCGGAGGACAGAACCCTACCCAAATAGCATTTTAAAATTGTTACAAACATACACCACATTTGACACATCAAACTTCTGAACTTGCATTAAGTTTGCTACAGCAAGTTCACAAACTTTTTGCAAGTATGAAGCAAACTTGCTAGTTACCACATATCAAACTTGCATTATGTTGGCGAAATCGAAGTTGCATCATCAAAGTGAGCCATATAAAATTGCTTATAGTTTATAAACTCAAACTTGTCACAAGTCACGACAGGGTGTCAAAAGTCAAAATAGTATATTTCTCACACGGACTTGCAGGTATTCGTTTCCCACTAGTACCCTTAAAATTATTGACTTTTAACCTGACGTCATTAATATCTGATAACATAACCGACAAATGTCAAAGTATTTTCTTTTGTTCTTCACTTAATAGTTATGTCGGTTATATTATCAGATATTAATGACGTCAGGGTAAAGGTCAATCATTTTAAGTGTATATCATACACCTGGGAAATAAATACCTGCAGTAACACAATTATTATGATGAACTTTATTAAGAGTAACATTTTGACAGTTATTTAAATCTTTGTTTGACTTTTCATAGCATGCTTCTTAAATGAAAATTGTTTCAGTTCACAAATTATTAGTCAAAATGCGTTGTTTATCATAGATGTCAACGACTTTTATTAGCATCTAGGGCATATCTTTTAGTTTTAAATAAAGTAGACAGACAAATTTGAGAACTGTTATGAACCTATATTATTCACAACATAATTTTTTCGTTGTTGTATCTTAGTTCTGAAGCAAAGATTGAATTGTGTTAAACTAATTTAAACAATTTCATTTATGTTTAATTAAATGCCTATTTTTTGAAGAAGAAACGAGTTTACAATAAGAAAATGTGAATCACTTTTGTTTTTAGGAAAATATTAAACAAAAAAAACATATAAGAGTAATTCAAATTCAATAATTTGTATTAATTTTATTCAATATGTGTCTATTTGAATTTGATTTAAAAGCAAACAAAGAAGTGTTACTAACCAACTCGTATTTCTAACTTTGGCTTCATTCAGCCAGTCGCTGATGACCTCCCTTAATTTCGTCTCAGTAGTCTTTTAGGTGTTTCACAAGCTCATTTTCTTCTTCGCTGGAAAAAAACCCTAGAACATCTTCCTAACTTTCCTTTGAAGAGTTAATTTTCTTATGATCACAAAGAGTAGAATACGGTAATGTAGAATACCTTTGAGGCCTTCCTGGCAGATATTTTCCTTCATTTCTCTTAATGCTAAGGACATGGTTTCTTCACTCCATGTTCCACCTCTGGAAGATTTTTGGTGATAGTTCTTCATTTTGTATTAATATAATTTTTCAAAGATCTGAACAATGATAACATTAAAAGACTGTTTTAAATAAAAACCATGAAATAAAAGAATCAATGTTGCTTAATATGGACACACGCTTGCGTGGAGTTACAGCGGTCGAGCTTTAAATTGTCATAGAACCCATGATAATCGAATTCCACTATGGTTTTTAACACCTCTAGATGTACAAACTGTGCATCGTCAATCGGGTGATTTATGAGAAAACGTAGCATTTCTGTTTGGTCCATGGGGTAACTTCAGCCAATCATTGATAAATTTCAGCTTGTAATTGATTATTCCTTCCGGAAGATATTGATTAGCACAAATATATGTAACACAGGGATCCCCCTTTTTGTTTTCAGATCGAATACTTGTATAGAATCCTGAACTGCAAAGATATCACGTTATAAGGAGATGGATTCTGTCTAGCTGATTTGATAATTTTCATATAATCGGAGGGAACAGAAACATCTCTTCTTCTGCCTAAGATTCGTTCTATGATGCTATGGAGTGAATCCGCCTCCATTTGGGTGTGACCAACTTCAAGGTAGTTCTGTTCAATTATGATATTACTCTGCATAGCCAACTCTAGTATGCCATTTGACATATTGACATTGCGATTTTGGTAGTAACAATCGTCACTCCACATGGCAATAAGCTGTGAGTGATATTTTTCTATTTTTTTTTAAGAAACGTCACTACATTTGTAGCAAACACGTCGCTTTCCAAAACCATCGTTTCCCTCGTGCCATAAAAAGCAGAAAACATCTCTATTACTAAGATTATAGAACGTACGGTTATGTACTTTGAACTTTTGCTTATAATACAAGGCTGAAGCTTGAGAATATGGACACAGAAGTAAGTCCAAGTGTAGACACAAATACCATTATCTTCTCTGAGGAGATGGCTTTTTCTTTATCGTTTTCTTTTCCTTTTCGTACTAATTCTTTTTTTGCAACATGACTGTCGTTATCGATTTTTTCAACATTACACACGTATTATATTGATCGTTACGTGGCGTATAAATGTCCAAATTCATGGATTTGAAAATTTTTAGAAAATACCTCTAAGAACAAGATCTCTTATTTTTTGCCCACAGCTGCTCAGAAACTCACTATGTATATGTCTATAGCTATTCCATATAGGCTTTAAATACAGTTTCCTACTTGATGCTCTGCAGTACCGTGACTCTACTTTACGTAAACTGTTCAAAAATTTAGTAACATTATTTGTACATTCAGCATAGATCGATGGCTTTGCTGCCTCTTTGTGTATTGAAGATGTTTTTAAAACCACCTCCCTAACGCACATCTCACAAAGTCCTAAGGTGGCAAGAAACATCTTCTTACACACATGATATTTAATTGACTCCTGTTCGCTAACAAATGTTTTTAAATAATATTCGAAACCAAATTTGTTACGTGATTCTTCTGATGTAATATCCCTGCTTCTATCTTTTGGTTCAGAATACAAAACTAGCCACAAACATCTTTTTGGCTTCCCAGGAGTTAATACTCCAGAAATGTTGCAAAATATTGCTTCGCATCTCATTGGAAATCTGATCACATTCAAATTTTTGTTGTGGTCCCCTTGCTGTAGTTATGTGCCCACTACAAGACGGTTTCAATTCACGACCATTTTCATATGCTATTTGTTGATACTTGCTTGCACTATTTTTTTAAATCATATCTAGCAATACCCTTTAAGTCTAGCTTGAGCATTCTTCACACATTTCCATTGGGATCGATCTCCTTGTCCCTTACTTCTCCGTTTGTTTGTTCTTATATCCATGTTAGTGTGAATATCAGTTCGTTCTTTTCTACTATTTAATGCTTTTTTCTGCTCCGTATTGCTTTCTTTTTCTATTTCTTCTCCAGAAGGTAAGTATTCACTGCTACTATTGCTTGCATGAAAGGGATCAGGCTCCTCGCTATCTGTGTATGTATTAAGATACGTTGTTTCTACTTCTCAAGTTTTTTTACCACAAAGAATTACTGGTATATTATCTATGTTATCTATAACTACAACTACCGCTCGCTATTTCGGTTGACATTTCAGATTTTGTTGCTTCATTTTGTTTGTTACAAACTTCTAACACCGTTAATAATACAGGTTCTTTCGATAATACCTCATCCGAGTCACCAGGTATGCCATCCAATAGTTACAACATATTGTTGTCTGTTTATTGAGGTTCAGAAGCTAATAAATATTCCAATACATCCGGTGATTGCTCGAGAGCTAAATTCACCAGTAGTCTTCCTCTGTTAATATTTTAACTGAAAAATGAAAACGTAAATTAAATGTTGCAATAAGTCGTATGTCAATGTTTTCTTAGTAATAAAGTGAAATATAAACACGAAAATTATTGAATACGTTGTATGTCACTTATTATTTTTCTATGCTACTACATAATATATAATCACGTTAAAATGATTTGAATGAAACTTCACTACCATTCCTAAATAATTGTCTAAAAATACTTTGAGGTTACGTTTTCAACGGTAAATCCTACTAAATTTAAAAAATATATTACACAACCTATGTCTATATACTACTAAAATAGTTTTTGATGTCTAATTAAGTAAGTGTGTAGTACTCACCTGATTTCAAACATAGGTGACATACGTCAGTTTTATATACACTAATATGTCTATCGCCACATACAACAACCAATATATTTGACATACGTTATACCGAAGTATTCAGTCAAAATCCAATACACATACGACATATTTGCTGCATGGAAAACCTCCTTTTTGTTGATCGTTCACATAGGACGCTTTGCAGAGCCTCGTATGGTTTTATTTTGGTTAGCGGGAGACAATTGTGACGCGCTGCGTCCTTCACCTCACACAGGTTCTTACCAACTGACGCGTCACTTTGGACACCCTCGAAGCAAAGTTTTTGAAACAAATGCTCGGGCACCAGAATATTTTACGTGATTTACTCCACGGCCCCTTGGCCCTTAGCGCCAAGAGTTCCTGGTATCCTCAGATGGAGGTTACGGAAAATTCCAGGGGTCTCGTTGAATTTAACACGTCTACAAAAATATAACTCTTATATGGCGATGCTACGGGATATGAAGAAAACACTGATGGTATTGATATGTACATTACAAGTCCTATTGAAAATATATATACAAAATAGCACTTAAAACAACTTCTGAGTATTTTCAAGCGCTACCGAATCAGTTCAATATATACAGTATGCAAATGTGTTCAAGTCTTATGTTATTATGCACCATGCGAAATTTGCGGGAATTAAGGAATATGAGCAATGACACGATAAACCAGGTGTAAGCAAGCAAATGCAATTGTTAATAACAGCGGAAGCGGTATTAGCAGTTTGTAATTATGCGGTAACCAGCAGTAAAACAATAATTACCTATCACAGTAGTAAACGGGATATAACTATCTTCGCGGTAGGGATGGTCAGCGGTCACTCAAATACAAGCAAAATAAAACAACTGTGTCTTAGAACAGATATAAATGAAACGAAATTATTACCGGCTGAGACTGGAACAGCTGGTGGCAACAGCCTCTGATCCGCCCCACAGCCAGTTTTAAATATACCAAATTGTCGGTCAGACAAAACTATATATATATAATTTAGAACTAAGATAAATCAAAGGTAATTTAGCGAAAACGATGCCCGTTCCGAAAGGGAGACGGCTGGTGGCAACAGCCTCTGATCCGTCCCACAGTCGGTTTTCAATTTTTCAAATTGCTGGTTAGTTAAAATGTAACGATGTTACTATTTTTCGTTCCCGACATCCCACTGTATATATTTTGGTTTCTCATTTTATTAGTATTATTATTAAGTTATGTTATTATTGAGTTATACACCCCTCTTTCATGACAAGCTATAAATTTATTTACTAGTAATAATGATAATATAATATAATACTAGTAATAATAATATGTGTATTACTTTTGATACATCCAGTATATTGAATATGTATTGCTTACTGTACCGTTCGCGCAAATCAGTCCGCGCCGTTCTTAAGATTGTTAAGTAGGGGACCTCCTGAGTGGGGTCGAGAGAAGAATGAATAAAACTGGAAAACGGGACGGAATAGCTCTCTTTGCTCTGGGCTTAGACACTTGTTTTCTGTGCTCTCCGCTGTTTCCGCCGTCTCCGAAATTATAACTGATTTTCGCCAATGAGGTAAGCAAATTTAAAAATTATCTTATAAATCATTCTTTTTGTGTTAAATTCATTTTGCTCCTAGCGTCTTTTGTAGTTATATTAATAGATTTTAATATGCTTGCTGCTTGTTTGATTTGAGTGATTTTCCGTATATTTGTGTACAATTCCGAAGTAAAAATTTGATCTGTTGGCTTCATTTAAGGGAAAAGGAACACAGTTGGGAAACTATCAAGCATCCTCGCTGCCATAGTAGGTAGATTCTTGGGGGATTTTTAAAGTATTTCGGGAATCCCGATTCCGGTGTATAAAATTTGGGAATAGAAATACCGTTGGAAAACCTTCAAGCATCCTCGCTGCCATATTAGGTAGATTCTTGGGGGTGTTTTCAAAGTATTTCGGGAATCGATCAATCTAGTACCATAGGCCTTGGTAGCGTGACTCTAACTATTTGATAATAGGCAACTTGGAGGAGCCTCGTCTGTGTTCGCTGCCATAGCAGGTTCGCCAGGGAGAGGTTTTCGGATTCTGCCGGCTTATCAAAATACGGTATTATATTCCTAAATAGCCAAACTACTAAATCGTTTACTGAAATTAAATATAAAACTTTCATAACTCGACGTAATATTTTAATCGGTTTTCAAAAATAAATTTTGACTTACTAAGAAAATAAGGGACAGTCGGACACTAGACTTTAAAAGTATCAATTTAATAACTTGGTGACACGCGGTAGCAAATTGAAAAAATCTTTAAACGGCCACAGACAGACAGCGGGAGTTATCTAGATTCAGCCCCCCAAAAACGATCGGTTGTTGGAATTTATAATTTAATTCCTACCTAAAATTTTGGACGATAACGGTAGTGAGGGAATTAACTTGAATCGATTCACTTACAACAAGAAATATTTCTACTATACTGGACGGCTTTGGTTTTAACTAAAATAGTTTATAGGGCGTCCTCGATAATTTAAATTTTGAAAAGCGGAATTTAATAAATTTCACATATTTCTTTAGATGGTAATTCATGGCTTTTGAATTACTAATGAAATAAATACTTGAATTAATGTTACGGGACTGAAACGGTACCAGAAATCAAAGTTGGAAAGTAACGAGTTATATCCACATATTAAAATTAAAATACCATCGGAAATGCTTAAAAAAAAAATAACTCGTTACACAATAAACCTAAAATGGCTAAATATGTGACATACAACGCATTGCAGTAGAACCGACGATATATTGAATTGCTAACTTCTTAATTTTTGGAGTGAAAACATCACTGCTGTCAGTATCAAACACTAAAATGTAATATCTATGATTTAAATAAAATAATATAAATGCACTTACTTTTTATGAAGTATTAATCAATTTTGATTTAAAATTTAAAAATATAGATAATTAAACAACTTTGACAATCGACATTGTTAACAGTTGACAATTCTTATTCAATAGCGTTTTCTATTTTCTTAAAGAGCCACAAAATACACTTATGCTGCACTTCTGGCTCTAAGAATTAATGCTCAACGACATTTCACGTTCTCTTCAGAGTATTTCAGCTGGTGCGTAGTTCAGCTGGTGTAGAAAACGCCTATGTTCTCTTTCTGTCAAATGAACTGTCACATTTAGAGGGCGCCACAGGTATTCATTCTATACCAAGGGCGAGAATGAATATTCTTGCTCTAGGGTTAGAATGAAGGTATTCCGTAATCAAAAACTACGTCGGATTATAGAAATTCTATAACAGTCGTAGAAAAAATAATAATCGTTTTCATTCTCGTAAATACTCCATTTAATTTTATTAAAGTAAAGAAATATATACAGGGTGGCCGAACGAGAACGAAACAGAACTTTTATAAGGAACTGTGTCAACGTTAAAAAAACTCAGAGACCCATCGATTTTTGATCAAAGGGGGACATTTTTTGTCGGTATTTTTGACTTCGCTACTTTCACCCCCTAGCGGAGGTTAAAATTTAAATTATGTAATGTAACATTTTGGCATCAAATCAAAAAAAAATAAGAAAAAATTCTGGTAAATTTGTGAATTTTCTTAAATAAATGTTTTAATGTACGATTTAGAGAAAAATGTTAAGTACAAATGTTCTCGAACGTGTTAAAATCTATGAAAAAGCTCAGTAACTATTTTGCGTCAAATGAAAAACAAAGAAAATACGATTTTTTTTCAAATTTGACAGGCCGCCATTTTGTTTTAACTGGGCCGATTTGGCTCATTAACAAACTCGTCCAAGATTTTGGCCTTACCGATTTTTGTAGCGAGTTTGGTTTCGATCCGTCGAAAAATACGCCCTCTATCGTGCTTAAAAATTCCGTTATAACACACACATATATATTCATATATAATATATATATATATATAAAATTTTTTTTTTTTTTTTTATATAACGACTGAAAAATGCTATATAGGTGGGGATAACGGGGATTTCAGTCCAAGGAATCAACGCGAAGATCTTTTATTTACAAAATGCCGCCAAGCTTTCGTGTCCTTTTGACTTATATTTATTTCTCTATTTTTAAATCATATTTATATTTGTATATGTATTATAGTGCCCTGAAGAAGTGTCAAAAGGACACGAAAGCTTGGCGGCATTTTGTAAATAAAAGATCTTCGCGTTGATTCCTTGGACTGAAATCCCCGTTATCCCCACCTATATATATATATATATATATATATATATATATATATATATATATATATATGTATATATATATATATATATGTATATATATATATATATATATATATATATATATATATATGTATATATATTTGAAATTGAAAGACATTTATGGTTTTTATCAATAGACCTATGTTTAGTATTAATTATTCGGCAAAGATCAAGTTTAACTATATATATATGTATATATATAAATTATTTGTTTTTCTACAACCTTGTATATAAATTGGTTTCATTGATCTTGGGCATCAGGTTAATCTTAAATAATGTATCAAATTATATTTTTATTTAACGTTTCGCTCCCGAGTTCGGAGCATTTTCAAAAATGTTTACATTGATGTTAAAAAAATAAATTGAAGTTCAATCGTTTTCAATTTATTATTTTAACATCAATGTAAACATTTTTGAGAATCCTCCGAACTCGGGAGCGAAACGTTAAATGAGAAGCTCAAGAACAATGAAAGGGATTTATATATATATATATATATATATATATATATATATATATATATATATATATATTATTATATATAAATTATTATTATAATTTTTTTATCTATGATTTATCTATGTTTTTAACTTTGAGAAAGTGAAGCTCAGGGTAAGTTTAGTTATATTTTTATTATTGATTTAATGGTGAGCATGAGAAACTTACTCTCGTTGGGTTCATGATAATTAAAATATATGAAATTTGCATTTATCAAATATTACCTTACCATTGTTTCCTACAAAAATAGTGTAAGTGTTAGCGCGGAACATGCCCATTCAACCTCTATGATATCATACCTTTGTCTATCATCAATATATGACATGAATAAAATGCAGAAGAGTCAAAATTTAGTATATATAATTATGAATAAGCATCAAATTGAAAAACATTAGAAATATGAAAGAAAAAACTTCAGTTAAACAAATTATTATTACAAACTACTATACAAATTGAATATTCTCATACTTAGAAAATAGTTATACGTGAAATTTGGCCAAATTAGTTATATATATGTCTGAATTGTTTCAAATGGTACCATATAAATTATATATACACTGACCTGTTCATAACACTTGGAAGTCTCTTTATGTGCACTCTATTCCTGTTCTTCCCTCCTGGAATGAAGCTGGACTCTCTTCAAATCGTGGAAATAAATTCGCTAGTTTGTATCGCAGGTAAGTCAATATTATTTATTAAATTGTTCTTCTCACTTGACTTAAAATGTTTTGCGATGATCCTAAATGCTTTCAATCAAATACATGAGACTATCATGTATGAATTTACTTAAAATTTACGCATAGCGTCCCTTCTCAAATTCAATAATCGATAATTTCCACAAATAATTGTTTTTTTTTACAAATATTTTCTGCTCTAAATGTTTCTTAGATAATACTTTATCATTATTTTTACTTAAATTTCAAACAATTTTCACTTATTTTAGTTAAATTTTTAGAAAGATTTTCTTACATGTCCATTTTCATAAGCATCACACCACACACTCCTTTGTTTTTTAAATCAACAAACTTTTGTTGCTAGTCTTGTTATTTGAAACAAAACACTACTGAGTTGCTAGATATTTCATAGTCTTTTTATTGAATGTTCAATAGTTAATTTAATTGTCTTCTTCTTATTCCTATTGTTATTAATTATTTGTGTAGAATTTCAATATAATTCATTATACCTATTTGCATGTGAACAATTTCCAAAATATATCTTATATTTATTTACAATGATAGTATCTATCCCACTTTAAATTTCAAATATCAATGAATTTACAATCATTACGTCCTTAAATTCTTTCATAATGCCTTTCAATTCATTTCTTATATATAATTTACCAATTATCTCCTATGAACTTGTCCTATCATTTAATACAATTACATATTTTTAAACATTCCATCCGCTTTGCAAATATTTAATATTTCCAAATTCTAACTTACTTCTGTGGTTGAATATATTTCTATGTTTTAGTTCTATGCTACATGACGTGACGTTGTATGTAGTGACAGTTCAATGATTTCATTTCAACAAATGTGATAACTTGTCTGTATATGAGTATCAAATATCCTGTAATAATGATAATTTCATGTTCTTTTCAGATTCATTTTGATATTCTAGATAAAATATACATATGATCAACTGTACTGCTAATAAAAACAATATGAATTTATAATTTACCAAGGATGGATTAAAATTTATGACTCATTGTTTACAACTGAAATCTAAGGTAACGATTTTCAATATTATTGATGTATTTATATAGTTATAAAGGATAATTGATATCATAGGTGGTTGATTTGGTATGAGATATACTTCTCACTTATAATTATACGTATAAATGATAATTCTGTCTGTCTGAAGAAAGTAATCTCTATTCACCATCTGACAAAGTTCAAATTTCATATATTTGTGTCTCATTCTCTTTAAATATTTACTACGATAAGTTCAATATATATATATATATATATATATATATATATATATATATATATATATATATATATATATATAAAGGAAGTAGTTCTTCTTTTTTCGAGCAGGAAATATTTTTTTAACGAAGATTTCAGGTTTGCGGTCATAAGAAATAAAAACTGTTTTTCTTATCTGCTCAATATTTCGCCATTATTTAATGGCTTTATCAGGAGCGGACTACAAGATTTATTGAATGAAAACAACACAATAATAAAACATTTTAAAATTACTACTTACAGAAAATTGGTGTCAGTTAATTAAAATATAAAACAGCACAACACTTTCAACACATTTTTAGACAGTAGGTACATTTTACAATTGAACATGCTGATAAAATTAACAACCATTTTTTTTTTGTTATAGAAAGTGTAGAACCAAACTAATTACAGGGAGATACAACTGACTTACTTTCTAATTTTATATGGTGATACTTAAATGTTATTTAGAATGTTACAATAGGTATTGCTTAATTGATTGACGTCAGATTTATAATTTATGGTGTTTTTTGTTTTATTGATGTAGCACATTTCTAGAAATAACCTGTTCTTATATCTGTTCTCTCTTTCTAAAATTTTTATATTCATGTAGTCAAACTCATGTCCCGTATTCATATGGTGTTCAACCTCCGCACAGGTGTTTTTTTGTTGCGACAATCGCTTTTGTCTTGAGTGACTCTTTGTCTCAACCATTGGCCCGTCTGTCCTATGTAACATCCGTTGCAATCAGAACAGGGCAAACTGTAAACAGCATTGCTATTAAATAGCGTGGGTGTTTTATCTTTCACTTTCGAGAACATGTTTCTGATTGTTATCAGATTGTAAGGGGCAATTTTCAAATTAGGAATACAATTTTTAAACAGTGGTGTAATACGATTAGTCAAATAGTGTATTCGAGGAATCCTTTGATAAATTATGATAGTAGGTTTGTCTTCATTTGTGGGACCATCGTAAAAGTCTGTGTTGTATATTAACTTTTTTAAAAATGTTCTTTGGATACCCGTTATTTGCAAAAATATCAAAAAGCTTCTTAAGATTGCCTTGAATGAAGTTGTCATCACAGATGTGAAAGATTCTATTTTTCATGGCAATTGCAGTGTTGTATTGATAATTAGATTAATTAGATCTAGATCCAATTAAAGCCTTAAAATAAAAAAGAGAATTGACCGAACAACAAGCCAAACAATTAACCATCTACAATTCAGCTTTTCCGAAATTAAACTGCCTGCCAAAAATTCACAAGCTCAATGTACCTCTACGCCCTATAGTCAGTTCGATAAGCTCGACTACTTATGAAATCTCAAAATTTCTTTCAAATAAATTAAAGGATGCTTTCGAGGATCGCACTGACTATAATGTTCAGGACTTTTTTTCTTTTGTCAACCTAGTGAGAGGTATTACTTTGCCAGACAATTATGTTCTGATCTCTTTAGATGTAGTTTCACTTTTCACCAACATTCCTACAGATTTGGTAATCGACATTTTACAGAGGAGATGGAACATGATTGAAAAGCACACTACATTATCCAAGGAAAGCTTCTTAATTCTTATAAAATTTATAATGAACAATACCTACTTTAGTTTCAACAACAATTTTTATCAGCAGAAATTCGGTGCTCCAATGAGTTCTCCCATAAGTCCTATTTTGGCAACTATAGTGTTGGATGAGTTACTTGATAATGTAATCTCACTGTTACCTTTCAGCTTACGCTTTTTTTATAAATATGTAGATGATATGATCAGCGCTATTCCAGCTGACTATATACAAACAACATTAGTTATATTTAATTCATTTAACCATAGATTGGAGTTTACAGTGGATATCGAGCAAGAATGTTCTGTGTTTTTCATAGATACGAGAGTAAGCACAGAAAATAAGTTTGGATTGGTATAAAAAACCAACAACATCCGATAGATTTTTAAACTTTTTCTTTAATCGTCAAAAAATCAAAAATACAACACTGTAATTGCCATAAAAAATAGAATCTTTCACATCTGCGATTACAACTTCATTCAAGACAATCTTAAGAAGCTTTTTGATATTTTTGCAAATAACGGGTATCCAAAGAACATTTTAAAAAAGTTAATATACAACACAGACTTTTACGATGGTCCCACAAATGAAGAGAAACCTACTTGCATAATTTATAAATACACTATTTGACTGATCGTATTACACCACTGTTTAAAAATTGTATTCCGAATTTGAAAATTGTCCCTCACAATCTGATAACAATCAGAAACATTTTCTCGAAAGTGAAAGATAAAACACCCACGCTATTTAATAGCAATGTTGTTTACAGTTTGCCCTGTTCTGATTGCAATGGATGTTACATAGGACAGACGGGCCAATGGTTGAGACAAAGAGTCACTCAACACAAAAGCGATTGTCGCAACAAAAAAACACCTGTGCGGCAGTTGAACACCATATAAATACGGGACATGAGTTTGACTACATGAATATAAAAATTTTAGAAAGAGAGAACAGATATAAGAACAGGTTATTTCTAGAAATGTGCTACATCAATAAAACAAAAAACACCATAAATTATAAATCTGACGTCAATCAATTAAGCAATACCTATTGTAACATTCTAAATAACATTTAAGTATCACCATATAAAATTAGAAAGTAAGTCAGTTGTATCTCCCTGTAATTAGTTTGGTCCTACACTTCCTATAACAAAAAAAAATGGTTGTTAATTTTATCAGCATGTTTAATTGTAAAATGTACCTACTGTCTAAAAATGTGTTGAACGTGTTGTGCTGTTTTATATTTTAATTAACTGACACCAATTTTCTGTGAGTAGTAATTTCCAAATGTTTTATTATTGTGTTGTTTTCATTCAATAAATCTTGTAGTCCGCTCCTGATGAAGCCATTAAGTAATGGCGGAATATTGAGCAGATAAGAAAAACAGTTTTTATTTCTTATGACCGCAAACCTGAAATCTTCGTTAAAATATATAATATATATATATATATATATATATATATATACTCGTATTTATATATATATATATATATATATAACAACAAGATGTACGAATAGTGCGTGACATATGAACAATAAACAACGAATAGATCAGTGGGTATTGCGTGCAATACCCACTGATCTATTCGTTGTTTATTATATATATATATATATATATATATAATAACATAGAGTGAAACCTGCAACACTCTGTATACAGAATTATGAAATAATAGACTACATACTTCAAGTAATTAAAATTTTTGGAATTTGAATTTTTTTTAAAATGATCTAAAAAGGAGACAATCTGTACTATTTACTATTCAATAGAGAAAGCATATAAAGGATCTAACTGTATGATTATAGAGAAGAATTCAAATAAGCTTTATAAGAATATAGGTGACATAAAAACAACTTCCATATTTAAAAGAGAGAATTTTAGAACGTTTGTTACATATAAATGAAAATAATAACCCATTGTTCTCTTTGTCAAAGTAAATTATTATTGTGATTTGTTTTAAAGAAGTGAATATTAGGGTTTGAAGGAAGTTTTCAATAAGATTATATAAGTATTTAAAATATGTGAATGTAGGAAGTAAGATGAAAACATTAACTCTATGGAATATGACATTTGTTGAACGATTTGACATTCTGAATAAATATTTTAGAAAATAAGAACTGTCATTTAGTAAATTCAAGGGAGAAATATATGGGTTATAATCGTTTAAGAGGCTCAAAACAGAATGTTTTAAAATGATGGATGGACAATCCACTATTTGAAATGAAATCTTTCAAATAATAATTTTGATAACCAATTTTGATTGGTGGAATGCATTTAAGATATTTTTATCAGCGACAAGTAGATTGCTAATAATAAAAAAAATTGAATGGGAACAGTTTGTTGATTACACAGTCTATTGACTAGGTACTTTTCTTTTTGGGTAGAAATTTTCAAGAAGCAAAATTTATTGAGAATTTTTTTTTAAACTTTTGAAAAAACAACAATTTGGCATTAAAAATTAGAGAAAGAAATACATTATACTTGAAGACTAGTCAGTAATATATTTAAGCAAGCAGAAGTACACATTATAAGAGGAAAATTGGTAATTATATTTGAATACTAACCATAAAACTTATAGATGTAATTAAGTAAAATATTGTATGGTGGAACGGTGTCTCCACCATACCTTTTAGAAAGCTTTGGATTATGTGATTTGATTAAAATGTATTGATGTGGACGAAATGTAGCACCGTTTCTGGATATTATGCAAGCTGGACAAATGGTATGGTATTTTCCAAGAGGTAACCTAAAACAAAATAAGAACCATTTATTGATGTGAATTAATTGAACTATATAGTGAAAAAAGGTATTTAAAACTATTTAATTATATATAGAGAAGGTAGAGTAAACTTACCCATTTAGTGCAAAGAATTGAACTTTGATATTAAACAGACGCTTATAAGTTTTATCTTCCGCCATCTTTCTATCATAGACGTTTATATAACGGATTTCGTGTTATAAGATTTGTGTTAAAAGTTGCCTATTTTGAATTATATATAGAAATTGTATTTCATTCGAGTGGATGACTTTATTTGAATGAATGATCATAATAGATAATAGGTTTTCACTAATTTATGTCCTGTAAAATAATAATGTATTTGTTTCTACAGCATTAAATAACGTTTTTCTATTTGAAGAACATTGTGAAATTATTTTTTTGAGATTTTTCATTTCTCTATGGTGATTGCTCCATCTAGTTTAAACAGTTGGTAGTTTTAAACTGAGATCTATGGATCGTGGAGAAGTTCAACAATAAACACAGGACCGTTTTTAGAGTTTATTTGGAAATAATGATAAATCAAGTATATTTTGATTAACAAAATTTTTTTATTGAAAGATAGGAATATTATTTAAATTTCGGCGCTCATATTAGAAATTGAAATTGTTTTGTTTTTCTACATCTGAACCCTACTCTGAGATCAGAGAGTTTCTCATGCAAAGGAATAATTATTTTACAAACAAATTTTAAATATTACAATATACCGGGCAAACAAAAACTAAGTATCAACTCAACTAAACTAAAATTAATAATTCATAGTATCTAAACAATAATTTTAATATTCTCTTATACCATTTATATCCAGTATAATACATATATATAACCTTCGGAACGGGGTGTGATTTTGGCATCAGGGAACACCAAAACGAAAAACTGCATTGAAACTTTTCCGAAGTCGTGTCATGCTACTCTCTACAATAGCCCTATTTCATTCTGAAATAAGCATAAAAACACAACCAGCCTCTTTAGAACATTTCCGTCAAAGAATTGTCGACGAGTGCCATCACATCTCTACGGAAATTCTTCGGAATGTGCGAGAACGTTTCAATAAAAATCTTTGTTTTTGTATGCTAGCGGATGGTCATCAATTCGAACATTTAATTTAACTAAGAAATAAGTAAACAACTCAACATAATTTCAATTTTAAAATGTAATTAATTCAAAAGTATTAGGCCGAATTTTAAAATCTAGAGACTGTTGTAGAGATAATTGGAAGGGCTTTAAAATGATTCCTTACTCGACCTTTAATGCCATTTAAATATTTTGTGGGGAAGCTTACCCCCGCTAGGGGATAAAAGTAGCGAAATCAAAAATACCGGAAAAGTGTCCCCCTTTGATCAAAAATCGACGGGTCTCTGCGTTTTTTTAAACGTTGACGCAGTTTCTAATAATTACTCTATTTCGTTTTCGTCCGGCTACCCTGAATGTATTGGGCAATATTTAATGAACAAGGTAGCATTAAATTATCGCAGGGGCCGAAAAAATGAATTAACTTTTCTGCGCGTAGTAAATGTAGTATTTCAGAAGGAGTTTGCTAAAAAGTGACTATTGCCAATACAAAGATAAAAGTATATCGAGAATTTTCTACAACCACTGGAGCTTTTGGTGGTATAAATTGAATCGAAATGATAAAGAAATACGTTCTGCTAAGGCCGTCAAAAATTAAGCATGACAGATTTTCTTTCAAATATTCAAATCTGAAATATGGAGTGCAACCTGTAGGTATTAATACAATTGAAAATTTGCCGAAAATGATCGTCCAGTTTTTAGAGTTGCCAAATCCTTGTTTGAATACCGGTCACTAGTTTCTGCGGTCATCAACTACTCTCTTTGCGGATTCTCGAGCTGATTTGCTGAGACTGACATAGCATGGGAAACGGAAGTCTAGTTCTGTTGCTGAGGGTTATGTAGAGAATTTCATAATTAATAAACAGAAGATTGCCACAAACATCGCTGGAGAAAATTACATGGTAAATTAATTCTAAACAGAAAACTATGTTATCAGATGGAGTCAATATACTTAATTGTTCAAATTGTGTTATTGATATTTACAAATAAGTTTTATAAAGTAGAATTAATTTATAAATCTTCATAATATGTAGTTTAATGATTTTATACTTCTATTACTACAATGAATAATTATATGGAATTAGATACACAATACTTCTTATTATTATGAGAGGACTTATAAATAAATAAAAATATTAAAAATCAGTGTCATCATCAGAATCATCATCGAAACCACTAGTAGTTTCTTCTGTCTCTACCTGACATGCCAAACAGACATTACCCATATCGCTCCAGCATTCCTTGCAATAAATAAAATGACAAAAATCGTTAGGGCATTCAATGAAATCGTTCTCTTGTTTAGCTCTCCTTGGTTCAGGCTCTTTACATATCAGACACTTTCTTCTAGCAAATGAAAATATTCTGAGCCAATCGCAGGCTTTTGGGTGATTTATTCTAAGAATATGAACGCCCGTAAAGTCTTCTTTTAGTCGATTTTCACGCACCATTCTTCTAATTTTTTTCCGCATAAATCTGAAAGCACATTTTTTAGACAGGGAGGACTGAAATCGAACCATTGATTGTATAAAACGTAACTCTTTTTATCCTCTGTATATAAAAAAATATGATTACCTGAAAAAACCTTTCCTCCTTTTTAATGTTTCATTATATAAAAAAAGAACTCTCTTCTTCTCCCTTTTCCTATAAAAATATGAGCAAACAACTCTTCTAAGTCTTAAGCAATAACCTTGTAAGAACATCGTCATAAGAACAGCAAAATAAGTGCCATAAATTTTATATAAATAATAACTTAAAAGTAGATTCGGTTTGGGTAGACATTTCTCGTTTGTTCTTTCTATTCGTATACGCTTTTTTATATTGAACCCCTTAACTAATGATCTCAGAAGAGATGCTATCATACCTGTACCTGCAATAAAATATTTAAAAGTCATTTGCGAAGAGAAGAAAAAGAAATTATCAGAAAAATAACTCTGGAGTGATTGTTTCAAATTTTAGTGCCGTGATTGGAGAAATAACTTACAATGAGCAATAAATGCCGACCTTACAATATACGTAACGTTTTGTCTATCGTTTATCAGAAAATTTGCAAAGAGTAACGTAATCATAAACTTTGAACTAAAGAAGTGAAATATTAGAATCTACCAATGGTATATGCTGCGAATTCCTCCAACCCACATAAAAATCTTCGATGGGCAACTCTTGTCTTGTAATAAAATGATAAGAGTCTGCAGGGTACTGTTCGTCTATTTTTATAGAGGATTAGTGGAGTCAACGTAGACGAAAAAGGGTGTTTATTAGGAACTAGTTAGGGAAGTCGAGGATATGAATAAAACCTTTTGAAATACCTTCAAATATACTTGTATTTAAAGTCCGCAGATTGAAAAAGAGCGATTTTTTCAACTCAAAACTAATTTTTAACCGACATTTTTCAAAAATCGTCTTCAATTGAGTATAGAATCATTATTTTTCAATGAAAATGTACATTTTCATGTTTTTTGAGATGCTGATTGCGAACATGAAGTTAAAAAAAATTATAAACTAAATGGTGATTAGTAAAAATGAAGTTGAATGCAAGAATTATTGAATTTTCTTTAAAATATCATGACATTTTTTGCAGAGATTCATGGAAACGAAATTAAAAAAGTATCTTGAGATGCTGATTTAAGATTTCTTTCTTTTGGAAAAATAAGACAAATATTTACACTATATACATACGAGTATATACCGTATCGGAAAAAATATATCTTTGGTATAGACAGAAATCTGTAAGTGTTATTTTATGATACATACCACATAATCGAGAGAGTCGGAATGCTCTCTCCCCCTCCGGTACCCCACTCGACTCAAAAGTGCTGTGTAAAACCGTCTGTGACCTGACCAATCAGTAATCTACAGAATTGCCTACTTAAATTCAAATCACTTCTAGTTTAAAAACGATATGACAGTGTCTAGTGTCAATGAGTCATTATTTGCCGGCCGTGTTTTATCATCATTTTCTTTGAATGAAAGGAAACTATGGTGAACGTCTAAAATATCTGTCTGCACACTAGCCCTACATTATTCGCAATTAAAAGTTGTACGAAACCAGAAACATAGCTTATTGTTTGAAGGTCAAAATTAACAATATAATTAAATATTTAAAAACGGAAATTCAATATTTTCCAATTCATTAACAGTATTAGAAGTGAATGGTTTTTGTTCATTATGAAAATTTAAAAAAGAATTTAAGTTATCTAATAAACTGCAGTCATCTGCTTCACAATTTGTGTTGTAGTTCTTGACTATCATTTGGTTACAAAAAATGAGCTTTCTTTTTATAGAGAATACTATGGTCAACTACTTTTGGTGGTGTATGATGGGAAGGTTGAAAATATGAAGCAAACTTAAGTCTTTTGAGTAGTGTACTTGTAAATGCATAATCTTCAAAATGATTTTCACACAACACTTGATCATTGGATATATAAGGAAGTTCTAAAATTTTGTACCACTGTTCTCATTCATTCATATCAAATGGAAACCTGAAAAATGTTTTGTTCTTAAACTCCAAGTTTGCAATACAACTTAGATGAAATATACCTAGTAACGACATTTTAAATGTTCACTGACTTTTATTCACTTTATTAGAACTAAAATCCCTAATAAATTAAAATAAGCCTACTCACCCTTGTCAGACCATAACCATAGCCGCGTTTCTTTTGAAGGAAATCTCAGATAATCTCACTTCACTTGAACTGCCTCACTTTGTGGTCGTGTTCCTTTTACAATAAGTGAGGTAAGACAAACTGAGATTTCCGAACTCATCGAGAAAGTAAGGTTAAGTCTGACTCTTTTGAGTGTTGATCACAATTTCTGTGGTGTTGTTGCCGAGTATGTCAGAGGACTGTGTTTTTTGTTTTATGATGGACCATAAACATACAACGGTTAAAGCGGTCAATACTCAAATAATAATGGCTCTAGTTTCTTAAACGCCTGGAGTCTTCAGATGATGTTGATGAAAGTTCAGACTCAAGCGGAAGTGAAAATCGATTAGTGTTTCATGATGATTTTGACAGGTCGCCTCAGTTGGTTTTGTTTGTCGTTCCTTTTATTCCAAGTAGACATTCTTAGGTGAAGAAAGTACCCTACCTCACCTCAGTTTCGATGTAAAAGGAACGTGTGCCATATTTTTAGCAATTTTTATTTTTGACACTTTCACTTTGACTTCGACAAATACAAGCCATATTCGCACCAACCAATGTAAGATTTCTTAACCTGTCTTGGTGACGAGTCTTGGTGACGAGTCTCGGTGTAGTGACGTCGAGACTATCCCTACTTCGAGCTATTCGAGGGGAAGTTCTTATACTATCTCGATCTTTGAGCAGGTCATCCTTTACGTAGTCAGTGAAACGCAATACCCAAGATAATATTCTTTCCGATACTGTATACACTACTCATTCAGATGTTACAGGCTTCCTCCGCTATGTTACTGTTTAAACACGCGCACACACAAACACACATACAAACCCATGTTCTTAGTTGATTGAAAAAGAAGACTATGTAGTAGTATTCAAACATCTATGAAGTATTTACGGGACAGGAATCAGAAATTACTGTATTTATTAGAGAATTCGTACGATTGTATGAACACTGAGAGCAGATAAAAAGAGTTTTTTTTTCCAAAAGTACATAAACACAAGAGGAAATTATGTAAAAAAAAATTGATTAGGAAATAGGAAATTTAAAGTATGTACTTTCACATTGGTCTGATCCCTGTAAAAAACCTCCTATAGATTGATTTTTCAATTTAAAAATACGAATAATAAGTTGTGCGTTTCGGGAAATTAATTATAACGGGATTTACTGTAAAAATAAACTTGAAAAAAGAGAAGTAAATGAAAATAACGTATGCTATCAAGCATAATTTATTTTAAGCATAAAAAAAGTCACCTATTGAGTTTCAATATCTAATTTTATATGGATATTATGAGCGTTTGAAATAAGTATTGAATATACGATAGAAAGAATTTATGAAAAATCTCTTTGTTCAAAATGAAAAAATAAATAAACGAGGTTTGATATCGTAATCTTACATTGCTCTTTCAAAAACAAAACATTTGGTATAAACATTCTGTAATATAGCTCAAAAATATTGCACATTGACCCTGTAACGTCAATTACTGTGAAAATACATGAACATGAAAAAAAAAACATCTATTTAATCTATTAAAATTTGATTGATTATATTTCAGTTACTTTCTATCTGTCGAGCGGTTTACCAATAGATCGCAATATCCCAAAAAATATCAAAAACTTTTTATTATAAATCAAAATCAGTCTATAGGATGGATTATTATAAGTCTTTCTATCTCCAAGGCTTCTTATCCCAAAATTATGCTTAACAGAGTGATACAAAAAAGAACAAAATATAGATTGCTTTGGTGTACCTTTCACATCTATTGTGAGATCATGATGACCAGTTTGAAGATAATCTATTCTGGCATGTCTTCTTATTATATCTAACGCTTCGTAAAAGAGTCTATCCAATAATACCAAAATAGTAATAGTTAACATTTCTAACAGCATTAAGATAGCTTCAGTCTTAATATGAGCTCTCTCACTTTTTAAAGGAGCAAATGTTGACGGATCCACTAGTTTTTTGGTCTCTATTTTCTTCAGCGGTAGCAAAGTATACTTTTCCTGCAGTTTTCTACGAGCATCTATTTTTCTAAAGTACCTAGTTATGTAGAAATTATCGAATTCTATATCTCTTAAATATTTATCGTGATAATTCTGAGATTCTAATAAAATTTTTAAAAATATAAAAGCTAATAGTCTTTTGATTATGGTCAAAATTTGCAGAAGTAATAATTTCTTCTTATTCACTTCATGCCAAATTGATTTTGCAGTATCTCGAGCATTTCTCATATCTGTTAAGGCTTTAACGGGGCTCAATTTATACTGAAGTTTTACATCTTTAAAATTTTTTGATAGGAATAATCTCGAATTTTTCAAATAAGAATATCCTTCTCCAAAACCTGAAAGTGAAAAAAGCGTTGCTTAACAATGCAATAATTCAGAATTGCGCATAACTAAAAAAACATTTCACTTGTAAGTACTTTTTAAAGCAGAATCCAATCGTTGGTCACGCGAAAAATTAAAGAAACGGGGTTAATGCTAAAATCTTCTCACACTTCATCATTTTCAATTAAAAAGATAAAACAGAGGGCATACTTCTCGTACAAAATAATGAGGCGTGTAACAATTCATTAAATATCCTAAGAATGTTTCCTAATCAGTAGAATGCTGATTTTCACAAGCTCTTACTAGTCTACAGAGCTGTAATTAGATCACGCCAGATTATGTTTCTATCCCAGCAAACAATTGATCAAGTTCTTGTACATAAGACATCGGATTTCAAAATACGCTAGAGCTCCATAGAACGTGGACCATACGAAGCCAGGGAACCTCAACAAGAGCGTATTGTGAAACACATCGTATTGAACTTGAAATAGATAAAACAAAAAATGTCAACCCCCATATCTTAAAATAGGTCTGCCGCAAGGATTATGGAGGGGCAAAAATTCGCTACCCAGAAGAAATACTAGGACAGCATTACTAACTATAAATACGGACTACAAAAAACATTGCTGCACTGGAAGAAGTACTTTTGGAATGAAATGGGGAAAAGTGAGACTTGCAGAGACATCAACATACGATTTTCTATGAATAAGTTACATCAATGGCATGTACAAAAAACGAGACTGAATCCTGTAATAGAAGATTTAATTGCAAACCTATGGAAATTTATATGAGGACAAACTAAGAGTAAAACAGTTTGGATACGGGGAAAGAAATTATGAAATATCAATGGTGATGATTTCATTGGAAGAAAAACATCCATATGGAATGAATACCGTCTTCAGTGACAAACCAAGAAGAAAATGGTTATGGCTTCATCCAAATGGCAAAGAAGAAGAGAAAATTAACTTCATCCTCGCTCCAATAAGGTTAGTAATGACCGAGACTGGTCTTGGTTTTGCTGAAATCAAGAACAAGACCAAGTGGTGAAAGATTTAATCCCGCTTGACATGGAGCAATACAATCTGCAATGCAATTCAAGACGCAATATTTCTTGATCACACGCATGTGCAGATGAAGCTCAGCTGATAGTGACCCGTTTCAATTTTGTCGTTGTGCAAATTTAGTTACAGAAGCTTAATATATTTCTTCGTCCAATTTAACATTATTTTGACTTTAAATGTATATTAGGAAATCCAGTGTCATTTTCGCAAATTATTTATCATATCGTGCAACTATAAACAAACGTCAAAGTAATTATTTTGTCCCTGTGGTGTTACTTAGAACGCACTACCCCTGATACATATCTTTGTAACGCGTCTATACGTATGTTGATCTGTGGCGTATAACTATCGCAACGTTATTGGTTAATGAATGTTCTGACATCTCGAGTGTATTCTGATTGGCTGGTTGGATTGAACACAAGGGTTTTAGGTTGTATGTGAACATTCAGTGTTCGTTGGGTATCTAATGGTGTAAGCGGTTGAAATTTTATATCACAGGTTCGGATGAAATAATTAAATATCTCACCTTATATTAAGGGATGACCGACTTGTGAAACATATTTCGCGGGTATCGCTGAAGATTGTTTTCGAGTTATTGGAGATTATAGACCCGTGGGAATACCAATTTTTTGGGAACAGAGATTTCAACACAATAGGTGTTTTTTATGGTTTAATTCCAGTCAGATGTTAATTGTATGTATTAGAATGCTTCTATAGTTTCATTAACTAGATTGTTCCTAATTATGACTAGAGAATTTGTCCCCTTATCTGATGAAGTGATTTTTTTTCTTATAGTACGTACAAAAAGGTGTCAGAGGGAAAACATCAGTTAAGTAGGCCTTAATTACCACATCTAGGGTGATAAAAGCCCCTATATTAGGACCCGATCTGGCCAATTGGTAAGACATATTTCAGTTTTTTGTGTATAGAGTTGAATATTCTAGTAATTTCGACCATATTTTGTTTGGCTAATGTATTTTTTTTGTTGATTGAAGGTCAGCTAGTAGTTTATAGCTAGTTATTTTCTTGATATAAGTTGGTATTTTTTTGTTAAATGTAAAAAAAGGATAGTTAATATATTAAGCTCAAATAGCATGATAATTTTTTTGATCAAATATGAAATATAGCAGTTCATTCGTTAACTTTTGCTAGCAATATTAAGTAATATTAATCGATTAAGCTTTATAATTAATAGAAGTCTTACTCGTACGAGTTTATGAGATATTTTAGTTTAGGGAACATTAATGGAAATTACTCGTACAGGGTATATGATTGTCAGAGAAAGTTAATGGATTAGGGGGGGGGGGGGTAAAGTTTGGACAGATATTTCATTTTGAGCATTGAAACTGTCAGAAAGTGTATAGATTATTAACATATTTCTCGTTTTAAGGTTCTCTCCTTTTCCTACTCTTCTCTTCGTTTTCTTCGTTCTGCTTCTTGGTTTTAGGTTTATGTTATTAATTTAAATAACCTCAACGTGGGATACTGTATGGGGGACAATTTGGAGTTCTACCGTTGACTTGAAGAGTACGATATGGGTTCGTGAAGTTTTCTACAGGAGTAGAAGTTGTTAGCCACCTCTAGTAGTAATCATTGGGATTTCACGCAAGTTTTACACTTTGATTTGTTTATGTAAAGTACATTTTGCCTACAATATCAGTCGGTGTATGTCGTAGATCATTGATTGGTCCGTTACTGTAAGCATCTTGCGGTAGTCAGTTTATCACTATACTTATGTTGATCAAGTATCAATCATTATGATCAACATATAATATCAGATTATAGCTGTCATATCATTTATAATTTGCGAATGTGGATTGGTGATAACTACACCCATTGTAAGGTTATGTAAACGTTACTGTGGCTATTCAAATTAAATATTTTGAGTTATTCGAGTTGGTGGTAGTAAGTGTATGAGCTCATATGACATTCTTGCGCCATATTATATTTTAATATTTTCAAGTTTCATATTTATTTGCGTAAACGTTATTCTGTGCCATAGATACGTATGGTATACTGTATTGATTTAACCCTATAGTTTATTCGAGACTCAAGTAAACATTTGCTTCATTTTTATCAGGTAATTGTGTACTCGTTTGAGAAATTTCATTTGTATGTAAATACTGGTTTGTACATATTTATACCCAACGTACAATCCACTCTGTAACGTAGGATTTCAATTGTGGGCATTATTGGGTTTTACTTGAGGGGAATTATTTGATTTTACTTGAGGGGAATTATTGGATTTTACTTGAGGGGTTATATAGGATTTTACTAGGAGGGTTTATAGTATTTTACTTGGGGGGAATTATTGGATTTTACTAGGGGGGTTATAAAGGATTTAAATAGAGGAAATTATAGGACTTTAAAGTGCCATTGGGTACTTGAGAGTACAGTCTGTCATAAACCTTCGTACAAATTGTAGTACTAAAGGATTGAGTTACTACTGGGAAGGGATACATTGGTTTTAAAGCTACGGGGTATATATTTTTGCTTGGGATATTTGTATATATATTTGTAAATATATTTTGCTGTATATCATTCAATAGAGGGGGGATTTCACTTACTTATGAAAAATTGTGGTTAGGATTTATGGGATTTTAGGACATTTGGGGAAATTTCTTGTAATTTTTGTAAGTTTATTATACACTTGTACGTAGTAGTTGTACTACCTTGACTTGTAAGGTTTTCTTGAAAAAAAGAACTAAGTCATTTATTAAACGTAAACTTGGGTAAATGACATCTGTCTTTTATTTCTCCACCTATTTGGTAGTCTTAGGGTGGGAAAACTTGTGTAGGTATTTGTCACGAGGCAAGATTGCCTGGCGCCCTTATACATTTTATTTAGTCTTCGAATTAGTCTTCGAACAACGGACCCCACCCCCCACATCCCGTCTCCGCAAGAGTTAGAGGCAACGCCTAAAAGCGTAAATATGAACCGAGTTTGAGGGTGAAGAATCATAGTGTGAATAACGGTAGGTGGCAATAGATCTCACTTTATCTGTTTGGTTCTATTTTTATTGCATGCAAGTTGCAATTCTAGGGAGAAATCTAGTTACTTTTCGTCAAACAACCAACCAAATGTCAGTAATATCAGTTGATTGACTGAAGCACATTTTTGTAAATTGAACATTCTTGTTGATTCTTGATTTTTGTTGCTGCCATTTTTTTTAGGTGTTTTATTTGCTTTGCATAATGTCAAACAAGGTGCAAGATTCATCATATGATAAATTTTGACCTTGCAAGAAATTGCATTGCTCCATGTCATGTAGAATAGTAAGCACGTAATGGTTGAAAAAAATTCGTCGGAAGCTTGATTTGGCCATTGGGAAAAAAACTCAGACACGTCGATTTTATTTTTTAGTTGCGCTTTTTTTAGTCTACACATATTTTTGATGACGTCATCACTGTTCAAGTTATGACGTAATTATCATTTTTTTAAATGGGAATACCCGATTTTGATAGTACCATCAAAACGATCGCACTTTTCTGTGTACGGATGTCATATTTTTTACTTTTCGGCCCAACCTTTCTATATGCGAGAAAAGTATTGGTTTACCCCAAAAAAAGTTGGAATTTTGAAATTTGTTTTCGAGTTATTTTTACGTTTTCCATCAACAACAACACGGAAAAACGGTATTTAGAAAAAAATCCTGTGTGTATGTCGGCGTCGTCGTCGTTGTCGTCGGCCACTTTTCCTTACATGTCTTGTTAGCACGATACAGTCTCCGGAGTTCAACAAGTCATCAATTTTATGATTGAAGATTATTCAGGGCATCTCACTGATGAACCCTTTTGATTTTCAGCTCACCGGAGCCAATACAACAGGTGCTACAGTACTTTAAGTACGATATTTTTGTCATTTTTGGAGAAGATTCAGTTTGTTAGCAAGATATAGCCTCCGGAGTATATACAAGTGACCAATTGAATGATTGGATATTATTCAGAGCGTCTCAAAGATGAACTCTATTGAAATTCAACTCAGTAAATCCAGTACAACGGGTGCTATGGTACTTGAAGTACCAAATTTTCGTCATTTTTGAAGAATTTTCAGTTTGTTAGCACGATACAGCCTCCAGAGAGTATACGATTGATCAATTTTATGATTGAATATTGTTCAAGGTGTCTCACAGATGTTCCCAGTTGACTAGAGCGAGTACAGCGGGTCCCATAAATCCAGATATACTGAATTTTTGGTTATTTTTGGAGAAATTTCGGTTTGTTAGCACGATACATCCCCCGAAGTGTATACAAGTAATAATTTTATGATAGAATATTGTTCAGGGCCACAGATGCGGAAAAGTTAGTTTTAATCCTTAAAACCGTTTAGTTATATTGCATAACCGTTTGTTAGAGAAATAATAGTTATTCGTGCAACCATTTGGGAAAAGCACAATTTTTCGTAATGAGAGAATTTCGCGAGTTACGAAAAATACTGGTTCCCAACGTGTTTTCCACAATATTTTTTATAATTTTGAATAGGATGTGATCATTTGAATTCAAATTTAAAAAACGTCCCTACGAGCGTCCCTCGTAGATTCCTTTTAAGTCGCTTAGAAAAATTGGAGATGTTTATTTGTTACTATGGAAGCAACGTTTATTTAATGTTATGTTTCGTGATTTTGATTGTCAAAAGAAGTAGAAATTGAAAATCGTTTTTCTTCTCGTATATAATTCATTCAATATTTTTCGAAGTAGAAGAATATATAAATACTGTAATGTCCGATTCACAGAACGACGTACCGAGTGACATTAAAGAAGCGGCTCAATCTGTGTTATCTACAATGATTCCCAAGAAGTCGATGAGCAAGTATGATTTGTCCTATGCCAAATTTAATTTATGGTGTGAACAGAAAGGGATTACCCATTTGAACGAAAAAGTTTTGCTAGCCTATTTTCAAAAAAAAGGAACTGAATAATTCAACCTTGTGAAGTTTATATTCGATGTTAAGAACTGAATTGTGCTTAAAAAGAAATATTGACATTAAGAAGTATACATCGATCTTAAAACGTCATTCCGAAGGTTCCCAACCAAAAAAGTCGCAAGTTTTTAGTGAAGAAAACATTACCAATTTTCTACAAGAAGCTTCCGAGAAGCAACATTTAATGAATAATTAATCGTTGGAGTTGCTGGACCTTGCTGAAAAAGTTAATTAGTTTTTCGTCGTATAGAAAATGTAGAATTTCAGGAGTTTGCTAAAGTGACCATTCCCAACACAAAGACGAAAGTATGTCGAGAATTTGCTATAACCACTGGGCTCTTGATGGTATAAATTGTATCGAAATTATCAAAAAACACGTTCTGCTAAGGCCGTCAAATATTAAGCATGACAGATTTTTACTCAAATATTCAAATGGGAAATGTGGAGTAGAGCCTTTAGGCATTAATACATTTGGAAATTTGCCGAAAATAATCGCCCAGTTTTCAAAATTACTAAGCCCTTGTTTGTATACCGGTCACTCTTTTCTGCGGACGTCTTCTTGCGGATTCAGGTGCTGATTTGCTTACAATAAAATAGCATGGGGATGGAAATCCAATACGGTTGTCGAGGGTTATGTGGAGAATTCAATCATTAATAAACAGAAGATTGCCACGAACATACTCGGAGAGTATTACTTGGAAAATACATCACATATTACTGCTAATCAGAGAACTATGTTGTCAGCTGGGGTCAACATTATTAAATGTTCTAATTGTGTTATTAATATTTATAAATAGTTTTTTATTCATTTGTTGGAATTGAATTAATTTATAAAACGTTCTTGATATTATGTTAGTACATCATATTTACCATATTTAACGACAATAAAGAGGTAGTTCATGTAATTTAGTCTTACAATTATTCTGTACTTTTCGCAATTAGTGGCAAAATTTACTTTTCATCACCAGTTAGGAAATATTTCAATGTTCGTAACTAGTTACGAAGAGTAAGATTTTTCATAACGTCAACGGGTTTTATAAAGTGTCACTTTATAAATCAAAATTAGAAAAATACTATTTTCAACAAATCATTTACTATTTCTCATGACTGGTTCATCTCATAACAATAAACGGTACAGACAAAATATTTCCCACCTTTCTTTTTTTCATTTTAGAATATAATCATTTTATTTGTAGTATAAAAACTATTGTGTGTTCCACGTCGCAAAAGTGATTTTCCAGGCCTCCAGAAGTGGCCAGGGTCGGTTACACCTCGGCTAGCCATTTCTTCTGTCGGCCCGGAAAACTAGCACTTTCGAGCCTAGGTACACAAATAGCTATTACGATACACGTCCATTAGGTCTTATTACAGTATTCGTTCATATTCCGGACTGGGCTCCTACGTCCACTCGTCCGTAAAACAACTCGTAGTGTAATAAGCGACCTACCGGACTTGTAACGTAAACTACTATTATGAAACATAATTTTAGTCTCATATATTTCATATCTGATGTTTCAGATATGCATGCTGCTCATTTTTTTTGTACATTTTTGTACATTTTAGAGTAAAAATTCCAATTTTCGGCAGTGCACCAATTACCGACACTTTTATGAAATCTGATCGAATATTAAGATTCCCATCTGATTTCGTGAAATATTCCGTAATGCTCTCATATCGTTTACCCGCCCTTTGAAAAACAGGAACACTCGATTGTTTGCAATAGGAAATCAGTAAAAAAGTTCTATTATCAGTTCTTGATTTGTTGTGAGAAGTTGTGCTTGTTGTACATCTTACGGAATAGTGTAAATTTCAAATATTTTTTCTAGTGTAGACATGATATTGAGTCCTGGGTTATTTGAAAAGTATAATGTTTGGTATAAAATGGTGTGTGATAAGCTATTTCAACTGAATTTCAGTAATAAAGTGGATGCCAATCTTCGGAGCTTCAGAATCAATCAATGATCCTCACATCGCCATGTGTGCCGATAATTGGTGAAACGCATGTGTTTGAACCCTAGGTTATTTTTTGCTTGAACTTACACCACCGTACATAAACAAATGAATAGTAGGTTCACTCTAAGCTCCTCCTAGCGCGATGTCTATTTCACTCGGTCTCCGATGCTACTCTTTTTCGGTATCCTGAAACTCCGAATCGATCGATATACAGTTACCGTCTGTCTTTTGTAGTTGAAGGTACGAGTTGATAGTATACCGGGTGGACTGTCTTTTCAGTTAATTATTTGATTATTATTACGGGATATTTATTAAAAATAAAATGCCACGAATGTGTTGTGTGGACGGTTGTAGAAGTAGAGATTGGGCAAAAACATCTTCCTTCAGATTTCCCAAGGATGACACAAGGTAAATTTTACAATATTATTTAGCAAAGGATATTAGTAATTTTATTATAAGACGCAGTGTAGTAGATGTTATTGTGTTTCAAAATAAAATATTACCAATATATCTTTTCACATGTCAACGTTAGAAACAGGCCTTAGGCTTTATTTATTGTCACAGGTATGCCAATTTGGACGCAGAACAATGCAACAAAACATTAAGAGTGTGCGATAGACACTTTTCCCAAGAATATTATATGTGCAGTAATAGCAGAACAAATCTGCAATATAATGCAGTTTCGTCCTTGAATTTGCAAAAAAATAGTAAGTTCCCAAAATTTTTAGTACCTAAACAATACTTCTGGAAATAGGATTTTGTCTTGTATATTTTTACTAGGTATTTCAAATAATTTGAAAATTTTTTAGATGGCGGTACAACTTTGAAGGAAGTCGCAGTTCAAACTGATTTTAAGACAATGCTGTACAGTGAAGGTATGTTATTTTACTTATCGATGGCGTGTTTTGGATAAAATAAATATATGTAAGTTAAGTATTTTATAGCAATTTCATTTTTCAGACGATATGAAATATCAAGATGTTTATGTTCAAACAGAAGGCGAATTTTTTTCAGAAAATGTTGAAAGTGGTAACGATGTTTCTACTCTAGCTTCTGTGGTCGTTTGAAGATATTTCCAAATATTCGGAAACTAACTACTCAGAAGATGCCTGCAAACTTCTAACGTCTCGATAAGTTTATTAAATAAATCACCTAAAGGTTGTAGGTATACAGACGATTTAAAAAAGCTTGCTTTGAGCGTTTACTTTTTAGGACCTAAAGCATACAAGAAATTTTCTAGTTTGTATCGGTTACCTTCCAAAAGCACGCTCAACCGGTTTACCCGCCGTTGGGCAGTAAAGCCAGGCTTGAACGAATTTATTTTTCGCCTTATTGATCTTAGATCTCGACTATTAAGTGATAAAGAAAAAGATTGCATTATATGCCTTGATGAAATGTCATTGAAAACTCATTTATTTTATGATTTATCAAAGGATAAAATAGTAGGCTACCAAGAATCACTTTCAGCAGAAAACGAATCCGAACTAGCAACTAGTGCATTAGTTGTTATGGCACGGGATGTATCAAGCAGCTGGAAAAAACCGCTTGCCTACTTCTTTTATAAATCAACTGCGCCTTTAAATTGAATAAAAGACATTTTGTTCGAAACAGTTAGAAAGTTACGTGATATGTGTCTAAATGTGCTAGGTGTGGTGTCTGATCAAGGTTCTAACTTCCAAATATTAGTTAAAAGCTACCT
The DNA here is from genome assembly GCA_963921935.1 of Galeruca laticollis. Taxonomy (NCBI): domain Eukaryota; kingdom Metazoa; phylum Arthropoda; class Insecta; order Coleoptera; family Chrysomelidae; genus Galeruca; species Galeruca laticollis. The sequence continues at coordinate 4,928,118 of OY998177.1, forward strand.
TAAATTGAGCACAGACAATGTTTTTTTACGTAGATAATATCAAGCTTGTTTACTTTTTTGACGTGCCACACTTACTTAAATCTACTAGGAACAATTTTTTTTCTTACTGGTTTGAGTTACCAGAAGGAATTACCAATAAAATGTATTTGGATACATTTTACAATTATGAAAAAAAAGGAATTTAGACTCTGTCCAAAATTAACTGACGAGCATATGTTTCCAAATAATTTTCAGAAAATGAAAGTAAAATATGCTTCTCAGATTTTTAGTCATTCTGTTGCAGTTGTTCTTAATACGTACATTGATTTTAAAGTTTTGCCTGCAGATGCCAAAGTAACTGCTAAATTCATTAAAACAATGAATGATATTTTCGATTTATTAAATTCGTGTCATTTAAATAATTTCAATGCATTCATGGGTACCCAACAACAGTTTCAGCTAATGGAAGAATTTGAAACTTTACTCAAAAATGTTAACAGTGAATGAAAAAATTTAACAAATAAAATGAAATTTATATTTGGGTGGAGGCTTACAATAAAATCAAAGCCCTTTGGGGTATATTAAAATCAAAGGGTTACACACCTTTTTACTGACAAGAAATTTAAACCAAGACTGCCTTGAAAACTTTTTTGGGCAAGTTAGAAACTGTTGTGGTAATTCAAGAAACCCTACGCCTATACAGTTTTCTAGAGCATTCAAAAAGTTGTTACTCTGAAGTATTTAGACCATGTTGACGGCGCCAACTGCACTAATGACATTACTGAATTGTTGTTAAATATTACTCCGGACTTGGCAGAAAACTGTGAAGATCTCATTTTACCGTCAATAGAACCACCAAATCCTTTGAAAGTCTTCACAACTGATTACATTAATCTAAACAGTACCGACGGCAACGCGTTAGTTTACGTTACTAGTTATTTATTAAAAAAATTTATGCAGCAACATTCCTGCGACATTTGTATTGTTTTTAATGAAAGAAATACCTTAAGAAAAGAAACAACCATTTTTCTCAGACAAAAGCCTATGTCAGCAATACAAATTTTCCATTTGGTGGGCTCAATGTACCTAGCCAGAATTTTGTTGGATATGTTACCCAGCTTGAAGATATATTTGTAGTTAACTTCAATAAATTAGCATGTAAAAATTCTATCGGAGCGACGTTAAAAGATCTTTTTAAAAATGTATCATTTACGCATCCTTGTAAAAATTTTCCTTTAAGTTATTTCTTATCTCTTTATACAAGAGTGCGTTTATATTACACAATTAAATTTGCGAATCATGAAATAAAACTTAAAAAATCTTATAAACCCAATATAAAATTACAAATATTACAAAATATGTAATTATTCCTTTTTGATTTGCTTCATAAGTGTTATTATTCAATATTGTTCTTATATGCAAAACAAATTCTAAAGAATGAAGAATCTGGTATAATTTTTAACTATTTTAAATATATAGTTGTTCATGCTTCCTATGTTTATATTGTAATGTATACATGAGGATTTGATTTATTCTAAGTATTTATATACGTAGAACCTTGATAACTTAAACCTCGATAACATAATAACCTCTATAAATTCATAAAATTGTGTACTCCCTTCCCCTCTGAGTCCAAAACCTCCTTTACTTAAAATACGAACCCTCTATAACTTAAACGAATAATTTGGGCATCGCACGTCAGTAACTCAAAGTTGTAACGACGACGACCTTTGTAACTTGAATCATCTCTCAATGAGTCGTCATTAGAAATGAATTAACACGTGTTTACCAAATGGCTCAGTACAGTAAGTTATTTGTATCATTAGCTTGCAGCCGTCTATCTCTATAATTCCTAAACAAAGCTCATAAACGGACCTCCGTAAGTAAAAATATAAACCAATTTAAATTCCTTAACTTAAACCCTTAGTAAATAGAAACCTCAATAACTCAAATTATTTAACGTCTTCCTCGGTCTTTATCTTATCGAGGTTCTACTGTATATATTTGTACATTTTTGATGAATTATTTTATTTATATAATGTCATAAAAGCTATTTTAATCGATTATTATAGTTTGTTTCTTATGAGTAATTTCATATTCCCTATTAAATACTAAAACGTACCCTGCATAACAAAACAATACCTATCGTTTTTTGAAATAGTTTTCTAACAATGTACATTTTTATTAGCCGCCGTACCAAACACTCAATTTATAAATCAACAAGCTATGACGGTAGTAATCCGCGCGACCCCTGTATACTCGAAACACGTGCGGTTTTACGATCGTTTTTCGGAAAGCCTTTAACAGCGTTACATCAAAGAGCTAACGTCGAGTGAACTTACTATTCATTTGTTTATGTACGGTGCTTATACATTATAGTGTATAGTGTCTTTCCTCAAGTTACAATTGAATTAAATAAACCAATGGCCAATTTTATTCACTCCATATATTTGTTAGTTACACATTTAATTTTACTGAAGTATGTGTGCCAGTAATTGGCGTTTGTTTTTTCAGCTGTAAAAAGACATAGAAAAAAGGAAAGAATCCAATATTCATACGAAGCTTTAAAAAAATGCTATTAAAGCTATTCAGTATTTCAAAATTGCTAGTAAAGTATATAAGGTGCCCAGATCAACCCTTCAAGATAAAGTTAAACGTGAAACTTCTCTAAACAGAAAATCTGATCCAGATACAATCCTCACTGCAGATCTAGAATCTATGCAGGTTACATGGAAACAGTTGGATAGTGTTCAGCAATTAATCAAAGAATTGGGTAAATCCAACAATTTTACAGACGGAAGACTTGGCCTGAAGTGGTATGAATTGTTTTTGAATCGACACCTTGAAATAACGAAGAGGATTTCAGAGAATCTAACATGTTCTAGAGCCAGCCTCACCAAGAATATAATTCGTGATTGGTTCAAAGAAGTGGAGAGTATTTGAAATAAACGAATGCGATCAATATATTACATGATCCAAGTCGCGTTTTTAACTGCGATTAGAGGGCCTTCTTCCTTAGTCCCACAAAAGACAACGTTCTAATCAGGAAAGGAGATAAGACTGTTTATTCTTTTGTTGGAAATTATGACAAAGAGTGCCTAACAAACCTAATGACATATAGCACCTCTAGCCATATTCTTCCTTCTATGATAGTGTATAAATACAAAAGGATTCCTAAGTCAGAACAACGGGGACTTGTATAATCAGAAAATGGGTGAATGACTGGCGTGACTGGCTACCAGTTTATTGCTATTTTTTTTATCCTTTGGTTGTGACCACCAATATTCAATTTCCCATAATACTGTTTTCGACGTTCATACCACGCTTCTAACTTTGGCACTTAGTGTAGTAAATATAATTTAGATATCCCTTTGCCCAAATGCCACCCACATTCTACAGCCTTCAGATGTCGCTGTATTTGGCCCTTTAGAAATTGAATGGAAAAATAGTGTGTGTCCCTGGAGAATAATGAACAAAAAACCACCGAATATGTAATTGCTGTTATTCTTCAGACAGCATTGCAGAAAATGAATAGTTTTCCTGGTTTCATCAAAAGTGGCTTTACAATCTATGACTAGTTCCTTTAAATGCTGAAAACATGAAATATTTCAAAGAACAACGGCAATAGATCGCCAAGACACCTCCAGATCAATAAAAAGCTCAAGATCAACATGAATCTTGTTTTAAAGTAACAGAAGATGGAAAAAGAAATTCCAACTGATATTCTTCTTTCTTTCGAGAAATCTGGAACTGTTTGGGAAGGAGCCATCGAGCAAGCTATCCTTTTCGCGCTCTGAAGAAAAATTAAAAGTAATATCAGATATTGCGAATGATTCAGAATTTGTGAATATCGAAAATAACACTGATGATATCACTAATTTCATTAACACAGATAATCTGACCCAATAATTTTTGTCATTTCCGCTCTAAACTCTGATCAATTACCAAATGCTGTGGAAAAAGAAATTCCAGATGTATTTGATACAAATGAGGATAGAACTAGTAAATTAAATGAAGATCGTTTGCCATTAGCCCGAAGAAATGTGAACAAATCCATTGAACAAAGCGAAATCATAACGCCAGAGCCAAAAACGTATAATGAAATCCATTTAGCATCAGAAAGAAAGCAAAAATCTGATGAATATCGTCTTGTAAAAATCTTATCTATACCTACACCTTTCGAAAAATCTCTATTTTGGCCTGATGTTAAAAATGAAACTCTTAAATGAAAACCAAAAGAAAAAGTCTTTTCTGTAGCTACATCTTCTCAGTGGCAACAATGCTACAAAAAGAAAGAAGAGGAAAACTTAAAATTCAAAAGGAAAGAAGAACTTCAGAAGAATGCTTCCAATGTGGAAAATAAAAGGAAAAAATAAAAACCAATGTAATTGGTAGTGACCGTGTCGATCAAACAAATCGTAAAACACTTAAAGCATAACAAGTCTAAAAAAAATGTTTTCATTACACAATAATAAACCTTTTACTTCAACAGAATCAGAAGAATCATGGTATTGCTCTATATGCGACACTGCCACAAAGGTCGATATGCGTTTGTGTACAACATTCTTCCACGAAGGATGTGTGGGGTTACATAACATGATAAAGAACATTTCTGTTGCACAATGTGTACCAAATGTTTGACTAGTACTTTTACAAATAATAATATATTTCGGACGGGATTCATTTGACACCTCATCTGCAAAGCATGCTCTTGGTCTTAGATAAATATTAAATAGTGCTACTTCCGTTTATTATTTATTTTGCCTATGCCGATAATAGGTTATATAAAGTGCCAAAGATTAAAACTTCATTAAATTTTAGGGTGCCAGTAATGAAAACAGTGCGAATTTTACTTTTTTTCTTATAATAAATTGTTCCGTTAAGGTTGATACAAAAATAATGATTCCTACCATATTACACATTAATGAAATTTGAAAAATAAGTTTTTCATTTCAACTAATATATTTTTCACAGATTGGATTTGTTTAGCGTCAGTTCGACAAGCGTCTTAAGGTGTCAATAATTGGAGCTTTTACCTTATTATTTTTCCGCCCAACCTATCTAATATGCGAGAAAAGTATTGGTTTACCCCAAAAAAAGTTGAAATATTGAAATTTTTTTGAGTCATTTTTACGTTTTTCATCAAGAACAACTCGAAAAAACGGTTTTTAGAAAAAAAATCCTGTGTGTATGTCGTCGTTGTCGTCGGCCAATTTTCGTTACATGTCTTGTTAGCACGATACAGCCTCCGGAGTGCAACAAGTCGCCAATTTTATGATTGAATATTACTCAGGGCATCTCACAGATGAACCCTATCGATTTTCAGCTCACCAGGGCCAGTACAATAGGTGGTATAATACTCTAATTACGACATTTTTGTCATTTCTGGAGAAATTTCAGTTTGTTAGTACGATACATCATCCTGAGTGTATACAAGTGACCAATTTTATAATTGGATATTTTTCAAGTTGTCTCACAGACGTACCCTATTCATTTTCAGCTGACTTGAGCGAGTACAGCGGTTCCTATAAATCCAGATATACTACATTTTTTGTTATTTTTGGAGAAATTTAGGTTTGGTAGCAGGATACATTCCCCGAAGTGTACACAAGAGACAATTTTATGATAGAATATTGTTCAGGGCATCTCACAGATGCGGAAAAGTTAGTTTTAATCTTTAAAACCATTTATTTAGTTTTGTACTTCGTACATATTTTTGAGGCATATTGTATATCAAACCATGTTGAAAAGGAAGCAAGTAGACAAACTTCATATTTATACCCTCTCTTAATCTGTTCTAATATTATGTGCATATATAAAATAACATGAAATGAGTAAATTGAAATATAACATGAAAAAATGTTTAAGAATAATGCGAACATTGATCAAACTTTTACCAGGATCCATATCTTTTTGTGGGTCGCATCTTTTGTTTCCTCCTAAAGATTCAGCAATATTACAAATAAAATCCAATTTCATTGGCCAACATAACAACCAAGCCGCTATCCATGTGACAGTATCATAACAAGCGTTATAACCATTGGCGAACATTTTTCGACATTTATTCGCAGCTTTTGTAAATTGATTTTCACATCGTATCTCTATTTTCTCCATATATAACTTTTCATAACGTTCTGCTTCAATTTGTTCACCTAGGAATAAATTAGGCGTATTTAGTCATGGCAAATTTTAAACCGGACAAGCCTTTCACCGTCTTATTGTTTTTAGATTTGTTATTTAGTTCTCTTTTCACCTTCATTTATCAACAAAGCAACAGTAACTTTTATTAATCGCTACGTTATTATAATATAACCGACTTCGATCCCTAAGAGTGACATGAACAAATTAATGTTCTTCGTATGTGGTAGAAAAAATCATGAGATGAGTACCTTTAGTTTTATACTTGTCTTCTAATAGTTCCGATCTCTTCGTATCTCCTATCTTCAAATCTAAATAGTCATTTTCTTCCTTCATCTTTTTCATTTCGCTTTCATCTTCAATTTCACCAGTGATTGGAGCGGACACATCTTTAATTGATCTCAAAGTATCTTTTACTTCGTTCATATCGGTCTTCATACCAAAAATTGCTTGTGTGAAAGGCTTAAACATCAATTCGAATCGGGTTTTTGTCATATTATAAGTTAGTGATGCCGTGCAAGCAAACACACGTACTACTTCTCTCCCATTTTTAGCAATGTTCTCCACTGGACCTGGAAAATGAACGAGAACCAAAATGTACATAGTAAACCTGTTACGGTAGAAATAACTGACTTCCGATGTTATTTTAGACCAATTAGATCCAATACCAAAATTTGATTTTAAGTAAAATCGAAATCAATTGAATGTGAAGCGAGTTTGAATAACATGACTAGTAATTTAATGTAGGTATTAGTTTTATAAATATAAGTATATACAAATAGCTAAATTTACAACTTTTTACGCGGCTCTTTGTTGGCAAAACTATAAATCTTTTCATCAAAATTTAGTACAATTAACTATAATCTGTGTAATAGTTTATTTTTTTCTTCCAAATTCTAACCAAATATATGTTAAAAAATCTTTTTTATGGTATTTCTAACAATTGAGTTTGTTTATAAGATGCATCTCTCCGGGTATCCTGACCTGATAATACAAAAGCTATGACCAAAGCTTTTAAAACTCCTCTACCAACTTTTCCTCCAAAAATTGGAAATGTTAGACATGTTATACATCTAATTTGAGATGAAAACGCGTATCCAATAGCCATCATAAGACATATAACTCCTCCTACTATAATGGCTGCATCTTCTGTAAAATCTAGATCCACTAAAATAAATTGGTAAAACAATACTCCTAAAAGCAAACCAAAGAAAAATCCGAACACTTTCTTAATAGCCATGTATTCATACTTTCCACTACAAAATAATCTACTGAAAAGAGGGATTCTTTTCATGAATTTTTCTGTTTTACAAAACTTTTCTCTTCCCATTGTATGTTTACGAACAATAAGAATGTCAAAATATATTAAATACAGTATTTCTTGTCACTCACCTAAACCCTTCAATTTTCATAGATTACTTGTCATCAATCAAAAATGAATTATATCATCGGTTACAAGAATAATCATATTAATATTTGAGGCTGCCATAATACTTTTCTTACCAGAGACGAAATTAAAAATAACGAGCTCTTTCCAATCCTAACTTCCCATTGTTGATAAGATATTTGCAATCATTTTCGAGACGAGACTTTCCGCTAGCCATGGCAAAGTATTTATGATATTCTTCCTATGCTACTATTTCGTGTGAACTAGAGCATTATCTTGTACATGAATAATTTTATATCACAAGTTCTAATAGTAAGAATATCGGTACGCTCTTTTCAGATTATATCAAAATATCTTATCAGTGCTACAAATATAGTATATGACATTACGAGTGCGGAAAGTGACACTTTTCACACGAGTGGGAAATATTGTATCACGAGGCGTAAGCCGAGATAGACAATCCCACGAGAGTGGAAAGTTACTTTCGCACAAGTAATGTACAATATTTTTCCTACGACCATCCATTTTATCAAACAATATGTAAGTATCAGATCGTGTATATTGAGTTACCTGACTAATCTTACGTTTTATTTGTGACATTATATGTTTGAATATTGTTTCTATAAAAAGTGCACATGTATTTACAATTACTTTCATAGTGAAATATAGAAATAACGATAATTAATGTTTATTTGAAAAAATTACAATAAGTAAGTGCTTATTAGATACGGTGCGGTGGAATAAGTGTTACCCCCCCCCCCCCCTATGAACGACTCTATTTTTATATCATATGAAAAAAGCTCAAACAGGTCAATTTTTATATTAAACGTAGTATCTTATGACATAAAAGTTTCGAACCTGACATAATCCCTCTTCATGGGGGTGTCATCCCTTCGATTTTTTTAAATGAGAGAGTGCATCATGCGACACCTCATTTGAAACCTATTGGAACACTGATTTCAAAAATGTATAACACTTTGGTTAAAAAATTAACGGAGTCTGAGTTATTCGAGAGTTTTAATCTTACTTTGCAAGAATTCAATGAATTCTGTTGGCTTGACGGTAGGTTTTTACATTAGTGGGTTGGAATTGTTTGTCTTTAAATAAATATTTCCTAAATTGCAAATGTTGGTAACTGAATTTAATCATTTAATGTAATAAATTACAAGTAACAACTAAGGGTGTACTGAAAACTAAATAAATTTTAAACTTTAACAGTAACTGCAACTAAATTAATTTTTAACATAAAAGGTGTTCAAAATGTTCCCCATTTACTTCTTGACAATAATACAGTCTATTTTGGGTTTCCTCTCTAACTCTTTGCAACATCTCTGGACTAATATTACCACATTCTGCAATAATTCTTTCGCGCACTTTGTTAATTGTATCCACTTGAGTTTGATACACTTTGGACTTTAAGTAGCCTCATGGAAAAAAATCTGATGGGGTTAAGTCCGGTGATCGAGGTGGCCACTCGATATGTCCCCGTCGTCCAATCCATCTTCCTGGAAAAACTGTGTTTAAATAATTTCGCACTCTGACAGCATAATGAGGCGAAGCTCCGTCTTGCTGAAATATGACATGTTGAGGAAATTCATGCGGGTGGTTTGTGATGATGTTATTCATTGCGGCGTTTATCTCTGTCTCAAACATATTCAAATAATTATCACCATTTAAATTCCCGTCAATAAATATTGGGCCTACCATGTAATTCCCTAGTATGCCTGCCCATACATTTGGTTTTTGCGGAAATTGTGTGTGGCCTTCTCGGAATATTCTGGGATTTTCATCAGACCAATACCTCACATGTTGCCGATGTACATGTCCGTTTACAAAAAATGTCGCCTCGTCACTAAAACAAATGTGTCGGAGATAATCCTGATTGTGTGCAATAATATTTGCGATAGTTTCACAATATTCCATCCGTCTATCTGGGTCATCCTCTGTGAGTTCATGCAACATTTGTATTTTGTAGGGATGGAATTGATTTTTCTTTAACACCTTTAACACTGTATTCTTATCTACTTCACAAGTTTGTGCAACATTTCTGGTTGAAGTAGATGGATTTACGACAAACTCACTCAGTATAGAAACCTGCTTATCTTCGGATATCGGGTTTCTGCCAGACCGTTTTTTATTTTCGACTCCACCTACTTCAAAAAATTTACCGACCACAGATTTAAAATAATGTCGGTCTATTGGGTGGTCAGAAAAGCGTTCATTGAAAATTCTGACCGCCTCATGATAATTACGACCAGCTTCGCCATAAATAACAATCATTTCGCATTTTTCTTGTAAATTGCGAGGCTGTACCATTTTTATCATTCACAATAAACAAACGTATCTTCATGTAGTACCAAAACTGAAATAACTTCAATATTATTTGACAGTGACAACTGATAATAATAAATTTGCTAGGTAACGAAAAAAGACAATTACGGTTTGAGAAAAAATCGACAGTGACGTACTCATAATCCATTAATCTCGCATAACTCAGACTCTGTTAATTTTTTAACCAAAGTGTTATACATTTTTGAAATCAGTGTTTCAATAGGTTTCATATGAGGTATCGCATGATGCACTTTCAAATTTAAAAAAATCGAAGGGATGACACCCCCATGAAGAGGGATTATGTCAGGTTCGAAACTTTTATGTCATAACATACTACGTTTGATATAAAAATTGACCTGTTTGAGCTTTTATCATATGATATGAAAATAGAGTAGTTAATAGGGGGGGGTGGGGAGGGTAACACTTATTCCACCGCACCGTATAAATGGGAAAAAAATTGAAATATATACTTTACAGGGCGAGCATGCAAGTTTCAGGGCGACGCTGAAGGCGGAGTGTGGCGCGTACAATCATATTTGTGCAGCCACTAATAATTTGACAATAATATATGAACAGAATATTTATTACCTAGCCAAGTTTCATTAATGCCTGTCCTGGATGCCTAGCCAAGCTTCATAAAAGTCCATACTCGATGCCCAGCCACTTTCAATTAAAGTTCATTCTCGATGCCTATCTGGTATTTTTCTTTAATGAACATTTTGACATAAGAGCCCAGGAAAATTGGTACTTTCCCGAGCAGTTCTGTCAGTTTACCTAGCAGTTGAGTCAATTTTCCGATCTAGACCGGCAACGACGCACTTTCCGAGTTAAAAAATGATCGGAATACGCATTTTATAAAGTGGCAGCTTAAAAAGTCACTTTCCGCACGCGTGAGAATAAAGGTCACTTTCCAAGGGAGTAGAGAGTGCGATATGTGTTACTTTCCTATGTGGTCGTAGGAAAAATCCTTTTCGTACATTTGGATCGATATTTCTCTTAATCGCTCTCAATTAACGATTGAATAAATCAATTCAATTTATTTAAATCTTCATTATATTTGAACTAACGTGTAATTTAAACTTGGGACGCCTTTCGCTAACACAATAGCTTCACTCGTTTAGTAAAGCTTCTGTGTTAGCGAACCTAAAATCTATTTTTATAATTCGCGTATAAAAGAGCGTTCATTATAACATTGTTTATAGTGTCACAATGAAGTCTCTTTGAACACTTTTTTAGTAATTTTTAATGTCATACAGTTGGTCAGTTGGTTATTGTATGTATTACTTTTCCGCCAACCTATCTAATATGCGAGAAAAGTATTGGTTTACCCACAAAAAAGTTGGAAATTTGAAATTTTTTTTGAGTTATTTTCACGTTATCCATCAACAACAACACGAAAAAACGGTTTTTAGAAAAAAAATCCTGTGTGAATGTCGTCGTCGTCGTCGTCGTCGTCGTCGTTGTCGTCGGCCACTTTTCCTTGCAAGTCTTGTTAGCACGATACAGCCTCCGGAGTGCAATGAGTCACCAATTTTATGATGGAATATTGTTAAGGGCATTTCACAGATGAACCCTATTGATTTTCAGCTCACCGGAGCCAGTACAACGGGTGCTATGGTACTTGAAGTACGACATTTTGTCGTTTTTCGAGAAATTTCAGTTTGTTAGCACGATACAGCCTCCGTAGTTCAACAAGTCACCAATTTTATGATTGAATAATATTCAGGGCATTTCACTGATGAACCCTATTGATTTTCAGCTCACCAGAGCCAATACAACCGGTGCTACAGTACTTTATGTACGATATTTTTGTCATTTTTGGAGAAGTTTTAGTTTGTTAGCACGATACAGCCTCCGGAGTATATACAAGTGATGAATTTTATGACTGGATATTGTTCAGAGCGTCTTAAAGATGAACCCTGTTGATATTGAGCTCACTAAAGCCAGTACAACGGGTGCTGTGGTACTTGAAGTACCAAATTTTCGTCATTTTTGGAGAATTTTCAGTTTGTTAGCACGATACAGCCTCCAGAGAGTATACGATTGATCAATTTTAGGATTGAATATTGTTCAAGGTGTCTCACAGATGTACCTTATTGATTTTTAGTTGACTAGAGCGAGTACAGCGGGTCCTCTAAATCCAGATATACAAAACTTTTGGTTATTTTTGGAGAAATTTCGGTTTGTTAGCACGATACATCCCCCGAAGTGTATACAAGTAACAATTTTATGATAAAATATTGTTCAGGGCAACAGATGCGGAAAAGTTAGTTTTAATCTTTGAAACCTTTTGTTTTTATTTGACATTTGACTTGAACCTTGAAACAAATTATAAAATTGTCTAGCGTTGTTCTAGCTAGCAAATTATCATATTAAATGGTCTTAAAGGTAAATTTGAATAGATAATATATTAAAAATATCAATAAATTAAGTACACTAACGATTATTCATCAATGATTTGTCAATTGTTTATTTTTATATTGTATAGGATCAATATATAGGTATAGATAACGTTCGATTTTTGGGATAAATTACCAGAAATCTATATGTGAAGATGTATTATAGAAATAATTCTGTTCATGATATAATATAAATAGATCGCAAGCATATACGAAGAAGCTCTTTTTTAAACAAATACTTCGTTTTAGTTTTTAGTCCGAGAGCTGGCACTAATTTTTGGGTAGGTATTTGAGGCAAGCTGAAAACTTGTTCCATACCTCTCCTATTATACCCCAACTCGGAGCTGCAGACCTGGCTGGTGAGTAGCGTGGCTAAATGAACCCCTAAAAATATTAATTTGAATTACAGCTGTGTGCACAAGAAATTAAAATCCCAAATTTTTTCCTCTAAGAGAAACAATGTATTGTTGTGCAATCTTCCTTAATTAAAATTCGCTGAGCGCTTTCGGCACTAAGCCATCATCATTAGTGACCGCATTGATAATGGCTTAATGCAGAAATTGCTCTACGAATTTTAATTAAAGAAGATTGCACAACAATACAATAATAAAAAAATAAGCCAAACGATTTAGTCGGGGTTTTAACATTGCCAGACGCGTGCAAAAGTATTTTGCAAAAAAATATAAAAAATGTATTTGAGGCAACTTGAAATTTTTATTTATAACTAAAAAATAAGATTCTCAAGGAGACAGTTCGTTTTAGTGGGACTTTCTACCTACCAGGTGATCTAACAAATTATGTATAGGTGCGAGTGAGTAGCGCTATAGGCAAGCCGTAGTGTGAGAGACAGCGTTTATCGGCAGCTGTCTGCGTTCTTGCTTGGCTCTGGCGAGGTCACGTCACTTACAATAGCTAAGAGGTTTCTAGTCAAAATTTCGGAGTAAAAAAAATAGAAAATTTGGTGAATTTATGCTAAAAACGGTTTGTATAAAAATGATTGTGTTGATTTGCGCGTGTTGAATGGCCATATTTTTTGTGTTATTTTTTTATCATATTTTTTTTATTTAGTCAATTTCAAGCTATCGTATTGAGTTATATAGCTAAAAGGAACAATAATAATAAAAGTATACAGAATATTTTATATTGTCAGTAAGAAAATAGGTTAACTCAATACTGTGAATGCTTTATTTTATTTGTGAGCATATATTACTTGTATAATAATTAAATTAATGCAATACCTTTTATAGGAGTAGAAACATTAGATCCAGTCACAATATTTTCATAATATTTTATCATCAAAGCTAAAAAGTTCTAATAACAATTTGTGTGATAACTATCTTTATGGTTATAGTAAAATCGCAATCGATGCGGAGTAATAAATCAAAATTTTATGGGACATGCTCACTACAAGTGGACCAAACAAAATATTTTACCCTACCTGCTGTAATGATTGTTATGAAAACAAGGAATTTATTTGTGCCGACGGGTATTGTAGAAAGATAACAATGGCCGAGTCTTATGTTAATACTTTCTAGGGGTATAATAGGCGAAGGTTTAGGAACAGTATTGGGGGTTTGTAGGTATATATTGTTAATATTTGGTGTTTTGCTTTTAAGTTATGAAAATACTTAGATATTCTATTGAATAAGTGTGCTTTATAATGTTGACCGTTAAACTATGGCTCGAATTCTAAATAATACAATGTTGTGATAGGTACTAATTGTAATTTACTCACCAAATTATTATGAACATGCCACTTGTAAATTGTTTTAAATCCCCGCAAACATGTTACACGTGGGCCTCTAGAGGCACTTTAAAAACAACCGACGGACAACATAAGTGGGCCACAATCATGATACGTCGCCGGCCCGGCTAGCCCGTGTCGCGATGGCCACCAGTAGCCCTCCAGACCACCACCCGCTTCGTTACATAGCGGGACTTTAGCAGATTGACTAAGTTATGGTGAACTGATATTGCATTGTATAGATTATGACGCGATTGCCGGTACCCCCCTTAGCAAACCGCCGGCATCCCACTGTTGGGGCTTAATCAATGATTTATGAAATTCTACAGGCTATATATATAGGTTTATAGGTTTAACAATGAAGCATGATGACTAGAACAAAGAAATATAATGAAAAATAAAAAAATATTCTATATAATATATATATATATATAATATATATATATATATATATATATATATATATATATATATATATATATATATATATAAATAAATATAAAAAAATGTGTTCACCAATAGTATTGTTTTATAAGCTATAACAATGAGACATGACTAAAACAAATATAAAAAAAATAAAATAAAAATCTATATATAATATATATAAATATAAAAAAAATTATTCTTTGGGTAACAGATACTGTTCAAATAGAGATATAAATTTAAAAAAGTCAACTATTATATAATTTTTGAGCATTTCTCTTTGCTCGACCTCCTTCGCGGTCACCAGCAGATCTTAGCCATACCTTGATAGTCGTCTCAACCTTATTTATTGTACAATCCTTTGGAAGGAAATTCATGTTTCAAATATAAAATATGGCCCATGATTCGAAGAGAAACCCCAAGGCATTCCCATAATGATGTATTTGTGTAGTTTCCAAAGACTATCTATCACTCAATCCTGGAGATATATTAAGAGCCAAAAGAGCTTACCATGTATCAATTGAATCAAGTTTTTGAGATTTTTGAAACCATTTTTCTCATTTCGTCCTGTCCAATTTGTCTGTATTGCCAATTCATTAGTAATTAAATTGTAGAGAATTTTTCTGCATGTCTCATTATCATCCTTGCCTCCAATGTATTGGAGCATAGAACACTAAAATTAAAAATAATAGCAATAATAGACATAGGCAGTGAAGTAGAAGATTCAATGCAGTCGCTAATAATTTGAATTATTATATTGCCCATAATTCCAACATACACATGTTTGAATGTCTTAGATTAGCACAATTTCAAAACCAAGGCAGAGAAAATACACTTCGATAGCCTATGCAGTTAAAATGTTACTTCATCCCATTTTTTTTAACAATATAAGAAATGGAAGTGGACCTACCATTTCAGCAAATTTGGTTTTGTCTGATAAATCATCATTTAATTTTGATAAATTCTCAAAATTGTTTACTTTTTCCACCTCTCCAGTAGTTACCTGCCTCTCTTCTTTATCGACAAACAATCTGATCAGATGATTGGTATCTTCTTCAATTATTCTCAATTGTCTCATAACTTCTGTTAGCAATTCTAAAAAATAAAAAAGACCATTATTATCATTCAATAGTTCTTGTGAATGGAGGAAAATAACTATTTACTAACTTTTATTCTCATCACATCTTGTGCATGATGGTGTACTTAATTTACCACTGCTACTAGCAGTTGATATTTCATCCAAATCAATTGTTCTTTCAAGGTATCTTTGTGATGTACTTATATTTCGCACATATTTTTCGTTGTGTGCAATTTTTGTTGTTTTTATGGATCTTTGTGATGTACTTCCACAACTAAAAGTAGTAGAGTTTTGATATTTTTTTGAATTTTCTAAATTAGTTACAATTTTTTTTTTGTAGAGGAACTTGTGGAATATCAATGTCACTACTATCACTCTCATAGTCGTCGAAAAAATTTTTTTAGGTTTCCTCCTACTTTCCATTTCAGACTCAGTCTGGGACTCAATTTCCAGTCGTTGTAATTTTGAACGAGCCTTGAGGTAATCATCTGAAAAATAAAAATTTCAATAGTTTTCAATAATTTATATTTCAATGGAATACTAACCAGTAGTAAATTTAACCAGAATACGACATTTTATACATTGATCTTCGTGTAATGTCGAGTGGTTGTGAACAGCTCTATCTTTTCGCAGATCAGTTCGAAAATAAGAGGGCCAATAACAAAACAAACAACCATCATCCTCGAATACCCAGAAACTAGATATTATGGCTATAGATACTGCCCCTGTTTCATCTCGTTCATTCGGGAATTCTACTACAAGATATTTGCTGAAAATTTGAACATATAAAATAAGAGTTAGTAGCTACTCCCTTCTTCACTGTAAACTTTCAATTTATTATTCACTTAGGAAGTCTTCCTAGCAAATATTTTAATAGATGAGAAGACAGTATTTAATACTATTTTAATGCTTCAACTACTTGAAAAATAATTTTCAAAGAAAATAGACCATTATCTTAGAGAAACAACTACATCTCTGGCTATATGCCATGAAAGACACTGAATTACACTTAGTTAATTATGATTTTTTTTCATCTCTATCCATTTTCAAATTCAATTTCCAAAATATTTGGAATTATGAGCTAAATAATCCATCAGCTTGGTATTTCTGAATATCAAAAAAAAACAATTAATTCTCAGGTTGAATAATGGGATGAAGGATTATGTTTCAATGTCTTTTAGTTATCTTATAATTTTTGAAATATAAATAACAGAGAAATCACAGCTCATGAAGAAGAGGAAATACAATATATCCATCTAGATGTTTCAGTAAAACTCCCTTTGATTCAATATCTCCGATATCATGTACAATATTCTCATTAGCATATTCAGGGATTTCAAATGAAACTTCAAAAAGAGAAATAATAGCACTTGATGTTGGATATTCCAAAAATGGTTTGATTTTTTTTTAGGTAATGACCTTCAATATACGTAAATATTGTCATTTGAACTAAAAATTCCAGTAATGTAGAAAATACTTTCATTCGTCAGAAAAGCACAATTATTACCCCTCTTCGCAGTGAACACAATATTTTTGAACATGACTTTTTTAAAATATTTAACATTATCATGCCTTCCATTTGTTTTCAATGGTTTTCCTATAGTATATGTATTATTCACATTTTCTAAACCTCGTGACATATTTCTACCTTCTTTGATCCTATTAACAGCATGCAACATTGCAACAAGTATACAGAATAATAAAAACTATAGTTCAGCCTACATAATTAAGATATATTAACGTTGAAAAGATGGCGTGGGCACCTCAAGATGTTGAGCTTACATAAAAGTTGAACTTATCCAAACTTCCCAACAGTCCACAAACTATACTGTTGGGATCCAGCTTGTGTACATTTGGCTTATGCTGTCAGGAAGTCTGAATATATTCGTTTTTACTGCTATTTACAGCGACATTTCAGCCCCCACAGATTCGATTCTTGTATTTCCACTACAAAGGCTATACCTACTTTAAACAGTTAACTTACTACTGCGGCAGGATATGATTGGACATTTTAAAGATTATAAACAGGACTCTTATATGAATGACTTGAATAAGAATATCCTGCCTACATTTATGAGACCCGAGATAGAGGAAGTCATCTTTCTTATAGGTAAACAAGCGGAATTTGTAACATTACTCTGTTACTATAATTATTAATATGATTTGATAACAAGATCTACCACAGGATATGTATAACAAGTCAAAACTGTGAAATAGGTATAGCCGTTTTCAAGTGTTATTGCACACTTTACTTGTTCTTGAGTGTAGATCATTTATTTAGCTCCGAAAAACTAACACAAAGCATTCAAAACAATTTGTACATGATATAGTATCCTTAAAAACTGATAAAGTCTGTTAAAATTATATATGTATAAAAACACAAAATGTTCACCGAACAGTACGATCAGTGAATAAAACAGGATACAATTGGAGCACTAGTGGACTGAGTATTAAAAAATATATGAGCAATTGCTGGATCAAGTGTATTCATAGTATTACATCGAAATTGAATATAACAATCGAAGGACCACCGTGTAGAACACGGACAAGGAAACAGAAATAAAACTATAGCCTGTAAAGTTTATCACATAGCACTTTATTTCATTAAATACTAAAAACCACGCAGCTCAGTTTCCATCTAACGCAAACATTATGACACCGACACATGCAGGTAGGTGTCGAAATACATATACATAATTAAATAAATTTATAAACCATTAAAACTTTTATAGTTAGAAATACGATTATATCTCGCAGATGTTATGATTTGGCAACACCGCGGTACAGCAGGTGATTTATATGGATTAATAGAAACCTTCCGGTAGCATTCCAACTTTTTCAACAATGACCATATTATTAGAAGTAGATTTACATGCTATCTTACCCACATTTGCAACTGCACTATTCACTCATTACTTAGTTTGGTTTTCAGCATCAAACTAATTAAAGCACAATCAAAATTAAAATTTTATGGCGAACGTATATTCCTTTCGGAAGTCAGACATACTCTCTTTTTCGACTTCTTTTCTGAATTCGCAGAGGACACGAGGTCAAGCGACGGACGGAACCGAGTTTATTCGTTATATGAATTTAAGCATTGACTTTTATTTAAATATTGGCGGGGCCTTCGCATCTGTTGAAACAATCAGTTTAATGAATGTAACATTTTATAGACGACTTTTGGACTTTTATGTCTCAGCTTGTTAGCGATTAGTTCCTTAGTTCCGAAGTGAGCGTTTCAGAAATGACAAATAATTTTCAAATGCAAAACAGTTGATATCATTAAGGGTTCCATATTCACGGGCTTCGTCAGCGAGATGAATGACACTATGAACATTGTAAACACAGAAGTCTTTACCATAAATATCAATGGAATTTTTCACAAAATTATATAATAATTCTTTGGCATATTTATTAAGACATCTATCTGAATTCAGATTTGGACTTAACAGAATGGTTAATCCAAACTTCAACAACATCATATTACAAAATATATGTTTTGGAAGAATATCAACTAAAAGAGGAGATATGTATAAAAGGAACTGTCTAAACTCTGTAGCCTTCCAGTGCTCCAGAGTTTTCAAAGTTCTTGGTTTTCGATTGAACTCCACTGGCTAGTAGCTCTTGAGATCAACAAGTCTTTCCTCCAATAGGCAGTATTTTTCAATTTTGAATCTATAAAGCCGCCTACTTCCACTTCTCCATAGGAACAGTAATTTTCTCATAACTCCCAAACAAACGCTATGCATGTAATCATTTGGAAACTTATTAACCATTCCAATACCTAATTCTGAGAGACGGGATGGACCTTTTATATATTCTCCATATTCACCAGTTGTAAAGTGTTTATCTATTCTCAAAGGGGAATTCAAATCAGTGAAACACATTTTATGATTGACATAAGTACCTCTTACAATGCATTTATCACAGACAAAATAAGCATTATGATTTTTGGTATTCTTTATGAATGACCTGGCAGGAGTGTCACAACAAAATGATCTTACAGATACAGTGACTAAAGAATTTTTGATTCTCAGTTCATTGTTCAAATAAATATTTAATTCAGTTATAAATCCAGAAAAAAACATTTCTAATGGAGGTTTATTAATTCCAGAATATATTTATACTCAGTGTATGGGCGGGAAATAAGTGGACTGTATTTTTTACTTTACTACTTTATTATTGATACCGGCAATAATGTAGTGCAAACAATAAAGAAATCGTATAAAAAAAGGAGGAAGCAAATAACACTTACCCCTGTTATTCCAGCAGGTCTTCTTGTCGGTACCGACTAGTATGAAGCACAGGACCACGTAAATTGTAACTTCTGGGTTGACACACTTAATTTTATTGTAAAAAAATGAATTTGACTACGAGCGACCACATTTATCGTGTACCGTTCAAACACTACTGGTCGTCCTTTTTCTTAAATCTAGTTGGCGCGCGCCTAACTATGGCTTGACTTCGGGACAATGCTAATTGCTTCCAAAATTTTACTTAAAAATTGCCGTGGGGACTGAACATGCCGCCCACCAAAATGGAACATTTTAGCACTAAATCGAGATTAATAATAATAATTAGAATAGTTGGCGTTCAATGATTCAACATGAGAAGAGAGAGGAAGAAAAATTTACATTTAAATTGCATTCACTGAGTGAAACGGCTAACTAAAACTTAAATATAATGAGAAAAATGAATAAATAAAAAATAAAAAAAAAGAAGAAATTAATTGTGTGGCAAAAGACACACCTTTGAAACAGGTCGCTTGAATTCACCTTTAGCGGTGCGCAATGTGATGACCCGAATGACCTTATCCGCGCCGCGGTGAACTTCTGTGACACGAGCCAGTGACCATTTTAAAGGAGGCAAATTATCATCCTTTATAAGAACTAAAGTATCCTTTTCAACAGGAGTACCCGGAAGTGTCCATTTGCTCCTCTGATGAAGTGTATGAATATATTCTCGATGCCACCTGGTCCAGAAATCTTGCTGAATTCGCTGAACCAGCTGCCAACGAGAGAGACGCCCTAGCTTTATATCCTGGAGGTCAGGATCTATAAGGGTACCCACAGGTGTGAAAGTTAAAAAATGGGCTGGAGTGAGTGGAAGGAGATCATGAGGATCAGAGCTAATTGGACAGAGGGGTCTAGAGTTTAGAATGGCCTCTATTTGCACTAGAACCGTATATAATTCCTCGTAAGTGAGGATCTGATCGCCTATAACCCTAGAGAGATGAGTTTTGACTGATTTAATGCCTGCCTCCCACAGACCTCCGAAATTGGGTGCTGAGGGAGGATTAAAATGCCACTTAATGCGCTCCCTTCCAGTAGCATCTTGCATGGCTTGGTCCAGTTGCTTACGAGCCCCAACAAAATTTGTTCCGCAATCGCTGTATATATTATTAACGGAACCCCTACGAGCAATCAATCGACGAAGCGCGGCAACAAATGTGTCTGTGGATAGGTCTGAAGCCAATTCTAGATGAACAGCCTTTGTGGCCATACAAACAAAGAGAGCGAGATAAGCCTTATGAGTTTTGGCTCCACGAGATCGTCCAAGTGTTATACAAAAGGGTCCCCCGTAATCCACACCAATATTTGAGAAGGGTTTCACTTGAGATAGACGAACAGAAGGTAAATTGCCCATTAAGGGCTGAGATGAAGTAGGGTTAGCTCTAAAACATTTTATACAACGGGAAATTACTCTACGTATCGAACGTTTTGGGGCGAGAATCCAGAACTTCTGGAGAAGTAGGAAGTGGAGAGTTTGCAGTCCAGGATGAAGATATTTCCGATGATAGTATTCTATAAGTCGATACGTGAAGGTATGACTGCTGGGTAAAAGAATAGGGTGCTTTTTATGAAATGACAAACTAGAGTGAACAAGTCTACCGCCCACCCTGAGCAGTCCTTGATCATCTAAGAAAGGGCTCAATTTTCGCAAGTACTTTGATACGCGAAGATTCTTTTGAAGCAAGGGTATTTCACGAGCAAATGCATGAGATTGAGTAAATTTTATGAGGTGGACAAGAGCATTATCAAAATCACTTTCTGAAAATGAATCAAATCGTGCATTAGTGGGATTACGTGCATTAAGAATAAATCTAAGTACGTAGCAAATTATTCGTTGTATTTTTTCAAGGCATGAAAAATGAGATAAAATAATATGAATAGGGGATTGATCTAATTCAACTTGACAAGCAGTTTTGCGTAGTTCTTCAGAAACTTCGGAAATTTCAAAGTTAGATAGAGAGGTAGGCCAACCATCGTAAGTTTCACATAACCAAGGAGGTCCCGCCCACCATAGGGAATTATTGAGAATTTCTTGAGGGAATATGCCTCTTGAGGCAGGGTCTGCAGGATTGTCTGCGGAAGTAACATGTCTCCAAATAGAGGGAGGAATCTTCTCTTGGATCAATGTCACCCGGTTTGATACGAAAGTAGCCCATTTGTGGGGAGAGCTTCGTACCCAAGAAAGTACAATGGTGGAATCTGTGTAAGTGGACACATTTCTAATCTGTAATGAATCTAGAAGATTTGTCTGTACAAAATGTATTAATTCAGACAACAATAAGGCCCCACATAATTCAAGTCGAGGTAAAGAGATTTTTTTGAGAGGAGCTACCCGGGTTTTGCTACACACTAAATGTGTTTTGATCTTACCATTCTCGTCTTCAGACCGTAAATAAATTACAGCGGCATACGCCTTTTCTGAGGCATCACAAAATCCATGAAGATCATAGTTACAATTATGAGGAGAAGTTATTTGTCGAGGAATACGCAGTGAGGATAGAGAAGGCAAATTTGTCCTAAAACTACGCCAGAAATCAACAATATTATCTGGTGGATATGAGTCCCACGGAATTCCAAGAGCCCAAAGGGATTGGACTAGTATTTTGAGAGAAACTGTTACAGGGGAGAGAAATCCTAACGGATCAAAGATTTTTGCGAGTTCAGAAAGTATTAAGCGCTTGGTACAGCACTCATTGTTACTTAAGACATTATAACACAAGAAATCTTGAGAAGGGTTCCAACAAAGTCCTAAAATTTTAAGAGTAGTTTGACTATCAAAGTCAAACGAGGGCAGATCAACTTGTAAATCAGCAGCCGGCAAGGATGAGAGAAATTGAGTGTTATTACTGGCCCATTTACGCAGGTGAAAGCCACCGCTAGATAAAAGGGCAATAAGCTCCTGTTGAACAGTGAAGGCTTCTTCTAAAGAACTACAACCAGAAACAATATCATCAACATATATATCCGTACGTAAAATTTGAGAAGCAAGAGGGTATGAATGTTTATACATATCAGCTAAATGGAGAATAGTTCGAATGGCTAAAAAAGGCGAAGAAGTGATACCATAAGTGACTGTTTTGAGACGATAATCTTGAATATTGCCAGAAGGATTAAAACGCCACAAGATGCGTTGATAGTCACGATGAATCTGCTCTATAAGGACCTGGCGAAACATCTGCTTTATGTCCGTGGTGAAACATACATTGTACGTACGAAATCTAAGAAGAATTGATTGGATATCTTGTTGAAGCTTGGGGCCTGAAAGCAGGATATCGTTCAAAGAAAGACCATTGGAGCCTTTCGCGGAAGCATCAAATACCACCCTAAATTTAGACGTATCTGACTTAGCAATACAGTGATGAGGGATATAATAACTAGAAGAGATAAGTTCACTGCCGTGAACGGGTTCCATATGATCGGAATTTAAATAATCTTCCATAAAATCTTTATATTGAGTATATAATTGAGGAATTTTTACCAAACGACGTTCTAAAGATAAAAATCTTCTTAGAGCGATGTCCCGAGAATCGGAGAAATCATATGGGGTATTACGAAAGGGGAGAGATACTACAAAACGTCCAGTAGAGTCCTGACGTATGGAGTCTAAAAATATTCTTTCGGCTAAGAGATCATCAGACGATGAGTGAGAGCGAGAGGGTATGGAATCAATTTCCCAAAATCTTTTAACTTGACTTTCTAGAGATAATTCTGCGGAAGTAAAGAACGAATGAGCAGTCTGATTTGAGGTATGATTGACTTTTCCCATGATTATCCAACCAAAAATCGTGTCTAAAGCAACGGGTTTATCGATTGAAGACTTATTAAAACCACCTTGGAGAATATTAGCAAACACGTCAACACCTAGAAGCATGTCCACAGGAAGGGACTGCATGAATTGAGGATCCGCAAGTCGTAAGTTTGCGAATTCCTGAAAATGATGCTTAGGTATAGAGACACTGGGCATATCAGAGCAAATTTGTGGCAAAATAACAAAGTCTAGAGTAAGAAGAGGTTCCGGAGCATATCGTGGTTTAATAGTACAAGTGACTCCTTGTGAAGCCTGAGAAGAGATTTGACCCACACCCCTTATCTCCAAAGAGAGAGGAAAGTTCTTTAAGCCCAGTTTATTACAACATTTAGCAGAAATGAAGTGACTCTGACTGGCACTATCTAGAAGAACTCTAACAGAATGAAAACGACCTTGGCTATCTTTAACATCGATCATAGCGGTAGACAACAATACTGTACTATTTACGCGAGAGAGTAGGTTGACTGAAGTTTCAACATTAGAACGAGCAGCCAAATGGGAAGCGCTAGTTGATGCAACTGGAGTAATCGGAATATTGTTTGGAAGAGCTTGTGAATTAGTAATTGCATCAAAGTGTAAAAGAGTGTGGTGCCTGCGTGAACATTTTCGACAACGCAGTTGAGATGGACAATTAAAATTGTTATGTTTGTAACCAAGACAATTTGTACACCAATTCTTGGATTTTACGAAATCATATCTTTCGTTAGGAGACTTAGCTAAGAAACCTTGACAATTGTATATTAAATGTTGCTGATGGCATAATTGACAATTTATTTTAGAGTCAGACTGGGTGGTAAATGCACTACTAATTCGCCGTTTTTGAGGGGTGTGTTTTGGAGTGCTTTTAATTTTAGGTGAAGAGAACCTTTTAGGAGAAGGAACAATAGTTTCATTCCCATTATTTGCAAGTGAGCGCGCATTGACATCAACTTCAGCAATACGAACACTATCCATAGCGTCACATTGAGTCTCTAAAAACTCTATAAGCGTAGTATAATATTCATCAGCAGGTAAATTATCCTTATATTGCAGCTCAAAGCGAGTTTTAGTATTATTATCTAATCTATCTAACAACATATTGTAAAGTATGAAATCCCAATTCTTGACATTATAACCTAAATTCTCTAAAATGGCCAAGTTCTTCTCAAAACTATCAGTCAACCTACGTAAAGCCTCATGATCATCTGAACTGTCCATTGCAGAAGTAAATTGTAAAGCATGCCAATGGGAGCGAGCAATTAACAACTTTTTATCAAAACGCTTTCTGAGTCTATTGTAAGCTACAACATAAGTATTACCTCGTAAAGGTACACTAGAAATGAGATCATAAGCAACTGAAGAAGTGGATGTCAATAAATAATTAAACTTATCTATATTCGTTAAAGAATCATTATTATGTACCATTGAATCAAACATATCAATAAACGTTTGCCAATGTTGATAATCTCCGTCAAAGACAGGAACAGTGAGTTTGGGCAATCTAACATAACAATTAGATCTAAAAGTAGTCACATTTTGAGTAGAGTTTTGATTAATATTATTATCACTAATATCGTCTTCGAATAGTTGAGTATAAACTGCTTGAACATGATAATAGTTATTATCAAAATCTGTACGAGCGATATTATGTGGCTCTAAGTCTGCACCTTCCTGTGTAGACACAATACCAATTATGCCATTATGAGCTCTAAGAAAATCATCACGAATATTTTCGATATGTTTATACCTACATTTAAAATTATTTCGTAAGCCTGTATTTGTGAGTGCGTCGTTAGCAATTGTTAATAGAGCATTTAAGTTGAGAATTTCACTTTGACGTTGAGCAATTAATAATTTAAGTTTCTTAGCTTCAGACATGACGAGTATTTATAAAAAGTAAACACTTGACAATGAGAATTATTAATGAAATATTATTTAAATCAGAAGCATATAAAGAGAGAGAGCGAACGTTACTGCTTTCGCAAATAAAAGAATTATTTATGTCGAGCGAAAAAATGCGAAAACAACGAGTTATAAGGAGATTCTTTTGACTAAATAACATTCACTCAATTATATCAAGTATTCAATAATAGTATTTGTGTGAGAGGGGAATATAATTACGATATATAGAGATTAAGCAGTGCACTTTAATAATTATTGAAATAAAATATATTCAATGAGAGAATGTTCATAAAAATATGTGAATATAATGTGGACTTCTTCCAGCTGATTTACTGTATCGGTCACTGGCCAGGTCAAGAATGAAATTCACAGATGCGTCAATTAATATGCGCGTTCGGTACCTACTGTCTAGACTTACCGAAAAGTATATTGAATAAAATGTCGGCCACAAATGGATTTAATTTCATCAACAGGTGTTCAAAAATTAATAAATCATAAATTATGGGATTTTAAGGGCTGAAAATATCCGGAAAATCCGTGCTAGAATGACCAAGATGTATGGGCGGGAAATAAGTGGACTGTATTTTTTACTTTACTACTTTATTATTGATACCGGCAATAATGTAGTGCAAACAATAAAGAAATCGTATAAAAAAAGGAGGAAGCAAATAACACTTACCCCTGTTATTCCAGCAGGTCTTCTTGTCGGTACCGACTAGTATGAAGCACAGGACCACGTAAATTGTAACTTCTGGGTTGACACACTTAATTTTATTGTAAAAAAATGAATTTGACTACGAGCGACCACATTTATCGTGTACCGTTCAAACACTACTGGTCGTCCTTTTTCTTAAATCTAGTTGGCGCGCGCCTAACTATGGCTTGACTTCGGGACAATGCTAATTGCTTCCAAAATTTTACTTAAAAATTGCCGTGGGGACTGAACACTCAGCTTCTGTACATAGTATGGGCCAACATGATTCCTTAGTACTTTTATGGATAGGAAGCCCATCTATTTCATATTGATACTTATTGAAAAAAAAGTTAATCCCCATTTCGATACCAAAATAATAAAAACTTCCATCGCCCATCTGACTCAAACAGTTTTTAGATGGGGTTTTCAATAATGTTCTTGCATCAAGAGGAATATTATTCAAGTTCGGTTGGGTTTTCCGCCATTTAAGAAGTTGTGAAATAGCACAATGAGTTACATTGTTTTCTAACGCCCATTTTCTGAGAAACACTAGTGAATCACAACTATTTTCATCAATTATTTCTTGTTCAGAATGACTACTTTCATCTGAATGATAATGAATGAGGCTCCTATTTTCACAATCAGATATTGCATTTTCTGGATCAACATCAGACTCAGTGTCCATGAAGTTATCATCAACAATATCAATTTTAATGCGTTTCGCTTTACTGGGTCCGGGCTCACTATCAACACAAAGATTATTACTTCTACGAGATATATTGTCTATTATTATCTCAGCCTCTACAGTGGAGACTATATCCTTAACAGCATTTTTCGCAAGACGCTGTTTTTGACGAGTGCTCTTTGAGATATTATGCAGGGGTTTTCTAGAGGAAACATATATTATGATGGTATATGGTGCAACAAATGATGTATGTACTTACTTTTCTGTGTTTCCGGACATATCTGCTCGTTTCTTTGCTCCGAATAGATTGGATACAATACACAAATCTAATAAAATTGTAGCTACAGTGATTAATTATTAATTACACCACAACACAACACAACTAGGTTAGGTTGATTTTCGACACGTGTTCAATACAACGGCTAGCAAATCAGCAGTAGTGCCAACTGCCAAGGTGATATTCAGTAATGCCAATGTTTTATTTTCATTACAGGTCGCATGCCGGCATGCATACTGTGTCAAAACGACATTGGCGCGACTATCGCAAATTTTCAACGGGTAATTTGTGGCTAAATTACGAACATCCACCATAAATATGCGTATGTTTAGCCAAAGCGGCAAAACTGATATCATTCCAATTATTTACCGACATCGCTGTGCCGCTGCCGACATCTAACCGCAGTTAACAGCTACGGCCCGTATATTTACCGCTCATTCATGTTTGCTGGGATAGGTCTTCCTTCATCTTAGTCTAGATTAGTAAGTGCAAATGTCTCTAAATCACTGTCGGAATCACAAGCGTCACTTGAGGAATGATTATTTATTGAAATTATTAATGGTGTCACTGTAACGTCTGCATCTAAGATTTTGTCCAGATTCCACATGTTTTTTTCCTCTTTTAATACATGATGAATTGCTTTTTGCCAATTTTTTTTAGTAACTTGTAATAGGGACCTGTCTAATAATGCTTGCACGGATTTAATTGGCAGTGGTATGGAGGAAGTCGCACTACGTTAATACCACGTTTTTTAGCTAGTTCGTCCACTGCATATCGAGCAGGAGGCTTATTCAGTGTTACAATTTGTAGAAGTTCTGGTTTGACTGATTTTTGAGAAACATTAATATTTTTGTCTGTTAGCCATTCAATGATCTCTTGTTTTCTCCATGATGGGTTTGGCACCTTCTGAATGTGACGAGAATGGTAACTAACGTTATCTAATACTATGACTGAACCTTCTAGTATTAGCTCAATCATCTGCTCAAAATATTCCTCAAAAACGTCGGCGGTCATATCTTCATGGTAGTCTCCAGTTCTTTTAGATTGGAATATTAAATAGCCACCATCTAAAAACTCATTTTCACTGCCAATATGAGTTATGATTAGACGTCGTCCTTGACCGAATGGACTCTTCAATCCTGTACATAATCCTTCCACAAAAGCCTGTCGTGAAGATTGAATGTTGGTATCCTGCCACATTTTACTAACAGTGTAAACCTTCATTCACCCAGGTTTCATCCAAGTAAAATATTGGTTAATCTTCTGCTCGCAATTTAAAAATTATTCTCAGACACCTCCGTCTCCAACAAAGAATTTCAGCAGTATCAATTAGAATCGCTTTTCTATCATGTTTTGTCCATTTAAATTTTAATTCCTGTAGCGTTTGCCGTAGTTTCGTTCGGCCCCTTTTAGGGAAATATGGATCTTTATTCATTTCATCCAAAATTTTAGCTAGTGTTGGGATTTTTTTCCTAAAATAAAATTCGTGTACTTTTCTTCTTATTGCGATTTTAATTTCTCCTGTGAATTCAACTTTGTTTTTACCGCCTGTATTTTTCTTAACGGACTTATTAACTCCACTTTTCGCTTCAATTCTAATTTTGAATATTGTTCATTTGCTTACGCCTGACAAATTACTTGTATTTGCAACACTGTCATCATCTGAACCCGAAGAATTTTCAGTTCTTAAGTAATTATAAACATTGTTTATTATTACTTTCTCGTTTACCGACAACGCCGACTTTTTCTTACGCTTTACAGGTGTAAACCCGGATCCATACTGCAAATTGTCTGCCATTGTCACTTTTAACCGAAACCAATAATCACAATAATTACTTTATAAAAGTTATCAAGCGAGCAAGTTCTTTCTAAATTCACTAAATGAATAATTGCTGATAGTCAGACTACAACTACCTTTGAAACAAAAATACACAAATTCCATAGTCAGGTAGGGGAATTATCTCTGAAATTATAATCCCACCCCGTCTGTCTGAGGTCATTAAGACTCACAATAGTTCTTGAAAATTGTTTCAACAATAATAATATGCAATTAGTTTATCTGTTCATAAAAGAATTACAACCGAATATACCAAAATAATATAGGCATTTAATAATATTCGTAATAAATATTTCAGTAATCCGAATGTCTCTATACATTAAAATAATAATAGGTAGGTGTCCGACAGTTTTATTACTCCGCAGCGATTGCGATTTCAGTATAGGAAACACTGGGAAAACAATATTATTATATTTCAATCCATAATATTTACGGACACTTCATGACTTTTTTTGAGAGTTTTCTCCACAAAATCAATCCCTTTATTATCGTCTTTTTTGCAAATGACCCAAACTAACTTTTCACCAGACATTTTAAAATTATTTAAGTTATAAAACGTGTAACGTCATTACGACTCCAAAATTTCGACAAGAAACCTCATAGCTATTGTAAGTCACGTGACCTCGCCAGAGCCAATTGTAATGCGGCAAGTAAGAACGCAGACTGCTGCCGATGAACGCTATCTCTCTTACAAGTAAAGGAGCAACACCGGTTCTAGCTCATTCCTTATGCAAATTAACATGGGAAATCGCCAAGGTCCATCGTGGTAATTTTTTACTCAATTCGATCTGCGCATGCGTCGGCCGTCAGCAATTTTTGGTGTAAGAAGCGAAGGGGTTTGGGTAGCACGGGGGATGGGGTTTCGGTTGGGGTAGCGGCTACGGGGGATGGGGGGCCCGGGCCGCCAAAGAAGAAGCGAAGAGGGAAGGGTAGCGTCTGCGGGGATTACGAAGGGTGTAAGAAGCGAAGAGGGAAGGGTAGCACGGGGGATGGGGGGCTCGGTTGGGGTCGCGGCTACGGCCCGGGCGGGGTCGCGGCTACGGCCCGGGCGAGGTCGCGGCTACGGCCCGGGCGGGGTCGCTCTTTGCGGGGGTTATGCAATGATTTAGAAGAAGCGAAGAGGGTTTTAAGGGTAGCACGGGGGAGGGCAGCGCCTACAGGGATTACGCAAGGGTGTATACAAGAGAAGCGAAGAGGGTTTTAAGGGTAGCGTCTACGGGGATTACGAAGGGTGTACGGGAGTTATGCAAAATTTAACCTACATTGGTGTCGCTTGCCATCATTACCATAACGGCGCTAACAACTATTTGTCACCAGAGTGCCAAAACGGCCGTGGGTAGCTACTTTTCCCGTATACTGCGCATGTTTTCCGTTACATGTAGGTCTAAAAAGACGTATTTCGACGATCTGCGCAAGTGCTAAGGGCCTTTCTTCATATCTCTGTTATTATTTGTCGGATTGGAGTCTAATAAACGCCAATATGATTGTTCGAATATTATCGTATACAGGATGTACAAAGATGCCATTAGAGCACTAGCACATATCTCTGCTATTGGTTAGATTGAAGTCAAATAAACGATATTATATTTGTTAGAATATTATCGTATACAGGATGTGCAAAGATGCCAATACTAGCACTTGCTGCGTCTACGGGGGATGGGGGGCCCGGTTGGGGTCGCGGCTACGGCCCGGGGAAATTTTTGGGGGTCGCTCTTTGCGTCTACGGGGGTTATGCAATGATTTAGAAGAAGCGAATAGGGAAGGGTAGCACGGGGAAGGGTAGCGTCTACGGGGATTACGCAAGGGTGTACGGGGGTTATGCGAGAAGTGTGTATGTTGTTATGTGTATAAGGTGGAGGGTGGTTTAGAAGCGAAGGGGTTTGGGTAGCGCCTACGGGGATTACGCAAGGGTGTACGGGGGTTATGCGAAAAGTGTGTATGTTGTTATGTGTATAAGGTAGAGGGTGGTTTAGAAGCGAAGGGGTTTGGGTAGCGTCTACGGGGATTATGCAAGTAAGGGTGTACGGGGGTTATACAAAAAGTGTGTATGTTTTTACGTGTATAAGGTTTGGTGGGATTGAAGTGGAATAAAATACGGAGAAGACAAGAGGTAAACATGTAAAGCCATAAGGGCACCATGCTGATGACGTCACCCATGCTCAGTCGATAATGGGGGGGGATCAAAATAAAGAACAATTGAATAAACATGGTAAGGTTTCATCGGAACCAGGAAGAATAAATCGCTTATCATCCTCAGGACTCATAGGTCATAGGCACTCTTCAATAGCCTTTAGGCGACTCTACCCCATAACAGAAGGATACTGTTCGTACATAACTCAAAAGGTGACTGCTCGGGTTGTAATCGAGTCTAACCGACACCCTAAGTTTTTTGTACTCCTCCCACTGTGTGGTACCTGTCATATCTCTGTGTAGGAAAAGTCGGTACCCTTTTTATACCCGAAGGAACCTCATTGTATGCTATCAAAATTATATATCACAACTAAAACAATAAATATTTTTGTAGGTAAATACTCAAAAGATACTTACTCGTTTGCCTATTTCCTTCTGCAGCAATCTTCACCCCAGGCGCGAGCTGTTGTGTACCACACGTCATCGCGATTTTAGAAGAGCCCATCTAATTCGGACGTCAGACTAGAAATAAAAATTTATTAGTCTAATATTTTACTAACCAAAATTTTTAGCAATTGACAATCAATTAAACTTTTTTTGCATAAATCTATCGACATCCCATCACTTTTTATAACAAACAATGATGATCTTACCACACAAACTATTACATCGTTGCAGACTAGTGAAATTACTAGTAAAAACAATTATATATGGGTGTATATTTCCATATTAATTAATTTTTTTATGCAACTCTAAATAAAAAGGTTCAAAATATTCATAAAAAAAAGATCTCCTCAGATGTCTATTCTACATAAGAATCAATGCATATTTATACTTTCATCTAAGTCGATGACGTCATAGATTCTCGTTACTAATAATATACCTTATCAACGAAAACCGACAAGTCCAAACAAGTTCATATTAAAACGGATACATGATTTCAAAAAAACTTGGGTTATGATGAAAAATTATATGATTGGAACAGTGATTTTTCATTATGTCCAAAACATAATATTCCACCTAGTTCAAAATATAAAAAGTTATTGTCTACCCATTATCCTAAAAATAATTATAAAATTCACTACCGGACACTAAACGA
Source organism: Galeruca laticollis (assembly GCA_963921935.1). Classification (NCBI taxonomy): domain Eukaryota; kingdom Metazoa; phylum Arthropoda; class Insecta; order Coleoptera; family Chrysomelidae; genus Galeruca; species Galeruca laticollis. The sequence continues at coordinate 4,960,300 of OY998177.1, forward strand.
TTGACATTGAAAAAGATACATAGGTTTCTAAAATTCGAGCGGAATTCTTGGTTGAAGACATATTGATTTAAACAACCATTTGAGAAATTTAGCAAACAATGATTCTGAATCATCATAAACTTATTAATAAAACAATGGAAAATTCTCGAAAGTACCGTTATGTTAAATTACTTAAATCTTGAAACGGCCGCTACAGCATAAAACATTTTATTGCAATTCCTTTGTTACATTATAGTACAATTTTTAATGAAAATCTAGTAGCTATTAAATTAAAAAGGGCTGAAATAGTTTTCGGTAAACCTCTTTATATAGGTGTGACTATTTTTTGATTTTATGATACCAAAATTGGATCTTAAAGACGTAAATTACTAAAAAACAATATGTACGGCCTTATCTCCCTACATCAACTGATATTTTTTGGTTCAAAGACATATTTTCACAACCATTTGAGAAATTTAGCAAACAATGATTCTGAATCATCATAAACTTATTAATAAAACAATGGAAAATTCTCGAAAGTACCGTTATGTTAAATTACTCAAATCTTGAAACGGCCGCTACAGCATAAAACATTTCATTGCAATTCCTTTGTTACATTATAGTACAATTTTTAATGAAAATCTAGTAGCTATTAAATTAAAAAGGGCTGAAATAGTTTTCGGTAAACCTCTTTATATAGGTGTGACTATTTTTTGATTTTATGATACCGAAATTGGATCTTAAAGACGTAAATTACTAAAAAACAATATGTACGGCCTTATCTCCCTACATTCATCATACTTTGTAGTTATTTTTTGATTAGTGATAAGTTTCCTCAATTCATTTTGTTTTCTACGATTCGATTCAGTATTTTATTCATTGTGAGATATTGCGGTTGATTACTGATAATACGAAAATATTTTTTCTCCAATAAAGTAATCCAATATTAATTTTATATTAAGTAGTGACAAAATTATTAAAATCTTAGTAATCTATACGGCCGCCGACTTCACCGGCTTAATGAATGGATAAAGACGTGTGCATTAAAAATTGATATTTTCAGTGTTAAATAAGGTGTGCAAGTGATAAGTTGTTCCCTTAAAGCGTGAGTAATAAATATTTTTTTGTTGAAATATGAGAAATTTATTTAGATGATTTTTCAAAAAATATTAGTTAATGTAGGAAGATAAGGCCGTATATATTGTTTTTTAGTAAAAATTTCATTAAAAAAGTTTATACGAACGATGGATGGGGGTAGATTATAATTTAATTACGCTTCTAACGTATACGTGTGTTTGAGGTTGAAATATGTCTTTGAATCAAAAATATCAGTTAATGTAGAAAGATGAGGCCGTACATATTGTTACCAGTGAATTTAATAATTATTTTTACGATAATGGGTAGACAATAACTTTTTATATTTTGAACTAGGTGGAATATTATGTTTTGGATATAATGAAAAATCACTGTTACAATCATATAATTTTTCATCATAACCCAAGTTTTTTCTTTGAAATCATGTATCCGTTTTAATATGAACTTGTTTGTACTTGTCGGTTTTCGTTGATAATGTATGTTATTAGTAACGAGAATCTATGACGTCATCGACTTAGATGAAAGTATAAATATGCATTGATTCTTATGTAGAATAGACATCTGAGGAGATCTTTTTTTTATGAATATTTTGAACCTTTTTATTTAGAGTTGCATAAAAAAAATTAATTAATATGGAAATATACACCCATATATAATTGTTTTTACTAGTAATTTCACTAGTCTGCAACGATGTAATAGTTTGTGTGGTAAGATCATCATTGTTTGTTATAAAAAGTGATAGGATGTAGATAGATTTATGCAAAAAAAGTTTAATTGGTTGTCAATTGCTAAAAATTTTGGTTAGTAAAATATTAGACTAATAAATTTTTATTTCTAGTCTGACGTCCGAATTAGATGGGCTCTTCTAAAATCGCGATGACGTGTGGTACACAACAGCTCGCGCCTGGGGTGAAGATTGCTGCAGAAGGAAATAGGCAAATGAGTAAGTATCTTTTGAGTATTTACCTACAAAAATATTTATTGTTTTAGTTGTGATATATAATTTTGATAGCATACAATGAGGTACCTTCGGGTATAAAAAGGGTACCGACTTTTCCTACACAGAGATATGACAGGTACCACACAGTGGGAGGAGTACAAAAAACTTAGGGTGTCGGTTAGACTCGATTACAACCCGAGCAGTCACCTTTTGAGTTATGTACGAACAGTATCCTTCTGTTATGGGGTAGAGTCGCCTAAAGGCTATTGAAGAGTGCCTATGACCTCATATGTAAATTTTATATGGATTTTTGAGATGTATTGTAGTTTAAATTGTAATTGAATTTTTGGTCGGAAAAAAAGTAGTGGGTCTCGTATATCGATTTCTCTTAACCATATAAGTATTTTTTGAGGTCTCTTCGGATATAAAACGGGGGATCGACTTTTTTCCGCACAGAGATACGGCAGTCACCACATTGTGGGATAAGTACTTAGCTAGGATATCTGTAAGACATGCCTACAAAACATGCGGTTATCTATTAGTTCAAGTGCGTATAGTATTTTCTGTATGTTTTCATCACATATCAGAAAAAATTGTTGCCTAAAGGCTATTAAAGAATCTTCTTCGACCTCACATATAAAAAATAGATAATAAATAATAGTATATGTTTAACTATGGGTAAATAGACAATATAGAAAAAATAATAAACAATTCGTGATCGACAAATTCAGGATTTCAATTTATAAATAATTTATTATTCTTTTAAAAAATACGTCGAATGGTGATTTTTTCTCGTAATCAATGGTCCTGAAGGTTGTCGGAATATAATTTGTGGTCTAGCTAAATCGTAGTCTGCAGATACAGATCATTAACTTCTTATTTCACTGTTTGTTAATTGGAATCATTACTAGAATATATCATATCCTCCTCAAGTAAAAATATCATAATAGGCGAAAAGTTTTCAATTTATAAGTAAATTATTATTCTTTTACAATTCCTCGAATGGTAATTTTTTCTCATAATCAATGGTCCTGAAGGTTGCCGGAATGGAATTTGTAGTCTAGCTAAATCGTAGCCTACAGATACAGATCATAAACTTCTTGTTTCAATCACTGTTTGTTAATTGGAATCATTACTTGAATATATCATATCTTCCTCAAATATTACGGTTAAAAAGTGTCAGAATTGCTCAATTAGCTTAAAATACGTCATTTTTACATGCTTTCTTATGGAAAAACAGACACAAATTTCCTCAATCGCGGGTCTTTTTTAGGAAAAAATGTTATCGTTCAGTCTTCCGTCTGACTAGAAGTTTACTTGTTACCCCTCATATCCTGATAATGCTCATTCGATTACAGTTCCTTGTTCAAAATTTCATCCTTATTATGAGTCTCTTTGTGAATCTAGTAAAACATGTTGCTACTTTGTTAGGGCTTATAACATCTAATTATAATGAACACCAAGTGACTAGAGGGCTTATGGAGTGTAGAAAAGCTATAAGAAAACTAAATAATGCGTTACGGAGTGCCAAGAACATTGGAGAAAAGCAGCATATCTTAACTAGTATAACTCGAATCAAATCATTTCATAACCAATTTAAATATATTCAAAAACATGGTGGAGACCTATCATCTCATATTGAAACTGCAAAACATCGTGTAAAATGGGATGATCTGGATGCAGCATTTAACGGTCGCATCAGAACTGGTAGCATCTCAAACCTGAAGCATAAGGATCCCATTGCATTTCTCAAAGATTGTAGGGCTCTCTTTAAACGACGTATACATAATATATTAAAAAAGGAGGTAGCTGTTAAGGTGAATGTGGCTTTCGGAGGTGAATTTGAAATTGTTAAAGGAGATCAGATTCTCAATGAGTTTAAATATTTTACAACGAACAATTCACCAATTTACAAAGATACAAACATTGATGACTGGTTTGATACTAAAGTCGTTGCACCTATCCTTAAAGACCTGGAGGAGTTTCAAGAACGTGATAGTGGTTGGGCATTGAAGAAGGTGGTGAACTTAGGCGTTAACATCAATAAATATACTCCACAACTGGGATCCTCGTATATTGATTTACCAGCAGAAATAAAAAAGAGGAAGGCATGTATTAACGTCAATAATGAAGATGATTCTTGCTTTGCTTGGGCGGTGACGTCGGCACTGTTTCCTGCCATGAAAAATTCGGCTAAAATTTCATCATACCCCCACTATTCGACCATATTAAAACCAAAGGGCATTCAGTTTCCTATGACTATGAAGCAGATCCCCAATTTTGAGAAGCAAAATAATATATCCGTAAATGTTTACATTCTACAAAAAGATAAAAAGACCTTCATTACTCTACCAACTTACCTTACAAGAAATAAGATGAATAAACATGTAAATTTGTTGATGGTGCAAGATAAATATGATGAAGCGCCAACGAAATATCACTTTGTTTGGATAAAGAATCTATCAAGACTTCTATCTTCACAACTTAGTAAAGAAGACGCTAAAAAATACTTCTGTGATCGTTGCCTACGCTATTTCAGATCCCATGAAAAACTACATGTTCATCTTAAATGTTGCAAGGGTCGAATGGACTTTTTATGTGAACGATGTTTACAGCCATTTACTACAGCGGAACAGTTGGATGCTCACGTTGTAGATTGTTTGAAAATGAATGATTGTGCTGTTAAGATGCCAGAACTGGGGAAAAACGTTCTTAAATTCAAAAACTATAAGAATAAGGTAAAGGCACCTTTTATAGTATATGCAGATCTCGAGAGTGTTTTGAAGCAGGCTGGGGATTCTAAGAAGCCACAACAGCATATTCCTGCAGCCGTTGGGTATTACTTCAAGTGTTCATATGATGATTCGCTTTCTTTTTATAAGAGTTATTTGGGTGAAGATTGTATGCGCTGGTTTGCTGATGAGCTGAATCTGCTTGCTCAAGATATCAGTACGGTGTTCCTTTGTCCTTATGGAATTCGTATGACTCCTAATCAAGAACGCCAGTTTCAAGCTGCTACCGAATGTCATATTTGTGAAACACCATTTTCCGTTACTGATAAGAAAGTCCGAGATCATGATCATCTCATTCCCGAAAACAATTATAGAGGTGCAGCGCATGAGGGGTGCAATATTAACTATCAGGATTCGCCTACTGTTAATGTAGTGTTCCACAACTTATCTGGTTATGATGCAAATTTCATCATCGAAGACATTGCTACCCGCATGACTGGCTCTATTGATTTGCTTCCTATTACAAAAGAAAAATATATTTCCTTTACAAAACATGTTGAAGATGCACGAATCCAATTCAGATTTATCGATAGTTTCCGATTCATGGCATCATCTCTCGATAAACTCGCCTCATATTTAACCGAATTTCCTAATTTGAGATCACAGTTTTCTGGTGGTCCCGACGAAGAATTCACAATGTTAACTAAGAAGGGGGTGATGCCTTATGACTATTTCAATTCTTTCGACCGCTTTGAAGAAACAAGGTTTCCTCCTATCGAATCTTTCTATAATAATCTCGAAGATAAACCCTGCTCACGTAAACTTTATAGTAGAGCACAATGCGTCTGGAATACGTTTCAATGTCAAACCTTAGGTAAATATGTAGAGTTGTATATGAAGACTGATATCCTTCTTCTTGCTGACGTTTTTGAGCAGTTTCGTTCCAGTTGTATTGCTACGTATAACATCGATCCCGCGCATTATTATACATTACCAGGATTTACATTCGATGCTATGCTGAAACATACTGGACAAGAATTGGAACTTCTCACCGATGTAGACATGTTTTTGTTTGTTGAACGTGGTATACGCGGTGGACTTAGTCAAGTTTGCGGAAAACGTCGTGCTCGAGCTAACAATAAGTATATGCCCACTTATAATCCTTCAAATCCACCGAAATATTTAATGTACAATGATGTGAATAATCAATATGGATGGGCTATGTCACAATATCTCGCTTATGGAGGATTTGAATGGTGAGGCTCTAATATAGACGTTACAGAAATTGCTGATGATGCTTCTGAGGGATACATGCTCGAGGTTGATTTGGAGTATCCTTCTCATTTACATGATTTGCATAAGGATATTCCATTTTGTCCTGAACACCTAAATCCTAAGACCATGATGCCTGCTACAAGATTAAATGAGGAGACTAAGTTGATGGCTACCCTAACTAATAAAACAAAATACGTTATACATTACCAAGCATTGAAGCAAGCGTTACAGAATGGGCTTCTATTAACAAAAATACATCGAGTATTGAAATTCAAGCAGAGTTCATGGTTAAAGCCCTACATTGACTTAAACACTGAGTTACGTAAGGCTGCGAAGAATGAGTTTGAGAAGAACCTATTCAAACTGATGAACAATGCCGTGTTTGGTGAGTATTGCTAGTTTTATATAAATATTTCTATACTAATCACTTTTTTCTAATTGTTGCAGGTAAAACCATGGAGAACGTGCGCAAACGTGTTGATGTAAAGCTAATTTCTCATTGGAGTGGTCGATATGGTGCTGAATCGTACATAGCTAAGCCCGAGTTTAAAAATAGTACGATTTTCAGCGAAAACCTAATTGCCATCGAATTACGGAAGCTGCAAATATGGTTAAATAAACCGATATATGTAGGAATGGCAATTTTAGATCTGGCTAAAACTACGATCTATGATTTTCACTATGAGTACATGATGAACCGTTTTAGTGAGAACTGTACTGTGCTGTACACCGATACCGATAGTCTTATATATGAGATTCGAGATCAAGATCCATATGAAGTAATGAAGATTGATTGTTATAAATATTTCGACACCTCAGACTATCCTCTTGATAACGTTTATGGAATTCCTCAAGTTAATAAGAAGGTTCTTGGGATGATGAAGGATGAGAACAATGGTATCATAATAACTGATTATGTTGGGTTACGGTCTAAATTGTATGCAACACGGTTACTTACCTCTGAAGATGATCTAGCAGAAAAACGAAAACGTCTTGCGAATGATGGTTTTGAGAAAGAAGAAATAGACTGTCTAATTCGAAACGTTGGAATAACTAAGAAAGCTAAAGGGGTAAAATCGTCAGTTGTGAAGACCGTAATCACGTTTGAAGACTATGAAAATTGCCTTGACACCTTCACACAGAAAACCGTTTCCCAAAATCTAATTCATGCCGACAAACATCTAGTCCATTCAATTGTTCAAGATAAAGTAGCGTTGAGTCCTGAGGATGATAAGCGATTTATTCTTCCTGGTTCCGATGAAACCTTACCATGGGGCCACTATTCCATTGATGCCTACATGGATGTTGACACCATTATTCCTTAAAGATTTATATAAAAAGTATTGTTATTATTTTCATTTATTATACTTTTCAATTTTATATTGTACAATAAAATGTTTATTCAATTGTTCTTTATTTTGATTCCCCCCATTATCGACTGAGCATGGGTGACGTCATGAGTATGGTGCCCTTATGGCTTTACATGTTTACCTCTTGTCTTCTTCGTATTTTATTCCACTTCAATCCCACCAAACCTTATACACGTAAAAACATACACACTTTTTGTATAACCCCCGTACACCCTTACTTGCATTATCCCCGTAGACGCTACCCAAACCCCTTCGCTTCTTCTAAACCACCCTCTACCTTATACACATAACAACATACACACTTTTCGCATAACCCCCGTACACCATTGCGTAATCCCCGTAGACGCTACCCAAACCCCTTCGCTTCTAAACCACCCTCCACCTTATCCACATAACAACATACACACTTCTCGCATAACCCCCGTACACCCTTGCGTAATCCCCGTAGACGCTACCCAAACCCCTTCGCTTCTAAACCACCCTCCACCTTATACACATAACAACATACACACTTCTCGCATAACCCCCGTACACCCTTGCGTAATCCCCGTAGACGCTACCCTCCCCCGTGCTACCCTTCCCTATTCGCTTCTTCTAAATCATTGCATAACCCCCGTAGACGCAAAGAGCGACCCCCAAAAATTTCCCCGGGCCGTAGCCGCGACCCCAACCGGGCCCCCCATCCCCCGTAGACGCAGCAAGTGCTAGTATTGGCATCTTTGCACATCCTGTATACGATAATATTCTAACAAATATAATATCGTTTATTTGACTTCAATTTAACCAATAGCAGAGATATGTGCTAGTGCTCTAATGGCATCTTTGTACATCCTGTATACGATAATATTCGAACAATCATATTGGCGTTTATTAGACTCCAATCCGACAAATAATAACAGAGATATGAAGAAAGGCCCTTAGCACTTGCGCAGATCGTCGAAATGCGTCTTTTTAGACCTACATGTAACGGAAAACATGCGCAGTATACGGGAAAAGTAGCTTCGCTACCCCAGCTACCCACGGCCGTTTTGGCACTCTGGTGACAAATAGTTGTTAGCGCCGTTATGGTAATGATGGCAAGCGACACCAATGTAGGTTAAATTTTGCATAACTCCCGTACACCCTTCGTAATCCCCGTAGACGCTACCCTTAAAACCCTCTTCGCTTCTCTTGTATACACCCTTGCGTAATCCCCGTAGGCGCTACCCTCCCCCGTGCTACCCTTAAAACCCTCTTCGCTTCTTCTAAATCATTGCATAACCCCCGCAAAGAGCGACCCCGCCCGGGCCGTAGCCGCGACCCCAACCGAGCCCCCCATCCCCCGTGCTACCCTTCCCTCTTCGCTTCTTACACCCTTCGTAATCCCCGCAGACGCTACCCTTCCCTCTTCGCTTCTTCTTTGGCGGCCCGGGCCCCCCATCCCCCGTAGCCGCTACCCCAACCGAAACCCCCATCCCCCGTGCTACCCAAACCCCTTCGCTTCTTACACCAAAAATTGCTGACGGCCGACGCATGCGCAGATCGTATTGAGTAAAAAATTACCACGATGGACCTTGGCGATTTCCCATGTTAATTTGCATAAGGAATGAGCTAGAACCGGTGTTGCTCCTTTACTCTTACACTACGGCTTGCCTATAGCGCTACTCACTCGAACCTATACATAATTTGTTCGATCAGCTGTCAGGTAAAAAGTCCCACCAAAATTATCTGTATTTTTGAGAGTCTTATTTTTTAGTTATAAATAATACCCTATTAAAATTTCAAGTTGCCTCAAATACGTTTTTTATATTTTTTTGCAAAATATTTTTGCATGCGTCAGGCAATGTTAAAACCCCGACTAAATCGTCGGGCTTATTTTTTTTATTATTATTTAAACATAAAACTACAAACATATAAAAATTGCATATTGCCTCTAACATATTCTTGGGAGAAAATAAATAATATTTTAAAAAATTTAGGGGTTCATTTAGCCCCGCTACTCACCAGCCAGGAATGCGGCTCCGAGTTGGGGTATAACAGGAGAGGTATTGAACAAGTTTTCAGCTTGCCTCAAATACCTACCCAAAAATTGGTGCCAGCTCTCCTACTATTTGCTTAAATGAAAGTTTGTTTACAATTTACATAATTATTCGATAATAATATGTCAAAAGTGCTGAATAAAATCATCTGTGATCTGAACAATCAGGAATCTATAGAATTTCCAACTTAAATTCAAACCATTCCTCCTAGTTCAAAAACCAGGGTTATTTAATTCTATTTCATTTGATAAATTAAATAAATGCGAATTATAAAAAATATTGTGTAAAACTTGTGTCACAATGACTTTCTGTAGTACTTGTACTACAAAACGAGTCATTGTGACACTTGTTTTACAAATAACTAATTTGCAACTTACAACGCGACCGCTAAATATAACAATTGTTTATCCTCTTCTACCATATTCTCATTGTGTATCAAACTATCTTTCTCTACACATATTATGAAGTCAGTTATTGTAACTTCATTGCACCCAACATTGAAATAGTTATTTTTGTTGTGGTAATTCACCGAATAATAAATCAATGGTTAAAGTCAGTTTGAATAGTATATTCTTCAACGAGTGTAGAATGATGGCTATTATTCACGCGGATGAAGTTTCCAAAACGAGCGAGCGCAGCGAGTGAGTTTTGGAATCATCCATGTGAATAATAGTCATTCTACACAAGTAAAAGACTATACTTTCTCCACGACTATGCATAAAAAAATTCTTCTATTGGTAATCGAACCTCGATCCCGCGTGTAAGAGTCAAGTATCTCTCTAACACTGAGCTATCGACCACATTTACTTATGAAAATGTAAAGAACATAGATAAGGTAACTCTAATTTTTATTAGAAACCTTTACATTTTAAATGAACTTATAACATTATTAGGAATAATAATAGAGATAACATAAATATAGGTACTTAATTTAGATTCATTATTTTGCAAAATTTATGGTAAAGTTATTACAATTGCTAATATTTAATGAAGTTAGTACTAAATTATGATTAAAACTAGTAGTTCTAGTCTGTGCTGTATGTAGTTGGGTGATTCCGGTTTGATTTAACGACTGCATTATTTTGTTCGCAGTGTTCATTTTATTTGTCAATGAGTCATCCAGGTAGCCCTTAGCTACGGATGTACTTTTCCAGCCACCGTGTCGTTTGAGTGCTGTAATATCTCCCCCCGTATCAATTAATAGTGTGGCAGAAGATCTACGAAAACTATGTCCGGTGTACAGATTTACATTTGGTAAGTTTAAGTAGGCTGCTATTTGTCGGCCCATTGATGCAAATTTGTTGATGCCAATTCTCTGAACAGTACATTTGCCGCGTTGGTAGTTCAAGAAGAAAGAAGTATTAGTTGGGTGTAGTGCTATATACTTTTTGCATATTTCATAAAATACACCTGTCACTGTAAATTTTCTAACAATCTTTGTTTTAGTGTTAGGTATGGTTATTAAAAGAGCTGAATTAAGGTTTTGAATGTATTCCATTTTCATTAAATACATTTCTTTATTACGACAAGCACTAATTTCAAACTTTTACATCTAAGTGAAACAATTAAATTTGTTACCTTAGTTCCGAGATATATATTGTCTGGAGATTCTGTGATACATTTATTTATATCTTCTGAGGTAAATTTGTTCGATTTTTTTGCTTGAAATCCTTCTCCTTTTCGTTTAAGGAACGCCCGCAATTTTGAATAATTTTCAATGTGTATTTCATTATTAACCTTTAATGTACTTCATAGTATAGAGTATATTTTCCATAAAGTTGAAGATTTATATTTTTCGGAACGTTTTGTGAAATATGCTAGGAGAACGTTTTCCGAAAAGGAACTTACTTTATTGGAACGTCTCCACGCTATAAATGATTCATAAATCGTATTATAGTCTTGCTTTGATCTCTCCGGTAGCTAGTTCATTGTGGATGATTGAGCAATTTGTTTAATTTAGGGAGGCGTACATATTAAACCTTCACTATCGCTACTGTTGTCCATTTTATCCTTTATTTATAAAAAAAATTATGATTATATGATTATTTTGACGTTTCAAACGACGCGCTGTCAGAAGCGATTTGCGTAGTTGGGTATTGACGTTTTAAAAGAGACGATTTGATTTATTCATTTTCGCGTGATTTCTAAAAATCATAGAATGTGATTGGCTAGCGAGAGTAAATTCTTTTTCATTCTTCAATAGTGTGAAGAATTTATATCATTATTTAGCTAAATATGTAAAAATAATTTGTGTATTATTGTATAGTCGTGGAGAAAGACATTTATACTTGAAGAATACCTCCTAATAAATTTGTGAGTGTGTGTGTGTGTCTGTGTGAAATTTTGGCTCTAGAAAACTTAGTTCTTAGCCACAAAAATTATTTATTTTTAATGTTCAACTTTATATTGAGAGAGAGAGAGAGAGAGAAGTTCGTGGGAGACTTCTGTTGAGTGGAGTATTTGGGTGAAGTTGAACTTTTCTTGTGGTGCCCTGGTATAGGATTAGTTTCCTCTTCAGGGCTGGGTTGGGGGTGTGTTGGGTGGTTTTGTGCGCGCTGACCAAGAAATTGAGTTGGGGGTAGAAAAAGTGTCTAGTAAAAATTTGTTTAAGAAGTGTCTAGGAAAATGTGTTTTTAAAGGTGTATAGAATTTTGAGGGAATTGAATGGGCTTTTCGCTAGAAAGTAACTGGAGGGTTGTTTGTGTTGGGGTGTGTAGGGTATGATGTTTGGAAGCAGCGAAGCTCAAAAGTGCGTGGAGATGGTATGATAAAAAGTGTCTGGGATTGGAGATTAAATGTAGAAGACGAACCATGTATCGTTGCCGATACATAGATATATAAGTTGACCTGGCTAGGTGTCGAAATTATTGAAGTTATTAATTGTAAAAGGGTGTTGTTAACTGAATTTGAAATGTCTCCGATATTGAGGAGGAATATAATGAAATATTAGTAATTTGAGATTTTTATTGGTTTTTGGGAATTTTCGAAAGAAAAGTGTATAGGAGATATTTTTCAAAAGTGTATAGAATATGATGAATTGTTGGGATTTGTGAAAAGTTGCGGTGACGTGCCTTAGGTGGTTCGGGGACTATTTAAGGTGGTCGGCGGTATAATAACAATCTTAAATCTAAAAATGCGGGTGCGACGATCATCGATAAATTTGGCTAGTGAATGAATTCACAGAGTGTACAGGAAAACCGCAAAAACCTGCAACACCGACGTGGGTGGTATGGGGGCGGCATAAAAGTATAGGGTAAGTCCAAAGTGTTGAACAATTAATAGTTGGAAGTGAGAAAATTTAGAATTTGTTAGAGATGTTTGTTATAATGGTTTTGGGCTTTGTTGAGTAGAGATTTATTGACTGAAGTAGTGTGAGAAATGTTGATTTTTGTCGATTATCTGATGGAAATAGGGGAGCTGTCGAGGTAGTCAATGTATTCGTCGGGGAGGTCGTCGTAGGTCGTGGCTAGTAAGCGTAACGGAGGAAATGGGAGCTTCCTCTTGGGAATTCTACCGAGGGGTCGTATATTGGCGACCCACGGTGTAAGTAGGGTGTTTTTGGAAATTTCGCTGCCCGACTCGATGGTGCGATTAACATATCGGGCCTGTAAGCTATTTAACCGAGATGGGATGGGTTCGATGTCGATATTGACATAAACTGTGTTGGTGGGAGAGTATGGAGCCTTGTATTGGCAGTATCTCCGAATTGACTGCTCGCAGGTTCGTAATCTTTTGACAAGATGGTTGGGGAGGGTGCAGTAGACGTTTGCTCTATAGTCGATTATTGGACGGATATATGTTTTATACGTATGAAGTAAGGTGGAAGGGTGTGTGCGTCCGAATGTACCCCCGAGCGCCTTGAGAAGATTGACTCTCCGTCGGACTTTATTCAAAGTGTCTATTAGGTCGGGCGTCCAGTTGAGAGTGTAAGTAAATTTCACTCCCAAATAGACGACCTCCCTACGGATTTCGAGTCGATCACCCAAGATCACGAGGCGGAAGTTTCTTGGTAGAAGTCGTTCGCTCATGTTATCAGGGTGTTGGAAGACGATGACTTGTGTTTTTTGAGGATTGAGAGTCACCCGCCATTTCCTGCACCAATTAGAAAATTGGGTCAGTAGATTTTGGGATCGAATATTGAGAGAGCGAATATCTGTGGCAGAAATGATTAGTGCGGTATCATCCGCATATAGTTGTCTGTTGTCACGGGGATGTCGTGGGACAGGTGTATCATACGTATAAATGATATATAATAGAGGAGCGAGTATCGAGCCGTGTGGAACGCCAGTTTGGGGTGTAAAAGGGTCGGATATGCTGTAACCAACGTTGACGCTGATCGATCGGTCGGTAAAGTAAGAATATATTAATTTGACGATTTGCAAGGCAGGCGTTCAGCTGGGCGCAGAACGGGGGGAAGACCTCTTCTGGCAGCTTTTTAAGTGCCTGCCTCGAGATTCCGTCGTGCCCTGGGGCACTGTTTCTCCCCGCTCGGCACGCCAGCTGAACTCCTTCGATTGTGAATGGTGAAAGAAGCGGAGAGTTCTCATCTAGTGGGATGTGTACATGTGGACTTCGAGTGATATTTCGAGTCATGAGGTCGGTTTCGACGGCAAAGTCCCTGATAAATTGGGGGTTATCGTGTGGTGAAAAGACAGTTTGTAGGTTATTTCTGAAGGCGGTGGCTTTGTCTTCGGATGTGTAGATCTTCTGTCCTTGCACTTCGATATGTGATGCTACCTTTCTCTTGAGGCCGACGAGGCGGTAGATTTTTTGCCAAAGCACGCGTCTTTGTCTGAAGTCCAGTCCGGCTGTTTCGGCCATCCATTTTCTCTGCTTTTCGGCATTGATTTCTTGCCGAACCTGGGCGTTGAGACGGTTCCATTGTGTTTTGACTGCGGGATTGAAATTTGTGCGCTTTTAAATAGCTCAACTAAGGCGTCTAAAATTGGTTTTTCGTTTAAACTTATTAGGTGAGTTAAATTTGTCGGTAAAGAAATATTGGGGTTAATGAGAAAATTTAGAAATATATTTATTTGATATTGGTGATTTCTACAGAAAAAAATAAATGGTTGAGATCAGCTATTGAATTATTGTCACATGACCATATAGAAGAACCTATAATTCCTATTTTAGCAAGTTGCGTAGGAAAGATACCATGATTGAGTTTCATTCTAGTTACTATCGTAGTGTAGTATTTATTTGAGTTGTATTGTTGAATATGTGGTATTGTTTTGGGTATTTCTGGATATAAGTGTGTATGGGTTATAAAAATAGGAAAATTTGTTGACCAATCAGTTCTTGGTCATTCTATTCGCACTTGAAAAGACAAAGTCTAAGTGACAAAAACAAAAAGTCAATTATACATTAGTAGTTTGGTTACAGAGCTAATTCCAATTTTGATTTTGTTGATATAGAGATGATATAGTAATTCTAAATATGATAAGAGAGTATATAAAACGAGTAATATGTCTCTCATTTGTAATTAAGTATATCCATGTAAAATTATAGGTACTTACAGAAAAAACTTCACGTTGTTCTCCGCTGCACAAAAATCCATGTTTCTAGCAAAGGAGCTCGCACCATCATAGAATCAATGTTCGGTAAGTTACAAGTAATTCTTTTGATGGATCCAGGCTCCATTGTGATAAAAATCGTAAGATAGTATCGTTGTTCTATCAAATTATGAAGAAAAATAGTTCATATATTTAACTTGGTTATGAGAAATAAGTCAACTTGTTCGAGCAGTGACGTCAACGCGCTCTGATTGGTGTTCGCAGTCACGTGATAATGAGTAATAAATAATGCAATTGAAATTGATTTTATTTAATTAAAAACGAGTAATTCGTTTTTTAAAATGTTACTTTAGGTTTCTGAAAAATGTCTTTAATGTATAAAACATAACTTCACATGAATTTGTAGCAACATCCCTATTGTCAGCTTCTTAGAATTTTTAACATTTTTTCAACATATTGTGGTATTATCTAGAAACAGTTAGTTTCATTTAAAACAGTAATATTACTCTATTTATTATACCTACTCAGGTCAAAAACCTTGTTACCAGCTGGGTACTTGTTAAATCAAATGGTAATGTAATATATATAATAATGTATAATTCAAGCTGTAAAATCTGGTTGGTCTACTTGCCTACCTATTATAGACAAAAAATGTGAATTACTTATGTAATGATATTCAAAATCTGCAAAAAAATTTAGAGCAACACCTGTCATGTCAAATTTTACCTTCTGCCGTTGTAGTGAATTAAAATGCTGAATTAAATATTAGGTTAATTAATTAAGTTATACTCCATTCATCTGAACAAAAAACAGTTGGTAATAGATTGAAACAAAATAATCAACGTGCCATTTGACGTTTATAAATCAACTTGAGGATTTTTAATTATATTTTTTTTATTGATGCCTTATATTACCTTTTTAAAACACGCCTCGATCTTTCAAACACGCGCGTTTCTTAAAGTCCCTATGGTAACAACAACAACTTGAGAAACGTAAGTATTAAATGACAACTTTTTTTATTAGTTTTTAAATTGTATATTTTCATTGGGAACCAATGTCTTATTTGGTTTTTTCTGCAAAATTTATTTATATATTCATATATACATTGTATCCTTTTAAATATAAATAAAGAAACTTTTTGATTATTGATCTGACAGCAGTACTTCGTAACGTCAAATCAAAATAAATACTATTTGACTTTCACGAAACTTGGCTGGGCATCGAGGATGGACTTCCATTTTTTTGTAGTAATAATATAATAATAATATTTTATGATTTCAAAGTGCACCAATAAAAAAAATAGCGTAAAGTATTCGTGGATAACTGGTCTTTCAAACATTTGCTCTATTTCGAGCACTCCGGCTGAGCCGTAAGGCTCGAAAAATCGCGCGTGTTTGGAAGACTCTCTATCCACTTTTACTTCAATATACTATTTTAGAATTTTTCTTTTATTTTTTAATTTTTAGTCAAAAACGCGTAGTAATTTTACTGTAATAATATGTACAAATGAACAAAACTAAATTCCAATAAATTTTTGGGGTCTTTTTATGTTTGTTCGTTTGTGCGATGCGGTATTTTTATTTCACTATTATTTGCAAACAATTATATGGCTTGGCTTGGAAATAAGCTCTTGGAGTGAGCTTCTTTCAATATAGGAGAATTATGAATTATGTGTGTATTATTTGTACACAAAAAGTCGCTTATCCACAATTTTGTACTATTTATACAAGAAAGCTTCTCGCGGTTCTGTAATATCAGATTATCCTACCCAATTAGAAGAAACAAGGGGAAAAGTTGAAAGTTGTCGTTACCAACCGTTAAAATTACTTTCTAGTTCTGGCTGGTTTCTAAATGAAATTAAAAATAATTATTTTTTGCAGCAGTACAACCAAAAAAGAGAAAAATCGAATCTTCTGAAGGCAGAAAGATTAGTGAGACAGAGCAGAGTATCATACAGTGTCAGTAAAACTATTAAAGCGGATCAAGCGGCAGCAACCTAGACCTCAACATTGTCGGTTCAGGTGCCAGTAGATCATGCGGCGTTACTGGATCCTGAGACAATATTCGACCAAGCGGTAGTATTGGACCAGGTAATAATATCAGATGAGGCGGGAGTATTAGAGAAGGCGGCAGAATCAGATCAGTCGGCAACGTCTGATCCAAAGTATCCAGTACCAGTTCTGCGAGATGTCGAATATCATGAAAATTATATACGGCAGTTGGTTGGCAGATATTTCCAAATGACAGATGAAAGAAAGATGGAAATGTTAAGGCGATGCTGGGTACCCTCAGCTGATTATGATTTTTCTGGCGCTCCTACACCTACACACTTAAAGCGCAAGTTTAGTCACTCATGGTTACAAATGTATAATCCTTGGCTTGCTTATTCCAAAAGTTTGAAAGGTGCATTATGATTGTTTTGTGTTTTGTTTCCTCGAAAAGTTACACGTGGCGTGCAGGGATCTCTTATTATTCGACCATTTACTAAGTATAAAGATATACATAGTTTTTGTAAAGCACATGTGGGTAGTCAATGGCACAAAGAATCCAGTGATTCTGACAAAAATTTGAGCAGCATAAACGCAAATGTACTGATTGTTATGCAAGCTGGCCACGCAAAAATCATTGAATGTAACAAAAATATATTAAGGCATCAATAATACTGATGTTTTTTGTGGAGCACACGATTTGCCATTAAAGGGAAAATGAAAAGATGAAGGTGTTTTTCAAGACTTACTTTTAACAAAAATTAATTATGGTGATGAAACTTTGAAAAAAATATAGAAAAAAGCCATAAAAATGCTCAATATACATCTCCCAAAATGCAAAATGAAATATTGAATATTATGTGGAGTCTTGATTAGAGAAAATCTTATCGACGATGTTAAAGCTGCTAGTGCCTACTGTATTTTAGCTGATGAATCAGCTGATATATCCGGAAAGGAGCAATTATCAATAGGTATAAGATTTTACGACCACAAGGAAAAAAATGTATGGGAAGAATTCAAGTGGTGCGTCGAATTAGAAAAAATGGAAGCTGAAACTATAGCTGGTGAAATTAGTAAATTCATCGGTAAATTAAATATTGATATTAACAAGGTTATGACGGATGTGCTACGATAGCTAGAAAAGATGGTGGTGTCCAAAAACTACAGAGAAGCATATAAGAAGGGCCCACAAACTAAAACTCGTTGTTAACGATCTAAAAAAAGTTTCTGAGATCTGCAATCGCATTGGAACAATCAAAGGTACAATAATTTTTTTACGGAATCAGTTTTGCGACGAAAATATGCACCAAAATCCCCATTCCTGTGTGAAACAAGGTGGTCTCACAAATATAAAAGCATTTAACTACTCAAGAAGCACTTATTTTATTGAAATTGTTGAAGATTTAGATCAGCTGTCACAAGAAACGAATTCCGGGATAAGAACGGCGGCTTTTCAACGGTTATCTGCAGTTAAATAAACGTCACGTATATTGTCTTTATCTACGATAGATAAATACAATAATTCCTTGTTGGAACCAGTCGCGAACATATTGCAGTCTAAGACCCTCGACGTTATCAAATGCGCAGATCACATCAAAACAATATCAACTCCAATTGCACAACACAGGCATTCTGCCAAAAAATGCGGTGAGGAAATCTTAAAGTCGGCCAGGGAAATCGCTAAAGATCTGAACACAGAGCTTCTTTTTCCACGGACTGCAGGACGCCAAATCTATAGAGCGAATCATTAAGCGAATATTTTCGCCGCACTCTGTATATGCCCAATTTTGATTCATTATTATCCTCATTAGAAGAGAGGTTCAGTCAAGACCAATCGCCGGCATTTGCCTTATATTTGCTACAATCTGCTCAGATAACAAAAATGACAGCTGCAGATTTAAAACTTCGTATGGAAAAAGTCTCCAAATTTTGCGAATTACAAGGCATTGAATGAGAAGCTGATATGTGGCGGAGTTTTTAGACAAATAAGGATAATCTCGAAACATTGGACACTTTGGAGATAACAGACCTGATCCAAAACGCGGAGGAAGATATCCCGCCCATCTTGCCAAGTTGGATATTATACAGTCATCATCCTGTACCTGCAACGATAATTCTTATGCTGATCTTAATCACATTTTCTTTGGATGCAGCAATTACATTAACAAAACAAAAAGTTTAATAAAGTCACTTGTTGAACAAAACTACTCCCTACCTTTAAACCTCACTCACCTTTTAAGCTCAGATAACTGTCATATTTTAGATCTACTGGTAAATTTTATCAAAGACGTAAACATTAGTATTTAGGTAGACTCATTGAAAAATTCTGTGACTAATGGACTTGCTTCCTAGCCATTTTCTTTCACACACACACACACACCCTCACACATACACACCGGGAAATCATTGTGCGGCCACTTGACACTGACGTGAATTAAGGGGACATTGAAATTTCCACATTTACTATATGTGGAATTTTTTTACCTACTTATAGCGATTTGAATTATTTAGAAACACTCCTTCTTTCGCCACTTTTGATGCTAACAGACTTAGAGGGTCAGACCTCTAAAAGATAGATATGGTTATATATTACGGTATATCGCCTAATGCGGCCATACACACTCCCTTACACACTTTTATGTCAAGGTCGCCCTTTATGTAGAAAATTAAGTTATTACTAACATAACGGGGCCATACACATACATGGTTGTCACATCGTTTGAAGACTCGTTTAGAATAAGGTAAATCTTGCAACTACCTTTACTAAGAATAAAAATACTTAAGTGTTTATAAATTAATGGACATCATATGTATTAACAGTTTTTGAAAACTATCTTGGCAATAATCCTCTACTCTTGAAACAAAAGCGATGCCTTTTTTATTTTAAAATATGCTATAAACGTATACATTTTTGACGGTTTTATTACATATGATATGGCAGTTCGCGTTTTTTTATTTATTTTTATATCCAAATTAGAAATTTAAAGTTTTTACCACAAGTGATAATAAATTGGATAGAGCTGGGTTTTACTACCTATTAACTTACGTAGTAGCCCTAACTCGTAGGTACTATGTCGTTAAGTACGAGGTATAGTGAATGTATGCCGTACTTCGGAAGGAACATAAATCCGGTGGTCCTAAGTACATGGATGTTGGGTTTGTTAAAGTTACCTATTGTTGCGACACCAGATAGTTCACCAAAAATCCCAGTTAGGGGTAACGTACTACCAGCGTTGTTGATTAGACCTGGTAGCAGATATAGACCAATATTTTTTTTATTTTAAAACATGTTCTAAACGTATTTATTTTCCAATTTCAAAATTTAAATGTCCGATATTTCAAAGATAGCTGAACTTTAGATACTTATGTTTAATTTCACTTGTTTTCCTTTTTTTCTCAGTACTACGAGATGTCGATTTATAAAAATGAACATAAATTTGGAAAGTTTCATTTACAATATAATTAATTACGATATATATAGATATAAACATAAGGATAAATCATACAATCGAACCCAAGATCCCCTCATTTCATGCACAGTGTTATTCATTATAAATTAGTTGTTTGGTTACAGCTGAATTGTGTTAACATGCTATCAAAAGTTCAGTAGCATTAAGGGAATACAGAAATTAATAGTTTTTTTTTAAATAGGGTACCCTGTATATTTTTACATTATATAATATGTTACCCCTACCTTGTACTATTTTTGAGTTAAATGTTGACAATCTCAGTTTTATTAGTTACTGTTAATATGAAAAAGATAACATCATCAAAAAAAGCTGTGGAAACGATAACTAATATGTTTGATAATTGAATTTTTTCTGATAAAGTAATTAAAATGGTTTACATCAAGAAAGAAAAAGTCAAAATAGAAAATAAAGATTAATTTAAAAAAATTATAAAGGAATCACTCATAAAAGATGTTCGATTTGTTCACCAGTATTGTCAATGCATAATTAATAACGCCTTCTTATATTTATAATAATATTGCAGATGACTTCAACATTTTCATTTAGTTTGTTAATTTCAAGTTGAATCCTTTCTTTTCTTCAATCTCTTTTATATTATTATTATTGAAAATGTCTTTTAGAAATCCCTAAAAAAATGAATCCATGAGGGTCAAATCCAGGTGGCCACTTAATAGTTCCATATACATTATTTATTTAATTTATATTTTAGTATTCTAATCTTTTCTTTCACTCATATCCACTTCTGGGAAATAAATTCAAGATGCGCCTAAGATTTGTCACTTATTATGCACAGGGGTTGGATGTTTAATGAGTTTTCAAATAATCATTGTATCAGTTCGCTCCACCTTCATGCGCACAGGAAACAATTTCAGGTTGACCAGTGGTAAAATTGGAGCCGACGACAAGTGAGCCAACTTCTGTAACCTTTAGTCTGAATCCACATGAGTACGTGATCACGGATCCGTTGTAACCACGTGACTACTACCAACCAATCAGAGTGCTGGATGCAGCACTCTGATTGGTTGGTAGTAGTCACGTGGTTACAATGGATCCGTGATCACGTACTCATGTGGATTCAGACTTAAACTGTGCTGAATACGTTCATTTTTCTGATTTTCAAAACTTGCAGTTGGGATAACGCATCAGCTATATTTTATTAGTTTTCCGTTGTAAACATGATCGCGGTCGGTCGGGAACAAGAAACTATGACCAATGCCCACATTGTGAGGTCTTATTAAACACACCGAAGAGGACCTAATTACTAATAAGTGTTCTTTTAAATCTCTTACTGAGTGGTTCGTCGTTGTGTTTGCTATCCCATAATGTATAAAAAAGGATCATTCGTTGCAGTTTACACGGAAAACGGTAATTATGCGTATGCCGGGAAATCATTATGTGGCCATGTGCATTATTCATACTATAGTGGTGTGGCCATTTTTTTAAATATATTGTGTTTTATCAACGTTTCTTATTTTAACTTGTTTTATTCGTAATTTTATAATAATGCACGCGGAGATTACCATTTTCGTTGAGTATTTGAAAAATAATTATTAGTTGCCTAATTTCCAAATACAAAATGTAAAGGTATTAAAAGACCATAGGGTTCCAGTGAAAAGCAAGCTATCTTAGAATTTCTCTCCCAAAATATAAAAAAAATGAAAGTTCCTCAAAAGGCAGAAGCTGAAAAATGTATCAGTGAAAATATAATTGTATTAAATAAACTTGGAGAGACGTGAAGTTTTTTGTCCACAATCAAATAGTCAAGAAGAAGCAATTATAAAGAAGTTACTATTTACTATTTTGTACAAGGTGATCCAGAATTATGTTACCTAATTGCTAAAGCAACATCTAACAATAAGTATACCTTTTTATATACACTTGTTCCGAAAGCTAATAATAAGGGAGATACTACTCCATAAAGGTGTGAAATGTGAATCAAGTATTGTATAAATATTTTTCAGACATTTAATAAGGGGTTTATAATTTGGGAGTGAAAATATGAAATTTTAATGAAATTAACTGTCTCGACCCTTACTTCGTGGAATCTGCTCATATTAGTGTTTTAAATGAAACTCACGGTTTCTAGTTAATTCCACAATATAATGAAAGTTATTGAAAATTCTAAAAAAATTGACAGTTGTTTCGATAAATCAATATCATCGTCAGAATGACAGAAGTTACATTTCATTTGATGCCTACCTGATGTTTAGTAGTTATTTTTGGCTAGACCAAGAAGTGACCTAACTTGTTAGGTCTTCAATTCTTTCATTCCATTTTTCCCTACTTCCTTTCTCCTGAATAGTAGACTGTATAGTATTCCTTTTCCACATTCCCCTCTTCTTTTCACCTTATTGCTTGTAGGGCTATTATCTACAGCTTATATATTTTCATTTAATTTGCCATTTGTTTCATTTCCCCTGTATTTAACATTGTCCTTATATTCCATGTACCTATTTTCCTCTTATTACTATTTTTACATTTCCCATTTTTTTTTGTTATATTTTCATTTTCCCTGGCTTTAACATTGGCGTTATATTCCATGTACCTATTTTTATCTCCTCACTATTTTTACATTTCCTCTTTTCTTTTGTTATTTTAATGCTTGTTCTACAGCGATTGTCGTTTATATTTGTACCTATAATATTTATTATTACTGTCTGCTCAACTTCTATTGTTAATATTATCCACCTCCCCATAATGGTTACTGACGTTAATACGTTTGTAATATAATACTTACTCGAGAAATTCTTTGTGATAATTTTGCATTGATTAGTTACTCATTGAGATTAATTTGATATTAATAATACTATTACACAATAAAATAAATTTATAATACCGAATTTAATCCCAACATTTAACTTAAACTTTTTAAACAGAGCACCCTGTGTTTAATTTCATTTTTAAAATCTTCGAGAAGAGCTGATATAAACAAACACTTGGTTTATAGATAGCGACAGAGCTATACCAACGTCAAAAATTGCCTATATTTCAACTGCAATTCATTTTAGTCTAGAAACTGTCAAACACCGACTACATCCATTGGACTGTTTGTACACTAAAATGATGGTTATTACAAAAGAGAGAACACCGACAAGTAAAAAAGATAGTTTTGGAAGGTTGCATTGCCATAACTGACATCTGTACTTTGAGGAAAAATTGATTTTGGTAGATACTATTATAATTATGGTTACACTTATTTTTTCAATACACTTTTCATTCTAAATTTTATACTCAGAATATTTCTATTGATATTGTTTTCAATGAACCCATTTAAAGTTGATTATGTATGCCCTATAGATTCCTAATAAACAAAAGTGTCTGGGCTGAAGCGTGCATTTTTCGAAAACGCAAAGACTTCTTATTTAATATTCAATAGTTACAAGCAACCTACTGAAGCGGCAACACCGCGCTGTACCAAATAATAAAATAACATATTCACAACTTCCAAATATTTGCACTTGTCCCATAAGGTAAGTTATATTCCGTGTAAATGAGTTCGCCTAAAGAAGATATTATAGAGGGCAGCACATGCTGATCAACTACTTTGACCACACAATGTTCGCTTCCATCTCATCGATTAGCACACATTTTGGCACAACCTATAACATCATTTTTGGGGTCAATGTAATAAAGTAGGTACCATTCGAATCGGCATAACGTGTAGAATGCGTTAAAGCTGCTTTTAACTTATGGGGTCCCAAAAATGGCCACACAATTCAGGATGGCCACATTACTACTGTTCAAATAATGTATATGGCCACATAGTGATTTCCCGACAAACGCACACACACACACACACACACACACACACAGAGCGCGGAAAACTTTTATCCAAAAGTTAAAATAGCCTTACATATTTTACTAGCAATGCCAGCTACCAATGAAATGTCGTTTAGTGCCCTCAGACGCGTGAAAACCTGGCTGAAATAACCAATGATTCAAGATAGGCTAAATGGTCTTTACATGCTCAAAGTGCATAAAAAGCTAATAACTCGCTTGGATGATTATTTCACCGACGATGTTTTAAGTCGCTTTGCAGATGATCAGAGAATATTGTTGTTCAAATAAATATTTAAAGTATTCTTCAAACACTAATAATGTGTATGATAAAAGATTTAAATTTCTTATTTTCATTTTGTTTACCATTGCCATAAGTTCCCTACATGTTGGAAGGTTTTTGAAAATAGAAAAATAACACCCACATAGGGTATATCTTATCCAAGAACTGTTGGAAGATGACTATGACAGACGTATACAATTTTTTCGGGAAATGATGAACATACTCTTTTCGGATGA
Organism: Galeruca laticollis; assembly: GCA_963921935.1. Lineage (NCBI taxonomy): Eukaryota > Metazoa > Arthropoda > Insecta > Coleoptera > Chrysomelidae > Galeruca > Galeruca laticollis. Next base: position 4,984,976 of record OY998177.1, read on the forward strand.
AGCTACTTTTTATCTAAATGGACACAATTATTGTTTCTGGAGTCAATAAAATCCACATTGGATATTTGAAGCTCATACCCAGCGGCCTCAAAAAATAAATCTATGGGCAAGTATCATCAACAACAGAATATTAGGTTCATACTTTTTTCAGAAAAACCTCACAGCTGAACGCTGCTTAAACTTTTTAAGATTTGAATTAGTACCTGCTCTAGCTGTTATGATTCTCAAGGAAGTAGATCCTCAGTAAAAGACTATGGTTTTATTAACAGGACAGCCCTCCCCCACATTTTGGTAATAATTTCAGAGAACATATCGATGAAATGTTGGGGAGACACTGGATTGAACGACATGGTACAATTGAATAGTCACCAAGATCCCCAGACTTAACGCCAATATATTACCTGCTTTAGGGATATCTGAAAGATGCAATAGGCTTGCTAATATTGAAGATCTAAAAAACAGAATTAGAGTGGAATCAAATAACATACCGGCTGAGGCTATTCGGAATTCCATAGACGGGTTTTACCATCGCCAGGGAGCTTGCTAAGTAGAGGGTGGAGGACATTTTCAACATCTGTTACGTTAATTAACCCGTCGATAACAATCAAAAGGTATTTGTAACTCTTTTGTTTTTGAAAGAATTTTGTCTTATTTCCCAATAACCACAGAAGTAAAATTAAATAAAGGGTATGTTGAGGTTGTATTTTTACGAGCTTTTCAATGAGCCTATACACGACATACCTGTGCATTTTAAAAAAAGTTGAAGTTGAGTAGGGTTGAAACTAAGGGGCTGAAGAAAAAAATTCATGTTATTGGTAACAAATACGTCCAACGTAAAATCAATTCACGTATTTCAGCAGTTTACTTTTCCGCCCAACCTTTCTATATGCGAGAAAAGTATTGGTTTACCCCAAAAAAAGTTGGAATTTTGAAAAAAATTTTGAGTTATTTTCACGTTTTCCGTCAACAACATCACGAAAAATGGTTTTTAGAAAAAAAATCCTGTGTGTATGTCGTCGTCGTCGTTGTCGTCGGCCACTTTTCCTTACATGTCTTGTTAGCACGATACAACCTCCGGAGTGCAATAAGTCAGCAATTTTATGATTGAATATTGTTAAGGACATGTCATAGATGAACCCTATTGATTTTCAGTTCACCAGAGCCAGTACACCAGGTGCTACAGTACTTTAAGTACGATATTATTGTCATTTTTGAAGAAGTTTCAGTTTGTTAGCACGATACAGCCTCCGGAGTATATAAAAGTGACCAATTTTATGATTGGATATTATTCAGAGCATCTCAAAGATGAACCTTATTGATATTCAGCTCACTAAAGCCAGTACAACGGGTGCTATGGTACTTGAAGTACAAAATTTTTGTCATTTTTGGAGAATTTTCAAATTGTTAGCACGATACAGCCTCCAGAGAGTATACGACTGATCAATTTTATGATTGAAAATTATTCAAGGTGTCTTGCAGATGTACCCTATTGATTTTCAGTTGACTAGAGAGAGTACAGCGGGTCCTATCAATCCAGATATACTGAATTTTGCGTTATTTTTGGATAAATTTCGCTTTGTTAGCCCGAAGTGTATACAAGTAACAATTTTATGATAGAATATTGTTCAGGGCCACAGATGCGGAAATGTTAGTTTTAATCTGTAAAACTGTTTATTTAAAATTACTATTTGAACAGATAATAATATTTTTCCAGACTTTCGCGCAACATTGTATAGACCTGAATAAAAGTATACAAATTGAGAGGACTATTCCTATTCCTTTTATTGACATCCTACCAAATAATGAACTAATACATTATATCAAACATTTCTTACAAGTCTCCCTTCACGGCCAAATAGGAAAATTGCTTTATTTATGTTTGCATCTTTTAAATCACTTTAGAAACACGATACAGTTATTTGCTTTAATTTACTAACCGCGAGTTGCTGGATCCAAACTAAGAGGAAATGACTTGTTAGTTACCACTTATTTCATACCCACTAAGGAATATTGTGAGCGATTACCTATATTTAGTAATAAACGTTTGAGTGTAAGTACCACAGCATTCTTCTACTGAAGTGTCGTTTTCTTTTTGGATAATAATATTGATAATTTTAAAGTGTGGAATAGGTCGCGATAATGAAGTTATGGATTTTGTGTTGTGTGTTGTTTCTGTTGACTAATTTGAACTACGGTGAAGCCAAAAGGGGAGGTGGTTCAAAAGGAGGAAGTTCCAGGGGGAAAAGCTCAGGTAAAAATACAATCGCATTATTCATAATATTTGGTAATTATAAAACCGATTTTATAGAAGCAATGTTTCGATTTTACGTTATACAGCAATTGATAATTCCAGTGAACTTTGGACCAAAACCGCTTCTGTAATACGCAGATGCAGCTACGGAATCATCATATTTTTGAATGAATTCTTTACCCATTTAAGAAAATTCTTAATGGCATTGATTCAACATTCTTTGGTCAAATCTTTCGAAATAATGGATATTTTTCTTTAATAGTTGAAGACCGAGACTGCTCCATCATGAAAATTATTGATAGATATAAAAAGCATCAAATCTGAGGACAAAAAGAGTGCCTTGACTTTTGTCAGAAGTCAAATTGTGCGTTTCCAATTGGCTGAAAAGATCTTGAGGAAACCGTCTGACGTTCTCTTTAACTTTTTCAAAGGAATAGTCGGCGGCAAGGGGTGTTTGGAGTAGCGTAAAAAGTTATGAACCGGAAGTTTGCAAGACAAATATGAATTTAAAACTTAAAAAAAATAATGTTAAGCTATAATTCTAGGTAGGCTATTTTATTTGAGAAGAGAAATTTCACTAATGAAAATCTAAGCTATTTTAATCTTAATTTAGTTTTAATGCTTTAATTAAATTATTCGCGACTAGTTATTAGCGGATGCACGTTTGAAGACTTTACAACGTGCTCCGGGACTTGATGCAAAAAATATTGCTATGACATAAGAAAAAATTTCTCATACGACCCCTCGTTTCTGAGTGATAGGCCTTTAAAGTTGCGAAATCAGAACTTATATTTAAGTATATATTTTTTAAATTATATATTGGAACATTATGAATTTTAATATATGACTACGTATGTCCATGTAGTGTGTTTGACGGAATAAATAATTCTACCCTTCTATCTGAAGGCCAGGAGTGGCTCATGCCCAATGGTTAACAATCCGTTACTGTTACAGGGACAATATGTACAATCTAAAGCAAAAATGAATTTTTCAATCGATTTTTTCACAAAAAGTTTCTTTTTGTTTAAATCGATAAAATTTATGGTTTTATGGGATATGTAGATTTTTAGATCGTTGTACATGCCAAGGAAACCGTTCGCCATAAAGAGACATTCTGAAGATAATTATCATAAATTGTAATTATATATTGGAAATACTTACATGAGGTATTAAAATACAATCAAACATTTCTAATTGAACAGCACACTATCGAATATCGTGTTACTTACATAAAGAAAAAAAGAAAATATAGAAAAATTTAGTTGGTTAGCCTACAACTTATCAAATAAAAACAAAAATAAATGGTTTCAAAGATTAAAATTAACTTTTCCGCATCTTTGAGATGCCGTTATTATTATTCTATCATAAAATTGTCACTTGCATACACTTCGGGGGATGTATCGTGTTAATAATCCGAAATTTCTCCAAAAGTAACCAAAAATGCAGTATATCTGGATTTATAGGACCCGCTGTACTCGCTATAGTCAGCTGAAAATCATTAGGGTACATCTGTGAGTGAGACACCTTCAATGAGATACCTTGAAAAATATCCCGAAATTTCTCCAAAAAAGGACAAAAATGTGGCACTTCAGATACCACAGCACGCGTTGTACTCGCTCTGCTGAGGTAAACATCAATAAGGTTCATCTATAAGACGCCCTGAATGATAGTCAATCATAAAATGGGTCACTTGTATACACGATGGAGGCTGTATCGTGCTAACAAACTGAAAATTCTCCAAAAATTACAAACATTTGGTTCCTCAAGTACTATAGCACCTGTTTTACTGGCTGTGGTGAGCTGAAAATCAATAGGGTTCACCTGTGAGATGTTCTGAATAATATGCAATCATAAAATTGGTGACTGTTTGCCCTCCGGAGGCTGTATCGTGCTAACAAACTGAAATTTCTCAGAAAATGACAAAAATGTCGTACTTCAAGTACCATAGCATCTGTTGTACTGGCTATTGTGAGCTGAAAATCAATAGGTTTCATCTGTGAGATGTCCTGAACAATATTCAATCATAAAATTGGTGATTTGTTGTACTCCGGAGGCTGTATCGTGCTAACAAAACATGTAACGAAAAGTGACCGACGACAACGACAACGACATACACACAGGATTTTTTTCTAAAAACCATTTTTTTCGTGTTGTTCTTGATGAAAAACGTAAAAATAACTCAAATTTTTTTTTCAAAATTTCAACTTTTTTGTGGGTAAACCAATACTTTTCTCGCATATTAGATAGGTTGGGCGGAAAAGTAAAAACTATAATAAATGTTTGAAAGGCACCTTGCACTTATACCCACTTCCGGAGTCCATGGAGGATGTTTCTTTGAACTTGGAAGAGCATTCCAAGATTCTGCCTTATAGCGTCACAATGGAAGTTTATTCTATCGATCATTTCGTTCCTTGTGTTTACCGCTGTTTCATATAACAAACTGTTAAGAGATCCCCAAAAAATTAATCTATTGTTTTTAATTCAGGGGAGCATAGTAGCCATGCAAATGGACCTCCCCGACCATTCCACCTATTATTGATGACAGGTTTTGAAAAGATTGATAGCAAACTAACATTAACAAATTAAGTCGCTTGCAATTTTTAATTGAATATCACGTAGTAGCTTGTTTGACAGTCGCCTACTAGATGAAAAATAATTAATAATCTCTTTCCAGTTTTTCATTATGCCAGTAATATGATCTTCGATAGTATGTAGGACAAATTATTTATTTATTCATTAGTTCTCCCAGAAATTTTATCGAGTTGAAGAATGAGTACGTTTTTGTTAAAAAATCGATTGAAAAATTCATCTTTAGATTGTACAGGTTGTCCCTGTAAAAGATACGGATTGTTTACCATTGGGCATGAGCCGCCCATGGCCTTCAGATAGTAGTGTAGAATTATTTATTCAATCAAACGCACTACATGGACACACGTAATCATCCATTAAAAATTCATAACGGTCCAATGAATAATTTAGAAAATATACTTAAATATAAGTTCTGATTTCGCAACTTTAAAGGCCTATAACTCAGAAACGAGAGGTCGTATGAGATTTTTTTATGTCACAGCATTATTTTCACGTCATCTACTTACTCCCGAATTTTTTGCATCAAGTCCCCGAACATGTTGTATATTTCACATTTGAGATAGGAAATGGTAATAACATAAACAAGTTGATTGAACAAGATGAATTGTTTTTAAGTAAATCTCATGCGACCATATCAGGCAGTCAAGAAAACATTAAAAAAAATAAAAAAAACGTTTTATTAAAAACTCAATCATCAGATAACAAGATATACCACGTCCAATCGTTTTATTACGTTCCGAACTTGAAATCAGCATCATCAGTGTTTTAAAGCGAAACCTATAAGGACCTAAAAAATAAATGTTAGATAAAGTACCGGATTTCACAGTGATCGTTTTTATTTATGTTTAGAAAATAATAGACATTTCATTGAGCAACTTTTATGTGTTGATTAAAACTTGTTAGAATTTTTTAAAGTAATATCTTACTCACTTTATTAGTCCTTAACCATCCGTATACTATCTAATGGTGTTTTCTTTGAGAGTTTGGGTAGTGTATTCCCTTTCCCAGTCTCTCCTCGTATTTAGCATCGTAGTGAAATTCTTTTCGATACTTACTTTCTTGATCATTTCGTCAATGGGAAGAGGACCAGGCTCCCTGATTTTTAATACTCTCATTGCCTGAACCTTCCTTAGATATTCTAAGAATTGCCTGTTAGGTAGATCTTTCTATCACCAGATGTAGAGATGTGAGATCTGTAATGATCTCAAGTGCCCTAGTTCGACACGTTTTCATAGTTCCAGTGATGCACACACAGGCAACCATTTGAACTTTGTCGAGGGTCTTCCTTGTGCTGTACTGACTTGCTTTTGTATGCCAAACTATTGCCCCATACGTAATTTCTGGTCTCACAATCAAGGCGTACATCCATCGCAGTATTTTTGGGTTACAGCCCCACCTCTTGCCATCAAAGCTCTTATTGCTTCACTAGCAGTTATTTTAACATGCTTAATCCACAGAAGCTTACTGTCTAGGGTTATCCCTAGATATTTAACTTCTGATTTCCATTCTATGATTTCCCCGTTTAAGGATATGGGTTTCATGGCTGGAAGTGTTCTTTTCCGGGTAAATGGAATTACTATTGTCTTGTTTGGATTAATGTTTAGCCCTACTGACAAACACCATTGCTCAATGATTCTGAGGCCCTTTTGTAATAAATCACACAAGGTGCTCTCGAACTTGTCTCTGACTATTAGAACTATGCCATCAGCATAGCCCATACATTCGAAGTCGAGGCTCATATAAGGGGAGATATCACTCCCCCTTGAGGTGTCCCCCGAGTGGCTTCAACTGAGGTGATTTGATTTCCCATCTGTGTCTCAGCTATCCTCGTCGTCAACAACTCATATATCCATTTTACAATGGTTTCATTCACTCCTCGCCTCTTTAGTGCTTCTTTGACAGACACATGAGCTGTGTTGTCAAAGGCTCCAGATATATCCAGGAATGCGCACATTGCGATTTCTTTGTTGTTCAGAGTTCTCTGGATGACTTCGGTCAGCTGATACAGAGCCGTCTCAGTTGATCGACTCGCTCTGTAGGCATGCTGACATTTATGAAGTGGTGTATTATCCAGAATCTCTGTTCTTATGTAGTTATCCACTACTTTCTCCATCGTTTTGAGTAGAAACGATGTTAGACAGGTGGGTCTAAAAGATAGGGGATCAGTCCCATCTTTTTTCCCTATTTTTGATATGAAGGTTACCCTTGCCCTTCTCCATTTTCTAGGTATTCGACCCACTGCTAGACTGCTTCTTGTAATCTTCAGCAGGCGAGGAAGAATCTCATCTATCCCTTACTGCAGGAGTGCTGGAAATACTCCATCCACTCCTGGTGATTTTTATGGTTGAAAGCTACTTATTGCCCATTTCAACCGTTGTCTGGTAAATATTTTCTTAGCAATGTCCCAATCTTCCTTGCGGGATTTTTTGGTATAACTCATTGCTATTTCAGTGCTTGTTGCTGGTTCACTACCTGGAGAGTGGGTTCTGAGAAGAAGAATCGATCGTTCCTCTTTACCTTCCGTGTATGATCCGTCTGGCTTTTTCAGCGACATTGTGGGCTCAGTTCCCCCCTTCATTTGCCATGACCTTTTGTAGTCTGGCCGCTGTGTGAGTGGCAGTGATCTTTTCACAAAAGGCTTGAAAATTAAGCCTTTTGGCCTTCCTAATCTCTTTATTGTACTGAGTAAGCTTCTCACTGTACCTCTGCCAATTACCGTCTCGTTTGGCTCTATTAAAGAGCCGACGGACCTCTTTTCTGAGGTTTGACAGGTTATCATTCCACTAAGGAGCGTCGTTTACCGAACGAGCTTATGAGAGTGGGCAACTGGAATGACTTGTTCCAAATTGTCCTTCAGAGTGGTCTTGTAAAGAGACCAATCAGTATTTCCAGGATTTCGGATTGTAGGAATCGAGGTGGTATTTCACTCTATCCTAAATTCGATGATCCTATGGTCGGAAAGTGATGGCTCGCTCATCACCCTCCAATATTCTACATTTTACCTAGAAGCAACATTAACAATTGTTACGTCCAGGACCTCTTCTCTTGCTCTCGTGACAAAGGTCCCCACATTTAAGGTCTCAAGGTTATTTGCTAAGAGATATTTTAATAAACACTCATCTTTTGCGTTGTTGTTTGTTGCTCCCCACACGGTATTGTGTGCGTTGGCATCACAACCAATTACGATTGGCAACCGTCTGCTATTGTATTGTCTCACTAGCTCTTGTACTTCTTCTGGCGGTATCGACGACGAAGACATACGCACAGGATTTTTTTTATAAAATCCCGTTTTTCTCGCTGAACCACTAAAAAATAATTACAACTTTTTTGGGGTAAACCAATAGTTTTCTCGCATCATAGATAGGGTTGGGCGGTAAAGTAAAAGAAAAGCACCAGAAGCGGGTATTTTCAGCTACTTGTTACATGATAAATAAAGCTACAAGTAGTTCACCTTGTTTCTCTAACACATGCTGTCAACAATTCCTTTTTAATACATGCAGCCGACCGTGTGAGGCAAATCCAGTCCAATTTAGGCTGAAAACGCCTGGTCTTAAAACGGATTTCCTTCGCCAGGACAGGATTGTTCTCTCAGTTCGTCCTCGTATCCACTATGTATACACACTATAGGGAAAATTTGGGTTAGGATAATAAATAAAGTATGGGGAAACCACAAAGTTGTATAAAAAAATATAATAAACCTTCCTCCATATATATATATATATATATATATATATATATATATATATATATATATATATATATGTATGTATGTATATAAAAATAAAATCCCAATATCAGAACAAATCATTGAATTTTCCCACTATGAAAGTAACTATACACTTATCTATAAATTGTACGTACTAAATCTTTCGCTGTATAACATATGACCAACAACAAACAAATATAATATCCCTCATCATGAAATAGAACAAAATTATTACCCACTTATCATTTAATATGTTTAACGTGTGCGAGGGGCGTATGATTTAACCCTTATTTCGAAGCAAGAAATACTTATTTTGCTCTTAAAACAATACTATACAAAACGACTGCGATTTCGAGTCATTGCATCCTGTATCAACAGAAAGTGAAATCAGAGTCATTAAAAAGAATTCTGCTGATCTATGAGTGATAAATGTTTATCGACAATCCCGTTCAGTGCGTAAGTGCCGGGTTGCAAATTTTCAGGTCTCTGAATAACCTATAATGTTTATTTATTTTACTCAATATAAATGAAATTACATAACCACGTCTGAAATAATTAACTTTTATTTATCGTATCGAAATTTCACTGGAAATGGGACTTCAAGAAGACAAAATCATATGCTCCGGGCCCGTGTTACTCAGTACAGATAAATCTCGGTTCAACCCTCTGTTTATTTTCCATCTACGAGGTGGAAACGAATTATGTGGCGTAAAACAATAATCAAATAAATAGTGCCTAACTCCTGTCGGTTATATGCACCCTAAAGAAAGTGAAATGTTCCTACAATTTTGGAGAGAACCTTACTCTGTCATCACACACGATAAACTCATATCTTATATAACGAGCGGTGCCCCAATTGTGGGCCTGGACCTGCAGTACCTAATTGAAACCTGCCAACTTGTCAAATCCCCGTGAAAGAATAAATAATAAAATAAATATACTGTTATAGCTTCTACCTATGTATATAGTTATGTCATAAATACCAAGTTTAGAACCAGCGTACAATAATAAAAACGAATAAATTTCCCCTCAAGAAAAAAACTTAAATCTCAACTTGTTTAAAAACTTACCGCGTTGAAAAACTCCCTTTCTCCGGTCTTCGATTACTGTCTGCGTTCACTATCTTTCTAGAAACCGCGGGTAACGCTAGTAACCGGTATCGAGCTATGTTGAACTTCGAGTAAAGGTCGAGTTTTCCCGTTTTGTGTCACCGACGGGGGACAGTGTTCACCGTCAAGGATATCTAAGTATCCCTTTTACACCCTGATACAACGGAGAAAAACTTCTTCCTCTGAAGCCGCTAACACCATGAAAACTGATACCCGTTACCGTGACAGGGAAAGGATTTTTCCCTTCGCGTTTTTCGCCCGACACTGTCTATTGCTCTTACTGCTCTGTACTTGGTTTTTACTGTCCCCCCGAATTAGGTTTGGCGTTTTTTTTGTTGAATTGCAAAAATCCATTTTTTTGTTTTGAAGCGGCCTCAATTTTTCGTTATTAACTAGTTGTATACAAAACAATTAATTAATTTTGACCTAGTAAAATGTTTTATTTGTTTCAAAGCTGTTATAGTTACTTTTTAATTATATTTGAAATAAAATATGTTTTATCGTGTGTTCTGAAAGTTACTAATTTAAATTTTTCCATTTGGTATTCGCGTTTATTACATCACTTACCTCTTTGTAAAAGTATTACGACCTTCCCTGGTCCAATACCTTTTCTTTAAGGTCCCTGTACATCTATATTCCGCCCTTAAATCATGTATGGCCGTCAGCTGATAATAGTGGCCTCTAATCTTAAAATTAGTGTTACATTTTTATACATTTGACATATTTTTATTACATTTGCAGTTTATTTATGATCGGCACGGTTCTGGCAATTTCTAGGCTATTACCGTTTTATTCCTGACCTAGGCCGCGACTATTTACACTCGCGACACTGTTGCTCAGTAGATCTGGCGACTTCTGTTTGTACAATGCTGTGATCTTCGGTTGCTCGTCTCTTGCTGCGCTATTTGGTCCATCTCTATTGCTTCCTCCTATGGTTTCCTCGTCTGATGTGAGTGAATTATCCATGCCGTTAGGGAATCCCATATGCTGCCTATTAGCGCTATACTGCATCCTATTGTTTGGTGGATACGAATTCCATTTAGTATGGTGCCTGCTATATATTTGATGGTGTGGGATGTGAAGTATATTCCAATTATTCCACTTATCACTGAACTTATTTTTGTGAACCATGCCCATGTGTGCTTTAGGGTGGATTCTGCGAGGTTCTTGATTTCTTTCGTATCGAATATGTTTGATACGGTGTAGCCTTGACTGTTGGCGTTCATTCTCGCTGCTCTGCGAGTAATTATGTTTTCTACTGCTTTTCTCTCTGTCCCGAACGTGAGGGCTCTTTGTGCTGCATTGACTTCTTCTTGCGTGTACAGACCCTTCGCTCCTAGTGGTTGAATAGGGTCGAAATGGAGGTTTATTTCTTCTTCTACTTTCAGTGTTTTTGGTTGGGTGGCTATTGTGGCATGCGGTGTTAGGCCTATCCATTGATCATCTATAAAATATAGTGGTGGTATCATGTTATTGTAATCTATCTCTTCTGCGTGGTTTTGTATTATTCTGGTTAGTGGAGCCATGAATTTTGTTTCGTTGTTGGTAGTTCTTTGTAACATTTGTTTGTTCTTCTTATGTCGACTGTTACTGGTATGCATTTCATGATATAAAGTACTTCGCCTAATACTCTGCCTATGTGTCCAGGTTCGTTTTCCATTAGTTGGCTGACTGCATTAGGTATTGTGTGTGTCATTAACAGTCTATTTTTGAGTATTTCTCGCTTTGTTAAGCCTCTTAGGTGTATTGTATCTGTGTAAAGCATGTTTACGTCTCGTTTATATGCTTGTTCCATATAGAGCAGTTTACTATTTACGTAATTCATCAGGTCGACATTTTGTGTTAGTATTGGCATTGTCGGATGTAATTTTTGTGTGTTTTGAAGAATTATGACAATTCGTGGCTGTTCTGTTTGCCATACTTCTAGAATGTTGTTACTTTTACAACGCATGACCATACTTTTTGCAGTTCAATCTCATTCCGTTGAATAACTTGTTTGTCCATTTTTTCACTCGCGTTTTCTCTGTTTCCGTGCACTTTTGAATGTATTTTTGCGATATCACTCCTACGCGATTAGTCCGTCTGCTATATGTAGCCCGCACATGACGAATGTCACCCAGGTCAGGACAATATTGTGTCGTACATTATTTCGATTTATCTTTTCAAAATTTATAAAAATTTACAATAGTTGATATACTTTATTTTTGTTACAAACGTTTTTTGTTACAATACTATTTTCCCTACGGTTTTGAGTAGTAAATACACGTATGTTCTGTGACACTTTATCGGATGAACAGGCGGATGGCCTATGGGTGGTTACCGATAGGAAGAAGTTTCCAGAGGGTTTACAAGAAGTAGAAGAAGTCTCTAGATGGTTAGCAAGTAATGACGGTAGCGTCTACGGGGTTATGCAAAAAGTAAATAAGTGTGTATGTTGTTACGTGTATAAGGTATCTAGAGGGTGGTTTAGAAGAAGCGAAGGGGTTTTTAAGGGTAGCGTCTACGGGGGAGGGGAGCGTCTACGGGGATTACGGAAATAAGGGTGTATACAAGAACGGGGGTTATGCAAAAAGTAAATAAGTGTGTATGTTTTTATGTGTATAAGGTATCTAGGGGGTGATTTAGAAGAAGCGAATAGGGTTTTAAGGGTAGCGTCTACGGGGGAGGGGAGCGTCTACGGGGATTACGGAAATAAGGGTGTATACAAGAACGGGGGTTATGCAAAAAGTAAATAAGTGTGTATGTTTTTACGTGTATAAGGTATCTAGGGAGTGATTTAGAAGAAGCGAAGAGGCTTTTAAGGGTAGCGTCTACGGGGGTTTGCGTAAAAAGTAAATAAGAGTGTATACAAGAAGTAATTAGAAGGAAATATATGGAGGATTTTGTGTGTGTAAGAGATGAGGGGTAGTGCTTACGAGGGGGAGGGGCTATGCAGTTAGCTGATTTTTTAAGGGTTCTATATTTTGAAATTCTCAAAGGAATGTTATTAGATTGATAACCAACATTTTTTTTAAAACGGATATGTGTGTGAGTTCATATCATTTTATAGAAGGTTTTTTTATATTGTAATAAATGAAATCTCACATTATATTAAATTCGCTTAGTAGGTAATATTTATGCGTTATTTTTATAGTTAGGAAGCACGTGCAGACCAAATCATTTATTCAGACAATAGTGAACTTGTTTCAAATATGATTAGATTGCAATGTCATGATTTCTGGTTTATAATTGTTAGTTACTTTATATTACGGAATATTACTTTAGTATCTTTTAAAAAATATATGATATCAACATGATATTGTATTAGTCATTTACGATAAAATCTAAACTGAGTTTATTCATGAAACAGCAGAATTTAGTTTTCTATCAAATTAATAAAAATAGATTTCATGTTGCAGTTTTTTTAAAATCATATTTAACTGATGTCTTTTTCTTATACGGGGTATTTTGAAAGTCTTGAAAGCATGCGCATGATTTCTTTTATAATAAATGAATGAGAGAATTGAGTGTTTGTATCACAATGTCATCGGAAGAGTATAGACGCAAATTGGAGGAATTTTCTAAAAGCGTTCGAGAATTGAGTAAAGATATTTCAATTCATGAAAATAAGATTAAACTGATAAAGCAATTGGAGCGAATGTGCTTGGAGGATAACGTCTTCAAAAATCGCCGCCTACAAAAAATATCCACAGAATTAAACCGACTACAATATGATGAATAATACAATTCGGGAACAACAGGATGCCATCAAGGATGAAATTAATAATGTTTTTGCAATGACATGTATAATTTTAACATCAGTATTTATTTTAATATTGAAAATTATATTGAATATTGTAAAACGAAAGTTTAAGTCTTCATGTAATATAGACATAAATGAGTATACAAAGTGTTTCAATAAAACAACTCATCAATTTTTTTTATTTATTTAAGTAAAATTACAATGGTATTACATTTAAAAACCAATATCGTAATCGTTCTACATTAATTTGTGTACAATTGAAAGTCCCATCGGCATGACAAGCATTCGAATGTTTTTTTAAACTTTCCATGGCTGAGGACGTTCCATCAAACTTGCAGACATCAACAACAGTTGTCGTAGAAATTCCATATTCTTCACATTTCTTTTGTAAAAATTCATATTTCTGATTACCGCGAACGTAAATACAATCGACATTAGACATTGTACTTTTCAAAATCTCGTCCAATTTTGAATAATCAACATCGCCAGAAGAATACTTGATTCCATGGATATGGTGTTCCAAAAAGTTGTTTGTTTTTTTATCTTGATTGTTTAGCAAATGAAAGGGTTGTGCCGGCTTAAATATGTAGTGTCTATGTTTATATCCGATTTCGATGGACAATTCCTTAGGATGGAATGTACCCTCGATAATGAAGCCTTGAATGTCAATGAATGCTATTCTCATCGTGGTTTATTTGTAACTGTCTCGCTGTGTATTTCAACACTGGTATTGTATGATCGTTTTGATAATTTCCGTTAGGGGGTAATACTCCAATAAACAGTCATGTATAATTATACAATATGCTCTAGTATTTGCAGGAAATCCTACACCTACTTCAATTTCCACCTTTATATCAACTGTTGATGCCCTCATACCCTCCTCCTGTTTGGAACAGTCTATGACAAAGAGAGCACGATCATTGATTGCTTCATAGTCCAATGTTGGATGTACTATGCTGGAATTGGTATAGCTTCTATAGAATGAGGCGTAATTATGATAGGCAAGAGTATAGTCGTTTTTTCCGAAATCCATCTTTAATCGTTCGTTGGGCCAAAAATCTCCGTTCTAAGCCAATCTTACATTGTTGGTGTTCAAGTGATCGAATTGCGAAGGATCGTTTGTCTTCTTGTTGCGTCTATCTATTTGAAAGCATACGATAACATATCGAGGTCTCTCGACAGACGAGCTCGTTTTAACTGACCAAATCTCATTTTTAGCGTCTTTCGTTAACGTAGGCAATACACAAAGTTCCCATTTTCTGAACGGAATGAATATTGGTCGATCACTTTTTATTTGCTCCATCATACGTAATTTTATTTCATCGTTAGGATAGACGTGTTTAACTTTCAATGCCATGCTATCTATAACAAACTTTATTGTAGTGTTAGATGTCGTAGTACCTGTTGTTACTTCATTTACTATTACAGCATCGTTATCATGACGATCACGTATGAATCGAAAAGTTTGTTTTCCATATGTGATTTTAGTATAGTCATTGAATACATTGAAAATATGTTTTAGAGGAATCAACAAACTAAACGATTTATCAACATCATTCAATAGCGGTTTATTGGGATAATTTCAGCCAGCTAAAGCCATTTCTTTCGATTGTGGATTATAACACAACAAACTTCTTGCGGTACTTACTATACCGGGATCTCGTACTATTTCTATTTCCTTTCCACTTTGAATGTAGGAACAAGAATCGAAGAGGAATGCACCGCAATTTGGCGTTAGATTAACATGTCCTCCTCCGCCACTAACTTCTAATTTTCCCTTAATTTCAAGTTGAGTTTTGTACATGAGAAAAAATGCGTCAGTTTGTTGGATCTCAAATTCCACAGTATCGCTGTTATTGAATGATTTCACATAAGGAACATAGGTGTGAAAATCTTCTTTTCTTATCGACTCGTCATATTGTGGATCTCGGTAAAGGTCAAATATCGAAGATATTTTCGTTGATGGTGGTGTCCTATCAGTACGCACGTACTTTCTTTTTTGTGTCATTCTCTTTCAACTTTAATCCGATTGCTTTGAGAAACGCCCGATTTTCAGGAGTTAGATGAAGCTTCGTTCTATTGAACGATCTGCAAGAGACTAATTTTGTTGTAGATGATGAGGGACTTTTATAATAGTCGTTGTTGATAAGTAGACCCATTAACGTTCCAATAGATGTAAAAGTAACGTGCTTTTTTCTCCTCGAAAATTTACTGGTTCGAGATCTTGATTCAACACTCTTACGGTAATGTTGGTGATTTCGTTTGTGCTGCTCACAGCTAAGTAAATCGGATTGTTCGGTCGTTCGTTGATCGCATAACCAGGGTCCACTGTAATTGGGAAACTGAATATTGTATGAGCAGGCTTATCTCCGTCAAACGATCCTTCAGCAATATTGCAATCGAATAGTAAAGTTGATATTTTACAAATGTTAACAGGTAGATCGGAACGGTGGACTTTACCAGGATCTAGTATCTTTGGAGAAAATCCTAGTGTTTTACTCAAACTATCAGAGTATTCAAAATCGATGGCGTGCTGTCGACTATAAATTTCACACTGAAGAGTGTTGTTGTTGGGCTTCAAAGATATATCGGCCACAGTTGTATCCGTCTTCAATTTGAATTGATCGATGAGATAAGCTTCAATATCTGTGATTTCGCAACATGCTGACGGGAAGTTAATGGTGATGATCCCTTTCTTACGATCATTTTTATTGTAGAAATAAAATTTCTCACCATCGATATTCGGTATAGAATGATACGAATGAAACCCCAACACACCAATAAAGTATTCTTTTTCAGGTTTCAATATTATCGGTGTGGGAGGAGTGAAGGAGAATTCATTCGATGTGGACGTTAAGTTCAACAGTTGAGACATGACTGTGATGTTTATGGGAGTGGTGTATTTAAATAATATTACTAGATTAGAAAAAACAATTTTATTTTTTTAAATAATAATTACATGCATGACAGTTGCGTTGTGATCTAACCGGACCATCGACATGAGTACGTTGATCCGGTCGATTGTAATGCACAAAACAAGGCAAGCAAATTTGCAAGTTGAAATTCGATTGATATTCTTTTGGTAATTTATGCCAATTGTCTAATAAATCCCAAGGTTTAACCCGCTGTACCAAATACTTTAGAGGAATAGTTTTCAATTCGGCACTTGTAAAAAAAGACAACAATTGTGTTTCGCCAACCAACCATGCTTCAGACATTATAGAGAAATTGCAAACACAAATGTCCACAGTTGATCTGATTGTAATTTTGGTATTGCTCGTAATTGTAAAATATTTTACTGCCAGCAAGATAAGTGACAAGTTCTCTCGGAGGCTTCAGATTACCAAATGATTCGAAATATTCGACGCAGTCAGTCATCTTCCTATATGCTACCCAATGCGTGCCTGAGTTTTTAGACACATCCAAATTTAGTATTGCTGATTCACATCGTCGAGGTCCGTTTTTCGGTAGAGAATCGCGCATGTACACATCTCGAAAATATTTTATTTTCAATAATTTGGCAAACTTGATTAATTCATAGTCGAATAATGCTCTATTGGGTAGCTTCAATGGTAGTTTTTTTTCAAGAATAATCCATATCCACCTTTAGCGTTCTTTCGCAAATACAATCCTTTACCTATAGGCTCCATAGCTTTATTATGACGATGATCTTCTTCCAATTTCTTTTGTGCATTTTTTGCATCGATCACAGTTTTCGCAATTCCCGCAGCACCGCCTAATAATCCTCCCAAAGCTGAAAGTCCAGCGAAAAGAGGTATTAGAGGTAAAAATCCTCCATATTTAGCTACAGGTATTATTCTAGGTATTGGAACATGTTTTCGGCCTCCGAATTTTTGAATAAGAGATTTTGCTGCTCGCAATGCAAACATCGCTGTATCTGACAGCGAAGATCCCTTTTTCATGGATTTCTTCACCTTCATAACCACATCACGATTAAAAGATCGACGCTTCTGCATACCCATTCCCAACTTGCGTTTAACCTTCATTCCGTTGGTTACGAACCAGGCGGCTGCCTTTTCACCTAATTTAGCGTCTTTTGACTTTACTCGCTCCCAAGCGGCGTTTTCTAGTACCAAATCAGCTTTATGACGATCTGTGAGTGACTTGTTAGATGCGTATGCGATATCGTGATTTTTGCAAGCTGCGTCGAGAGCGTTGACACCTGTATCTCCTCGTAGTAGCCGTTTTTTCAGATGCGTTCCAGCTATATAAATAGAGGATTTAATATTGTGAAAAAATAAAAGTAGTAAAACTTACGTCCACAGTATTGGTAGCCAGGAAAATGAAGCTCAAAAGGCAAATTGTTTATGAGTGAATTTAGCACACCTTCACCTTCGTGAATCAACATGAAGACTGACTATTTGCTCACGATGGAACCTATAATTATAGCTGCACTGTTTGAAAAAGTATCATAAGATGGAGATTGTTAAACAAGAGCAGTCATTACCGATTGAAAATTTCGATAGCGTTTTGGAAGATAGACGTAGTCGAAAACATGGACTTTTATTACCTGATTCGTTTCGTGCTATTATTTGTGGCCCCAGCGGATGTGGGAAAACAAATATTGTGCTATCATTGCTGTTCAATCCAAATGGTGTAAAATTTAAAAATGTCTACGTTTATTCTAAATCTCTATATCAACCAAAATACCAACTGCTCGAAGAAGTATTGACTGGTGTAAAAGGTGTGGGATATTATCCGTTTAAAGAAAACGATGAAATTGTAAGTCCTACACAATCCAAACCGAATTCGATTTTCATTTTTGTCGATGTGTCATGCGACAAACAACAAACAATTCAAGAATATTTTTCCATGTGTAGGCACAGAAGTATTGATGTCTTCTACATATGTCAGACTTATTCGAAAATACCAAAGCAGCTAATACGTGATAACTGCAATATGATTGTAATGTTTAAACAGGATGAAATTAACCTTAAACATGCCTTCAACGAACACGTTTCCCCCACATGTCATTTGAAGAATTCAAGAAAATGTGCTCTGAATGCTGGAATGATAAATATGGTGCTTTGGTTATTGTTAAAGACTTTGATTTACAAGATGGTAGATATCGTAAAGGATTCGATATGTATATAAAAATATAATAATTATTTAACCATTCATTTTTCATTATGATGTCATCTGATGCAGACGCTGTGCGAAAACGAAAAATTGCAGATCTGAAACGAATTATTAGAAAAAAGTATTTATCTTTTAAACTGAACAAAACTGAGCATGATGAGACACTAAATAGAATTTTCAAACCTATATCTAATCCACTCAAAGATATCGTAAATATTATGAATACATCTAAGGCAAACAAGCAGATTACAGCAACCCTAACTACACCACCACCACCACCACCACCACAGCCCACATCACCTAAAGAGAAAAAAGAACATGTCCCCAATTTTATCAGTGATGAAGAATTATACAGTTATGATCCGAAAAATGAATCAGTATTTACGGATGATAATGATGATGATGATGGTGAACCTCAAGTGAATACTAGTGAACATTTCTCACCACGAACAGTCAACGAGTACATCGAACAATATCCTACAATGGGTCGACAAGGTGTCATCGATTTCTTTAACGAAGACTCACAAATCGATGATTTGTACGGTCCAAAGTATAATGCTGAAAACGATCAGTGGACTCTGGGGAATAAACGTATAAACTTTGACGCAAAAAACGGAGATATATTCGTAGAAGGAGATAAAGGATGGGATAGAATACCTGCTACTCCAGGTCTTTACCAATTACTTTTCTACCAACATCCCAAATATACCGAAGATGATTTACCTACATACAAAATATTATTGGAACGAACGGGGGTACATTTAAAAAAAGATAGAACACTAAAAGGTTCTCAGCGGTGGAAGTATATTAATATTATTAAAAAGCAATTTATTATAAGACGAAACACTACCACTAACATCGTAGGTAAAGGATTACCTGACCACATCATGACCTATAATGATAAAGATATAGAGTACGTTTACTGGGACGATGTAAACGAGATTGTTGAAAGACTTAGAGAGTTAATAGCTTCCAAGGATGCAGGTAACACTTCCAATGATAATGAGATTGTTGCCATTATACATGAACTTCGTGAAGCCGATTATATATATTAACCCTCGATTGATTTATGCTCATTTTCAAAATGAGTCTCGACAAGTTTGGTCGACATTCTGACGCATATAAAAAGAAGTATGATACAAATCTCGAAGCACGATTTAAAAAAATCGAAATAGCTCAATTGTCGTTGAACACAAGTATTCAGCAAATAAATGATAAAATAAAATCCTTGATGAATAATGGATCAACTCAAAAGTATGTAGATAATGCAATAGAATCAAATAGAAAATTTATAGTAAACATACTTGACAAAAAAATTAAAGATACATTGGATGAAATACATAGAAACTATGATTCAAGGATTGCTACTCTCAATACGAACATTCCGATAAAAAAATATGTCGATAATGTCGTTTCATCGACAAATATCAGCAGACAGATACACCAATTCACAGAAAAGTGTCACACAAAGTGTCTAATCAGCTTTAGGGGAACGAAGAAATTCAACAAGAACTTTTACGTTTTGAATACGGAAGGTACCGCTTTTGTATTCCCTTTTGATTGTAATATTGAAAATTGTAAACATTATGCTTCTGATGGCAGCGTTTTATTGAAGAATAATATGGAATATCAGTATCAACAGTTAAACGGCCTTAGCATGAAGAAGAACGATAAAATAGAATTCAAATTGGGTACTAGAGATTATTTTTGTATGGATCTTCTCGTACAGTGTAATTTAGAAGAAGAACAATAATTGACCTTTAGAATATATATATATATATATATATATATATATATATATATATATATATATAACAAAATAAAACCTTCTTTGTCCACTATACATCATGTCTGCAGACAGGATTCAACTTGTTAAAGAATTGCATAAACCGATTCGACGAAATTATCCACGTCGACGAACAATAATCAAAGGTCCTGATGACTTATGGCAAATGGATTTAGCCGAAATGAGACCTTATGCAAAGCAAAATAAAGGATTTAAAATCATTTTGGTGGTTATCGATTTGTTTCTCGAAATTCATGTGGACTCGTCCACTCAAGACGAAAACAGCCGAAGAAATAACACGAGCATTTTCGAGTATTATCAGGAGTCGAACGCCAAAAAATCTACAATCAGATCAGGGAACGGAATTTTACAATAGTAAATTCAAATCTCTAATGAAAAAACATGATATCAATCATTATAGTACATTTAGTACAAAGAAAGCTGCAATTGCAGAAAGAGTTATTAGAACGCTCAAAACGAAACTCTATAAACATTTCAGCTTAATTGGGAAATACCAATGGATCGATATTTTACCTCAAATCGCAAAGGAATACAACGACACAAAACATAGTAAAACTGGATAGAAACCATCAGAGGTGAATCGAAGTAACGAAAAATTGATTTTAAATAAGAAATTCAGTTATTTGAAAATCGCCGGACCCAGAAAATTAAATGTGGGAGACATTGTGCGAATAAGTAAAGCGAAACATGCTTTTGAAAAAGGTTACACTCCCAATTTTACAACTGAGCTATTCAAAATTACGAAAGTCAAAATAACGAATCCTGTAACGTATTTGATAGAAGATATGACTAGATCGCCTATTAGAGGTTGTTTCTATGAACAAGAATTACAAAAAACCAAAAATCCCCACATTTATCTCGTTGAAAAGCTGTTGGAGGAAACGTAACAAAATGTACGTTAAATGGTTAGGATTAGATGAAAAACATAACAGTTGGATTAACACGAATGATGTAGTAGTATAGATCGCCAGCAACCAATCAACTTTAATTGAGTGGAGGACAGAGATAAACATATAAATTGATCGACATTAGTTTAGAAGTCATCATAATGAGTAGTCACGATTCTGGGTATTATAGTGTTACAATGTCATGTAGTGATAATAGTAGTTATGATGAAGAACCAAATTATGATCGTGATTTGGATCAAATTGTACTTAAATATGAAATTGCAATAAGAAAAGAAAGACATTATTTATTGCATACAGTTTTCAATGTTGGTCATCGATTTGAAGTTGGATGTTGCCTGAGTCCTGCCAGAACTTTTGCACCTGCCATCATTTTATCATCGTTTATCGTGGAACCTTCAAAAATATCATTCAATACTTTAGAATGGGATGAGATCATAGAAGTGCTGCATAAAAGTAACGAGTTATTCTTCAATTCTCCAGATGATGATGTTGTAGATTCTAATCCCATCATGTTGTACCAAGATTTTTGTCAAATAACTAAAGTTATTTATGATAATCAAAAATTTGTGAAAATTCAGAAAGATGATGTAACAGTTTTCCTCGATGAAGAAGAAGTTGTAGAAATTCTACGTGTTCACGAGAATTTGCTTCAACATCACATTTCAATTTTAAATAAAGTGAACTTTTGCGATTTTTATTATAATATCATTAATTTATTAAAGACATTTATATCGAATCCAATATGTGGCTTTTCCAATTGTTTAGATTCAATGTATGCTGTTTGTGATATTTATTGTTATGACAACAGCAGTTTAATAGGAAGAGCACTTAGAGAATATCTGTACTATTACAAAGTCCATGTAATCAATGATTTAACATTATAAAATTATGAAAATATTCTTTGTTTCATTTCACCTCTAACACAAGTAATGCTGATGATGAAAACTTTTATGTTGATTTGGAATCAGTATTGAACATCGAAAGTGAAGGATGTTTCTTTTACTATTAATAATAATTCTACCTTTAGTGGCATCTGAGAAAATTGATGTAAATTATCGAAAGATTTGGATATGTTAACAAGTCGGAACATGATATCACAAATATGTCATCGATTTTAAAAGATTTCCAAGAGAAATTAAATTTTCCTGTAGATGGCACTCTAAATCCTGCAACTATTCAACTATTAGAGCGACCTCGATGTAGTGTAAATGAAAACGATCATGATGGTGAACATTCGTATCGCGTTAGAACAAAATGGGAGAAAGACTAACCTAAATCGGTATTTTCCTCAAGTGTCACCGTCATATGTTGCTGAAAAGGCATATTTGGCAACAAAATTCCAAATTTACAATTTAAACACCAGTCTAAAGGAACAGCACTTCTTACTCATGTACTACTTATGAAACTTCAAATCGACGTCATAACGTTAAAAATTTTTGAAAACCTGTGGGGAAGGAGCTAGGATAAAAAATCAAGTTTCAAGGTTATATGAATATTGTTTTATTAATTGTATTTATATACATATTACATCAAATAAAAAAACAGTACATATTACATTAAAGGCAAAATGAAAATTATACATTTGACAGTACATATTAAATATAGTTATACAGATGAAAGATACAGTGAAATCAGTAGGGTAAATCTGCTGCAGCCTCTAGACACTCAAAATATTCTCTTAATATGAAAACAACTGCCTCAAAATCGTTTTGACACCAATAGTGTTCAGAATTATAAAATCCTGTTAAATTTTCTGAAGTGCTCACACTAATTTCTTCGTGAAATGTGTAATTTATATTAGGCATAAGTTTGAAATATTTCTGAAAACACTCTTCGCAAACTTTTAGACCCAAAGGAGAAATGTGGTAATATTTACTAATTAGGCAGTAGAGATCGTGTTCAGTGAACACATCTAAATAAGTGAAATTTAATAAGGTATCTCGAAGCTCTGGTGAAATTTTTGTTTCATATTCAAAATCAAGCAATATAGCATCACAGTGATCAGATTTATCACTTTCTTCTTTTATCTGCAACCATTTATAGGTACGAAATTCTCGAGAAATTTTTATTTTCAAAAACTGAGGAATTTGAGCTTGTACAAGAAAACTTGAAATTCTAGTAATACGATTACAAATTATCTTAATACATAGATCTTCCAAACTCTTCATCTGAAAATAAATTCCAATCAATTTATTATAACTCCATAATACTATAATGTCCCCACGGAAGAGTGTCATGTGAACCAAGTATCAAATATCTTTTATCATCTGATGGGTTTAAAGCAATTTTTGTCTGTTCAATGGTGTATACATCATGTAACTTTGATAGTATACAACGTTGAGTTGCATGCATGAAACACTCTTTTTCAGGATTTTCTATAAATTTCTGCAAACAGAGAATATAATCATCAAAAGTTATTTTTCTCTTTACCACATTAGACTTAATACCTTTAGCTTTTTTTACATCGTTTTCCTCACCTAACACTCTGAAGGCATACTGTTTAGAACGTAAACCTACAAAATGTGTCATAATTTTTGAGTTATTTTCATCCTTCATAATTCCGGGCACTTTCTTATTAGCTAGAGGAATATCCCACACATTTTTTACAGGATAATCACTAGTATCAAAACGGTGAATATCCGCCTTTATTACTTCTTCATATATGTTATTACATTGAATTTCGTATACTAAACTATCAGTATCGGTATAAAGTAATTTACATTGTTCCGGTGAAAATTTGGTCAGCATATAATCATAATGAAATTCATAAACACATATTTTTGAAATATCTAAAATTGCTAATCCTATATAAAGAGGTTTGTCAAATACAATTTTAGTTTTCGTAAGCTCTATAGCCAATAAAGGATTCTCAACAACATCGTTAAATATAACACGACTATGAAATGTGGGACTTGCAATTAAATTTCTAGCTCCTCGTTTGCCATACCACGTTCGAACTAATTTCACTAACCGATGTTTACGCAAATTTTGCATCGTTTTCCCGAATACTGCATTATTCATAAGTTTATACAAATTTTTTTCAAAATTATTTTTTGCGTGGGATCTCATCAAAGTATTTAATTCTATATAAGGCTTCAACCAACAACTTTGCTGAAATTTTAATACACTATGAACTTTCTTAAGCAATAATCCATGAGCTATAGCTTGCTTTAAATTTTTGTAATGTATAATATAATTTTTTGTTATTATACAGAGTAGTCATTAATTTCTTTTGTTTAGAATTTGGTGGTGAAATATGTTCTGCACAGAATGACAGATCTTTGTGTAGATCGTTTTTATTTTTTGGATACTCTAAATCAACCTCGAGCAGGTACCCTTCAGGGGAATCATCTGGAATTTGAGTTATATCAATATTATGATCTACCCATTTAAATCCTCCGTAGGGAAGCTCCTGACTCATAGCCCAACCATAAAGATTATTAATATCTGTATATAAAAGATACTTCACAGGTTTGTTTTCATTATACGTAGGCATATACTTGTTGTTAGCTTCACCGTATCGATTACAACACTGATATATTCCACCCCTTATACCTCTTTCAAAAAATAGCAGCATGTCAATATCTTGCACTGTCTCTAATTTACAATGAGTATACTTGAGCATACAATCCCAAGTGTAACCAGGAACTGTATAATAATGACCGGGATCCAAACCATATGTTTTCCAGCAAGTATCACGAAATGTTTCAAAAACAGACGCTAGAAGTAAAATATCTGTTTCCATATACAAGTCACTGTAATCAGCAAGGGTTTTCATACTAAATGCTAACCAAACTAATTTTGCATGCCTATAGTCAATATCTTTTATATGTTCATCGTTAAGTTTGTTGTAAAAATATTCTTTACTAGGTAATGCAGTTTCATCTAATCGCTTTATATCATCTAAATAATCATAAAAGAAAACACATTTTCTAGTTAATAAACTAAATTGTTCAGTATTTAGATTAGAAAATTCTTTTCTAAGTGGAATGAAATTTTCTGGTTCTAATGTTGTTACCAATGAATCTAATGAACATCCCATAAATCGGAAAGAGTCTATAAATCTAAACCTAATATTTGTATTATTATCCCAGATTGTAAAACTTATGTATTTTTCTTTATTAACAGGTAAAAGTTGAACATAATTTCGGTTAGCTAAATCTCTAATTATGAAATGTGAATCATAACCACTTAGGTTGTGAAAAACTACTGGAATGACAAATTATTTTTTATAATTAAGATTACAGTGGTTGTGAGCAAAACCTCGAAAATTACCTGTTAGGTGACAATGTTCCCTAACAATCTTATCACCTTCCTTAAATATCTCCTCACAAATATGACATTTATCTGAAGCATCTTTTAAATTCACTTCAACATTCATTGGTTCAACATTTTTTAATTTTGACATTACAAATTCTGCAATATTTTCAATTTTATCTACAAACCATAGCATACACTCAGAACTTCGATTACTACCATAAAATGACCAGTTATCGTTAAAATTACATTCAAAATATAGTCCAGCACTATAAGCTTTATGTTTTTGATACCTAGCACTTCTCGTTACCGACTGTGAACCATATCCCTTTTGAGATTTTATTCTAGCATCTACATCAATATAAGGAATAAGTAGTGATTCAATATCTGCATAAATAATAAAAGGTACTTTTTCTTTGTATACAAAATTTTTAAACTTGACATATGAATCTTTAGAAAACTCAATTTTATAATTATCATCAATTTTTTCACAATATTTGAAATGGTCATCCAATTTTTCTTGAGAAACAAAATAATTCAAACATCTATCACATATATATTTTTTTCTAGTATTTTTAGAGAGTTGCTTAGATAAAAGTCTTGACAAGTCTTTTATCCAAATATAGTGATACTGTATATCATCACTAAAATCATAATCATCATTATCTGACTCTGGTTCACAATCATTCTTTTTAGGGAAATATTTATTTTGAATAATCAGTAAATTGACATGCTTTTCTCTTTTTTGTTTTGTTGAACGTACTGGCACAACACTAAAATTTGATGGTCTGAAAATTTCCAATTCAAAAACATTAACCGAAATATTAACATTATTTTTTTCGAAAGTTGTAATCTGATTTGGGTGTACAGAAAATGTAAGACCGTTATGTTCAAAACTTTGCTATAATGAGGATATGAACAAGTACGTGTAGGATTTTTATTAATAACGCAAGGGAACAAAGCTGAAACAATTGCCCAAGCAAAGCATGCATTATCGTCATTCTGAACGTTGATACACGCCTTTCTTTTAGCTATTATGTCTGGTAATTTAATATATGATGATATTCCACTAGCCACCTCGTATTTATTTATATTGATTTCCAGAGATATAATTTTACTTAAGGCCCACCCCGATCCTTCCTCAGAATATTCTGAAAGTTTTCTTAAAATGACATCTCTTACATTAACTGCAAACCATTTTTTAAAGTCAGTTGTCTTATCAATTATTTCATTTTTTGTAGAAAAATATTTATTTTCTGTAATTTCAGTATCACCTGATTTTCTAATAAATTCTGCACAAAAACAAGTATTTACTTTCAACATATTGCATTTTTTAATGCGTTTTTCATTCTAGTGCTGAAAAGAAACCACGAATCATCAAAAAACTGTAAGATATCTTTATGAGATTTATTTATAATAACCCCGGTTCGAACTCTACTTTCAAAAATTGGATTAATATCTTCCCATTTTACTCTATTACTTCTTTTTTTATTAATAGTAAGCCTCTTTCCAGATTTACTTAGAATCTGAATTATTGTTCTAAACCGCTTTAAGTGACCCAAGTTGGTTTGTAGTTTACGTAATGTACCAATGGTTAGATCCCCATCCCTTATTGCTAAGTTGCAAAGTCTAATGTGGCATTTAGCTTGTTTTGACCATTTTTCTATATCATAAATAGTACAATTTTTTTCTTTGAAATAAAATATTTTCAATTGCTTGAAACTTTTTAACAATATTATCAGTTAGGAGAGCTATTTCCTCAGAATTTATTTTCAAAAAATTATAAAAACTTACGATTTTGAAAACTGAAGCTGTTCACCTGTGTCCAGATTATTTTTCAAGGTGTTGAAATTCAATATGTACTGTTTTGTTATGTTTTTTATACATTCTCCTCTATTTTGAAGAGGGTCCTAGGGGAAACCCTTTGGAAAGTTTGAAGTCCCAGGAATATAATGCTGAACTTCCCCGGCGTAAATTGATTTACATGCGACGCAAATGCATCCGTCACTCTTTTGGGGAGAAATACTATATTTTCGTCCAGCTCCAGAAGTATTTGGGCTCCAAATTGCCCCTGGTGCACCTTTGCGCTGTTTATTCTATGTGGTGTATCCCTTGGTAAATCTTTCAGTTTTATAACGGGTTTTATTTCTGCAAAAGCAGTGCTTATTGTATTAATCTCATTTAAAAAATTCATCTGTAATAAAGAAAGAATTATTTGAAAAGATAACAGAATAATAATAATTTAACAATTAAGTTTTTTAAAATAGTTAAAGATGAATGAAAAAAATAGTAAACTTATAAATAACTTACTATGTATTGTGGAACCTTAAACGACAACTTTTCACTGGAACACTAAGTACAGTCTATTGCCTAGTATTCACTGTGAGCACTATTTAAAAGAATATTTTATTATAGGGGGGATGCACAAGTCCAATGAGTTATTTTTGATATCATCATCATATTTCCAGAAAACTATATTTTCTACGATTTCGTACAATCTAATCTGTTACTAACAATTATAAACCAGAAATCATGACATTGCAATCTAATCATATTTGAAACAAGTTCACTATTGTCTGAATAAATGATTTGGCCTGCACGTGCTTCCTAATTATAGAAATAACGCATAAATATTACCTACTAAGCGAATTTAATATAATGTGAGATTTCATTTATTACAATATAAAAAAAACCTTCTATAAAATGATATGAATTCACACACATATCCGTTTTAAAAAAAAATGTTGGTTATCAATCTAATAACATTCCTTTGAGAATTTCAACATATAGAACCCTTAAAAAATCAGCTAACTGCATAGCTTCTCCCCCTCGTAAGCACTACCCCTCATCTCTTACACACACACACACACACAATCCTCCATATATTTTCTTCTAATTACTTCTTGGATACACTCTTATTTACTTTTTACGCAACCCCCCGTAGACGCTACCCTTAAAAGCCTCTTCGCTTCTTCTAAATCACCCCCTAGATACCTTATACACGTAAAAACATACACACTTATTTACTTTTTGCATAACCCCCGTTCTTGTATACACCCTTACTTTTTGCGTAATTCCCGTAGACGCTACCCTCCCCCGTAGGCGCTACCCTTAAAAAACCCTTCGCTTCTTCTAAACCACCCTCTAGATACCTTATACACGTAACAACATACACACTTATTTACTTTTTGCATAACCCCCATTCTTGTATACACCCTTACTTTTTGCGTAATCCCCGTAGACGCTACCCTCCCCCGTAGACGCTACCCTTAAAAACCCCTTCGCTTCTTCTAAACCACCCTCTAGATACCTTATACACGTAACAACATACACACTTATTTACTTTTTGCATAACCCCCGTTCTTGTATACGCCCTTACTTTTTGCGTAATCCCCGTAGACGCTACCCTTAAAAACCCCTTCGCTTCTTCTAAACCACCCTCTATCTTATACACGTAACAACATACACACTTATTTACTTTTTGCATAACCCCATAGACGCTACCGTCATTACTTGCTAACCATCTAGAGACTTCTTCTACTTCTTGTAAACCCTCTGGAAACTTCTTCCTATCGGTAACCACCCATAGGCCATCCGCCTGTTCATCCGATAAAGTGTCACAGAACATACGTGTATTTACTACTGTTTTGTTATATTTATTTGACATTTCCTCACTTGACCGAGCTTTACAATTATTAGGACTGTCAATTGAGTTCTTTTCTTCGAAAATTTTTTTTCTTTATGACCCGTGAACTTGTTTCCCATTATTTATTTCTACATTTAGATACCTATGTATTCCTCTTATATTTTTAAACTGAAAAAGAACTTACTTTAGTAAAATCACTTAATTAATCGTGTTCCTAGTACCTTTTGCCTATTTACTTGCTTATAGTGATTTAATAATATTTTATTCCTTCCTCTGTTACGTTTCGTAACCTAACTTAATTATTCCTATTCCCTTACTTTGAATTAACCTATGATTTGAACCCGTGAATCCTATTTTAAATAATAAGATACAACTAACATCTACATATACAATTTTATTGTGACGTGTTAACTACGTCGTTTCAACTCATTGCTACCCATCTGATACTTAATTTGATCTTGTTTCTTTTATAGTTATTCGTCTGTCTCTGTCTTGTTTTTCTTGTATTTCGCTTTTCGGCCTCAAATAATTTTGGGTTACTGGGTGCACTTTGTATCCTGTTTCTTACTCTGGCAGAGCGTCTTATCTCCGGTGGGAGTCGTAATGAGAAGTGTGGTCTTTGTTCTGTTCTATTTTTTTTCTTGCTGGTTTGGGATGATGATTTGTTTCTTAGTGGTTGTAGACTCTCGTCCGTTGACCATAATGGTAGTGCTGCTACTTTTGCTGGGTTTCCTCCTGGGTTTCCTCCTGATCGTATATTTCCTCTGTCTCTTCTATATTTTCCAAGTTACCTATGTCTTGTAGTATCTTATGTTCCTTGTCATCTATTTTTCCGTGATATGTTTTTGATCTGTTGAGGTGTACTATTTGTGTCTTCTTCCCTTTTTGTGGAATGATTTGATACGTAACCAGTTCTACCTTATCTTTTACTTCGAAAGGTCCTGTCCATTGGTTTTGTAATTTCTTTGATCTTTCTACTTTCGTGCTTATGTCGAGTAGATATACTAAATCTCCTGGTATAAATTCTCTCAATGCTGTTTTTTCGTTGTATCTGGCCATCCTTTCTTCTTTTGCTTTCTCTGTGTTTTTCAGTGCTGTCTTGTATACTTGGTTTAATCTAGCTTCTAGTTCTGAAACGTAGTTGTTATCGATGTCGTATTTGATTCTTTTAGGTGTGATGAATTTTTCAAATGGTAATGATTGGTCTCTTCTGTGTAGTAAAAAGTATGGGCTGTATCCTGTTGAAGTGTGTACGCTTCCTCTGTATGCCATAAGTACGTATGGTATCCATTTGTCCCAATCTCGTTGATCTGGTGCTATATAGTGTGCTAACATGTCTTTCAGTACTCTGTGTAGTCTTTCTATTTGACCATTTATAGTTGGTGTATAACTTGCCGTATGTAGCCTTTTTATGTTTAGTAGATTGCATGTTTCCTGCATTAATTCTGACATGAAATTTGTTCCTCTGTCTGTTAACAGTTTCTGGGGTGTTCCGTGTCTGCATATTATTTGTTCTGCGAATGCTCTTGCTACTGTATCTGCTTTCTGATCTGGTAGCGGAATTGCTTCACAGTACTTTGTAAAGTGGTCTTGAAATGTAAATGTTAGTAGATATTTGTTTCCTTCATTTGACGCGGGTAGTGGGCCTACTATGTCCATAGAGGTTATTTCACATGGTTCTGTGATTTTGTAAATTTTTGTAGTGGAGCTTTTTTGAAGTGTGATGAAGTCTTTCGTCTGTTGCATGCGTCGCATTGTTTACAGTAGTTTATTATGTCGGTTCTCATCGTTGGCCAGAAACAACGTCTCTTTATTGCCAATAATGTTTTTTGTTGTCCTTGATGACAGTATGTGAGTCATGAAAGTCTTCTATCACTTTGGTGATATAGCTTCTAGGTATTACTAGTTGATCCCTATTTTCTTCCTGTTCTTGTCTGTATAAAATACCTTCTTTGTCGATGTAGTATTTTCTATTTGTTTCGTCATCCTTGTCCATTTGTTGTAAAGGGTTGTTGCAGAATTTATCTCGTTTTTTGTGCTTTTTTCAGCATGTCTTTGTCCCATATTGGCTCCCAATCTTCTTCTATTTAATCGCGCAAATTTTCCTTGTTTCCAATGTGTTGTCTGGTCGCAGAATGATCATTTTGGTGGGTAGTCCGTCAAATGTGAATTGGATCATTTTAGCAATTTCGTCCCAATAAAGTCCTGGGATTTGTTCGTTGCTTGCTATGAAGTTGATACTTTCTTCTTTGTTTTCCTCGCATAGTGTCTTTAACTGCTGTATAATGTTCCACATAATTTCATAAGAAGTTTCTTCCTTTACCGCTGCCCTGTTTACCCCTATCTAGAATTTTGGTCTATCGTGTCCCATTCTTTGATTTCTTCTATTCGGTTCTGTGCGACGTCCTGGTAAATTATATGTGGCTCCTATTTCCTTTATCCATGGATCTTGGTTTGGTTTATTTTTGGCTGCAAATAATACTATCCATTCTTCCTCTTGTATGGATACTAATTTTCCTTCTTTCTCTAGTATTTTGTCTTTTGCTGGCAATTCGTTTTCCGATATGTATTGTAAGTAATTTTCGTATGACGTTTCTATGTAGTTCCACGTTTTGTCGAACATTCTACTTAGTGCATCTGCGTTTCCGTGTTTCCGTCCTACTCTATGGATTACTTCTAAGTTGTATTCTGCTAAGGTTAAGGACCATCGTGTTAATCTCGAATTTGGATCTTTAAGTGTCAGTACCCATTTTAGTGCTCTGTGATCTGTTATGATTGTGAATTTTGTCCCGTAAATATAGCATCTGAATGTTTTAATGGCGAAAATCACTCCTAGAAGTTGTTTCTCGATCGTTGAGTAATTCGTTTCTGCTCTACTTAGTGTCCTGCTCGCATATGCTATTGGCCTTTCTCTACCGTCCCTTATTTGGCTCAATATTGCTCCTACACCTATGTTTGATGCATCTGTCGATAAGATGAAAGGTTGGGAGAAATCTGGGAAGATCAGAACTTTGTCTGACGTTAGCGATTCTTTTAGTTGATCCATTGCCGTAATTACTTCCTCGGAGATTTTGAAAGGTGTGTCTTTTTTGGTTAGATTTACCAATGGTGCTGCTAATTCGGTTATGTTTGGTATAAAACGTCTGTACCAATTTACTAGTCCTAAGAAACCCCTGACTCCTTTTACGTTTTTCGGTAGGGGGTATTTGTGTACTGCCTCCAATTTCTGTGGGTCCGGAGCTACTCCTTCTTGTGAGATGATATGTCCTGAATATTTCACTTTCTTTACCATAAAATTGCATTTCTTTGGTTTCAGTTTAATGTTTGCTTCTGTTAATCTATTGAATACTTCTTCTAATTCTTCTAAATGGTTCTTTTTCCCTGCATAGTTAAATATGATTATGTCATCCAAATAAACCATACATTTTATTCCCGTTAAGCCTCTTAAGGTTGCGTTCATGAATCTTTGGAATGTTGCTGGGGCATTTACCAGTCCAAATGGCATTTTGGTGTATTCGTAGTGTCCTTGATATGTGCTAAATCCAGTTAGTGGAATGTCTCCTTCGTTTATATCTACTTGGTGGTAAGCTTCTGCTACATCAATTACTGAGAACAACGTTTCTCCTAATGCTTCGTAACCTTGTAGTTAATCCGGTATGTTTGGTAGGGGGTAATATTATTTTTTTGTTACTGTATTTAGTCCTCTGTAGTCTATGCACATCCTCACTTTCTCTTCTCCTTCGGGAGTTTGTTTTACCACTAATACGACTGGCGCTGACCATGGGCTGGATGATGTCCTGATTACTTTTGCTTCTAGTAACCTATCTATTTCTTTTTGTAGCACTTCTCTTTGATAATATGGTATTCTATATGGAGTTTTGAATATTGGTTGGCTCCCTGCTTCTATGGTTATGTGGTGTTTTACTTTTGTAGTGCTTGTTAGAATTTCATCGTCGTCCGTGAATAAGTGATGGTACTTTTGTATTAATTTAATTAATTCTTCTTTGTACCTTGTATCTATGTGCTCTAGTTCAAAATGTTTCCTGATCCATTCATCTGTCTTGGTGTCAAACTTCCTGATCGTGTCCTGTGTTTTTGTTTGTGACACTGTGTCCTCTGTACATTCGTATGCTTTCCCTAGTTTGGTTCCTTTTGTTAGACTTATTTCTTGTGCTGATGTGTTTATTATCCTAATTGGAATCTTTTTCCCGTTATTTGCTATGCTATTTGCTAGTCTTATTGCCTGTTGTCCGTTGTCCTGTGTTTCGCACGCAATTGTATTTCTTTTTATGGTATGTTTTATTGTCCCAATTGTGTGAACTTCGGTTAGTGCTGGTATAGTTATGATATCTGCTATATATACATCTGTGCAATTTCTGTCCGTTATTGTTCCTTTTTTTCCTGCATTACTATTACTTGTTTCTGTTTCTCCCCTCTTTTCCTCTGTTTCTGATTCAGCACTATTCTTCTTTTGTTCTATGTGTCCGTGTCTTTCTTCGTTAGTTTTTGTTTCCTGACTTGTTTTCTTCTTTGTTTCGTTTTTTTTTTGTTCCTCTCTGTATAGTTCTTTATTTTCGTCTCTGTAGCCGTTTTGTCTGTGTTCGTCTGTTTGATTTGCCCTTGATTTATTTTTTCTTGTCGTTGTCTTTCCGTTTTCTTCTCGATTGTTTTATGCTCTCCTGTGTCCCTTCTTTTGTACACTGATTACACTATTTCTAGCCATTTCTAGCCATTTCTGCCAATTATCTACTTCTGTAGTGTCTCTTTTTTTCTTATTGTTGCCACTTGGTCGTTTGCTTCTGCGATTCTACCGTTATTTATTATGTTCTTAACTTGCCTCGCGTTTATCAACGGTATTCTTCTTTCCCATATTTCCTAATGAAGGTTCTCCTTTGTATGATATGATTGCTTCCTGTTCTTCTAGAAAATCTCTTCCTAAAAGCACTGGTATTTCTCCCATTATTGCGTCTTCTGCTGCAATAGCTTTTGCGTAAATGTTATAGTTCATTCCATTTGTGCTGATCGCCAATTTTGTCGATCCATACAACTGTATTGTGTCCTGTTATTCCTTTTAAAGTTAGTCCCTCTATGATTCTTGTGTCTTATTCCCAATCTGCAACTATTGACCTATTTACTAATGAGTACGCTCCGCCTGTGTCTATCATGCATGGTCTGTTTATACCATTTACCCTTAACATTACTATGTATGAGGCGTCCTCATTTGTTTCCGACGTTGATTCATTGTAATACATTGTTTTTTTTTTCATTGTTTTCCGCTCTCGGATTATTATTATTTGTAGCTTTTCGGTTTGTTTTCTGCCCTTGTGTTTATTTTATATACTGTTTCCCCTTTTAAATTTACTTGGCCACTTGTCCGGAGACTAACTGTGGTCCTTATTAGTTTAAATGCTTCGTCCATTCTTTATTACTTGTGTGTCCTCTTTCTGCAGAGTGCCCTCTTCTATCATCGTTTATTTGGCGTCTGTCGCTCTTGTAGTTCCCAAAATTATTTTGTTGAGACCTCCTCTGTGTCTCTTGCTTATGATACTCTTCCCTTTGGGTTCTGTGTCTGTTATATTCTCCGTAGTTTCCTTGTTGTGTTTCGTGTTTTTCCTCGTGATACCTTGTGTTCTCCGTTTTACATAGACTTACTTTTCCGTCGTTGTATCTATCGGACTTCGAGGTTGTTTTATTCCGTTTGTTTGTTTCGTCGAACATTTTCTTTCTACATTCTTTTGCACAATGTCCTTGTTTCCCACAGTAATAGCACTTGTTTGTTGGTCCGTTCCCTTTTTCTCTGTAATCTGCTGCCCAGTGTCCTTGTTTTTTACAAATTTGGCATCTCGTCTCTCTTTTTGTTTCTTCTGCTTCCTTCGTCCTGCAATTAGCCATCCAATGACCTTTTCTACAACAGAATAAACATTTCGCGTTCTGCCTACATTCCTCCGAAGTGTGATTCGACCTTCCGCACGTTGTGCACCTCAGTTGCTCACTCATAAATGCGACTTTTTGGCTACTGTTTCTGCCGCTATTCATAGTTACCGCCGTTTCATGACAACTGACTATTTCTTCCGCTTCTTCTAGTGTCATGTCGTCTTTGTGTAAAATGTAAAAACCTACCTCGCCTAATAAATCTTTTCTCAACCCTACTTTAAATTGATTTATTAGTACTGCATTATGTTTTCTTTGTATGTTTGGTATTTGTTCTCTACTTGCGCCCTTGATATCTTCTTCTAATATTTTGTTTCCGATTAATTTTAGTCTGGTGCAGAACGACGCTACGTCCTCATCGTGTCTTTGGTAGCATTGAACCAGTTGCATCCACCAATCTGCTATGGATTTTTTTGAAACAAATTTCTGTAATAATTTTTCCCTAAATTCTGAATACGACAACGTGTCTAACCTTGGATCAGCCTTGAAAAAACCGTGAGCTACGCCCGAAAGTTTAATTTTTAATAACGTTAGCGTTTCTGATTCCGTCCACCCGTCTAATTTAGCTCTTAACTCGAGTTTTTCTATATACCTAGCCGCATCTCTACCTGTGAAATCGGCTAAAGTCGAAGCGATTACCACTAGTGGTTGCGCCTGAGCTACCCTCAGTGTGGGCGGTACGTTGCTTGCGTCTCCCATGGATTCTGAGCCTCGTTGACTGCCTGTACCTAACCTATTTTGCAAATCGAGTGGCAAATCGCTGTCTAAACTTGATTTTTTATCTATTAAATGAACTTTTATAAATTTATAGACTTATATTACTCCTACCTTTTTGGCTTCTACGACGCCTGAAATGGATAGCTTTTTGGTGTACGGATAGGATATTTTGGGATGGGTGAAATTGAAACTTACTTTTTTACCGAAAGTATGATTTTTTCTAACGATTGAAAATGAGAGGGAAAAAAATCAATTGTGTGACGGAGTGACAACCAAAGACTATTTTGTAGAATAATACTGTATAATTGTTCTAATAGACGACTGTTGTACCTGTGGATAACTGAGATGATGGTGGAGGAGTATCGGCTGATTCTCGATGTTTTGTAGCCTATGTGCCCTCCTGTATGCCGCGTTAACTGCCTCTCGCAGCTTCTGGTTACAGACCGTACAGCTTCGCCGTTCCCTGTATTCTCTTGTGCTGTAGCAAGATTGGCATATAATCTTGGCCTGACAGGAATATCTTGTGTGAAGATCTGGCGTCCCTGCTGACATACAACTCTGTATTTTAAAATTCACTATCTGACGACTAATCGTTTTCCCCCCGTATCTGAAAAATATCGCTGTCTGAAGAAAGAAGAAAAACCAACCAAGTCAATCCTGTATCGGGAAACCGCTACGAAGAACCAACCAAGTCAACCCTGTATCGGAAAACCGCTACGGAAAGCAAACAAGTCAATCCTATATCGGAAAACCGCTGAGAAGAACCAATCAAGTCAACCCTGTATCGGAAAACCGCTGTCACCAGTGTAATAACTCTAGACCTTGTTTTACACTCTTATGGTGAAGGAGCTATCAACTCAGTCGATGTTTGCTGAGTAGGATTATTTTTTCGACCTTAACTGGTCTAGATCCAGTGTGATTTGCAGGAGCTGTGCTACGCGTCAGGCAGGGTGTGGTTTTTCATCACGCACACTGATCTTGGTCTAGTGGAAGCTATGGGTTGCGCAATTACTAGACCCTGGTTAGAAATACTCCGTTGTCAATACTTTGTTGACCGAAGTATTCCACCTTACGCCGTTTGGCATGTTCACCTCAGATCGGTATTTCGCCTTTTATCTGATGTATGGATTTTTTCTCGACCTTCTCTGGTCTAGATCCAGTGTGTTCTGCGCCCGCAGTGACACTTCGTGTAGGTTTCGGTTCTTCGCCACGCACACTGGTCTTGATCTAGTGGAAGCTGTGGTCCCGTAGGCTTTATGTTGCACTATACTAGATCCTGGTTGTGACCATCAATTTTTTCCCTCCTGGGTATGGTAGCTGAACCGCTTGTCACCGCTCGTGGAGTGTGGTTACACACAATCGGATTTACCTATCGGAGAGAAATGGTTTTGGACAACCGCTGTCACCTTCCCTGGGTGGGGTTGTTCCAATAGAGGATGGTTCGCAAACCGCTGTCACCAGTCTAACAAATGCTGTCACCAATTCCTTTTTAATACATGCAGCCGAGCGTGTACGGCAAATCCAGTCCAATTTAGGCTGAAAACGCCTGGTCTTAAAACGGTTTGATTTCCTTCGCCAGGACAGGATTGTTCTCTCAGTTCGTCCTCGTATCCACTATGTATACACACTAGGGAAAATTTGGGGTAGGATTATAAATAAAGTATGGGGAAACCACAAAGTTGTATAAAAAAATATAATAAACCTTTCTCTGTATATATATATATATATATATATATATATATATATATATACATATATATATATATATATATATATATATATATATATATATATATATATATATATAAAATCCCAATATCAGAACAAATTATTAAATTTCCCCACTATAAAAGTAACTGTACACTTATCTATAAATTGTACGTACTAAATCTTTCGCTGTATAACATATGACCAACAACAAACAAATATAATATCTCTCACCATGAAATAGAACAAAATTATTACCCACTTATCATTTAATATGTTTAACGTGTGCGAGGGACGTATGATTTAACCCATATTTCGAAGTTCCCCTGCCTCGTTGCGAGAAATACTTATTTTGCTCTTAAAACAATACTATACAAAACGACTGCGGCTTCGAGTCAGTGCACCCTGTATCAACAGAAAGTGAAATCAGAGTCATTAAAAAGAATTCTGCTGATCTATAAGTGATAAATGTTTATGGACAATCCCGTTCAGTGCGTAAGTGCGGGTTGCAAATTTTCAGGTCTTTGAATAACCTATAATGTTTATTTATTTTACTTAATATGAATGAAATTAACTAACCACGTTTGGAATAATTAACTTTTATTTATCGTAGCGAAATTTCACTGGAAATGGGACTTCAAGGAGACAAAATCATATGCTCCGGGCCCGTGTTACTCGGTACAAATAAATCTCGGTTTAACCCTCTGTTTATTTTCTATATACGAAGTGGAAGCGAATTATGTGGCGTCAAACAATTATCAAATAAATAGTGCCTAAAGAAAGTGAAATGTTCCTACAATTTTGGAGAGAACCTTACTCTGTCATCACACACGATAAACTCATATCTTACATAACGAGCGATGCCCAATTGTGAGCTTGGACCTGCAGTACCTAATTGAAACCTGCCAACTTGTCAAATCCCCGTGAAAGAATAAATAATAAAATAAATATACTGTTATAGCTTCTACCTATGTATATAGTTATGTTATAAATACCAAGTTTAGAACCAGCGTACAATAATAAAAACGAATAAATTTCCCCTCAAGAGAAAAACTTAAATCTCAACTTGTTTAAAAACTTGCCGCGTTGAAAAACTCCCTTTCTCCGGTCTTCGATTACTGTCTGCGTTCACTATCTTTCTAGAAACCGCGGGTGATGCTAGTAACCGGTATCGAGCTATGTTGAACTCCGAGTAGAGGGCGAGTTTTCCCGTTTTGTGTCACCGACGGGGGACAGTGTTCACCGTCAAGGATATCTAAGTATCCCTTTTACACCCTGACACAACGGAGAAAAACTTCTTCCTCTGAAGCCGCTAACACCAAGAAAACTGATACCCGTTACCGTGACAGGGAAAGGATTTTCCCCTTCGCGTTTTTCGCCCGACACTGTCTGTCGCTCTGACTGCTCTGTACTTGGTTTTTACTATCCCCCCGAATTAGGTTTGGCGTTTTTTTTTGTTGAATTACAAAAATTCATTTTTTTGTTTTGAACAGGCCTCAATTTTTCGTTATTAACTAATTGTATACAAAACAATTATTTAATTTTGACCTAGTAAAATGTTTTATTTGTTTCAAAGCTGTTATGGTTTTGTATCATTTTTCTAAACAAAAAGTGGGTCGCATTCCACTTTTAATTATATTTGAAATAAAATATGTTTTACCGTGTGTTCTGAGAAAGTTACTCATTCAAATTTTTCTATTTGGTATTCGCGTTTATTACATTTCTAAAATAGCTCCCGGCTTTAACAACAAGTTTAATAATAAATTATACCCTACTGATACCGTGAATTAGTTAGAAACAATAATGAGTGCAGTTACCAAGTTAAATGAAAGATGCTATGCAATATTTTTATTTTAGGTGGATCTAGTTGGTGGTGGTCAAGCAGCAGCAGTAAAAAATCTTCGTCATCATCTAAAACATCAAGTGCTGTTCAAACTGCATCGGCACCGCAGCCTGAGATTAAAAAACAGAGCACTCACCTACAGCAACAGCCAGCAAGTAATCCGAATTATAATGCACAACAGAAACCAATCGGATGGAATGTACCGGGAAACAAACAAGGTAAATGAAATACACTATAATAGCCGAAAGTTTGAAATTGCTGCACTACGACCAGTGCAAGGCACTCAAACTGTTGGTCCGTGTACTGTATACTATTTTTTTCTTAAAAGCTAGCTGAGGGAATCGTGTGCGTGGTGCCGATTGACTAATGAGTGATTAATTACTTTCGCTGCACTGTAGCAAAGCATATGCGCGTCTCTGACCATGCAGAACTGTTATGCTTTCACATCTCAAGCGACGATAGATAACTAGCAATCGTCTCGTGTATCAGTGTCAGTGCATGAATAAATACTTTCGGTCCACTGTAGCAGACCGTATGCGCGTCTCTACCAATTCATAAATGTTACTTTCGGCCAGGTATTAAAAAATAAAAATTGTTTGATTCGTGTTTGTGTGTAAATGCTGTAGTCCAATTAAAATATAAAAACGAAATACAGGGAGCGTGGTTTTCGCAAATAAATAAGTATCATTATCCATTTTCATAATGGTTTATAACATTAATAACGTAATCTAAGCAGTGTATACTCGTAGCCAGAATATCTTCAATCATTGACAAGACAAACATGTTTATTGTAGGTGGGGTATCAATTCCGCGGAGTTCAAAAAATAAATTTGTTCACAAGAATCCCACATATTCTACTTGGACATTGCAGGGATCTAGATATAAAAAACGAACGTCTACTCATGGCTTTCAAACTCCAGATTCTAAACGACGACTTGGCACTTCTACTAAAATTCGAACCGATCAAAGTAGTAACCCTCAAAAACAAAACATTCCTTTTGAAAAATCTTCAAATATCAAATACGTACCCAATAATAATCAAGACAAATTTAGAAATAACAGTAATAATTTGCAGAGCTACCAAAGTAAGTAACTACTATAATATAAAATCATGGTTATAATAATAAATAACCATACTCTTTGTGACCGTCCAATAAATTAATTTGTTATTCCAAATATGTACCCTGAATGCCTGTAAGCTTGAATTGCGGGAAACTAAATTGTGATGTGACTGAATAATATATGGATGAAAGAAAGTTAGAAATACTCTGTGATATGCATAAAATTGAGTGGCTACTTTCTACTCACAATTTTAAAGAAGCTACTCCATTTGATTTGCATAAAAATGTGCGTATACGCTTCAATTTGTCAGTGTCTACTCTTTCCGTGGGGATGTACTCACTCCTTAAGTACCGACTTGTATTTTTATATGCATAAATACGAGGATCAAGTGAATATCTACTTTCACAAATGCCAGGTTCCGTAGTAGCAGACTCAGCTTCATAAGAATTAGATGTTTTTACGCGATGGCTGAATTCATGCCAATTTATCAGCCTATTAAGGTGTTTAAGCTTCGTAGAGAATAAAGAGAAGTAGAGTATTGTATATCGGTTAAGCAGAGTTTATGGGTGATATACATAAATTTTAGTGGACTCTCAGAAGTAGCGACTCCACATTGTAGTGAGTAACTACTCCACGCGTGAGCGCGTACTCCGTTTTGGTATGCATATAACGAAAAACGGAGATGTTACTTGGGTCTAAATGAAAACGTCGAGTGGGCACTCTGATTTGCAATAAAATGTTTATGATATTTGGATGAAAGTGGGGAAACTCAAAATCTAATTTTGATAAAACTAGTTCCGGGGAACAAGTGGCCAAGCGAGAGCCCTATGATGATTCACAGTGTTTCATAAATGTTGCTTTAACTTTTAAGTTATTTTATGAGTATATTTCCTGTTGAGTTACCAGTTCGACATTGGTACTTATTTTGTTATTAGTCATTAAAGATCGTTCTTCAAATTATATCTAACAAATATTTTGGTTTGCCACCTTTTCATGATACCCTTGTTTATAGTTGCGTTATATATAAACAAGTATGATACGTACTTAGACTTGAAAGCCTTGAATATTTCTTGATATAGCATCTCTTCTTAATTGTCCTCTCTGTCGTACGGCGTCTGTATAATCGGCTACATTTTGGTTCTCATTAACTTCTTGTTCGCCATGTT
The DNA here is from genome assembly GCA_963921935.1 of Galeruca laticollis. Classification (NCBI taxonomy): domain Eukaryota; kingdom Metazoa; phylum Arthropoda; class Insecta; order Coleoptera; family Chrysomelidae; genus Galeruca; species Galeruca laticollis. The sequence goes on from OY998177.1 coordinate 5,026,517, forward strand.
CTGGTACATCATTATGGAAGTCTTCATCATTGAGGTGCTTAGCCACGTTGTGCAAAATAAAGCAAATAATAATTATAAAAAAGAAAACAATTATGTATTTTGGTACAGGATTTTATTGTGAGCAGAGCGCTTTCGGTTAAATGAGAAACCATCATCAGCGCCCCATGGTCAGGGTGTACACCAAATCCTCACAATTGGAAGAGACATATAAACCGAATTAAAATATAGTGTTTAAAACACAGTCACTATCTATCAAAATAATAATAAAAACTAACCACTGTACAATAGACGACTCCCTGAAATAGGAAAATATGAGATAAAAATTTAACTTATTAAATGTATGGATCAGCTGATTCATTCATGTTGTAATAAGTTAATTTTTCATCCCCCATTTCAGAGAGTCATCCATTGTACAATGTGTAGTTTTCATTATTATTTTAATAGCTAGTGACTGTGTTCCAAACACTATATTTTAATTCGTTTTATACGTTTCTTCTAATTGTGAGGATTTGGTGTATACCCTGACCATGGGGCACTAATGATGGTTTCTCATTAAACCAAATGCGCTCTGCTCACAATAAAATCTTGTACCAAAATACATCATTGGTTTCTTTTCTATAATTATTGTTCTCTGGTACACTCAGCTGACTTCACTCATTTAAATTAAATCATGATAAGAGAAGGCGCTTTTCCTATTTGTTTTATAGTATGGAAAAACGGTGTTTTAATTGCCCGAAGCATCTCTCTATTATAACTCCATCTCTTGTAAGCAGCCTATTGGTTGACCTTTTTCCTGGGGTATCTGTATCCTTAAAAAGTCATGAGCCATGGATCTATACCATATCCAGGCTCTCCCAACAAAACATCACTAGCCTGCTCCATTGCATGCCGTTGTACGAGTATACATTCGAATTTTTCCATATCCTAGAGTCGTGTACAGATCCTGACCAAGAAACACTTATGAACTCTTCATTTGAATTGGGCGTTGCTTGCACATTTATACTAGCAAATTTTGTTCAGTTAACATATTCGACTCCGTAAATAGACGGTTTCTGTATAGGAACATGATTACAGTCTAGAGCACCAAAAGCTGAAGGAAAATTTTACTTTTATTGTCACTTATTTTTAGCATTCTGTAAATATTCATGTGATGATGGAAATTTGATCCAAACATTTGATTTCTGCACAATACGTGTGAAGACGTTAGTAACAGTTCGGGATACCGTCGATTGATGGGCACTAATATCTTCTGCTGCGCCAATTTGGAATCCAGGATCACCAACATAACGTAAAAAAACTCAAATTTTTTCTTCAGTATCCAAGGCGCCGCCCCTTATTCTTCAGGATCTCCAAGAAAATGCCTAGTTATCTACTAAACATTAACTCTATAAGGCACGATACTCTACATCTCTTGATTCCCTATGAACCTTAAATACCTTGATAGACTGAAAAGATGGCATAAATTCAGCCATCACGTACAGACATCTAATTCTTATGAAGCTGAATCTGCTACTAAGGAGCCTCGCATTTTTGACAGTAGATACTCAGTGGACGGAATGGACGCTCGTATTTATGCATATAAAAATAAAACTCGGCACTTAAGGTGCTTTAGGTGAGTCTCTCCACAAAATGTTTCGAAGGAACACGTCTTTAAGGGTTATTCGAATTTGTCTAAACATTTTCTCCAAATCAGCAATTAACGTGTATTTGAAGGTTCTGAACCTGCACAAGATATCGTATAGGTCAGGCTGAATTTGATGACCTTTAAGACAAATGTCGTTTAATGAAAAACCGGAGTTGGTTTTACAAGAAGCATCAAATACGACTCGCAGCTTGGTCCTAATTCGATCTTGTCGATAAATTGGCAAATGAGGGATAAAATATTTGTTTTCTGAACGTGAATTTTGAGACGATAGCGGTACATATTTCTAGAGATATATATCCATGAATAAATTTCTTATATGCAGTATAGAGGTGGTGATTTTGTTGCAATCGTTATTCCAAAGAGAAAAATATATTTTTAGCAACTGTGAGGGTCACCTAACTTTTTGTGTTCTGTGGCAGACTTTAAGGGAATATCAACTTGGAAATGTCCGTGTTGGAGAAATTTTGATTGTGGTTTTGAAGATGAACTCTGACAGTTCATCTTCGGAGAGATTTGAGTTCTGGGAGTTCTTCGATTTCCCAGAATTTAGAGAGAGTGTTTTGTAATTCAGTGTCTGGATTTGAGTTTTCGGGTTCACTGGCTACATGATACGAGATAGCAGCTGTGTTTTTTTGATTTTCGCAGGGAGTTCAGTTGTCTCGAGATAATGTAACCCAAATGGGTATTCAAAAGAGTAGGTAGGCCGTCCCTTAGTTTGATGAGGCAATATGTTAACAGATCATAATAAGCATCTGCTCCTATCAATAGATCGATCTTACTGGGTGTGGCAAAAGTTTTGTCTGCTAACTTGTTTACAATCCGCGAAGGTATTGCTACGTTACCTACATTCAACTTCACTTGGGGGATAGTTGTAGTAATTTTTTCAAGCACAGCGCTTGAGATTTCGAACTTCTTCGAGGGGTCAACATTTGAGTGTAGCACTATGTCCAACATTTCGCTAGACAGAGTATTAGTTTCAGATATGCCTGAAATGTTCAAAATTTTCTTGTACGGGGCATAGTTGAATTTTTGTACAAGTTGTTTGCTGATAAAAGAATTTTGACTTCCGTTATCCAGAAGAATTCTTACCTTAACAGGTTGATTTTGTCGATTTTAAATTGTTGCTTGCGCAGTTGCTAACAACACCAAGTTATTTTTTGTTGAGAGAGCTGATAGACTGGACGAATTTGGAAGTGTTTGATTTTCTTGGATACTTTGAGATGTGGATGGTCTGTCCTGAGTTTGAGTAGGATTCTCTGAACGATTGTTGAAAGTTTGAGTGTTATGTTGGAAATTTGAATTTTGGGACCGAGAATTGTCAGAGTTAAGATTTGGATTAAAATTGTTATTGTTTGAAGGCATTTATCCGTTATTACGTGGATTTTGAAAATGTTAAAGAGAATGATGTCTTTTTGACAATGGGAGCATGACCTTTGTGACAAACAGATATCAGCACTGTGTCTAGTGCGTAAGCAATTTACACACAGTTTTTTGTTTTTAGCAAATTCATTTCGCTTAGTTAAAGGTAATGATGCAAAAGTTTCGCAGGTATATACTTTATGCGCAGTGTCTAAACACATAATGCACCCGTCAATGTTTTGATTTAGGTTATGCGAATTGTTTTTAAGATAAGATGATTGATTGTTCAAGTTTTTGTTGAATTTTGGTTGGGATTGCGAGTGAAAGGCTACTTTACTTTGAGGCCTTTTGTGCGAAAATGAGTTTTGTGACGTTTGTGATTGGCTTGTTTTACAAGCGGTATTGTCGAGAATATCAATTTCCCCTTTAATAAATTGTAAAAATTCATCGACTGTTGGTAAGACGTCACTGTTCTTGCATTTTCCAAATTCTTTTTTGAACCCATAATCTCATTTTTCTTGATAAAGGTAAGTTATTAATGCCTCTAATAAGACTTTGTGATCAAGTTCAAGATTCTGTAAGAGTGTCCAGTTACGCCTACAAATAGTAGCAAAATTTGAATGTTCGGTAGGATTGTTCTTATTTAACTGTGGTATGTTCAATAATTCGGAGAAATATACATGTACAATTTTTGTTTTGTTTTCATAAGTTTCTCTTAACAAGTTTATAGCTACATGCAAATTTCTATCGTTCACTTGTAATACATCTACAATACGTAAGGCATCACTTTCAAGATATCTTTTTAAATAATAAAATTTCTCAGCATCTGATTTTAGTTGTGGATTTTCGAGGACACTAGTTTTGAACAGGTTATAGAAACTTTCCCATTCAGTATGATTCCTGAAAACTTTTTTATTTGTATTTCAGGTAATGTAGTACATGAGTTTGATTTATTGGGGTTTCCCTAACTGACTCATCACGGCTACTTTCAGGTATAGTTAATTTTTTAATCACTCTAGATAATTGACTCCTAGTTTTACGATAATCAATTTCTATTTTGTTCCTATCTTCCTGATCTGGAATTTCTTTTTCATTCTTCTTGGGTGGGTAAATTTCTATTTTATTTTTGATAATTTCTTCTTGTAGAATTTCCAGATCAAATATATCTAAGTTGTTTAATTCTGATTCTAATTGGATACTTATTCTAGTGAATTTACTTTTGATTGACTCGCGTTCATTGATTAAAGTTTTTAGATCCATTGTTTGTTTGTTTTAAGTAAGAGCAAAATGTGAATGATATATTTATCTCATAAAATCAGTTGCTGGGAATTTTTGAGATAATGTTTTATACGAGCTACTGTAATTAAGCTCAATATTTGATTTTACATAGAACTTAAAATATATTAAGCAATTTAAAGAGTTTTAAAATAAATGTCTTTTTTCAATTTTTCTTCAGTGAGATAGTGATGTACAATAAATTGGAATAAATTGACCTTTTCCAGTCCAGCGAAGAGTTACCTGCAGTTTCTTGCTTACAGGTGTGAGTTTATAGATGATCCGATCGGTTGAATTTTTCTGATGGTACACTTGTTGATCTGTTCTTTTCACTTTTTTTGTTTGCACTTTGTTAAGCGAGAGAGTTCACTTCGATTTACGTATATGAGATTACGTTTAGTTTAGAGCTACACTGGTTTAAATTCGGCTCGAAGGGCCATTCTTAGGGGTTGTAATGAACTGGATTAGTGAAGTTGATTGTTGAGTTTGTCGTTCACTACTGCACCTAAGTAGATGTGTTGTTTGTTTTCTTCTACAAGATTGTGGAAAGAAGGACCAGTCGTAATTTTAAGTAACGTTTGATAAAACACTTAAATACGACAATTTTAAACACGTAAATCACTTTACAACAAAATAGTAACAAGATAGAGCAACAAGAATGTCAACAGCGAGTTGATAGTTGGTTACAGTTTTCTAAAAGATGCTCGTGTGGTAGATATGTATATTTTTCCGCTAATTCTCGAACGAAGTCACAGAAATTTGCACGTTTTTATATTGCGTCGTAACGCGAGAGAAATTTTAACACTTTATCGTAATTTTTCACGTTTTTAAGTTTAAGTTTGATATTAGTTGAGAGATATTCGTTGATCTAGAAATAGTTTTCACGCGCACTGTATGTTACGAACGCGAGGAATTGTCACACTTTTTTATATCGACCGATTTAGTTCTGTACTGCCTGATGTTGAGAAACTGACTGTTTATAAATTGGTTAATTTCTGTAGATATTCGCAAGTTTTTTGGGGGTAGAACTTTCTCTTTCAGACTATAACGCTTCCAGTTGAATGATGATATTTTTTGACATAAAGTTAATTAGCCACTTTACCGTGAAGTGATTAAATAGTGTCCTGTTAGTTAATTTATGTCAATCCATAAAACATTCATTTCGAATACTTGAGATTTCCCTATTCTTTTGTGATTGGGTTTGAAATATTGTACACAGTGCTAATAGAAGGATCGTAGATCACTCAGTTATTTGTAGTAACATTTAAATGGTTTTGGACAATTCCATAATATCTATTTTAAAAACAGATCATAAGGTTCTTTTGAACCATTTAAAATTCAATTATTTGGTCTATTGTTGAGCAGGCACTTAAAAGCTAAACTGTCTTTTATTGATGGGCGTTTACGAACATTAAAGTGAATAATAGGGGTTCAACGTTACAATAGACATTCAAACTTGTGCGAGAATTCACAGTAATGTGAAAGTTCTTGCGATTGATTTGTCATCGCGATATACATCATGTCATCTCACAACAACAATGTTAAATTACCTTTATCACATTTTGGAACAGATACTAAAAGTTGAAGCCTGAAGAATTTGGCAACTAAAACAAGTATGAAACTCTGGATTATTCAGATTTGGAGGGTACAAAAACTGTCTAACGACTACGATGTTCCATTTTTGAATACCAATGTTTTGTTGCAGGTACTCACCAACAAACTCACAGTTATCCTACAGGGAATCAACCACATGGTACATGGCCAAATACCGCCGGGCAATATCCTCAACAGCACGGTAGTTGGGGAAACCAACACGGCAGTTATGGAAATCCACATGGTGGATGGGGAGGTCAACAACAAAGCAGTTGGGGTGGCCAACAGCATGGGAGTTGGGGAGGACATCAAAATGGTGGTTGGGGAGGGGGATACCCCAACCAGCATGGATATTCTGGAGGTTATGGTGGTGGTTATGGTGGTGGTTACAATTCTTTTGGAGGAATGCAGAGAGGTGGTTATGGTGGAGGAATGGGTGGCTATGGTATGGGAATGGGAGGTATGGGAATGGGTGGTATGGGAATGGGTGGTATGGGAATGGGAGGATATTCACCCTATGGTAAGTAATCACTAACATAATATCAATTTTATACTTTCACTCCCTGATTTTTGTAACAAACGTCACAAAATAATTTTAAATTATTGTCATTACATTTGAGGAACTCCAATTCGGAAGTGCTAAAAATAATATAAAATGGTTTTGTGACGTTTGTTCCCAAAAATATTCCATTGAAACAGTTTCACACTAACATAATTATTTATAATCTACTTAACCACGAACAAAACTAAATTGCTACAAAAATTAAGTCACACTAAAGCTTGAGGTTCAATTATCATAATTCTTAGTAAATTCGTTGAAATCAAAATATTAAAAATTGCCTTTGGGTAGGTAGCAGTCCAAATAAGCAAATTTGCACGTGTATATTCATTATGCTAAGCAGTATCCACTGCGGATGGGTAACAGAGAAGATCAAGGTACCTATATACCCAACAAGGAAGTTATTAATCTACCATTTGCAGAAATACTAAATAAATCGGGGAAATATCTGCTTTGATAAGCGTGCTCATCGGCGTTAGTGGTAATTTGCTTTTACAGAAATAGAATATCTTTAGTAAGATCCTATTATTAAAAAGTGTCTTTCTCTTCACTGATTTTAATTTAAATTGGCAAATCTGTAAGTTCCCGATTGGTCAGATCGCAGCAGGTTCTACTCAGCACTTTTGACATATGATCGATCAGTTGTGTAAATTGTAAACAAACGATGTCTACTTTTTATTTATGGCGTTCTTGTATTATTTTTATTTTATCTATATATTTATATACAGTGGTCGTTGAAAGTCGCCCCCCCTATCTATTTCGTGAACCATAGAACTTAAATCAATCATTGTTTGTGTGCCTGAAATAGGGTACAAATGTAATATTTTTGTTAGTATTTTGTGACGTCATCATTCAAAATGGTAAACGGCCGCCATTTTGTAAGATAATTTTGAATGGGATCATATGGCAAGGAATACCTCATTTGAACGCTCGTTCCAAGTCCTCTTCAACGACACTATCACGATCAACCTATTTCTACTTATTTGTGAATTTCAACCCAGTTGCTCATGTAGAAAATATGAACGTGTTCATTGGTCACTTGGATATTTCTTACAAAAACTCTTAATTTTGACAGTAGTATGATACTAATGTCAAAAATGAACCAATTAATAGATCAATGACACACGAAATATCCAAGCGACCAATGAACACGTTCATCTTTTCTAAATTAGCAACTGGGTTGAAATTCACAAATAAGTAGAAATAGTTTGATCGTGATGGTGTCGTTGAACAAGACTTGGAACGAGCATCCAAATGAGGTATTACTTGCCATATGATTCCATTTAAAATTATCTTACCAATTGGCGGCAGTCCGCCATTTTGAATGATGACGTCACAAACTACTATCAAAAACGGTATTTTTTCATGGAGAAGGTTTTTAGGCTATCCTCCTGTAACACCTCACCAGGTGTCGCTACAGCATATCAAATTCTACACCGTTCAACAACTGATCATCCTCAAAATTGGCACATATATATTTTTCTATGTGGAATTTGTAATTGCTATCCTTTTTGTTTTAACTTGCCATCAGGGGGCGCTACAATATATCAACTTCTATATCATTTACTTTTTCCACGAGCGCAGATGTTTCTGGCACGAGCCATAAGGCGAGTGCCGCAAATCAAGGGAGTGGGAGTAGAGCGTTGCGTACGAGTTGTATACAATATTATTTTCCACGAGCACGTTTATTAATGAAAGAAAAAGGAAACTTATATTAGTAAGGATTTAAAAAATGATAAATCAGTTAAATGTAGGTAAAGTTGATGAAGAAATTTGAACAATTTTGAATTGTTATGTCTGGTGTATATTTTTTTAATAATAAATTTTATTTCATTGTAATTCAACGAAATTCACTATAAGGATAATGTTAAATTATCAAAAGAGATTCTGACATTGATATTTCTTTCCCACCAGTGAGCACTGAAGCATATCAACTTCGACATCGTTTTATTTTTCCATGAGCTCAGAAGTTTAAGTGAGTGCCTCAAATCAACCGAACGGGAAAAGTGATTTGCGTACGAGTTTAACACAATATTTTTTACGACCATGTTTATTAATGAAAGAAAAAAGTAACTTATATAGGTATTTTATTTAAACTTGGGACAGAAAGGATTTAAAAAATGAAAAGTCAATCAAACGTACGTATAGTTAGTAGCGAAATTTTGATCAATTTTGAATTGTTATGCCTGGTGCATCTTTTTTAGCTTTCATTTTCATATTATGATTACTGTTTTTGATTATATTTCTAGCTGAACTTCGTCGACTGGCATAGACATTCAACTAGATAAATAATCTTAATTTAACAAAATTAATGTCGAAATTAATGATTTATTATGTACAAATTTACAGGAATGGTATAAAGTTATGAATGTTGAACTTCGGTGGTTTCAGGTCGGAAGACACTTTATGTTTCGATTTGATGAATATTCACTTGCCTCGTATAGAAACTAAGTAACGATGTGTTAGCCTGTAGAAGTCTCCAAAGAACCGTCGTATACCACACTTACTTTCGTACTTGGACTTACTGATTGCGTGATGAGATAAATAATAACCTTCTGATATCAGCGGATTGTCCACGATAGGGGACATGTGACGTTTATTTGATTCTTGATTATCCGGAGCTGCTAATTTGCTTTGTTCTACAGACCGATTAGTCACTGCTCCTAATAATTTGTCGATCGGTGGACATCTGGGTCCGTTAATTTGCTTTGCTCTATACGCAGTGTATTGCCTGTTCCTATTAATCTGTCGACCGGTGCAGGTCGATGAAACTCTGGTTCTACTACCTTGGTTCGTTTTACAGGCAGTGTAGTGCCTGTTCCTACTAATATGTTTTGTTCTACAGGCAGTGTAGTGCCTATTCCTACTGATATGTCGACCGGTTCAGGTCGAAGAAACTATGTTTCCACTACTTTGATTTGTTCTACAGGCAGTGTTGTGCCTGTTCCTACTAAGATGTCAACAAATTCAGGTTGATGAAACTCTGGTTCTGCTAATTTGATGTTAGTAGTTAACTTTATCTGCTCACGTTGGATCGATTCATATGACATAACGTGAGAGATTACGGGTACGTTTACAACGGTGGACGTCTTTTTATCAGCGTTTAAACGTGTTTTGTTGGCCGTTTGCACGGTATCTACTTGTTGCACTGCACGGTATCTACTGCATGGTAGCTGCGAATTTATCGAGAAACCTTTTAGCACGCAATGTTTCCCACATAAAGCTCTCTTCGTAGCAGCTACGCTGATCAATTTCCTCTTGATCTAACTCCTCTATGCTATCTTGAATTGAATCAAATTTTTCATACGCTTTAGTTACGTGATCTAACGTCGCTTGAATCAAATGTTTACGGAATCCCGTAGGCTCATCGTTTGCTTGGTCGATGAGTTTTCTTAATGTCGTAATAGTTGTTTGTATATAACCACTCTGCCGTTTTAGTTTAGTATGTTCAGCCATTTCAAATTTAGTTTATGCGTGAGTATGATGAGGAACAATGTTTATACGATACTAATACGGAAACAGGATGGATAATTGGCACATTTAAATAACTAACTGACCAACTTACCTTGATTATCCTGATGCTGCTGGGATGAATCCTTGGAACAGCGATTCAAACTGCTAATTGAACTGCTAATTGGACTGCAAATTGAACTACGATTTGAATTGCTCTCTTGGTACTGGCACTTTACAATGTTATATAACAATACTTGTTATATCCGGCTCTCGAAGGACCTATGTTTTTGATTATATTTCTAGCTGAACATCGTCGACTGGCGTAGACATTCAACTAGATAAATAATCTTAATTTGACAAAATTTATGTCGAAATTAATGATTTATTATGTACAAATTTACAAGAATGGTACAAAGTTATGAATGCTGAACTTTCAGGTTGGAAGACACTTTATGTTTCGATTTGATGAATATTCACTTGGCTCGTATAGAAACTAAGTAACGATGTGTTAGACTTAGTATCTCTGATTGTTTGACTTTGAGTGAGGTTACTTCGATATGTGACGACGACTCGTTGAACTCCATTGAGTGTTGAACTGAGTTATGAACTAACTTGAGTATTGAATTGATTTCGAGTGTTGAGCTCGCTTCGATGAGTAGTAGAACTGATTTCGTTTTCGAGTTGTAAGCTCGCTTCGATGTGTATTAAAAAACTAACTTTCTTATTGAGTATTGGACTCGCTTCGATGAGTGTAAAACTGATTTTTTCACGTTGTAAGACGTGTTAAACAGAAATCTGCAAGGGACGTGTTTACACGTGGATTGGGTTGACCAAACGGAAATGAACATTTTCTATTGGCCAGTATCATTTGACTCGTCGGGCTCATCGACAAGAATCAACAATGGACGTCTCCAGAGATATTTCAATTTCTATTGAATACTCCAATAGCAATTCTAACCTTTTTACTCAGAAAGGTTATTCAAACGTTTCTTACAAATTTTCCGACCGACGACCATAAAAATTCACGCACAAAGTGGCAATAAGTTTAGGGTTTTTACAATACAATAGATAATAGTGCGAAACGTGACATTTTCCTAAATTTTTAACTATAGGATTTCAAACACAATGCGACAATGTGTCGACTTTCAAAATGTGTTCTTTCAATGTTCAAACAAAACTATTTACAATTATTATTGCAAAACGTGATATTTTAAATGTATTCAACAAAAGCTGCGAATAAAGTGTAACTACCCTTTAAATTCATAACAATACGAACGGTCTATCAATTCTCTACCACATTTTTACAGGGCTAGCAAATGAAATGAATTTACGCTTTAAATATATACAATGACGAAAAGAAGTAACATACAAATATCTTACATATTTTTAAACGCATCCTAAACAATATAATCTTGAACAATTACCTTCATTGAAATTATTTATAACATAATTAAAGACACTTTTTCGTTGCTTAATCGGCATCCGTATATTAATATTTTGTCTGAAGGGGCATCCGGGCGATGTTGCCAATGGCAATAACATTTTTTTCATTTGTAAGGCACATATGTATAATATTTTAACTCGTAATTGGTATGTTGCATTTTGTGGAACGTCAGTAGTAACATCTCAACATATTCTATAATCTTTAACATAGTTGCCTATTAAAAGTAAAATATAGCAACACATGACAACAAACTAAACAAAACATAATTTGATTTTTATGTTGCTAACAAGTAAAGTGTTTTGCTAACGAGTAAAAAACATGTCTTTATTAAACCCTATCTGTTTTCCTTTTAGGATAAAAAAAATAATTTTATTTCTAAATAAAAATTTCAATCAAATGAAAGTAAAAAAAGGTCAGTTAAAGAGATTTTCCGAATTCCATTAAATTCAGAATAAATCAGTTTTCGTAAAATCCAATAAGAAAATTAAAAGTAACTGAATTTTAAATTATCAAATATTTTTGAAAATCTGAAATAAACTTTCTCAAAAAAGTACGTTTGAAAACAAATAAATTAATGAAAGTTCATCAAACTTAGGTTAGGTTAGGTTAGGTTTATAATGAGTGGGTCAATGAGGCCCTCCACTGCGACTCGCGAGAGTCTATTGTGGCTCATACCTATTCAAATTCCACCAAACAAATTCAGCTTCTTAACGAGGCCGATTAATTTGTTCAGTGAATGATATTTCAGGTCCGAGGGCAAGATAGTGGTCCTGCCAAACATCAGATACCTGACTCCAGCCGCGGCGGGGCAGGCACAAATTATATGCTCTGCTGTTTCATCATCTTCCAAACAAAGACGGCAAATCGGATCGTCCGACAGTCCAAGTTTCAGCATATGATGATTCAAACGACAGTGGCCTGTTAGAAGGCCTGTTAGGCATCGTAGATCGTGTCTATTATAGCCTAACATTTGTTTGGATACATTATTCGAAGGATGTATGAAGGCCTTTGAATGAACCAATCCTGGTATATTATGCCAGAAGTCTAAAACTCTTCTTGCAGTCCAGGTATTTAGTGTTTGTTTGACAACACTTATTGCGATGCCAATTGTAGGTTCTGGTCCGATAAAGTCATGAGCGGCACCCTCTCTTGCAAGAGAGTCAGCCTTCTCATTACCATCCGTACTAGAGTGGGCAGGGATCCAAACCAGCGATACCCTGTTACGTTCCCCTATTGAGGCGAGTCTTTTTTGGCAGTCTAGAACCAATTTCGACGTTACACGGTACGAGCTAAAGTGCTTTCAAGGCCGCTTGGCTGTCCGTGAAATTTTTTATTGATCTATGTGTGTGGTTGGATTGCCCCAAACTCTCCATACATGAAGCAATGGCATACATTCCCTCCTGAAATACGGTTGTATAGGATCCCAGAGAGGTTGAGATTTCTGTCCTAGGTTTTCGACCGTATACACCCGCACCAGAGCCTGAGGGTGTCTTTGATCCATCAGGGTACCAACAGATGTCCGCTCTTGAGAGTTCATCCTTGCGGAGGACCCATTCATCTATATTTGGAAATCGGACGGTATAAGGCAGATTATAGTTTATTGTTGGGGGCATTATATCAGAGGTCATTCCCAGAACACTATGACTTTCGGTGGCCGCTAGCATTCTACTTTGCTCTGTATAAGCCTGTTTTGTGCATTTAGAAATATGCACAATTCTATATGCTGTCCATCTGGCCTCCTTTTCCAGAAGTATATGGAGAGGAGGATTTCCATGGCTGCTGACGGTGTGGTGCTGATGGCACCAGTTATAGCCAAACTAGCCTGTCTCTGTATGCCAGAGAGCTTTGCTTACTCAATTTTCGAAGATATTATAAACTTTTAAAAACGGTGTCATATTTTTGAAATGTGTTTTTCGGGTTGGGTAAAAAAATCTGATAAAATTCACAGGAACGTCATTTCTATAGTGGTATATCATAAAAATTTCAGCAAAATCGAAAGGGTTCAGGTTCAAAAGTGGTCGATTTCGTAACAAAATTACCAAATGTTTTTCCTAAAAGTAAATTTTAAATATTTTCCATTATTATAAATTTTAAAAAGGTCGCAAATAAAAAATTTTAAATTTCGTTCTCTATGAAAGATTAAAAAGGCATCAGCTTATTTTAATTTTAGTTTTACTATTAGCCGTAAAAGTTAAGCCCTATAGAAGTTAATGTAAACGTTTATATAGTTCGATATTCTTTAGCCGTAGTCGTAAACTTAATATGGTTACTTTCAAAGTTAGTAAAATTGAGCTTAATCCGTTAGTTTAGTTTTAAAATATAATTTATGTAACGCCCAGAATAGAAAACGTGTTAATCCCCCAACAATAATTTTGTAACTATCTATTGTAAAGGAGATTATAAATATACTAAAAAGTCAAAAAATAAACTTTCCCACATACGTGAGACGCCCTGAACAATATTCTATCATAAAATTGTCACTTGTATACATTTCGTGATAACAAACCGAAATATCTCCAAAAATAACCAAAAATGTAGTATATCTGGATTAAAAGTACCCGCTGTACTCTCTCTAGTCAGTCAATCAATAGGGTGCCTACATCTGTGGGACACCTTCTCCAAAAATTACAAAAATTTGGTGCATCAAGTACCATAGCACTCGTTGTACTGGCTTTAGTGAGCTGAATATCAATAGAGTTCATCTTTGAGATGCTCTGAATAATATCCAATCATAAAATTGGTCACTTGTATATACTCCGGAGGCTATATCGTACTAACAAACGGAAATTTCTCAAAAAATGACAAAAATGTCGTACTTCAAGTACCATAGCACCATAGTACCATAGAACATGTAGGAACATCGCGTGATATGTGAACATTAACAACAAAGAGATTAATGAAATTGACTGTCTCGACCCTTACTTCAAAGAGATTCATGGGTAATTCACGCAAAAAGAAAAAGGGCTACTCAAACCGAGTGGTAACTGCGGACATGCATGTTTCTGGCTCCCAAATTTCACATCCTTATTTGGTTATACCTTGCTGAAGACGGCAAATGAGCCATAAGACTGGAAAACCAAGACAAATTCAGTTAATACCCTGATAAACATCAAATATCTTCATAAAGTATCCAATTAGACCGATTGAAGTTATATATGGAAATTAATATCGATCAATATTTGATTACAGGTGTACAGAAAAAATCCGGTTTCTTTGGCGGCAGTACATTTGGCAATATTTTAACGGGTATGGCAATCTATCATGTGACGTCAAGCTTGGTCAAAGGAGTTTTTGGTGGAAGCCATACAAGACCTTACAACGTCTATAATTATTATAACCAACCCCCGGAAGCGCGACAAGAAATTAAATTACCATCCAACATTTTAACAATATGCGAAGGAAATCTGACAACAGTGTGTACAGGTAATTTAGTCCAATTCATAAAGTCCATATTTCTAATTAGTTTTAGAGAACGTACAATGCAACTAGAATATTTTAATATAGAATTGCAAGTTACTATGAGCTGTTATCAATCAATTTCTTGAATTATACCAAAAATAATGAAAATAAAACTTCTTTCATGAGTTCAATTATATTTTCAGGAGCTACGGCTATATGTACTACAAACAATACAGTTCTCTGCGTGGTAACGATGTCTCAAGCAACACCATGTGCTGATGAGAAAGCTATGTGTGTCAACACTACTATACCATGTATCGACAAATCTGATCCACTATGTCAAAATAATACCAATGAACAAACGGAGACTACCGTTAATTTACCTTGTTATACGAATTTAAGTGTCGATATAAATTTATTAAACGAGTCTGGTGTTGCCAAAAAAGGCGATGATTATCAGTATTGTGTCACAACTATGGCTGTAGCAGGTCCAGAGTATAGGAACTGTTCGAAGGAAAGTCTTTTGAAAACGCACGACTATAGAAATATTTTAGCAGGTTAGTATAATCAATAATAAACATATGAACTTCAAATGCATCTAAAATTCATATTTTCTCCCAGAATCCTTACTTAGTTAATTAAAGATCACTACATTTCTCCACTTGCACATTGTATTCGCAAATTTATACTGGTTTTCTAAGCTGTAGGACCAAATGAGAAAGTTGCAGGTTTGTTTGTTGTTTATTATTTAAATAGATATCGCAATTTAATGATTAAAACAGCGTTTACAAAATTATATCGGTTTTAAAATAACGGAGAAGTATTAGGTTGAAGTTTGCACTAAGCTCCTTCCCCTTAAAAACCTGCGACATTTCATGACGTCAGCTGCCAGACGCTCGCTTTCGTGCTTCATGGTGTCAATTCACTATAGTGCACACTTAGTATTTTTCGTTTAGAAGCATGCTTTTGTAAGTAGTAATAATAGTAGTAGTAGTAATAAAAAAAAATTTCACAAACAAATTTCGTCACTAGTAAAATTTCTAGCGAACTTTTACGGACAATTGACAAACAATTTCTTCCTTATACCGGAATCGGTTGCGTATGGGAATGATATCACTGTTTTGTAAAAGATATAGCCAACTACAAGTATGTGAGTCAAAATTTTGTTTAATATAGAGCGTTACTGAGAACATATTAGGTACAAAAATACCGATGCCAATGTAATCAGTACTTCCACATTGGTCACTCTCACTAATTAAATATTCCATATTTTCGACTTACCATCTGAGGGGTGAAAGGGGATTTTTTTCGAAATTTTCTGAAAAATACCATAATATTTGACTTCGTCATCCCCGAAAATATAGGAAACGATATATCACTGGATTTAACCTATTGACCCCTTCGCACCCCCACGTAGGGGAACGAATGAATTTTATTTGCATACCTGAAAAATATCGACCGGAATATACTGCGATAAATGTAAATAAATCAAGGAGAATTGCATAAAAATATAATTTCAATCTCCTTTTCACCATTCCCTCTGAACCGATTTTAATAAAAAACAATAGAGCCAGCAATAACAGTACTAAATTTCAACTGGATATGTCTCGTCGGGAAATATGAGAGGAAATATTTTTGGATTCTCTGCACCGTCTACACCTTAATAGCTTTAGAACCTACATGGCAACTTTTATTTCCTTAATGTCAGCACTAATAAAGTCCGGATTCACTCCAATAAAGGTAATTAAAATAGACTTATAAATGAGTCTATTTTGGGCAAATTGTCACTTCGGGCTTGCTGGAAGCTCGGATCGGCCATGGTCATAACCATGTACGAATATTCGACCAAACTACAACCAAATATAATACAAGTTATTAGCTACACTAATACTTATATTGATAACAGATTTATATGTAGGTACCCACACAAACAAAAATAAAGACCATACAAGCTGTAGCATATGGTAACCATTTTTAATCAAATGTGTTATATCGTTTAGTGATTTTTTTTCACTCAACGGTTATATTCAACACACGCTGCAGTACAATTCTCTCGGTTCAAATACACGCGTCCAGTAGCTGACGTCACGACAAGGACACGCCCATTTCTAGCCGATCTGCACGGCGCACATATTGGTATTATTTATTAATACGCTCTTATAAGAATTATAGTTTTTTTCAAATTATTCGCAGTAGCATTCACCTTATATTTACTACGTTTTAACAAGTTTACAAAGATATTTAAGATTTATGCAACTTTCTAATTATACTCATTTTTAAAGCTTATCAAACGCATGTATAATATGTTATATTATTATTACCCGCGTGAACCCTAGCTCCCCCAAAGCTTTCTTGGGCATTTAAAATATTGGATCAACTGGATCCTCTTATCTAGAACTATTAATGAAAACGGAGGAGCCACAGATAATATTCTCCCTTAGATAACCGACTTCCTTCCAAAACACTCGCGACAGAAGGATGTACTAGGGTCAAAGGCGCCAATTTTGAAATTAGTATAAGCTCACTGATAAATGATGCCATGACCGCAAAATAATGTAACTCTCACTTTTAACAGTCGCACTGGGACCCTATTGGATACTTGGAGAATGTGGAATAGGCGGGTCAGCGACTAACCCCAGGTTTTATTGAACACAGAATAGTGGGGTTGGCGACTACCCCAGATTTTCTTGAAGTCGAATTGATATCTAATATGAACAAAAATTGTTGCGACATCAACGATCTTAATTAAAACAAATTTTAACAACCAAATCATTTCATTTGTATTTATAACTAAAAATATTTTAATTAAAACCTAAATATTATTACAGTTTGTACAATTTCTAGTTCTGCTAATTTGTTCGCTGGCGGTATGCCTAGGGCAAATATACTTTAGGCACTTAGAACATGCCTCCATATATTTTCTATCAGCCGACCAACAAATAAAACATCTTAATTTTTTTTGGGATTTTTATGCATCGCTGCCCAAGTAGCTCTGCCGATTGTTTCTCGACGAACAAAACCTCTTTACGTGGGTCGTTCTTGTTGTCATACAAACCCAAACATTTTCAAAGCAGCTATATATTCATTCTGAAATCCCATATACTGTGAACAATTACTAATGTTAATTTTACACAACTCATTGCCTAAGCATTTTAGGCGATCAAATTGAAAAAACCGCCAGTGGCCATCTTCTAGTGCCTCACCGACAGCCGTATGTTCATTTATCTTATCTACGCCGACTTTTGTGGAGTTATAGTACAAAATTATCTCTGGCTTTTCATTTTGCACTTACATATTATGATGCTGGGTAGAAAGAACAGTGACCACTTTCTTCTTTTTTGTCACATAACTTACAAGTGTTTCACAGTCCCGGAAGGCAAAACGAATAGTGCCAGGAGAAGCGCGATTCAAAGACAGCGGCATTAGCTCAGCTGGGAAATATTTTCTGTTACTCAGTATTTCTCACGACAGTAAAATTTTCTAACAAAGCATTAGCTGTTGGAACAGCCGTACATTTTCGGTCCATTGTGATGTTGTACGACTGTTAATCGTCCAAACCGCATCCAAACATATAATATTGGTAATACCACTTTTGCCCTGTACATTACCGCCCTTTAAATTACCATTAAGCAGACGATGTGGTAAATTAAAACGCATATATACAAAAAACGAGTTACACTATTTTTACACTTATTGCCTCAATTATATGGCGCATTAAAGTTAATTTTCATAACCAGTTAAAAGTAGGAATTGATTACCTATATGAGATGCTTGAAAAAATTACTTTAGATAAAGGAAATGCCAATAATAACCTTTGAAGATCCAAATTTTCGCACAATACATTATATTTGATATGAAAACTGATGTAGATAAACTAGATTAGTGGAGTAGACTGTTATGTTTGTCATTCACCAATACTCCAAAGGTTTTTATTGAACTAGAACCCTTCTAATTAGCACTGTTGTATTTCGCGTCGTAACACGATAGATATTTTATACTTTTAGGTAAAAACGTAATTTTCCCGATTTAGTATTAAGTTTAGTTTACAGTTGATTGGTTTAGAGTTTATTCTGACCGGAGTTGTTAAGATACTTGTTACACTGTAAAATATATCCGTGTCGGACAAGACATTTTCACCACTGCTTTATCGAACGAGAAATACTTCACTGTAGCCTGTTTTGCTCAGAAATTCGTCTTTTTATCATAAACTGAAAAGACTCCCAACTAGCAAAATTGTTTTATAATATTTGGCTTATATAACAATTTTATTTGAATATTATTTTAATGCTGCTTTCAAGAATACAACTTATTATATAAAGATTCCATAAGAGCAAGTTTAGCTATTCGATACAAAATTGTTTTATAAATGTATCATAGAAACACTGTCAAAAACATGAAAACATGGAAGGTTGAAAATTAAAATTAAAGTTCTGTATACATTTTGTAGGTGTCGTCAGTAAACTCTTAAAATGTATTATTTAGTTTGAGGGTGTTTTTTGTTTTTGTTTTTCTAATGCGATGTGGTGTTAGTATGGGCGCGTTCGCTTGATTTAACACGTATATATTATAAAATCTTTTTATAATAATTTTTTAAGTATTATATAAGTATCACATAATAAGATTATAGTCCGTTTTTAAAAGGCATGGAGTAATAAAAGCTCATTAGGTATGCAAAACCGATACAGGGTGTATAATAAAATATCTCCGAAGTTTATCTAATTTTGTACTAAAATTTCTCATTTGTTACGAATTTCAGGTAGACACCCCGTAACTCTGTATTCGGTTGGGTCGCCTATTGTATTGAAAGGGTCGCTCTATTGTATTTGAATGAACAAATAAACAATTTAATCCTAAGAGGCGTGCAATCAGGACAAAACAAACTTGGTATATGAATATGAAGGCACTATGAAATTATAATTACGAAAACTATTCAAAAGAGTTCACAATATCGATTCAATAAAAACACATTTTTTTGTGTTCCTATGAATAAACAATAAACATAAAATATTATATAAAAAATAGCAAATTTTTTTGCAGTAGGTATCAACTTTACTACTGATATACCGTTTACAATAGGAGAGGAAAAAAGAAAAATGCAGGAATAAAGTACGAATTAATGTAATATTTATAAAAAAAAGTCTAACAAATAATAGTAATAACTAACACAAAAACTAGTCTATATATCAGAATCAGACGATTCTGTTGAGCTTCCATTATTAACATTGATTATAAATGGTTCAATCATGTGTTCACTTATATGATCCATTTCCCACATATTTAGTTATTCTTGTATCACGTTTTCAACACATTTCTTCCAGTTTTCTTTGTTTACGTTACCTAACGCGTCTTCGAATAAAACTCTTACGTCACTCATTTTGAATGTCGTATTCTTTCTTGAACCTTCCCCTTTCACTTGGGCCCATATTAATTCTATGGGATTGAGTTGACAGTGATAAGGAGGAAGCCTCATCACCGTTATACCACGCGCTGATGCCATTTGATCTACAACGTATCTACTATATTTGTGTTTATGTGAATTGGCCAGTTGTAAGAGCTCATTTTTCAGCGGGTTATCTGGGCATTCAATATTTTTCGAGGTTAGCCAATCGTGGATATCTTGTTTACGCCATGCAGTTGAAGGTAATTTCTCCACTAACCTGGAGTGATAACTTGCGTTATCCATAACAATGACTGAGTCCGTTGGAATTAGATCTAACATTTGTGAGAAATATTCTTCGAAAACGTCTGCATCCATATATTCATGATAATCTCCGGTTTGCTTCGACTCAAAGCACAACAATCCACCTTCAACAAAACCTTCGGCACTTCCGATATGAGTAATGATGAGTCGACGTCCTTTTCCTGCTGGTGGATTGAGGCCTGTTGACCACCCTTCAAGAGCTGCCTGCCTCCGACTTTTGTCATTCGTGTCTTGCCAAAACATTGAAACAGTATGATCTTCATTTAACCAAGTCTCATCCAAATAATAAATTCGTTTTTGATCTAGTCTTGCTTTCCGAATATTATGCTAATAACTCCTCCTCCAAATGACAATGTCGTCTCTAATCAATCAACATTGCGTTCCGATAATTTTTTTTACATTCAAATCCAAGTTCCTTCAAAATTTTCCATAATGTACTTCGAGACATTTTCGGAAAATCTGAATCTTCTTGAACCGAAGCCATAATTTTGGAGAGAGTTGGGATCTCTTTTCTAAAGAAAAAAGCATGCCCCTTACGCCTTATTCCATTCTTCAAGTCGTCATCCATTTCAAGTTTGGGTCGGCCTGGTGACTTTGCTGGGGCTGTGATGTTTCCATGGAAGGTGTAGTTGGGTGTTTGTCTCGTGTGATGAGAAGAGAACTTGTATAGATGAACAAAAATAAACACCAGTTAACAATAACGGTAAAAAATAATAACAAATAACAGTAATAATGGGGAAATCAATCAACACAGCAGTTTCTCCAGAACAGATGAACTGTAAATTGAAAATATTCAACCTTTCCGCTACTTCTATAGTTGAAAAGTTCTAGTAAGTACATTGTGTTATGGGGGCATTTTCTTAGAACTGAAAAGACTATATTTCACAATAATAAAACCATTTTTGAGCTACCTGTTTGTCAAGTTTCTTCAATTACCTGCTAATTGGGTGAAATAATCGGCAAATGAGGTTGGTTTGGATATATATGTATATATATATATATATATATATATATATATATATATATATATGTATATATATATATATATATATATATATATATATATATATATAGGTGGGGATAACGGGGATTTCAGTCCAAGGAATCAACGCGAAGATCTTTTATTTACAAAATGCCGCCAAGCTTTCGTGTCCTTTTGACACTTCTTCAGGGCACTATAATACATATACAAATATAAATATGATTTAAAAATAGAGAAATAAATATAAGTACTTACATGTAAAATATTTTAAGTAAATTCAATATAAATAATCATTAAAAAATTTGTAAATGTAAAAATAAATATAATTATAATATACTTGATGTCATATTTCACATAAGACAAATCGATACATAATTTGTTTGTTCGTTACTTAGTTATTTTAATTTTTTTAGGTTACTTTATAATTATTTAATGAAGTTTGAATTTGAGGTTAGATTATAACCTTATAAAATGACTGACAGATAATTTGTTTTTGACGTTAATAGAAAAGGAAATAAGGTTAGATTATAACCTGTGAAAATGACTTTGACAAATAATTTCTTATATTTTGACTTTAATAGAAGTGAATTTAATTTTTATGAAATAATCATATAAATAATGAAAAATTATCTATTTTGTTCAATATTCAATAATTTTTCATTATTTATATGATTATTTCATAAAAATTAAATTCACTTCTATTAAAGTCAAAATATAAGAAATTATTTGTCAAAGTCATTTTCACAGGTTATAATCTAACCTTATTTCCTTTTCTATTAACGTCAAAAACAAATTATCTGTCAAAGTCATTTTATAAGGTTATAATCTAACCTCAAATTCAAACTTCATTAAATAATTATAAAGTAACCTAAAAAAATTAAAATAACTAAGTAACGAACAAACAAATTATGTATCGATTTGTCTTATGTGAAATATGACATCAAGTATATTATAATTATATTTATTTTTACATTTACAAATTTTTTAATGATTATTTATATTGAATTTACTTAAAATATTTTACATGTAAGTACTTATATTTATTTCTCTATTTTTAAATCATATTTATATTTGTATATGTATTATAGTGCCCTGAAGAAGTGTCAAAAGGACACGAAAGCTTGGCGGCATTTTGTAAATAAAAGATCTTCGCGTTGATTCCTTGGACTGAAATCCCCGTTATCCCCACCTGTATAGCATTTTTCAGTCGTTATATAAAAAAAATATATATATATATATATATATATATATATATATATATTTGTATAAAATTGTTATTAACATTTATTTTATTATTTATTGTATGTAGGATTATAACTACCTGGAGCTTAGTGGAGGGACTCGTCTACGCCCTTTTATACATGATAATAATTTTTCTGGAAAATTGATGTCAGTGAGATAATCCACAGTTTATTATATTATTGATAATTTGAAATTTCATTTTAAATAATATTACAAAACGGTTATTTTCGGAAATGAGATAATTTTAGAAGCCTTAACTTTTTTTAAATGACTAAATGTGGTACGCCTATGGTTCCGGCCAAAATGAGTGATTTATTACTCCATGCCTTTTAAAAACGGAGTATAAACACTTTTATTTTATAAAACAATTTTATTGTGTTTTTATAAACATTGTATATCTGTTTTATAGTAGTCGCTATAGTACTTATAAAATATATTATATAAACAAAATATTTTATAAATTGTGCCCATTTTGTATTAATAGATATTTTATAATTATTTAGAAAACGTTTCTGAGAGTAATATTGTTTTATAATATCTATCGCCAAAACATTTCTACGACTATTATAAAATAGCAAATTGTTAGTTGGGCTGTTTGTAATTCAGATCTAGATGTCATAAAAAATAACTTTCTTCTTTTTAAATCTTGACATCGGGTGAATTGCCCATTGACAATAGAGATAAGTTATGTCATTGTAACAGAATAGGGAATGTTTCTATTCATTGTCACGAAGCCATAAATAGTCTTGGTGTGAGGTAAATTATTTACGTCAACCATTGCGGAACAGCATCAGTTATTTGAGGTGATTGTTATGTGATTTTAAATGTTTTTAGGAAGGTCCATAATCCATTCTTATGAATAAATTCTTAGAACTAGTTAATTTTTTAAGGACCTTGTCCCTGTATACAGTATTTCTCTTTTGTTTCAATACACTTGTCCGATAATTACATATTGTGGGAGAAAGTTTTTGTTAATTTGTATTCGTGATATATACTGCTCGCCAAATCGCAACATTATTTTTGCACAATATGTATATTATATCTGATATGGAAACAAATATTCTGCATGTTCCACTGATGCATTGGGGCAACGATTTATTTTTAAAAATAAGGTAATAATTACATCTAGGAACTTTATAAACACACAGCAAAACACTAATAGTATATTAAGTACCAAGTGTCAAAACGGTTACTTTAGTCACGAGTTCCTTGTGAAACGAGTGACTAAAGACGTTTTTAACAGGAGGTGCTTACTATACTTTTTCTTCGCCCGCAGGAAGGAAAACATTATATTATATTTGAATTATATTCATTACATGACGGATGATGACTGACAGCTGACTGATAAATCAAATGACGCAGAATAACAAAATTGTCAAGGAGTATGAAATTTACCATACAAAAGATACACTTGATTTGACGTCTAAAAAACAAAAGATATACGAGATGTGACTTTTCGCATTTTAAACACTAGTGTTTAAAGAGTCGTTTTGTGCATGTCAAACCCGTGTTCAAAGTGCGGTTTTAGTAGCGGAAGTAGAAAAAAGATCATTTTATATCTTCAATGAAATACTGTACACACAATAATTAGAAAATGTCAGAAAATACATCCTAAGTTTTAAACGCGTTGTTTAATAGTATTAATTTTTTTCTTTTAATACTAGTGTCTCGCCCATGCAACTTTTTTTAAACATCATTATCTGACACATTGTACAGTATCAGAACTTTTAAAATTGAATTTATATTTTAAAAATATGTGAATATAAAATGTTATCAATAAAACAATGTACAATGAAAACATATCATGATTTTCAAATGAAAATGGGTTGAAAATATTATTTTTCAAAACTAATAATATTTTTGTTTTTAATTTTATGTGTAAAATGTATTCATGAGTTTGGGCCATAATTAGTGAGCCAATGTTTCAAAACATTTACCAAATGTGCTGGCTCATATTCTCTTCCTACAATAATTAGTAAATGTTGCTTTCACGCTGGTGCCTGTAATAATTAAAACACCTCTGACAATAGGGATGTTGACAGTATTAAGGAATCAAAAAGTAAATGGTTTCACTGACAAATATGTGATGAAAGGATTCTGAAAAATGACTGAATGAGAGTTTCAGGAAAATAGAAGTATAAAATACTGCAGTGGCCATGTTGGCCGAAACAGCGCATGACGTCACGTCTCAGTAAATCAGTGATTGCTATCTTTTATAAAAGCCATCCCTACCAACACAAAAAAAATTCCCACATTTTACCTATCCATAAAATTAAATTCCACTATTTTTTGCCCTCTACCAAAATTTGATAATTGAAAATGCGTTTTTCTTATAATTTATTATAACAAAAATGTGCTGTTGTTATAAATCAAAATACAAATTGAAATTAATTTGTTGTCTCCATTTTGCTTACTCTTTTTCGGCTCGGCAGTATTGTTTTCCTCAGAACTGGAAGTTGACTATATTGTCTGCATTTGTATTCTAAAATAACTATTAAGGTGTTAGTTTTTTAACTAAAATTATTTGCTACTTACTGTTATTTTACTTGTTTTAACTTAATATTATAGGTTGAAGTATAAAACATAACATTCTAAACCTCAAATTACTATGAACGAATTTCCCCTACATTTTTAATGAATTGTAAATTTCTGCTCCATCAATTACCTCCGTTAGTGTTGCTTGAACTTTTGTTGTGATTACGGATTTCGGTCGATTCGTACATCATTTTGTATAAGGCAAATAGCTCTAATTTAGCCACAACTGATTTGTTGATGTTCATGCATCAAATAAAGACTTTTGCTCGTCTGAATTTCGGAAAGTGAAAACTCCATTATTATTAATCTTGAGCGCCAAATAAAATGTAATTCACACACACGATTTATAAACTTATGTCATGTCATACGTTATTTTTATGTTATCTTATCAGTTTATTTACATATTAGTGGCGTTCGATTTGTTTCCTCGAACAAACTCGAGTGGAACGTTCTTTTTGACTTTATAGATTGAATCCCACTGGCGCGCCCAGACACACAAACTTTCTTCTCTTCTTTCCCCTCAAGTATGGTTCACGTAAGAGATATAGTGCGAAATTTAAAGTTTCGGCTTATCCTTTGATTTGAATACTGTCTAGTTCAGTCAATGCTATAATTTAAAATTCTTATTAGACGATATATTCATTTAATATTATAACTTCAACTAAAAATCGTTAAAATGTATTTAATAATTTCGTAATTATTAAAACATAACACCACGCAAATAATTCTACCTTATATCTCGTTTTATTAACAAGAATTGGTAATATAATTTTCAAATAACATATTATTTTCACTGAACTATAAGCATATTTTGAGATAGCAGTTTATTCAAACACGCTCGGGTCCACAAGCGATAAGGACGGCTCACTATTTAGTTGGTGCGCTAGCATCAATATAGAGTGTAGTGTTTAAGTGGTATTGGTAAAAATAAACAAAATATTAATACCTTTCATAGTCTAGCTCCGCGACATAACGTAAAGGGAATATGCCATTACATTTCTGCACTATATGTTTTGCGCGTACTATACCAACAATTTTATTCGTGTTTCATGTATACATGCACATTGAGGTTATACTTCGTTTGTGATTTGTGTTATTATAGCAGAATTGTTTATAATTTTTTCAATAATTTCTTTCATGTCAGAGGCATAAGAAACAAGATACCAAAAATCACAAATAACTAACGATAGAAACTATTTTATTCATTGAGGTTATATGGTGCACACTCAAGCGTTCTATTTAAATTTGTCGTGTCACTATCGAGTACATTGCCTGAGTAGTGTGGGCTGCTCCAGCCTGCAAATCGAACGCCACTATATATTATAATACTTGTAATATCATATCTTCTTCTTTTTTCTGTTCATATTTTTTACACACGAAGAATTTATTGTTGACGTTCTTCATTAAACATAAACACAATGCAATAGTTAAGTTCCGATATTGCTAGTGTTACTGGCCACAGTAAGCCATTTCGGAACGCTTGACAGTGGCAGTAATCTTAAACTGCAAACTCGTTTCGGAACAATTCGGGCAGTAGATCGGTGATAAGCTTTGGTTGAACAGAAAATAACCTATTCCTATTGTTTTCATGTTTATTGAAACGATTGAGGAAATGAAACGTATCTTATTGGATGAAATATTAAGTGATAGCGATTCTGATTCATCAGAAAAAACAGATAGCTCAAGTGCATCAATCTCTAATGAACCTATGGAAGATTCCATAAATTTAATTGCTATTCTTCCTAAGATTAGAGGACCAATTAAAAGGATTCCAGGATATCCAGATATTTTCAAACTACATTTCAGGTACGTAATGGAACTCGGGCAGTTTTGAAGCTCTCTCCTGATGGCCTACAAATATCGCCTAGCAAAATTCGCATCTAAAAAAAGCATTCTTAAACTGGGTTAGCTGCTTCTATATGAACAACAATGGAGAACAAACCTTGAAGATCAGCAGCGGTTTCAGCATCTACTTCTACGCTAAAATCTTCCAGTACAACTTTATACATTTTATATATTTTTTAATCTATAACATTATGAGGGGCCTCACGTTTTAGGAACCTGAAAACAGTAGGCACCCGTGATTTGCAACAAAATTTAGGTCATTTTGTACACAACAAATCTAAAGAACGCAGGGAGATTAAGTATTGAATTTTTAACACAATATAACTTGGACCTTTGTCTTGGGGATCAGGTATTTTGGTTGAGTTTTATATTGTTATAAAAAAGGTATAAGCCATTAAGAGATGGTGTGATTTTGACAGTTTTGACAATTTGTGGTCACCAATTTGGACTCCAAAACCTGATCCCCAAAAGGAAGTCTGGACAATTCGATTCTGAAAACATGGAATCTCAAATCATTGTACTTTTTGAGATTTGTTGTGCGCAAATTTTTGCAAAGGAACATCTTTTTATTTTAGTTCAACCGCTCCACCGACTTGATGCATGGCGCTGTATAGAACAATATAGAACAATGACAGAAGACGACGGTCAATTCATAGACAAATAATATTATAACTTTCTCTATGGGTCAAATGCTGTTGTCATATGTTTTGTGTTCATAAAAATATCCCAAATTTATAGTTTAGTGCACAAATCACCTACTCTAGGTGATTTGTGGTTTAGTGTGTATTGTATTTGTAAGTGATTATAATTAAGTAGTTTTCATGCTAAATAAATAAATTTGTGCTTTGTAAATGCTGTTTATATTTACTCCACAAGATTGTGTTTAGTGTAGCCTAGACATAAAATAATCCACAAATATTTTTAGTGGTTGCTAGTGATTTCACAAGTGCATTATATTTATTGATCCCCATATCAGGGCCTTTTGGTTCCTCCAAGAACTTGTACACAGCCACAGCCTTCTGAGTTAGTCAAAAAAACTACATTGGTAATAGTATTAATTGCTTTCTACTAATCTAACAAAATAGACATTTCGTATTCTATTCAAAAAGTAACACAATGTGTAATCTTTTATTTTCGAAATGCAGGAATAAAAATGTTATATATTTTTTATCTTCAATTTTTCCAGGTTATGTATTGAAATGTTATACTTTCTGCATTTTCCTCCAGTTCCAGTCCAATAAACGCACATGCCTGTTTTTCCATTGACCCTTCTCAATTGATCAAGTAAATTATAGCAAAACTGTTTTCTTTTATTTAAAAAAACAAAAGGAAATAAATTATGCAATATGTTTGTTTAATTGTAGTATTACAAATTTGAAGTACAGAGAAAGTAAGTAGGTAGTTTTTATATTTATTATAATAAAGAATGTCTGCTTTTCCACTGACCCTTCTTATAATTCAAATGAATAGTAGCAAAGAAATGCCAATTAATTAGGTAAACTATAAAAATGTTTATTATAGCAATAAACAGACATGTCCGCTTTTTCATTGACCCTTATTAATTATTCAAAGAAATTGAAAGAGAAACTGGTGTATGTTTTTATTGAAAAGAAACAAATAAATATATTTTATAAAAATATCAATAAAATTATTATTACAAATTTAATGTATTTTTCTTCATATTTATTAATACATAGCAACTGAAGTTCATCTTCCATTTTTCTCTACCATTTCTCCTCATAACAAAAAGAAAATAAAAAGTTTATAAAAATATCCATTTTTTACGATTCTATACTCACAAAGGGGTGGTGACCCCCCATCCACATTATTGAAGTCTGGATCCACGTAGTTATAAAGACTGAAAAATATACTTTAAATATTTTCCTTAAATAAATAATATTTTTACTTACAAAATTATTTTTCCCCCAATTCAGCAAGAGTATACAAATAATCCATATTACAAATTTGATACACATAAGTACTGAATACATTTTCTTTATTTTTATGCATACAAGGCAACTGAACATCATCTTCTATTTTCTTAATCCTCAGACAAAAAAAAACGAAAAGTTTATAAACTATCCCTTACAGTAACATCAGGCTACATTTTAGTTTTAGTTTTTACTTACTGAATAGCTATAGCGAACACTGCTATATGGAAAGTATTTGGACTTGTTCGGGCAGTTACATCAAGTTCCGTTTTAGTGAAATTGTCAGTTCTGAAAATTAATAGAAATTTGATTTTTGTAAATAAGTCTTGTTAGTGTTTTTACTTACTGAATGGTATCATGAAACTACGTTTTATGAAATATTAATGGACCGCAGGGCAGTTACATCGGGCTTAGTTTTAGTTACATAATCAGAACTGTAAATGAAATATGAAAATTAGATGCTTCTTCTAAGTAGGTTTTGCCATTTTTTTACTTACAGTATAGTTGTAGCGAAAACTGCTATATGAAAATTATCTGGACTTGTGCGGGCAGTTACATCAGGTTCCGTTTTAGTGAAATTGTCAGTTTTGAAAATGAATAGAAATTTGATTTTTGTAAATAAGTCTTGTTAGTGTTTTTACTTACTGAATGGTATCAGGAAACTCTGCTTTATGAAATATTAATGGACCTGCAGGGCAGTTACATCGGGCTTAGTTTTAGTTACATAATCAGAACTGTAAATGAAATAAAAAAATTAGATGCTTCTTCTAAGTTCTGAAAATAAATAGAAATTTGATTTTTGTAAATAAGTCTTGTTAATATTTATACTTACGGAATGGTATAAGGAAACTCTGTTTTATGAAATGATAATGGACCTGCGGGGCAGTTACATCGGGCTTAGTTTTAGTTACATAATCAGAACTGTAAATGAAATAAGGAAATTAGATGCTTCTTCTAAGTAGGTTTTGTAATTTTTTTAATTACAGTATAGTTGTAGTGAAAACTGCTATATGAAAATTATTTGGACCTGTGCGGGCAGTTACATCAGGTTCCGTTTAAGTGAAATTGTCAGTTCTGAAAATGAATAGAATTTTGATTTTTGTAAATAAGTCTTGTTAGTGCTTTTACTTACGGAATGGTATAAGGAAACTCTGTTTTATGAAATATTAATGTACCTGCAGAGCAGTTACATTCGGCTTAGTTTTATGTACATAATCAGAACTGTAAATGAAATGAGAGAATTAGATGCTTCTTCTAAGTAGGTTTTGTCATTTTTTTACTTACAGTATAGTTGTAGAGAAAACTGCTATATGAAAATTATTTGGACCTGTGCAGGCTCTGTTACATCAGGTTCCGTTTTAATTAAACTGTCTGTTCTTAAAATGAACAGAAATTTGATTTTTGTAAATAAGTCTTGTTAGTGTTTGTCTTTACGGATTAGTATCAGGAAACTCTGTTTTATTAAAGATTAATGGAGCTGAGGGGCAGTTGCAGCAGGTTTCATGTTAGTGAAATTGTCAGATCTGAAAATAAAAAGAAATTAAATTTTTTGTAAATAAGTTTTGTTACTCTCTTTTTACTTAAGGAGTAGTATCAGCGTCCACATCTAGATGCTGTCTTGCCAGACTTTTCTTTTTCTTATATTCTGATATTGCTTGCTTGATATAAGGGGGGTAATTTCTGCCCTTTTCTTATTTGATTTCTGATTATTTCAGGAGCTATACATTCTGTATAGAATTGCTTAAGTTTCGAAAGCATTTTTTCGGCCCAAATTAATGAATGAAGTAGGTAACATTATATTTTAAAAATCTTTGAACCATAAATGTTTTAAAACTTGGTCTAGCCAATAGTCGAAATTTCCTTGCAAATTGTTTGATTATATGAGCATTTCAAAAAATCAAAGAAAATAAGAAACCAAATTATTATTAAAGGATGACTTAGTAATAGTGTTAGTTGTTGATATTAAAAGAAAAATTGTAAAACAAAGGACGACTAAAAAATTAATTTTGTCTACTTACTGTAGAAATGGCAATAGCGCTTCTAAATAGAATAGGACTCGTTATACTCGCTCTAGAGAGGTGAAAATTAATAGGGTTGAACTGTGAGACACTCTGAAAAATATCCAATTATGAAATTGGCCACTTGTGTACACTCCGGAAGCTGTATCGTGCTAACAACCCGGAATTTCTCCAAAAATTGTTGCACTTCAGGTACCATAGCACCCGTTGTATTAGCTCTATTGAGCTGAAAATCCATAAGGTTCATCTATAAGATGCTTTGAATAATATCCAATCATAAAGTTGGTCATTTGCATACACTCTGGAGGCTGTATCGTGATACCAACCCGAAATTTCTCCAAAAATGTCGCACTTCAGAAACCATAGCACCCGTTGTACTAGCTCTAGTGACCTTACAATCAATAAGGTTCGCCTATCAAAACCTCTGAATAATATCCAATCATGAAATTTGACATTTATATGTATACACTCCAGAGGCTGTATCTTGCTAACAAACTGAAATTCTCCAAAAATGTGATACTTCAAGTACCATAGCACTCGTTCTACTGGCTCTGGTGAGCTGAAAATCAAAAGGGTTTATCTTTGAGATATCCTGAACAATACTCAGGCTTAAAATTGGTAACTGGTAGCACTTCGGGGGCTGTATCGAGTTATACAGATAGGATTTTTTTCTAAAAACCATTTTTGTGTGTTGTTCTTGCTGAAAAACGTAAAAACAACTAAAAAATCCAAAATTCCATTTTTTTTTGGTAAACCAATAATTTTCTCGCATATTAGATGGGTTGGATAGAAAAGTTATAATGTATTATATAAAAACAAAAAAAATATTTACCATTCAGGTGATCACACATATGTGTATCTGTCATTCAATAGATGTAAAAAATAGAATTAACCAACTATTTTTTTGTATAATGAAGGAAAAATGTTTCAGTTCCAATCTCCACAACACATATGATCAATCTTTGCAAACAAGGTAGAAGAAAACTTGTACATGTTGATTGTATGTTTGATTTTGTACTGTATATATCGATCTCCCCACAATATATACATTATTATTTGTCATTACAGATCTTTCGCTTAAAAATTAGTTGTTATAGTTGCTTTGTAAGTTTTTTAAACGTTTGCTATTTTAAATTGAAATTCCTAACTGTACCTTACTTTCCTCTTTCTATCAAATGTAAAGCATTGTATTACAAGTAAATGTTTCTTTGTATCATAAATTTGGAAACTCTTCGTTTATGTTATTTGTTTCTAGATAAAATTGAATATATTTACACATGTAGTTGCAAAAAGAGCCTACATGTCAAATAAAATTTTAAAGCAACCAACAGAAACTCTGAAACTGATACAAATATGATTAGATTGAGACAAAGTTGTGACACGACGTTCTGTGTTTTCAGACTAATTGGCCTATTTTCAATCATGTAAATTTGCAACTTTTCCGCAGTTCAATTTTCTTAGCATGAAACAAACAAAAATTTATTATCATGAAAACATTTTATTATGTTAATATAAATGGTACAGATTTTGAAAGGTAGAATGTTTTTAAAGTATGTATATTTTTGTTCCATTCTTGATTTCTAGCAATTCCCGCTTGGTATCCATATTATTAAATAGACACTAGAACAAACAATCAGTATTATTTATCTCATATTTTCACATGAATCAAATAATCCAGTAAACATAACCTCAAACATAGCTTTTAAAATTAAAAATACGGATTGCAGGATAACTTACATTATCATAACTATAATTTTTGATATCGGGTCGATACGATTACTTACTTTTTAACAATTCATTCCTTTTGAAAACATTTATGAAACTCTTGAATAATCAAAAATCTACACTCAAATGGAAATTATGTCAACAAATTTTGTTTTGATCGCAGTTGTGCTGTGGTTTGGATGCAACATATAAAACAGAGATAAGGTTTCTGTGCTCACAAAAAGTTGAAATATTTGAAATCAAAACATTCGAACAGAGATCCGTTTCTTTGAACCGTCAAGAGTGGAAAGACAGAGAGATAAAATATGTTGAATAAGAAAAAGCTGATTCAGTACTACTATCGACTTCTATCGTAAATATTTTGAAACAAATAATTACTAGATTAGTAACTATTGTGTAGGTTTTTAGGTTTATATACCTGTGAGGAGGCCCCTTTTAACAACTTATCATTCATGTACTGCCAGTTGTCACATTACTGCAACTACATGACCATTTCTGTTAAAGTAGCACCAGTAAAGTTTTTAGTGTCTAACAGGGCTTCTTAGAAAGTGCCGCGAAAATATTGCCAGTGAATTTCAGTAAAATTGGAACTGCTAAATTTACTGGGCAGTACTGTTCGGGAATATCGGAACGTGGCAAATATCTACTGAGACGTGACGTAACATGCGTTTTCGCGAATAATTCAAAGTAGATAGAATAAAATCTAATAATTTTCGTGATAAATTAGTTGTGTTGCAATGATTTGCTTATTTTCATTGTTCTGGAAACCTGGTAGAAACGCACGACTGTTAGTTTCCAAAGCTAATGATTATTGATTCAAATAGTATTTCCGTATCCATTTTTGCGGTTAAATTTAAATAACTGATGCAAACTGGTAGAAGTCTAGTAAGCATAGATATTTGAGGTTGCAATAATTCTATAGAACTTAATTTTGGCTTACAGGTATTGAAGATATTACTACAAATGAAATGTCAAAAATCTCTACAAATCCTACCTTCCCAAAAAATTGAGTTTTATTAGGAAATATCCTGTTAACTGGAAAAATGGTATTTTAAAAACAACTTAATTAATTATTGTCCCTCATGATATCACAAGAATCCGAAAATTAATACAAAGTGATCTTGACAATTGGTGACCAAAATATACCTACTTTTTTACAGCCTCAATTCTTATACAAGCTATCTCAAACTTGGTAAAACGTTGTTTTTGGTAGGTAGGTCTATAGTTTAAATAAGCTCAAAACTGTTCTCTAAGAATTACCAACCTCAGTTTCCTGGATCCAGTTGATTACCTTGTCGTACTTGAACGAATAGAAGAAATATTATATATTATATATATTATAATAATAATATTATTATTATTATTATTATTATTATTATTATTATTATTATTATTATTATTATTATTATATGTTTTATTGTTATGTGATCAATTTTCTTTTTATCATAAAATAGAGTTGTTTTTGTAAAATTAATTTTATTTATAGGAGAGTATACATGGAACTTGACCTTTAATCAGATGATGCGAAAATATCAATCTTACAATTATGACAACCCAACACAAACACCTTCTGGAGATGTGGTACTACCTGTGGCGGCTCTAATACCATGTATAGAAAATGCTACCAAAATTTGCTCTCCAGATCTGGTTACAATATGTACAGGTTTTGGAGAAATAATGTGTATAAAGTCTTTGACGGCCACATCTAACTGCCAGGAATACAACACGACATGTTATAAAAGTTTGATTGAATGTCAACCAGATATAGAACAAGATTTTCTGTGTCAGAACAAGACGGAAGATGAATTGGTTTCGAAGGAAGACAAGATATATGTTAATGTCGAAATGCCTTGCTTTGCTAATGTAACTTTAAACAGTAACTTACCCAATTTTGATATAAATACTTTCAATGGGACTATACCAGAAACTGCTCCAAGTAGTTTTATGTATCATTACCGTTTATGCGTTATAACGTTGAGTTTACCAGGTCCTGAATCAGATATGTGTCTGATAAATTAAATTACATCTTGGAAATAACGACTTTCAGTATATGAGGTATAAAGTAAAATAAATAAAAAGTTGTTATATAATTAAAAATAGTTCATTAGAAAGAGTGTTAAAAATATTTTATAGTTGTCTGTTGCTTTTATGAAATTCCATCCTATTGAAATATATTTTTTAATGTACACTCAGGTACAAAAAATTTGATCCACGCCTATTTTTGGAGAACCATTTTTGGAGATATCACTTTTAGATCGAGCATACATTTAAGAAGGAACATTAGGTGTAAATAAGAAACAAAGATTATGTGAAAAAGTTATGTATTTATAAAAACATATGGCATTAGATTCGAAAATTGAAAAAAAATAAAAGTACTTCGTTAATAAAAAAACAGTTACAACAAAATGATGTTTATGTTATTTGTTACTAATACCTAGTATTTCCACCTAGGGTCTTTATAACAGTCTTACATCTCGGCATTGTGATAATTTAATTTTGAACATTGTGACATCAAGTTGGTCCAATTCGTCCCATCCCAGGCAGCGAGCATATGTCATGTTGACGTCCTTAATTAGTGATTTTCTGACGTCATCGACGTAAAAATGACGTCATTAAGTGGACTTTACTATGTCGTTCTTCAAACGACGCCATTTTTTGGTCAGTAATTGTTTTTGATTATATTTTTAATTGAACTTCGTCAACTGGCGTGGACATTCAACTGAAAAAATAATCTTAATTTGACAAAGTTAATGTCGAAATTAATAATTTATTATGTACAAATGTACAAAATGTTACAAAGTTGTGTTGTGAACGCTGAATTTCTGTGGTTTCAGATCGGAAGACACTTATGTTTCGATTTGATGAATTTTAAACTAACTTTGTTATTGAGCGTTGAGCTCGATTCGATGAGTGTGTAAAACTCGCGTCGATGAATTCAAAACTCGCGTCTAGAAGTGTAGAACTGACGAGTGAAAAACTAACTTTTGTTGTTGAGCCTTGCGCTCGTTTCGAGGAGTTGAAAATTAACTTCGTTGCTGAGCATTGCGCTCGATTCAATGAGTATGAAAAAACTTTGCTTTTGAGCGTTGCGCTCGACTCGATGAGTGTGTAACTGTTGTTGAGCGTTGCGCTCGATTCGATGAGTTAAAAACTAACTTTGCTGTTGAGCATTGCGCTCTTTCGATGAATGTGTAACTGTTGTTGAGCGTTGCGCTCGATTCGATGAGTTAAAAACTAATTTTGCTGTTGAGCATTGCGCTCTTTCGATGAGTGTGTAACTGTTGTTGAGCGTTGCGCTCGATTCGATGAGTTAAAAACTAACGTTGCTGTTGAGCATTGCGCTCTTTCG
This sequence comes from Galeruca laticollis, assembly GCA_963921935.1. Taxonomy (NCBI): domain Eukaryota; kingdom Metazoa; phylum Arthropoda; class Insecta; order Coleoptera; family Chrysomelidae; genus Galeruca; species Galeruca laticollis. The sequence goes on from OY998177.1 coordinate 5,062,572, forward strand.
ATGAGTGTGTAACTGATTTCTTCACGTTGTGAGACGTGTTAAATAGAAATCTGCGAGGGGCGTGTTTACACGTGGATTGGGTTGACCAAACGAAAATAAATATTTCCTATTGGCCAGTATCATTTGACTTGTCGAGTTCCTAGACAAGAATTAACTATCGGTGCCGCCAACAAATAGTTAAATTTCTATGGTATACTACAATAGCAATTGTAACCCTCTTACTTAGAAAGGTAATTCAAAAAATGTCTTTCATGTCTTCCGAACCTCTACCATAAAACTCATGCAGAATTGACACTAAATTTAAGGTTTTCACAATCCTATATACAAATAGGGTGAAACGTGCTTCTTTCTCACTTCTTAACTACAGGACAATGTCGACTTTCAAAAAAAGGTGTCATTCATCTGCCCATACAAAAGAATTTACAATCATTGTTGGAAAACGTGATATTTACAAAGTATTCTGAAAATAAAATTAAAATATCCTTTGAATTTACTACAATAGAAAGATCTTATCAATTCTGCAACATATTTCTACAAAGCTATTAACTAAAATGAATTTACGCCTCAAATATATACAATAAATAAAGGACACATACAAATATCTCATATATTCTAAAGATATCATAAACGAATAAATTTCAAGATTTTACAATCTTGAACATACTCCTCCCGTTGAGAGAATACGATCAATTATAAAGTCTATGAATGTTCATCTTCAGCATTAGTCGGCAGAATCGGAAGTAACGCTACCTTCTTCACATTTCGGACAACTGAAGATTTCGCGGTTTTCACTAAAACAGTACGTACCACACTGTCACTACCGGGATAGCACTTCATGATTCTTCCCAGGGCTCATTGTTAGGGTGGAATGTTGTCTTCTCGTATCAAGGCCACAGCCCCTTCGTGGATTTCAGGACCGGCCATTTCCCATTTGGTGCGAACCGTCAATTCGTTCAGGTACTCTTTACTCCATCGCGTCCAGAAATGCTGCTTTACCTTCTGGATGTGCTGCCAGTGTGACAGACGGTTACTAGGAGTCGTGGAATAATCACGACTTCGCAAGTTAGTCAATAAATTACCTATTAATAAATTGCCAGGAATAAGGGTGATAGGATCGGTAGGATTAGAAGAAATATTAGTTCCGTTTTCGATAATTAACACATTAAATCGTCCATACGTAAATAACCGGTCGCGACCGGCGACTTTGTACAAATGCATTTTAAACCCTTTCAATGTTGCTTCACCTAATTTCCCAACACGTGGTGGCTGCGGAAACTTTGCCTTGAAGCAGGTACAACACAGTTTTATATGTGTATACATTCGACTACGTCCGTCAATAATCACATATCTACGTATCGAGCATAAACTTTGCTGAATTACAGCTTGCAAATATTTTTTCAGAAAATACATCATAACAAAAATAATCACATGTCTAATTTTAAACAAGCTAACGGAGTGTTCAGCGTCAAATGTTGAATTAGACACAATCAAACGGTAGCCTGTCCTCATTATCCCTTTTTTGTCCCGAAAAGGATTTATCAATCGCCGAGGAACAGCTTGAGGGCAACGTAATGCAAATTCATAATCGGACCAATAAAAAGTTTGAATTTCTTTTAGGAGGCCCGTATTTACAATTTTCATGAATGTAGACAAGAGGTGTGCCCCTAAGAGCTCTAATTTCGGTAAGGTTATCTTCTCGATAGGTACATCACGAGATTTAACACATGATAATTGCACTTTAATTTTTCTTGAGAGATATAGTGTGCGTAAGTAAACGCATGCCCTGAATGCCATTTCAGTTGCATCGGAAAATCCATGTAATTGAACTCCTTCGACATCGGCGGTAATTACGGTGCGTCGAAATAAAAACAGATCATTTGACGGTGATGGCTGGCAATATGTTTGCCATTCAATATACAATATAATAAATAACGATTCGTTCCAATCGAGATTATAGATCCACAAGTATTGTAGGATTATTCTCCCGAGTACAACCACGGAAACCAATAATCCGAACGGTTCGAATAAATTGAAAACTCCGAATAGTGTTATCCGTTTGGAAACATTAATCTGAATAGATTTCAGTATATACATATTCGTGTCGTTTCGCACGGTATATATTTTGCATTCATCTTTACTTAATTGATGTAAACATTGAATTGCTAGATACAAAGCACATGTAATATCGAATATAGCGATATTTAATTCAAAAATTCGTAAGTTTTTCATTTGATCTCTCCAAATGAGACATTGAAATTTACAGTATTCGTTTCTAACTAAAAATGGTTGACACGTTCGCTTTAAATCACCTGCGATCACGATAGGGTTTTCGCGAACTCGATTAGAAGTAGTTAATAAACTGGGTTGACTATTATGACCGATATACAGGGCGTCATTCAACTGTACGCCTGTAGAAGTCTCTAAAGAACCGTCGTATACCACACTTACTTTCTTAGTTGGGCTCATTTCCTTACTGATTGCGTGATGAGATAAATAGTAACCATCTGATATCAACGTATTGTCCTGAACAGGGAACATGTGAAGTTTGTTCGATTCTTGATTATCAGGAGCTGCTAATTTGCTTTTTTCCGCAGACATGGTAGCCTCTGCTTCTAATAATTTGTCGACCGGTGTAGGTCGGTGGACATCTGGGTCCGTTAATTTACTTTGCTATACAGGCAGTCTATTACCTGTTCCTATTAATCTGTTGACCGGTGCAGGTCGATGAAACTCTGGTTCTACTACTTTGGTTCGTTTTACAGGCAGTGTGGTGTCTGTTCCTACTAAGATGTTTTGTTCTACAGGCAGTGTAGTGCCTATTCCTACTGATAAGTCGACCGGTTCGGGTCGATGAAACTCCGTTTCTGCTACTTTGATTTGTTCCACAGGCAGTCTTGTGCCTGTTCCTACTAAGATGTCAACCGGTTCCGGTTGATGAAACTCTGATTCTGCTAATTTGATGTTAGCAGGTAACTTTATCTGCTTACGTTGGATCGATTCATGTGACATAACGTGAGAGATTACTGGTACGTTTACAGCGGCGGATATCTTTTTATCAGCGTTTAAACGTGTTTTGTTGGCTGTTTGCACGGTATCTACTTGTTGCACTGCACGGTATGTACTGCATGGTAGAGCTTCGAATTTATCGAGAAACCTTTTAGCACGCGACGTTTCCCGCATAAAGCTCTCTTCGTAGCAGCTACGCTGATCAATTTCCTCTCGATCTAATTCCTCTATGCTATCTTGAATTGAATCAATTTTTTTATACGTTTTAATTGCGTCATCTAACGTCAATTGAATCAAATGTTTATGGAATCCCGTAGCCTCATCGTTTGCTTGGTCGATGAGTTGTCCTAATTTCGTAATAGTAGTTTGTATATTACCGCGTTGCCGCTTTAGTTTAGTAAGCTCAGCCAAACATGATTTGTTGGTGGCCGTTTGCACGGGATCTACTGATTGTGCCCTAAATGTACTGCATGTTGAAGCTGTGAATTTATCGAGAAACCTTTTACCACGCGACGTTTCCCACATAAAGCTATCTTCGTAATAGCTACGTGCATTGGCAGTTTTCCGTTTATTGAGAAGCGGAATACTGTAGTACCTTGTATTTAATCGGTTTGCAGCGCTTGAAGTGGTTGTTTATGGTTAGAGTGAAAAAAAGTAAAAAAGCGTTAAAAAAAGTGCCATAACGTTAACTTTATTTCACGCTTCCCATAAGCTAACACAAAGAATCTTGGCGGGCATCGAGGATGGACTTTCATGAAGCTTGGAATACGTATAATTGTAATTTACCGAAGGATCTTAATTAAAATATCCCAAATTTCTATTTGAATTTTATTTTTTTGTATAGTGCTGTAGAAAAAATAATGTATGCAACATGTGCATAAAAAGTGTCTTTTTTCATTCATGGAATTGCCGCACTTGCCTGACGGCTCGTACAGTCAACTTTTTCCATTCGTGAAAAAAAGTACCACTTTATGCACTTGTTGCATAAACTACTATTAATTTACACTACTAGCACGAATAAGTATATTACTAGGCCGGAGGTTTAGTTACTACTACTCTTAATTGTCGCATGTTTTAATTAAAAACATGCGCAGCATCAGATGGCGGTAAATATGTACAGATACAACTGCATTGAATCGCGGAAAATTAGTTTATCAAATAAAATAGACAACTTAAATATTTAATTTAATAAAGTAAAAAAAAGAATCTCGAACATACTGCCCACCAAAATATTTGTAAAATATTTAGAATAGCTAAAAAAAAGAAAAGAAAAATGAAATAAAAGGAGAAGAAAAAAATATAAAAAATAGATAAATGAGTTATTTGTTACTCTGGCTCAATAACTCAATGAACAGAGCTTTACCAAAGGTCTTTTAAATATACCTTGATACGTGCGAACATCCGCAACTCTTGCTACACGATCATCACCAAAGTAAAGTTTAATAATTCTACCAATAGGCCATTTCAGAGGAGAATATTGTTCTTTTTTAATTAAGACCATTGAACCTGGTACAATTAAATCAGTATTTTCAAGCCATTTTCCTATTTGTTGCAGAGTATGAAGATATTCTGAATGCCACCTATGCCAAAAATTTTGGTGTATACGTTGTAGTAGTTGCCAGCGGTTTAATGTATTTACTTCTAAATTAGTTAAATCAGGATCCGTTAAAGTTTATAGCGGTTCAATTGTTAAAAATGTCCAGGCGTTAAATCCGACAAATCGTTTGGATTTTAACTGATTGAACATAAGGGGCGTGCATTTAATAGCTTACATTTGAGTAAGTAAAGTATAAAATTCCTCATTTGTGAGAACTTGCTCCCCTATTACACGAAAAATATGAGTTTTAACTGATTTAACCCCTGCTTCAGCTAACCCTGAAAAATGAGGCTCTGAAGCAGGATTGAAATGACTCAGCTTCTACACCATTTTTCATATAATCAAGAATTTCTTTATGTGCACTCTTGAAGTTGGTGCCACAATCGCTGAAGATGAAAGAACATCTACCTCTACGAGAAATAAAACTGCGAAAAGCAGCTAAAAAGGCGTCACTGCTTAGCGAAGAAACTATAATTCCACATGTATAGCTTTAGTAGCGAAACATACAAATATATGATTTCATTAATTTAGAGTTTCTCAATTGAGAAATTTTAATATCGAAAAGATCAGCATAATCTAAACCTACACAAGAAAATGGTTTTATTTGTGATATGCCTAGAGTTGGTTGGTTGGAGTGGTTTAGGATTTAATTTCCAACAGTTTAGACAATTTGACAATACCTTTCTCATAGCACGTTTTGGAGATAGAATCCAAAATACTTGTTTGTATGTGCAAGCATTATTAGACAGGTCCCTATTACAAGTTACTAAAGAAAATTGGCAAAAAGCAATTCATCATGTATTAAAAGAGGAAGAAAACATGTGGAATCTGGACAAAATCTTAGATGCAGACATTACAGTGACACCAATAATAATTTCAATAAATAATTACTCCTTAAGTGACGATTGTGATTCCGACAGTGATATAGAGACATTTGCACTTACTAATCTAGACTAAAAGATGAAGGAAGAACTATTTAAAACAATCTGCAAGTGGCATGTTCATATTAATTTGGTAAGCAAATTGCAATGAGTACCTATCATAACAATGTAATATTTAGAATTCGAGCTATAATTTAACGGTCAACATTATAAACCACGCTTATTTAATAGGATATCTACGTATTTTCATAATTTAAAACTTAAGCAATACAACAAATATAAACAATATATACCTACGAACCCCCCTGTTCCTAAGCCTACGCCTATTATAACCCTACAAAGTTTCAAGATAAGACGTCATTGTTATCTTTCTACAATACCCGTCTGCAAAAATGATTTTCTTGTTTTCACAACATTCATCACAGCAGGTAGAGTAATATTACATATTTTGTTTGATCCACTAGTCGTGAGCAATTCCAATAAAATTTTGATTTATTACTCCGCACCGATTACGATTTTACTATATCAATTTATGACTGACAATTAAGGAAGAATGCCACGTCAACTTTCGCAGTACATCTTATTAATGTTTTAAATTAGTCTTGCAAAAATTTTGTGTTCAATATCTTCTAGTATTTCTAAATAATTATAAATGCAAAATAATTGATATTGTACTTCGAATCAATTATTGAAAGTATAATGAGTAATTTGACTAAATCTCACACAATATTGGCAATAAGAAATTTGTATCCATGTCTGTCTTAGAAAATCTTGCAATAACGCAGAGCGACTTATCTCCAAAAAAATAATGAAAGTAGAGGTTACACAGTAGACAAATTAAAATCATTTTTCTTCATTTTTCCTATAACAATTTATAGAAAAAGAAATTATTTATACTAATGTCATTAAAACATCAAAATATCATTCATACTACACAAACAAATGAATATTATCGCTGCTCTTCAAATACTGACCACGTGACAGCGTTAAGTGTACCTGTATATATTGTATGAAAATAATTGCTGACGGAAATTACCTTGTCTGCAAATTTCTCACAAGCAACTTTTCCAAATATTAATCTCAAATATTTTTCAAAAAAACACGATATTTTTGAATAAAAGTATATAATTAGATTTTTTTTAGTATTTACTGCAACCAATTTTATCAACTATTGATGTAGCCGTTATCACAATAACCTGAGATTGTCAATAAAGCACTCATTTCTGATAGAATATATTTAATATAGAACAATAAATAAATCAAAATATAACATTTATACATTTTAGGCAGTTTAAATAAAAACAATACAGTTAATATCACATGAAAGTAGAAAATTAACAATTTTTTTGTATATTTAAATAGACAAGTAGTAGCTGGGTTATACACAAAAAATGTATCAACGATGGATAACAATTGTTCCCGTATATCAGTTACTGTATACTCAATACTTAAGATCATTAAAGAAAATATGTATCAAAATAGATATCAGTAATTAACTTGAACATTTCTTAACATAAATTCCACTGTATATCCTTTATTTTACCAACTATCTAACCATTTTCCTACAATAACGTCAATACAACTTATTGTTTTGTATACATTTAATTTATTATAGTAAGTTAAAAAAAAAAAAATGAAGCTCGAATGTATTTCAAAAAGTGAACGAAAGTTAAAAGGCAACTTCTTATATATCACCGTGAATGAAGCCACAGATCTGTAGTGTAACGTTTATTTATTTTTTTAATAAGTTTACTTTAATTTCTTTTCACTTAATATAAGACTATTCATAATAAAACACATAAATTACTTGAACTTGCATATGGTTTGAAATATTCTCATTCGAGTGACCAAACAGTGACGTCACGTTGAATTAGTTTTAAACCAGCTGCATCTGTTTACGTCCTCCCGAGAACTGTTCAAGCAAGTAGAAATGTCATCAATAGGTTCAGTTGAGTGACTTGACAATATCTAAATGTACAAGTATCAAAGTTTATAATTCTTAACAATTCTTGAAAAATTGACCTTGTCATTCTAAATACTAGGTAAAAGTCGGATTCTAAGTACAGGATCCATCTTTCATAAAAATCTGGTAATCTTATATGGGCTTCTCTTTGACATAATGAGATAAAAATAATATCTACACAATCATCTTCCTGACTGAAAAACCAATTGCAAATAATAATCTGCTGTAATTAGACTTCTTCGTTAAATATTTGGATTAATCGATTCATTTCTGTAAACCGTGAGAAAGTCCAGAACCTCTTATTTTATATCAGTATGTAACTTTTTTAAAAACACAAATCACGGCATGAACTTTTTTTAATGATTGTTTACTGTTTACATTATTGACAACTACAACAAAAACTGACAACAGTCAAAGCATCTACTGTTAGTGACATCACTGTTTTGAAAACCTCTATTTGACCGCGCTTTTAAAATTTGTGACGTAATATTTAAACTGGTTCTAAAAATCTTTTTGAATCAGATAGATCGCTCCAAAATGTCTTTATATTGGTAATTTGACAGGTTCGCCCCGCAACGTAAACAAAGAGCTGGACCGGACTGGCTACGCACGAAACTAGTTAATTTGATGATTAGAATTTTAATGACAAGTTTCCTTGCAAACTATATTTAGTTGCTGTTAAATAATTAGGAAAAAGCAAACAATTTACTACATTTATACAAGATGATACAAACTTTTTCTTACCAAATGAAACTTTTTAATGTGCGTAGATTTTCTTTTAATTCATTGCAATTGTTTCGACCACGGCGTATGTCACAAAATAAACAAGAAATGTAATAAAAAAGTTTTCTTAAAGGCTTTGTTGCAAATACATCTCTTTCTCACCTTAACCAGTAATTTATAATGTGGGGATCGTAGCCTGAGAAGCAGTTTTATATTAGTTTTAATACTGCAATGAATTGAATTTGAAGATAAAATTTTTGAAGCAATTCGAGAGGCAAAAAAATGTATCTGAAATTGAAACAGTAACTCGCACATATCAATGACAGTTATGGAATAATAGTTACCACAATTACTTTATTATAAACACAAGAGGTGACTTTAGCCGAGTTAGTTAAATAAATAGATATCAAAAATTGAATCAACACCTGGAGAATTGGAGAATTAGTTTCTAAAAAAATTAAATAACTTTTTCACAAGAATCAAGGTTTCTCATTTTAACTAATATTGCTGAAGTATTCAATGGGACGTTTCCAATTACAATTTGAGTCAGATTTATTGTCAAATTAGACCGCTCACTTTCAATGTTCAAATTAATTTTAAGTGGTAAAAGACAGAGTTTTGAAACAGAAAATGTAGAAAAGCACTTAGTTGCAGCTATTAACTATAAACTTTTGAATGGTTACAATGTAAAATTATTAATTAACAATGATTTAGTTATTAATGTTATTAATACTATGTTGTGGAAATATATTTGTGTCGAGGGGGTAACCACCGAGGAGATTTTGTGCTCCTAGTGGGAGGAGATCCAAGTCAAGTCGTGTATCATTTTCGCATCATGTTAATGAGTTAAAAAATAAACGGTTTACAGATTGAATATTTTCCGCACTTAAGTATACACTTCAAAGGCTATGTCGTGCTAACAAACCGAAATTTCTTCAAAAATTACCAAAAAATACCTTATTTCTAAAAAACGTAATCGTATATTTTTTAGTCTGAACTGCCAGGTGTTTCTATGATTTTCATACTCAATTCTGAGTATATAAAATAAACAATTTTATCTCTGAGAGAAATTATCAAATCAACACGAAAAATTGGGAAATAATGTTGTTAAATTCGGTATACTAACTAGGAGTATATATCCATTTCATATCTAATTTTTCCTAAATATGAGAAGATCCGAATAAATAATACGTGCTCAGTGCGAAAGTGTTTTGCATGCACGATGACGCCATGTAGTCTTGTTGCGAAAACGTTAAATTTTAATACTGTTCTTCTGCTATTAACGATGATAAACGTAATGAAAATAACCACAATTAATGTGTAAAGCGAGACGATATGTTCAAGAATGCCGGCGTGTTTCGCATTCATTAGTATTTATATGCGTGGTAACGTCGGTAACCGGCAAGACTATTGGTCAGAACTTCTGCGAAATTCCTATATCAAAGAATACACCATGTGTGTGTATTCTTTGCCTATATGTTCGAAGCGGGGATCAACGGTCTAGCGACAGTAGCGTCCGGGTTTATGAGAAGTTATATATCTAACATAGGCGAAGGCGATTCTTGCAGTGAGAGAAAATAGCGTAAAATCTGCGATCAATTGAATTTAATTAGGAACCGGTTTTCAACAAGGAATTAGAGACATGGGTGCTTTAAAACCAAAAAATGTGTGCTCAGTTTAAATTATTACAATTTAACCAAATGTAAAGCATTGTATTACAAGTAAATATTTCTTTGTATAATAAATTTGGAAACTCTTTGTTTATATCATTTGTATCTAGATAAAATTGAATATATTTTCACATGTAGTAGAAAAAAGAGCCTACATGTCAAATAAAATTTTAAAGCAACCAACAGAAACTCTGAAACTGATACAAACATGATTAGATTGAGGCAACGTTGTGACACGACGTTATGTGTTTTGAGACGAAATGGCCTATTTTAAATCATGTAAATTTGCAACTTTTCTGCAGTTTCATTTTCTTAGCATGAAACAAACAAAAAAATGAAACTATTTTATTATATTAATATAAATAGTACAAATTTTGAAAGGTAGAATATTTTTAACGTATGTATATTTTTCTTCCATTCTTAATTTCTAGCAATTCCCACAATGCTGTCACTTGGTATCCATATTATTAAATAGCACATGTTCTTTCATGCAATATGTAATGCACCTTGTATCAGGTGATAATAGTTATATTTTTCAATTATCACTATTATATATTCATCTAAATGAATTATGCAATTCTTGTCTTTTGAGAGCGGTTTTAATTTTTCTTCATTCAGATACTTCAACTGTCACTTCACTTCAATTAAGCATTTTTCGCTTTTCACTAACAAACCCATATTATCATTGAAACAGGGTTTCAAGAGAATGTTGAAAGATGGTTTGACGATACTAGAACAAACAATCAGTATTATGTATCTCATATTTTCAATAGTAATACAACAAGTGTAATGATGATTATCGAAATACAAATTTCTTCGATTTTGAGAAACAAATTGTTGTTTGGAAACCGCAAGAGCACGTAAGCGCGACCCAGCAAACACAAATGTATATGTTACATAAAAATATATAACAGGGGAGGAATTATTTTTATATAAAACGTTTATATATTTTTTATGTAGTATTTATGTAACAAAATCTTTATAAATTTTGTTATATATTCTCAATATTTATATTATAAAATGTTTTATATATTGGATATATCTAAGTTTATATGTATTCAAGATGTAAATTCTGCTACATAAATATGAAATTTTTTGTATATATATATATATATATATATATATATATATATATATATATAACAGATAAGAAATCGTTGATATATTAATCACATGGGGAAATACAGTAATTGTTAATCAATGTAAATTTATTGTTTATAATTTATCAATACTGTCCAAATCGAGCTTTATTGAAACCAAACAAACCAATATAATAGAATAAAATAAGATCAACCAAGATTTGAAATTTTAACCTAATAGGAGTTACAAAATTTTATCTCGAACAAGTGAAGTTGAGAGTTACATCCTATAATCATAATGTTGGCATATTATGATGAACTCAACGGTTATTAAGCTTAAACCTGTATTCAGAAGATATTTTTCATAAACTATAATCCATCATTTCAAATAAATATAATCTATAATTTTGAGATTTAGATTCCAGTCACAGACTTTTGTAAATATTTTCAAAATGGTTTTATTGTGGAGGAATAAAAGTTTTGCAGCTTTTGTAGAAAGTTTTCAATTATTGTTATTTATAGAGGTTTAATTGATATACCCTGTAAGTATAGCAAGGTTAAATTATTATGTTCATAATGTTTTGAAAAGATATTTTTTTTATGTTAAATAGGAGTGTGAATAGGACTTGATAATGCTTATTTAGAAAAGTGGTTCAATTGTGATGGAACTTTTAATGAATTAAGACCACATCAAGAGAATCATTTGATGAATGAACAGAAAAACTTTGATTAAATTTTATTGGATGGTTCTTTGATTTTAAAATTTATTATTTGACATTTGTCAAGTGAGTTAGATACGGATAATTTATACTCAATTTTAAGGTGGCATAACTGATCTGCATTGCTTGGTTATTTTTATAAAATTTTGATAAGAAAATAATTAATTTGGCAAGATTGGAAAAAAAAGAGAGTTTTGTTGAGACGACAGAGTAGAAGAGAGAGTCATTGTGAATTATATTAGAAAAAGCCAAAAATTTGATTTATCTATCTTTTTAACAATTATTAACTGATATAACTACGTACTGGAAATCAGAACTCATGACAATTTAAATAATCTGACTCCATTATAATATTATGGTAGAAAAATAAAGCAGCTGTCATCATGTGTCAAGTAAGAGGAGAGAAAATCAGAATTTTGAATCGAGTTTAAATTATTGTATTCCATTCCAATGCATGTGAGCGAATAACGTTGATTTATAAAACAAATTTCAAGTCTTGCCAATCCAGAATTATCTTTTGAGAACGTTGGTGAATAAATAAATGGAACCCTGGAAGGAACAGTGATCGGTTAATGCATGTGTTAAAGGTACTGTGACATTTTGTTTATTATTCCCATAAAAACTTTTCAAACCCATTTTTGCTATTTGTAATGCTTACTTACAGAGTTACATAATTTTGTAATATAAACTTTATGATAATTTGATTTAATTTGAACACATACTTGTTAGTAATTTTATTTTTAATTTCATGATATTTTCTTCAAAATCCACACTAAAACGGATGACAATAGTAATAACCTAAAAATCTGTGACAGAAATTGAATTAAGCAATTTCAAGCGACTAATAATATTAAATATCCATACACACGAAGTCATTTCACTACAATTCTTTCACGAATCGACTCCCTGAGAGCAAGACATACTATAGAGAGCCGGAGCAAGTTAGTTAGTATATTATTTTATTTTACTTACCTTATACATGGTAAGTTGGCGCCCTAAAAACTTTTCACAAATATAATAACAAACATTACTAATCTAAATTGAATCTTAAAAAAAAAAAATCTATACTTATAATATACCTTAAAAATTGTTACAAATGTCGCTGCCAACGTGAGGTGTCAGTGAAAGAAATTATAGAGTATTGTTTAATAATTCTTTTATTTAAAATATAGTATAAAAAAATAACTTGAGTAATTTACACAACATTTATATCGGCGTAATTCTAAGATATTTGATTATTTAAGTTTTGAACTGCGTTCGATTATTTAACAACAACATGGAGTTACGTAGTGGTAAGTTAGGTAAATCTCAGAATGATCGTAGTTTAAACGAATCACAGGATGGTAGTGAAGAGGGGGAAATACCTGTTTCGCACACAGAGATAAATTTGGACGGAGAAGGTAGACAACAACAGAATTTGGATATAGGCGATGGGACACAACAAGGGGAAGAACAACAAATGAACTTCATGGCATTAATGCAGTATATGCAAAGTATAAGTCAGAAAATGGACCAAAATAGTCAGAAAATGAATCAAAATATTCAAAGCTTAGGACGAAAAATGGAGGAAAATTGCCAAAACTTAAGAATAGAAATAATGGATATGACTAATACAATGAAAAATCAATTAGAAGCACAAATCAAGATAACACAAGAAGAAGTATTAGAAATTAGAAGAGAGGTGGATAACATAGGGTTAAGAGTTCATAAAGAATCGGAAGATATGGAGAATACAGTACAAGAAATCAAAACTGATATAAGAAAGGTAGCTGTAGAATTAAATGAGAAAATAGAAAATACCACTCAAGAATTTACGAAGGGGATAGAGGAAGTGAAGAAGGATAGTAATCAGAAAATGAGGAAATTGCAGCAAGATATGACAGAAAACGGACAAAGGATCAAGAATATAAGTAAAGAAAATAATACAGAACAGATTAAGGAATTACAACAATTAATTGAAGATAGAATAAGACAATTAGAAAACAACCTAAGAAGAGAAATGGAATTGAGAGGAAGAGAAAAAGTAGTGATTACAGGTTGCGTAAATCAGAGCAATCCAAAATTTGATGGAGAAATGAAGAAAATTCACCCAAAAATATTTTTGAGAATTTTAAGAAATAAAATCAATACTTCACAAAGAATAGAAGAATTAAGGGAAGCTATTAGAGAACAGTTATATGGTAATGCCTTGCTATGGTTTGCTAGCAAAGAATTGAGTATAAATAATTTTGATGATTTCCAGCAACAATTTTTAGTATACTACTGGGGGGAACATGCACAGACAATAGTACGGGAAAAATTATATTTTGGTAAGTTTGATTACAACAGGGGAACTTACATGAACAATTATGCTCTAACAATGTACACATTAGTACAACATCTAGATCCGCCATTAGCAGAAAATGAAATAGTATTGTATATTGCAAGACATTTCAAAGAAGAAATAGCAGAAACAATCGCCATACAAGGAATAAATACTATGGAACAACTAACTAACTACCTACAAAGAATAGAGAGGAATAGAAACAGAAATAACGACTATTCTACAAACTATAGGCCCAATAACAATAACAATGATAATAACTATAACCGACGAAACAGAACCAACAATACAAACTATAATTCAAATATTGATCAAAGAAATAATAGACAGAGATATAATAATTATGATAACAATTATAACACGAACAACAATAATTATTATAACAGACCTAATAACCATAACAATAATTACGCGAACAGAGGGAATAATAACAATAATAGACCTAATTATTATAATAACAACGACAATATGAGCAATTCAAATTACAATAATTACAACGGGAATCAAGGTGGAAATCAAAATTCTGGATCCAGGCCATACCGACATGAAAGGAGGAATTCAGATGGGGATTTACAGGTAAGAAACAGGCAAGTTAATGTGCATAAAAGAGAAAGAAGTATAGAAGCACATAGAAATGAAAATGGAAGGGAAGATGAAGAGGGAAGACAAGATGTGTACAGAGCAAATACAACTGCTCAAAATTTTTAATATCGCACAATCCAAATAATAAAAACCTGTTGCTATGTAACTACGAACATCCTAGAGAATTTATAATTTTAACTGACACTGTAGCGAATACTAATGAAGGAGATTTAATTCTAATAAAAGCTAATGTTCAAAATTTAAATATTCAAATTCTCATAGACTCTGGATCAGAAGCATCAATGATTAGTCAAACATTAGTTGAGAAATTGAGTAATATAAATCAAGAAATAATTAAAATACCTAAGTTGAATCTTATTGGTGCTAATAACAAAAAACTATATGAGGTTAACAAGTTATTGAATATGAAATTGTTAATTAAAAACAATACTTATAACTTTGAACTATTAATTGTGCCACAAATGGAATTTGATATTATTTTAGGAACAAATGAATTGAATAAACACAAAGCCGTTATAAATTTTGAAAATAAAAATATCAAGTTAGCTGAGAATTGGATAGATTTTACAGAAATTGATAAAAATAAAATGAATCTGAATAACATACAAGTGCACACAAGTATTGCTAATCAATTTAATAATGATAATGAATTGTGTAGGGGGGAAAATGTAAATAATGATGAATATTATGATGAAATAATTATAAATGAAAATGATTATTATGAGGTAATTGATTGCAATGAGCAATTTAAAGGGGAAGTAGTAGAATTACTAATGAAATATAAGAGTTTAATTAATAAAGAAACAAGGGTAGCTAATAATTATGTGCACAAGTTAGAAGTTAGAAATATTGAAAATTTCAAAGCCAAAACTTATCCAATACCATATAAATACAAAGACGAAGTACAAAAAAAAATTAACAACATGCTTCATGACGGTATCATTGAAAGAAGTAATACTCAATTCATTAATCCAATTGTGGTTGTTAAAAAACGTAATGGGGATCTCAGACTTTGTTTAGATGCACGAATCATTAATAAATACACAGTGCCCCAATACGAAGCACCAATGACAATAGATGCTATTTTAGGACGAATTACTCAAGCTACAGTTTTTACAAAAATTGACTTAAAACATAGTTTCTGGTGGATTCCATTACATAAAAATTCTCGTAAGTATACAGGTTTTATAATAGATGGAGTAGTATATTCCTTCGCAGTTGTGCCATTTGGATTACAGAGTGCATGTTCGGCACTAGTTAAAGCATTGCATGAAATACTTAATTCTTTTGAAAGTTTCTGTCTTCATTACATTGACGACATCATGATATTTTCTAAAGATGCTCAGCAACATCAATTACACCTAAAAATAATTTTAGAAGCATTAGATTGCGCGGGTTTGAAGATAAACATTCAAAAATGTAAATTTTTTGCATGTGAAATAACTTATTTGGGTTTTCGCATCAACGAAATAGGGGTTACTATGGATCCTGAAAGGGTGGAAATTATTAAAAATTACATGAGACCTTATAATTTGAAAACACTACGAGGGTTTCTGGGGATGTTGAACTACTTCAAAAGATTGATTCCAAATCTATCCGAGAAGGAAATACCATTAATTCAATTATTAAAGAAAAGGGAAAAATGGAATTGGGATAAAGAAAAAGAAGATACATTTCAATCCATCAAAGATGAATTCATAAAAGAAATCATGTTACATCATCCAAGATACGATTTGCCATTTATCCTTAGAACAGACGCATCGAAAACAAGATATGCAGGGGTGTTAATACAAATTCATGGGGAAAAAGAGGTTCCAATTTGTTTCGTATCGAGAGTTACTAGGAAGCATGAACGTAATTATAGTGTCGGAGAATTAGAATTAGGGAGTATAATTTATTGTATAGGTAAGCTAAGATTTTATCTTTTGGGGAATTTTTTCAAAATTGAAACGGATAATCAGTCGTTAACATCAATTCTTAAAAATAAATTTGGAAATAGTCGTATTTATCGTTGGGCTCTTTTATTGCAGGAGTATGACTTTGAAATATCATACATATCTGGGAAAAGTAATACCTTAGTAGATGCCATTACTAGAATGGATGGAAAAGAGGGTAGCGGAGATAAAAATATTAAAATTGGGGTTAATTTGTTCAAAAATATTTCGGGTATATTTTCTAAAGAATCAATAATACAGGATCAGGAAAATCTCTCAGATAAACAAAAATTGAAAAATGTTAAAAGAAATGATGCATGGGTTAAAATAGTGGGTAATGAAGAGTTATATATTACATCAGAAAATTTTGCTAAAGAAATCATGTCACAAATCCACTTAGATTACATTCATATAGGAGCAAGAAAGATGTGGAGAATATTTAGGGAAAATTATATCACCAAAAAAGATATTTCAATTGCCAAAAACATAGTCAAATCGTGTCATTTATGTCAGTTAGGAAAAGAAAAAAATTCACATAATGAAAACGTGCCAAAATCAATAATAGCTAAAAAACCATTAGATACCATAGCCATAGATTATTTATCGAATTTAACAACAAGTATCCAAGGATCCAAACATATTATGATAATCGTGGACGTGTTTTCAAAATTCATAGTACTATATCCATCAAAAAGAACTAATACTAGATCAGTCATAGAAAATATTAAAGATTATATTACTAGGTATGGCAAACCAAACTATTGTATTTTAGATAATGCTACATATTTTAATAACCGAAGATTAAAAAATGTTTTCACACAGGAAGGTATCAAATTATCATACACTAGCATTCGGCATCCTTGTGCCAATTTATCTGAACGATATATAAAAGAAGTAATAAAATACTTAAGGTTATTAGTTTATGAAGAACATCAATATTGGGAGGACAATTTATCATTTATAGAGTCAGTTGTCAACAGTACTCCAAATGATACAACTGAAGAAATTCCTATGTACGTATTTAACCAAACTTTACCATCTAGACCTTGGACCCTAGAACGGAAAGATTATGAACAAATAGTAGAAAAAGTTAAAAACAAATTATGTAAAGCAGCCAATAAATACTTCCAAAGAAAAAATAAAAGAATTAAAAAACATACAGATTTTAAAAAGGGAGATTTAGTTATAGTAAAAGCACTTAGAGTTGCTAAAACAAAAGAAGCAAAATGTGCTAAATTGCAATTACCATATCAAGGGCCATATGAAGTAGTTAATAATAAAGGAATAAATAGTTATGTAATTAAAGACATTGAAACAGGAAAAATAAAGGGAATTTTCAACATATCTCAATTGTACAAGTATCAGCAAGAAAATAAAATTTTAACTTAATTTTTGAGAAAAATAAAAGTTACAATTTTAGGGGGAAATTATAACAGATAAGAAATCGTTGATATATTAATCACATGGGGAAATACAGTAATTGTTAATCAATGTAAATTTATTGTTTATAATTTATCAATACTGTCCAAATCGAGCTTTATTGAAACCAAACAAACCAATATAATAGAATAAAATAAGATCAACCAAGATTTGAAATTTTAACCTAATAGGAGTTACAAAATTTTATCTCGAACAAGTGAAGTTGAGAGTTACATCCTATAATCATAATGTTGGCATATTATGATGAACTCAACGGTTATTAAGCTTAAACCTGTATTCAGAAGATATTTTTCATAAACTATAATCCATCATTTCAAATAAATATAATCTATAATTTTGAGATTTAGATTCCAGTCACAGACTTTTGTAAATATTTTCAAAATGGTTTTATTGTGGAGGAATAAAAGTTTTGCAGCTTTTGTAGAAAGTTTTCAATTATTGTTATTTATAGAGGTTTAATTGATATACCCTGTAAGTATAGCAAGGTTAAATTATTATGTTCATAATGTTTTGAAAAGATATTTTTTTTATGTTAAATAGGAGTGTGAATAGGACTTGATAATGCTTATTTAGAAAAGTGGTTCAATTGTGATGGAACTTTTAATGAATTAAGACCACATCAAGAGAATCATTTGATGAATGAACAGAAAAACTTTGATTAAATTTTATTGGATGGTTCTTTGATTTTAAAATTTATTATTTGACATTTGTCAAGTGAGTTAGATACGGATAATTTATACTCAATTTTAAGGTGGCATAACTGATCTGCATTGCTTGGTTATTTTTATAAAATTTTGATAAGAAAATAATTAATTTGGCAAGATTGGAAAAAAAAGAGAGTTTTGTTGAGACGACAGAGTAGAAGAGAGAGTCATTGTGAATTATATTAGAAAAAGCCAAAAATTTGATTTATCTATCTTTTTAACAATTATTAACTGATATAACTACGTACTGGAAATCAGAACTCATGACAATTTAAATAATCTGACTCCATTATAATATTATGGTAGAAAAATAAAGCAGCTGTCATCATGTGTCAAGTAAGAGGAGAGAAAATCAGAATTTTGAATCGAGTTTAAATTATTGTATTCCATTCCAATGCATGTGAGCGAATAACGTTGATTTATAAAACAAATTTCAAGTCTTGCCAATCCAGAATTATCTTTTGAGAACGTTGGTGAATAAATAAATGGAACCCTGGAAGGAACAGTGATCGGTTAATGCATGTGTTAAAGGTACTGTGACATTTTGTTTATTATTCCCATAAAAACTTTTCAAACCCATTTTTGCTATTTGTAATGCTTACTTACAGAGTTACATAATTTTGTAATATAAACTTTATGATAATTTGATTTAATTTGAACACATACTTGTTAGTAATTTTATTTTTAATTTCATGATATTTTCTTCAAAATCCACACTAAAACGGATGACAATAGTAATAACCTAAAAATCTGTGACAGAAATTGAATTAAGCAATTTCAAGCGACTAATAATATTAAATATCCATACACACGAAGTCATTTCACTACAATTCTTTCACGAATCGACTCCCTGAGAGCAAGACATACTATAGAGAGCCGGAGCAAGTTAGTTAGTATATTATTTTATTTTACTTACCTTATACATGGTAAGTTGGCGCCCTAAAAACTTTTCACAAATATAATAACAAACATTACTAATCTAAATTGAATCTTAAAAAAAAAAAATCTATACTTATAATATACCTTAAAATTTGTTACAATATATATATATATATATATATATATATATATATATATATATATATGTATTACGTTTAATTTGTTACATAAAATATTTTATATATTTCATATGTATTTCTTACGAACCTCGTTTAGTGTCTTGTAAAGAAAAAGAAGAAAGCTCTTCAATATTATAACCTTTAAATTGTCACGATGCGATCTGCCCACATACTTGCAAGTATAATAACGTTTTAAAAGGTTTTTCTTTAGTTTTTTCTGTGTGTTTGATTTTAGTTTTGTTTGTAGAGGAATGGAGAACACATCATGTAAGTGTTATTATTATTTTCAACAGGCAAGGGGCATCGCCGATGAAGCCGTTCAATGTCGTTTACAAAGGATTATTTAACAAACGTTTAAAAAGGTTAACTATATTAAAGTATACAATGAAGTAAACAATTACAAATCACATTATACTTATCTCACTAAA
Organism: Galeruca laticollis; assembly: GCA_963921935.1. NCBI lineage: Eukaryota > Metazoa > Arthropoda > Insecta > Coleoptera > Chrysomelidae > Galeruca > Galeruca laticollis. Next base: position 5,082,700 of record OY998177.1, read on the forward strand.
GTACTTTTCAAGATAATATTTTCGTTTTAACTTACAACTTAGACATGATTTAACAATAATTCCCTCTGTAGGGAGTCGTTAATCCGAAACAAATACCGCCGCCCAGGTATGCACTTAGAGCTCAAGTAGATTTTGTAATAATATCAAATAAACTACACATCTTTAATCCTCTGACCACAGGTAGTAAGTCAAGACAAAATATCTTGAAATGGAATAATTAACACTTATCTGTTGAAAGTTATTCATATTCGAATACTTAGATTAATATAAATTATGAATTTTAGGCAAAATAACTTTTTAAAACGAAAACCATTGAAAGACTTCTGTGATTTATATACATAATTTAGAGACATATCACTCATGGTTAGGACATAGAAATAACTACAAAATAAGGAACTCAAAATCAAATAAGTTATTTGAAGGTATTGTTACTATATGATTTATTTATTTAATATAATTAATATATACACCTACATTTTTAGAAACGTTGCTGAAACAGTTTAATATGACATGCACTGATACTGATCAAATCACCTTGGTGTGGATAAGGCTAAGTAAAGAGAGTCCAGAGGGAAAAGAAGGGTGAAACTGTAACCCTTCAAAACAATGGATAATATCCCTCAATATTGCCAAGTCGATTACAAGTGGACCTCGAAAAGTCTTCTAAGAGAATATTTTCCATGGTTAATTATTGTTTTGTTTTTGAATATTCATTTGTTTTGCATTCTTTTTTTATATTTTATTATCATTTAGTATTTGAATATTTTTAGTTTTGCAATATTTTTTGTCATTAGGTGTTTTGTTTTTAGTTTCTCTTTTAATTTTAATAAAATAAATGTACTTATATGCATCTATTTGCTGTTTTTTTAGTAACTAAGTACCAGCTACTAAATTCCAAAGATAGATAAATACCATTTACAATATATAAATATTAAATTGTATTAAGTTGCTTTAAGTTTGAAATATTCATAAGGTAGGTATTGAATAATATAGTAACAATAGTTCCTTAATATTTTGGCCATCAACGCTTCTAAAAAATATGATATTTCATTTCATCTATGAAAAATAATGTTTCAACAGATTTTTCTGAATTTATTATAAATTAAGAATTTCACTGACTTTTTTCATAGATATAATGAAATAAAATATTTTAGGTAAGGAGTGAGGCAAAAGAAACATTAGGTAACTTTTGTTACATCTATATTATGTAATATTTAATACATAAATATTCTCTAGATATTATCTCATTTTTACATATATATATTACATAGTAATTTGGAAATATTTGAGATATAATTTATAATATATATTTCTTATATCATTATTGTTCTCTGGCTGTGCCGGCCTTTGTCAGTACTTAATACATAAATATTATCTAGTTGTGACTTCAGATTTATATAACTGTAACTTTTATATTTCAAAAAATATGTAACATATATGTATTCAATATGTTTTTGTGTTTGCTGCGGAGTGTGGTTTCCTAAAACAACAATTTGTTTGGAAAAGGAGAAGAAATTTTCGATAATCATTAATTACATGAGTTGTATTTGTCAAGATTATTTCACGAAAACAATTAAAATTGGGCTATGATGACGTTCGTTACAAAATTCCATGAATTGTTTCCACACGTACTTTCTAGATCGCACGGTATTTTGCGGCATTTGTTCTTTTACTTTCTTTTGAATCTATTTTAGATCAAACAGACTAAAACGGTTTTCAGAATTCATTCTTGATACAATAATTCTGATGTTTCTTTATTAATTTGACATTTTCTGTCAGTAACTAGATTTTTAATATCGAATAAAACAACTAATGACAACGCGAAACACACAGATAGGAAAATTTCATGTATCCAATCAGGTGCCGAAATACAAAATCGAAAGCATGGTGTTTTCAGATATCAATCGTCATATTTAAACCAATCTGAGGCGCGTATTTTGTATTGAGTGAAATAATCACATTAATCAAATAATCCAGTAAAGATAACCTCAAACATAGCTTTTAAAATTAAAAAATACGGATTGCAGGATAATTTACATTATCATAACTATTATTTTTGATATGGGGTCGATACGATTACTTACTTTTTAACAATTTATTCCTTTCAAAAACATTTATGAAATTCTTGAATAATCTAAAATCTACACTCAAATGGAAATTATTGGTGCGTTCTTTTTGACTGATAACTCAGATCACTTCAGTTAAGGTGATCTGAGATAAAGTGATGTGAGTAAGCACCAAAAAGAACGACATCTCAATTGAAGCGCGCGATCTTTCGATAGATTTTAACTATACGACAGATTCGTATCAGCATCTAATAATGTTAATTAATGTATCCATAATTTGTAACAAAAGAAAAATAGATTATGTGTGTTTATTGTTTATATGTCAATGGTTAAAACCTTAGATAACCTTGGTTAAAACTACAAATAAACCAAGCAAATCAAATATTTCTTCATTCCCTCCACTTTATTTCCGACTCAATTCCAACTGAAACCCCCTTACAAAACACATTCAGCATCGGTGAAGGGGGAGGAAAAATCTCAGCTCACTTAAAGTGAGTAAAACAAAAATAACGCTTACATTACTGATGTGGGCTGAGATTAACTGAGATCTCAGTCAAAAAGAACGCACCTGTCAACAAATTTTGTTTGGATCCGTCTATATAATATTCTCTTATCTATACACAGCTGTGCTGTGGTTTGGATGCAACATAAAAAACAGAGATAACCCAGCAAACATGTTACACGTGGGCCTCTAGAAGCACTTTAAAAACAACCGACGGACAACATAAATGGGCCACAATCATGATACGTCGCCGGCCCGGCTAGCCCGTGTCGCGATGGCCACCAGTAGGCCTGCAGACTACCACCCGCTTCGTTACATAGCGGGACTTTAGCGGATTGACTAAATTAGGGTGAACTGATATTGCATTGTACAGATTATGGCGCGATTGCGGGTATCCTACTAATCAACCGCCGGCATCCCACTATTGGGACAATGAAACATGATGACTAAAACAGAGAAATATAATGAAAAATGAAAAAAATATTCCATATAATATATATATATATATATATATATATATAAATTTAAAAAAATATGTTTACCAATAGCTTTATTGGGTCCGGTCTCACTATCAACACAAAGATTATTACTTCTACGAGATATATTGTCTATTATAACCTCAGCCTCTACAGTGGAGACTATATCCTTAACAGCATTTTTCGCAAGACGCTGTTTTTGACGAGTGCTCTTTGAGATATTATGCAGGGGTTTTCTAGAGGAAACATATATTATGATGGTATATGATGTATGTACTTACTTTTTTGTGTTTCCGGACATATCAGCTCGTTCCTTTGCTCCGAATAGATTGGATACAACACACGAATCTAATAAAATTGTCGCTAGAGTGATTAATTATTAATTACCACACCACAACACAACTAGGTTAGGTTGATTTTCAACACGTGTTCAACACAACGGCTAGCAAATCAGCAGTAGTGCCAACTGCCAAGGTGATATTCAGTAATGCCAATGTTTTGTTTTCATTACAGGTCGCATGCCGGCATGCATACTGTATCAAAACGACATCGGCGCGACTATCGCAAATTTTCAACGGGCAATTTGTGGCTAAATTACAAACATCCACCATAAATATGGTTATTTTCAGTCAAGGCGGCAAAACTGATACCATTCCAATTATTCACCGACATCGCTGTGCCGCAGCTGACATCTAACCGCAGTTAACAGCTATGGCCCATCTATTTTCCGCTCATTCATGTTTGCTGGGAAGGTTTCTGTGCTCACAAAAAGTTGAAGTATTTGAAATCAAAACATTCGAACAGAGATGCATTTCTTTGAACCGTCAAGAGTGGAAAGACAGAGAGAGAAAATATATTGAATAAGTAAAATTCAGTACTACTATCGACATCTATCGTAAATATTTTGAACCAAATAATTACTAAATTAGTAACTAGTATTGTGTAGGTTTTTAGGTTTATATACATACCTGTGAGGAGGCCCCTCTTAATAAGGAAGGCATAAATGCAGGAACCCGTGCCTCGTTTCAGTTCTTCGTTCGTGAATAGTCGGAACGAAAACGACTTCCTTGCACTGTCCTAACCTTACTTAAAACGCTTGGCCAGAAGTTCAAAATCCAAACAATAACACCGTTGAATTTAATTCTCACTCTAACTTATTTTGTTCTATTTTCGATTATTTTTATATGAAATTTGAAAGATTAGATAAAATTATAAAAATAAGATGCTCTGCTTATAAGTCGATAAATGTATCCGTTTTATCAGAAACTACGTTTAAAAATTTAAGTTTTAGCCATTTTTCACCAAATTCTTAATCAAGTTGTCAAGATCGTCTGAAACGAAGAAAAGAAAATATTCAAGATCTAATATTAAATGACTTAAATTTCTGTAACTTGAACTCAGTCAAACTTTAATTTAGCTATACATTTTCTAAACAAAATTTTGTTTTCTTCGTTTGCTTCTACAGAGTCATACATTATTCATTTTTGTTTGGGTTTAGTGTTTTAAATATTCAATTCTGCTTTTCACTATTCAGTATTTCCGCTATTAATGGCTATGCTCAAAGTTTTGTCTCTTCTATTGCCTCAAGCCCCAAGATATACGACCAGATTTTAACATCCAAGTTCGACCGCGAGCCATATTGCACTAAAGATTACTTCGTTCTGTTTAAATTTGCCGCGCATGTCGTTTCCGATTAATCACGAACGAAGAACCGAAGCGAGGCACGAATTCCTCCATTTAAACTAGATTCTAGAGACACCAATTCTACTTTGGCTTTCGAGCTTCCGAATAGTTCCGAATGCGCAGTGAGCTCTTCCGACAACGGTTGGGTTGGGAAACTGTGGTTTGGTTAGGTATTTATTTGTTTTTTTCCAGTTTATGGTTCTGTGGTGGTTCTGTGTTAAGGTTAAGTCCAGTTAAGTTTATTTTATTATCGAATCTTGGAGTTTTTGCTGAAAATTGCTGTGGCTTGTGAAATTTGGCAAACCAAATTAAGCAAGCAAAGTAATTTAAGAATGCATATTAAAAAATTCCATCCTACCGCTATTCCGCAAAACATGCCAAAACCAGAAGAAAATATGCATAGTGAGAAAGAAAAGTTGAAAATGGAGCTAATCCATAGTGTAGATAGCATTTCCACCAGAGAGGAACTCTCAGCATTTGAGAAACTTATTGTAGTTTCAATTAAGCCAACATTACATGCAATACGGTTGCAAAAGAGTCGGGACCAGCAACAGACAATGGTCACAAGCTGAAAAGTACACCACAACAAAAATATCACATAGCAGAGACGTCTTTATAAAGCAAAGAAAAATGCCAAGAAACAAACCATGGGCTGATCAAATCCGAATTCAGAAGAGATCAATCAAATTGCATTACCGCTTAGTTATATGTCGTATATACACTGATTTTTATAATTTATCTTTTACAATAAAGTTCTTAATGAATTTTTTGCGCTAATTTATTTTGTAGCATACCTATTTTGATATATAAAAGGTGAGATTTGTACTTATATCAAAAATTAAGATTAAAGCAATTTCAAGTAAAAAAACTTAAAATGTCTGCAGAAACCAGCTATATTATATTGAAACTTATCATCAGAACAGGCATAATAAATAATCTACTTTTATACCTAACTCGCTCCACTTTCTATAACATTATTCATGGTATAACCACAGATTAGAGAAAGAACAGATACGAATCCCGGTAAAACATCAAACGATTTTCAACTCCGTCTTCAATGACCTCGGACCTTTAACTCGGTATGGCCGCGATGTTGCCAGTTTAAAATATTTTCTGAATTTCTAACCAAATTGCAATGTTGACTCGGGGACAATAACAATTTCCAGTGCCGGATCTAGTTTTTTTTGGAAATTTCCACTAAATCTTTAAAATTGGGCCATGAATTAAAACAATAACCATAACCGAATATATATTCATGTATTTATTTAATATCTATGTGTACATTCTTATGATTTGTTATAAATAGTCATTACTCTTGGGAGATTAATTAATAAATACATTTTTAGATAACACAAATCACTACAAAAATTCATCAAATTCCAAATAATTCTCAATTTATCATTTATCAAAGGAAATACAAACGGGATGAGCCAAATACGGTATTCAATAACATATCAATTATACAGTATAAATTGGTAATTGTGATTATTGAAACTAAATAGTACGAAATTGAAACATAATTTTGTTATTAAGATACAGCTTTTTTAGCTTATTACAAAATGTAAAGAATTTGTCATGGAATATATCAATATTGTCAAATCTCGTGCTGTTTATCGCTTTTGATAAACTATTCACTTGAACAATACTGGTTCGATTTACTATATCAATTGAAACTATTATTTTGTTAGTTTAACGAATTTATTTTACACTTCTAGCAGTGACACATAAAAAATCAATATGACTTCTGTTGACAGACGTCAGATCCCAATGTTGCTTTTGCATTCAGCACGCTTTACACATACAAAAGGTTATCACATGCGACTGATGCAAACGAACAAAATAAAACATTATTCCCAACAGTCACTAATAATTAAAAATAACAGAAATAATAATAAGATTCCACATAGTTGCCGGCCTTGAAAGGTCATACCTTTCAAACATGATTAACTTATTACAGTTCGTTTTCAATAGGTAATACACATAGTCTGGACACTGATCGTTTTAAGTACCTTGTACCAGTTTTTACTGTTACTACCCGAATTTCTTCATCTTGTCCCGGGTGAACTTCACTGATTCTACCAATCTTCCACTGAAGTGGGGGTAGGTTATACTCTTGTAAAAGCACCAACTGTCCAATCTTGAAAATATCAGTCGAATGCTGCCACTTGTGTCTTTGTTGCAACGTGTGTAAATAATCTCGTGACCAGTTTACCCAAAACTGTTGAAACAGAAGCTGCATCTGTTTGTATCGTTTGGTAAGAGTGTGTTTAGCTTCATCAACTGTAGCTTCAGGTAAAGATAGCAACGAGCTACCAATCAAAAAATGCCCAGGAGTCAGAATATCAAAATCTTCTGGGTTCTCGGTGAGGGGAACGAGGGGTCGAGAATTTATTACAGCCTCCACCTGAACTAACACGGTGTACAAATCTTCGTATGTAAGTAAATTATTTTTCAATATTCTTTTCAAATGGAATTTTGTGAGTCTAACCGCCGACTCCCACAAGCCACCGACATGAGGCGATCGGGGGGGAATAAATTGCCAAACAATTTTATTTTCTAAGAGAAATGTCTGAAATGTAGTGTTATTGACATGATCAAGCACATTTTTTGCACCTACAAAATTAGTAGCATTATCAGAATAAATATTACTACAGAGGCCCCGTCTGGAGACGAATCTTTTCAATGTATTTAAAAATCCGTCGGTAGTTAAATCGCTCACCAATTCGAGGTGCACCGCCTTCGACGCAAAACAAACAAATATACATAAATATATCTTGAGTGATTTTGTATTTCTTAAGTAACTATTTTTATGAGATACGGTCCGGCATAATCGACTCCACATGTAGCAAATGGTTTAGCAGGTCTTACTCGAGAGGGAGGTAAATCGCCCATTTTTTGATGAGTAATAGATGGAGTTGCGCGGAAACATACAATACACTTTCTTATCAAACCTCTTATTGTGCGTCGACCACTTAGTGGCCAGAATCTTTGACGGATTATAGACAGTAGTGTTTGAGGGCCCGCATGCAAATTTTTAAAATGTTCGTGACGAACGAGAATGTGTGTAAAATGATGCTTCGAGGGTATTATCATGGGATGTTTGTTTTCGTAATCTAATTCCGCATTTTTTAAGCGTCCTCCTACTCGCAAAATATCAAATTTGTCTAAAAACGAATCTAGAGATATCAATTTACTGTTTCGAGGTATTGAGTTTGACCTCTTCAGGGAATTGATTTCTTGTGAAAAGGCTTCGCGTTGAATAATCTTAACGATCGTGTGGATCGAGTCGTCTAACTCACTCAGCAAAAGATTACCAGTAATTCTCAACTCCTTTGACCTTTGAAGACAATTCAGTTTGAACCTACGTAGATAGGCAACTACATGAATGAGTTTGTTGAATGAGGAATATTTCGATATTATTTGATTTTGAACAGTAGTATTGATTAATGTAACAGTAGTCGCTTTGCTTTCAGGTAAATCATTTTCGGATGGCAAGGATTTCAAAATAGGCCAGTCTTCTTCATTATGATATAGAAATTCTGGTCCATTAAACCACATAGTAAGTTGCTTCATCTCATTGGGATTAACTCCGCGGGAAACGAAATCTGCGGGATTCAAATTGGTAGGAACATATCGCCACTGAGATGGGTCAGATAGATTCTGTATTTTGGCCACACGGTTAGCGACAAATGTTTTGAGACGGCTAGGATCTGAACGAATCCAAGCCAATGTTATGGTTGAATCGGACCAAAAATATAACATGTGGTTACCCTTAATAGCGTCTGTTGTGGCCCGAGCTAGCTGAACAGCTAAAAGAGCACCACAGCTCTAGACGTGGAAGAGATATGATCTTTAGCGGTGCTACACGAGATTTTGAACCAGCGATTTTGATCATAATTTGACCTAAGGAATTTATTGATCGAAAATAGACACATCCTCCATAAGCGGATTGAGACGCATCAGAGAAGACATGAATTTCGATTTGAGCTGCCTGTTTTATGAAGACATGCCTGGGAATTTCTATGTCATTAAGGGCGTTTAGTTGATTGTAGAATTGCGTCCAAGAAATTAGAAAGTTCTTGGGAATTGTATCATCCCAACCTATTTTTAACTGTCATAGGCGTTGCATAAACAGCTTAGCCTTGGTAATTACAGGACTAATTAGTCCGAGAGGGTCGAATATTTGACTTATGATCGATAGCACTACACGTTTAGTAAATGTCACATGTTTGTTGTTATTCGTCACGTATTGTAACATGTCATTTGAAGAATTCCATCTGGTACCAATGTTTTGGAATTCTGATTGTCCTTTATTTCGTATTCTTTGTTCGTCTGTTTACTCTTGTCTTGAAGACCGTCTAAAATTCTCTCATCGTTAGACCACCATTGTCTTAGATGGAACCCTGCTGAACTCAAGATTTCCTTGACATTTTTTATAAGCAAGGTGGCTGACTGAATATCGTTTGTGCCAGACAGCCAGTCGTCCATATAGAAATCTTGCCTAATGGATTGAGAAGCTTCTGAGAATAGCAGTATGTTATCGAGAGCTAACTGTTTAAGACATCTCGTAGATAAGAATGATGCAGGACTAGTTCCATATGTGACCGTGTGTAGTTTGTAAAAAAGTAGAGGATCAGACGGTTTTGAGCGCCATACTATTTGTTGATAAATTTGATTCTTATCATGAATTTTCATGCAGCGATACATCTTTGCAATGTCCGCTGTAAAAACTATTTCATGAGTTCGGAAACGCAGAAGAATAGAGAATATTGAGTCTTGAATACACGGACCGGTTTTGAGAACGTCGTTTAATGATAGATTTGTGGTTGTTTTTGCGCTTGCGTCAAATACAACACGTAGTTTAGTTGTGGCAGAAGACTCTTTGATCACACAATGGTGTGGAAGAAAGTAATTTGAAGTTTGTTTTGATATCTCGGAGTGACAAATTTCTGACATATGTCCCATTCGTAGGTATTCTTCCATGAAGAGAGTATATTTTTTGTATAAAACGGTATTCTTAGAGAACTTGGTTTCTAGTGATAAGAACCGACGAGATGCTATTTGCATGGATTCGCCCAACTCCGTATAATTATCTTTAAAGGGTAATCGTACTACAAAACTGCCCGATTCATCGCGCTGAAACGTATTTTGAAAATGTTCCTCCACTTGCATCTCTTCGCTTGAATAAATTGCATCCTTGGAATGACATTCCTCGATAAGCCAAAACCTTTCAATTTGACTTTCGATAATTGAAGTTTTTGATAGATTGCAAAATATACTGTGTTGTACTAAAGAAATATTACATGGACCTGCGACTATCCAACCCAATTGGGTGTTTTGCATAATCGGTTGATTGTCACCGTAACCTATTTGACCGGCTGACAATAGATTATAGAAGACACCTGCTCCTAAGAGGATGTCGATTTCATTTGATATGTTGAACTTGGGATCTGCCAATCTTATATCTGAAGGAAATTTTAAATGAGAAAAATCGAAGCTAACTTGGGGTGTATTGCCAGTGATTTGGTCAGTGATCAAAAAATTGAGGCTAGCCTGATAGTTTGACGTGAGAGATTTGATTTTAGCCTTTGTCAGCAGGGGATGTCGAATGATTGTCCACTAATACCTATGACATGTGTATTGACCTTAAATGATTTGAGATCTAGTCGTTTAAATAAATTGCTAGTTATGAAATTTGATTGAGAACCTCCATCCAACAAAGCTCTACAAACAATAGGTTTGTTCTCTTTATCGAAAATTTTAACAAGAGCCGTTGATAGGATCACGAATGTATTGTTATAACCTTGGGTACTTGGAGCGCTATTCATATTTTGTGAGCAAGAAATAATAGAAGTATTAGAATTAGATGTGCCCGAATTTTCCGTTGTTTCGTTTACAGTATACACTGTAATTGAACGAATTGCCTGTTGGCGATCCTCAATGGAGTCAATACTCGATGAAGGAATATTTGTATTTACCTGATCATTCATCTTGAAAGTTTGTTTTCCTAAATGCAATAAGGAATTGTGCTTATTTTTACAGATACGGCACATACCTGATTTACAATCTCGACTGGAATGTCCTAGTCGTAAACAGTTTGTACAAGCCTTTAGCTTCCGTATTTCTTGTATTCTTGAAGATACTGACAAATTTTGAAATGTTTTACAAAAATATATGAGATGATCACTGTCCTTGCAAAATATACAAACCTTATTAACTGCAATATTCGATTGTACTGTATTTACAACGAATTTACGATTATTAGCCGGTAGATGCGTTTGAATGTCAGGTTTGTTACTTATTGATTCTAGAACTTGACATCTTTCCGTTAAATAGCTAATAAATGTTCCAATTTGTGGGGAAGTGATGTCTTTTGTTTTAATTTCCCATTCCCGTTTAGTATTAATGTCTAATTTAGTAAGCAGCAAATGTATTAAAATCGAACTCCATGATTCCACGGGTTCGTTGAAGTTTTTAAGAGCTCGAAAGTGTTTTTGAAAGTTATCTAAAAATGACCTTAAAGACTTGAAAGAATCTTTGTTCACGTTAGGTAGCTCAAAAATTTGTTTTGTGTGATTTTTAATAATGATTTTTTTGTTTTGATAACGATCTCGAAGTAAACTCCACGCTACGGTGTAATTCGAATCGGTAATTTCCAATGACTCGATAACATTCGATGCTTCCTTTTTTAGAGAAGCCTGTAAATAATAATATTTTTGAACGTTTGACAACTCGGGATTATTGTGAATTAATGCTGTGAAAGAGTCATAAAATGTTCCCCATTTATCGTAAGAGCCGTCAAATTCCGGTAAACTCAAAGAAGGAAGTTGAACATTCAAAGTTTGGCTTGATGTCGCGGGCTGTGCACCTGATATTGTATTTTGTTGTATGTAAATTTGATTTCGACAACGATCAGCCTCATCTATAATTTGTTTTGCCTTTGAAACATTATCATAAAATTCATCTTCAAACGAGATTCTCTGTTCGCTGTAAGTATCTTCATCATAAATTTCTAATTCGGACTGTACCGAATTGAATTCGTCAAATGCGAATTCGATTTTTTGAAGTCGCGTTGTTATTTCTTGGAGTTTTGAGAAATTAATTGGGTCGTTAATGAAATTTTTAAAACGTGTTAATTGTGCCTTCAATTGTCCACGACGTGCAATCAATCTCGTGATAGCTTGCTGCACGTCGCCGTTGTTGGACATTGTTATTTATTTTAAACTTGAATGTATAAAATATTATTGATAAAAAATATTCCTTGAATGTATAGTGAATAGAAATTTGAATCTTTCAGACTAATAGATTATTTGGAATACTAAACGTCTGTCGGTTCGTCAAAGTACGTAGATAAATTGTTTTGAGAAAGAGATTGTTAAGTTGTATTCAATAGTAAATTTATGAATTAAAAATTGAACGTGTTATTGGCGTTAGACCTTAACAATGTATTGATATGTTGGAATTCAGTTAGAAAGCTGTAATAAATTGCAAATTGGAGCAAATGAATTAAGGGATAAATTGGAATGGACTCACCGAGCTTCCACAACTTTCTTGTTCGATGTTCACTGCTACAAACGTTTGATTTTATGTATGGAAACAGATATCCGCTCGAAGGACCAAATGTCAAATCTCGTGCTGTTTATCGCTTTTGATAAACTATTCACTTGAACAATGCTGGTTCGATTTACTATATCAATTGAAACTATTATTTTGTTAGTTTAACGAATTTATTTTACACTTCTAGCAGTGACACATAAAAAATCAATATGACTTCTGTTGACAGACGTCAGATCCCAATGTTGCTTCTGCATTCAGCACGCTTTACACATACAAAAGGTTATCACATGCGACTGATGCAAACGAACAAAATAAAACATTATTCCCAACAGTCACTAATAATTAAAAATAACAGAAATAATAATAAGATTCCACAAATATCAACATGGTTATAGACTGAGTAGAAGGATTTACAACACCTACGCAAGGGAGAATTTTGATAATAATTTGTAGCACTAAAGTTAATATCAAAAACTTTAAAAATATTAAATTTAACGAGGCAGGCAATCTCGTTGGAATCAACAAGATTATTAACAATTTTACATAAAAATTGATTTATTGATTATAAATTGAGTAAAATAGACAGTTTTTTATTTTTCTTTGGCTGGAACTTAAAATCTCTTTTGCTAAATTTCAGCAAATAAAAAATCCTTAATCGGATGAACAATTTTTTTAAATATTCGTGAGGAAAGAGTTCACAAGGATGTGTAAATGTTGATATCATATATAAATTATTTCCAACTGAAGGGTTCGGCAAATATTTCTCTATGTTTGTGAAAAAAAGGCATTCTAAATTATAAATATATTGACAAAACGAGTCCTCGGGTGTTTTGAGCTTTCCAAATACTAAGTTCTTGTCATATGCTTTGTAATGAATAAACATATTGGTGAAGTCCAAAACTTGCGTATTTGTAGAAAATTGTTGACAAACATCACATGAATGAATTTTTAGACACTTACCAATAAGATATCCAACCACATATTTAAATGCGTTTTGTTCTGGCAATGGATTTCGATGATAATCACAATTAGTGACTCTGAAATTTGCGGAAAATTGGTTAATGGCAATAGGAGTTTTAATAATCATAGATGTATTAGTGTTGGTCTGCGCCAAACAACATAATAAATTTTCAAACTGATCTTCACAATTCATGAAAGATGAATTGAAAAAGTTGATAAAAAATAATTTTTTAAATGCACGTGAAAACTGAATGGGGGTAGGGTTGGTAGCATTTCCACTTTGTTGTCTAATACTACCAAAAAAGTTTTCAAGACAGTCTTGATTTAGACGTCTTGTTGAAATAAATTTAAAAATTTTTGATTTTAAATATGCCCATATTTCTAACAAGGAATTAATTGTAATTTTCCACCCTTTAATAAATTTGCAATGGTTTGTAATATTTCTCCCTGCAATGCTCATAACACTCATGTTATTTAATATTTTAATTGAATCATTTAAAAAATCAATTTGGTGTATTTCCCCGGAAAATTTTCTGTTATATAGTTTGACATTGTTCAATGAAGAAGAATTGAAAATATCAAACAATTTGTCAGCATGTGAAATAAGTGTGACTGTATCTGAAGCTTCTTGAGGTAAGCATTTTAACGATACATACGTTTCTAAGCTGGCTGCAACGGTAGCACTCAATACTTGAGTTGCAAATTTTACTCGCATTTTTTCAAAATTTGTAGGTTTTATATGCGATTCTGTAAGCTTTGGTGCTAAACGATTTCGAAGCATTTTATCTTTTTCATAAAATTGAACTATATATTTCCAGGATGTTTTTTTATTGTCCCAGCATATTTCATTAGTCAGCATATTATTTCTTATTGCCTTAATAAGATGTGGGGGATCGAAATAATAAAATAATTTTTTTCCACCCAAAGTAAAACTTTGTTTTTGTGGAGTCACACCCAAATGTTCTGAAAGTTCTACAAAGTTTGAACCCATGTCAGAAATTAAAACAATAACATCAAGACCAATATTCCCTAATTCTATTTAAAAAATGTCTAGCATTGCTTTTATTTGCAACACAGATACAGTTGTAGAAGTAAATGCATATCCTAATGGTTGTTTCCAATTATTTTTCAGTCCTCTAGCTATAATAACAAAAGCATTATTTGCTATATTATTGGTTCTATTTGTACCATCATCCTCAAACCCAATAACACAATCACGACCAAAGTTATAAAATAAATTACTTTTCAACGATATTTCATCTATTGTTAAAGCACAAATACGATCTTCAGCCTCCATATGGTCAATTTTTAATTTTAGTAAATCAAATAATTGTTTGTTGAAACCAGCAGTAAAATGTGCGTTTTCCGTGAATTTTTGTAAACTCCTTACAGATGGCAGTGAAAAAGAGTTTTGTAAATGTCTGTATGCCTTTGGCCCAAGAAAATATAAAGATAGAGAAAAATTTTTAAACTCGTTTGAAAACCTTTGACCTTTTGCAGTTCTGTTCATATTTCTTATTTGTGCTTTAACAAAATCTCTTAAGTGAGATGGTAGAAACTTATCACACAAAAGATTAAAATCTTCTACATTTAATTCTTTAGGTGCTGTGTATAGTGCGTCGATCTCTTTCATCAACATCTTATTTTCTGCCTTAAGTTCTTCAATTTTCCTTGCCATGGCAATTTTTCGAGGGCTGCTTGAAGACAAACTTTGGGGAGTTTGGGTTTCAACAGGTGATGACTCTGGAAGTGGTATTAAAACTGGTAGAGTTGCTGGGTGCACTAGAAAGATGAAATAAACTTATATATAGATGTTATTGCTGCTTACACTAAGTGTATGGAGACTTTCAAGAGTAGATATGAGATTATGTGTTAGTTCATGTCTTGCTTTAATTGGAAAATAAAACATTTATTATTTTAACGAAATTAACTGTCTCGACCCTTACTTCGTGGAATCTACTCATTTTACTGTTTTAAATGAAACTTACTATTTCTAGCTAATTCCACAGTATATTGAAAACTTTTAAAAACTCTAAGAAAATTGACAATTGTTTCGATATAACATATCATCGTCAGAATGACAGAAGTTGCATTTCATTTGATGCCTATTTGATGTTTGATAATTATTTTGGCCAGACCAAGAAGTTACCTACCTAGTGATTGACTTAATATATGTTAATAGAAAAAAGAAGAAGGTATGATATTACAAATATTGAAGCTTAGATGTTACTAGCCCTATGGAGATATCCTGGATATCTTTTTCCAGTTAAGATCAGTATAACTGTGCAATGATATAGGAAACCAGGAAAACTATATCTGCTGATCTTTACAATTATCACTTAAGAAGACAATTTAAAAGTGGAGAACTCCCTAGATTTATCTGTTCATTGACAACTTGATATTGTGGGTTTCTTAAGTGTCTTCTGATTTCTAACTCTTCCACCACATTAATAATTTACACCCAACAATTAAATTTACATTAGAAGTTGAAGAAAACAACTCAATCAATTTTCTTGATTTAAAAATTCAACGAGTTAATAATGTACTTGATTATTCAACTTACAGAAAACCAACACACACTGATGTAACTATTCCATACAGTTCCAACGACCCCGTCTCACATAAGTTGGCAGCATATAATTCAATGATACATAGAGCATTTTCAGTTCCTATGAATAAATGCAATTTTGATAAAGAAATTAATACGATTAAACAAATAGCAACATCCAACGGTTATCCATTGCATATGATAAATAAGTTAATTAATAAAAAAGAGGAAAAAGTAGCATTAAAACTAATATTTCCAGAACAAACTAATGAAATAAAAAATTATAAAACCATCACATATGCAGGTAATATTTCTAATAATATTTCAAAAATAATATCTTCAGCTATACAAATACAACAATTTCTTTTAAAACAGAGAGTAATGTGAGTAAAAAATTGTTAAATGTAAAAACAAAAATATCCCCATTAAAGAAGTCTGGTATATATAGACTTAAATGTCCAGAATGTAATGCTGTCTATTTGGGTCAAACCCTTAGAAATTTTGAGATCAGATACAGTGAGCATTTACGAGCATATAGATTAAAACAACCAGATAAATCACACTACGCAAAACATCTACTTGACACCAAACATTCATTGACACCTAACACAGAACTAGAAGTGCTGCATATTTGTGATAAGAAGCAAGAACTGGATTTCCTTGAAGAGTTAGAAATCAGAAGACACTTAAGAAACCCACAATATCAAGTTGTCAATGAACAGATAAATCTAGGGAGTTCTCCACTTTTAAATTGTCTTCTTAAGTGATAACTGTAAAGATCAGCAGATATAGTTTTCCTGGTTTCCTATATCATTGCACAGTTATACTGATCTTAACTGGAAAAAGATGTCCAGGATATCTCCATAGGGCTAGTAACATCTAAGCTTCAATATTTGTAATATCATACCTTCTTCTTTTTTCTATTAACATATATTAAGTCAATCACTAGGTAGGTAACTTCTTGGTCTTGCCAAAATAATTATTAAACATCAAGTAGGCATCAAATGGAATGAAACTTCTGTCATTCTGACGATGATATGTTATATCGAAACAATTGTCAATTTTCTTAGAGTTTTTAAAAGTTTTCAATATACTGTGGAATTAGCTAGAAACAGTAAGTTTCATTTAAAACAGTATAATTTATCATTTTTATTGCTTTAATGGAAGAAACATATATTATCATTTTTATAGTGAAATATTTGTGTATTATGACATATCGTAACCAAGGCAGTAGTATTCAATAATATTGTCTAAATCAGAAAAAAACCAAATAATAATGAATTAAAAATAGGAAAATTAGTTAATAATAGTCAAATTAGAACATTACCTGTAATATCTTCAAGAATTTTAATTTTCTTTGAAGTGCATGGCAACTCGTCTTCATTTTTTCTTTTTGTTGGTGTAGGGATAGCTGAAGAAAAATAACGAAATATGTAACATTCAAAAGTATTTAATATAAAAATCCCACAATACTCAAAACTTACCGGGCTCATGCTTGTTTTCGAAATCGTTAGGGACAGCTAATCCTAGTAAGGATAACCTCTGTGAGTTCACGAACATTTCTTTTGCAAAGTGGTCACTACAAATACGACGTGTTTTATTCAGATATCCACTGTCAACACCGACTAAATCCGTTCTGCCACAAGCTTGAATCCATAATTTGCATCTGAAAATGTTACTTGTAATTAAATCAAATTAAGCTAATAGATCTTTCGTTATAAATACTTTGTTTAATTAAAGGACCCGTACATTTATACTCTAGTACTTTTACAAGGTGTATCAATCAATGACAAATTCAAATTAATACTTACATACTCTCATCCTTTGGAAATCGGAAGAACTTCATTTTTCTTTCCGAATAAAATTTATTTGGACAGTCTCTGTATGAACAATACACTCCGCCGTGATGTTTATTCATTTTATAAGAATATTAGTCTATACCACTATATTTTTATAGTTAATATTACCACAACGCACAATCGATTAGTCAAATAACACAATTAATATCGCCGATTGAACACCTTCAAACAATTAAGCAGACAAAAATGGCGTTATGTATTTTGAGCCAAGTCCTAATCTGTGCCACAGATTAGAATTTGTGCCGTCACCGTTATTGTGCATGGTTGCCAAAGATATGATTTGTGAAAAAAAGTATATATTTATGGTATGATTTTTATACATTATAATTTTTTAAATTGTATAATTCTTTTGATGTTAATAAAATTGATTTAAAACAAGTGATTGTCGAATATTTGTATCTCTATAACTATCACACTTAACAATAATGCTTATAAAATATTTGACCAATGATCGTAAATTGAAGGAAATATTATGCAAATTGACAACCCTGTTGAAAAATTTCGCGCAGCGGCCCGAACGGAGTCGACATACGACGATGGACATTTAAATGGGTAAGTCTACCCATCTCTCTCTCTTTTTACTGTTCTCTGTCAAGCTTTCGTATCTGTTCTTTCTCTAATCTGTGGTATAACTATAGATTAATTTCATCACGATTCACTGTAATAGTATATTACGTAACGTGTGTTGTAAGAAGCATTTTACGCACGAACGGAAAAGTTATGCACGAAGCCGCGTAGCGGCGAGTGTGTAATTCCGTGAGTGCGTAAAATGCGTTACAACACGAGTTACGTACTATACTTTACCTACGACCCACATGTACTTGTGTTTAATAATATTATTAAGGTATTTAAAGTACAAGTAAAAACGTACATCCTCGATGCCCAGCCAAGTTTTATAAAAGTCGTTCCTCGATGCCCAGCCAAGCATTTTAGAAGTTCACCCTCGATGCCCAGCCAAGCATTTTAGAAGTTCACCCTCGATGCCCGGCCAAGTTTCGTAAAAGTCCGTACTAAGTAGTATTTATTTTTATTAAATATGTATGTAGAATTACCGGAATTGCATAAAATAGCGTATACACCTCTCGACTAAAGTGACATTAATCCCTTGGGTGGATTACTTCCCTCAGGAATCAAACACCAGCCGCGGGATTGAATGGGCCACTTTAGTCGCTTGGTGTATAATATACTATTGTTTACTAATATGAGATACATTCAGACAGCTAAAAGATGCGGATTGAATGAAACGAAACCAATTATCATATAATTCCAAATAACTCTTATTATTAAATGCAATCTCATATCTAATAAATGTTATCTACGCCTATTGACAGTTGCTAAGTGGTTGCTATGGAAGCCGTGCGATTTACTTTACAGCCGTGCGTTTTGTTTTACCGTGCGTAATAGACGTCTTACATTGATTGCCGACTGTGTGTTTTTGACTACTTACATGGGAGGTCGTAGGTAAAATAAAAAATATGCCTGAGAATTTCATTCACCTGTCAAACTTCATATTTTAACAATTTAATACCATACTTTTTATTGTGTGTTACCATGGTTATTCTATTGCAGAAAAAATTATGATAATTTTTTGACATATTGTTTTTAACAACAAAATAAACTTGACAATGTTATCTAGCTGCTTTTCTGTGACAATGATAAAAAACGTTCACCTATACGGAGTAAAGCAAAATCAGTTCATGAAAATTTCCTTCGAATATAACGCGGGCATTGATAATTATCGGTTATTTTAGGCAAATGTGCCTTCATGCAATTTGGAGTAAGCAAGCAGTGGACGTATTCTTTTGAGGAGTTGAAAGTATAGCTTCCTTGCTACCGATTAAAGATGATCTACATCTATAGCAAATGGAGATGTTTCAATTTTAATTTTCGAGAAATTCACTACTTTGAGAATCAAATATTTAAAATTAACGAAAGTAATAAGAGCTCCTTTAAATGTCGCTTATTAAATTATAATCTGACACACTTCCACAATTGAAACAGTCAAAATTATATCCTCAAAGTAATATGTCTACTTACCAGTCACCCTGTATACCTATTTCGTATTAACGCGGCAATATACTGCGCATGTGGAAGCCCGAAAGCCAAAGTAGAATCAAAGAATATACCAACAACAACAAGAGAAAGCCGGCATAAATCGTTTGATGTTCTGGGGGCAAAATTTCGTGACCTTGTAAAACTGAAGTTGACATAAAGCTAATAATTTACACTGAGAAAAAGGTTAAAAAATCGTGAAGGTATATATTTTACAGGCAGAAAAAAATGTAAATCAAACATTCCAAAATATAATTGTTTACTAAGGTATTGTCAAAACATTATTCCGAGAAAGTATTAATTGTCAATGAAAAATGTAAGCATAAAAAACCTGTAATATGGTCTTGTTAGCCCTATACAGCCTTTGGAGTGCCACAAGTTACCAATTTTGTAATTGAATATTGTTCAGGACATCTCACAGAAGAACCCTATTGATTTTCAGCTCACCAGAGCCAGTACAACGGATATGATACTTGAAGTACATTTTTGGAGAAATTTCAGTGTGTTAGCATAATACAGCCCCCGGAGTGTATATAAGTGACTGATTTTATGATCGGATATTGCTCAGGGCGTCTCACATATGAACTCTATTAATTTTCAGCTTACTAGAGCCAGTACAAGGGGTGCTATGGTACTTATAGTACCAAATTTTAGTCATTTTTGGAAAAATTTCAGTTTTTTAGCACAATAGGTACAGCCTCTGGAGTGTCTTCAAGTGATCAATTTTATGATTGGACATTGTTCAGGACGTCATATACTCGTAGATGAACCTTATTAAGTTTCAGCTCATTGGAGATAGTATAACTGGTAATATGGCATTGCAAGTGCCACATTTTTGGAGAAATTTCGGGTTGTTAGCATGATACAGCCTCTGGAGTTAATACAATTGACCAATATTATAATTGGATATTTTTCAGTGTGTATCACAGATGAACCATATTGATTTTTAGCTCATTAGAGCGAGTACAACGGGTCCTATAAATCCATATATACTATATTTTTGGAGAGAGTTCGGTTTATTAGTACGATACAGCCTCCGAAGTGTATATAAGTGACAATTTTATAATAGGATATTGTTCAGTGTGTCTAATAAATGTGGAAAAGTTTTTATCTTTAAAACAGTTATTTATTAAATAAATTAAACTCAATTTGTCGGTTAATAAAGTTAATTTAACGAGATGCTTGGGCTTAACAAATATTGTGAAAAATATGCTTCAGCATTTCTTTATACATAGTTTAAGTTTCTGTTTTTGAAGAAAAGTTTATTACTAAAAATAACATGCTATTGTTTAATCAAATTATTTTTATTTTCTTATATTTATATTGGAATTCATTATGTGTAAATATGTATTTAAGTAGCAGTATGTGTAGGATAGGGTAGATATTAAAACCAATACAGTAATATAGATTATATATTTAGAATACCAGATTACAGAAGGAAAAAAATCAATATACATGATGGTATAAAATTACAATAATGTTGGTACTTAAATGCACAATTTGTATAATTTCCATGATATAATATAACAGTTACACTCTTCCAGATTCATAATTCATTATTTCACACCTAGAGAAAATATTTTAATGTCTGCAACATAATGTGTATAAATGATCAATATATATTAAATAATAATAATAATACCTGACATTTACAATTGTATAGGACAGTTAGATAAGTAAAATAGTCATATATTACTTTATTTATAATTGTACAATATTTCTTGCGGCACTAGATTAATTTTTTGTGATGGCTTCCAAAGGAGGACTTGTTTGCTTATGTTGTGGTTGTAGATGTCCCTCTAAAACTGGACAAGGATGATGTATTGGTAAACCAAACCAAAGTGTGTACTTGTCAAATCCATATTAAATGTACTGTTACTTTTTAGAGCTAAAATGTGGTTAAAAGCAGCTAATAGAGAGGATTTTGTTCAGAGACGTTTGCTTTTGTAGTGTGCCAAAAGTCATGCTTTGTGTTGAAGTCGAAGGAGATTGTAAAGGTACAGGTCGTAACTCAGTACTTCCCCCTAACATCCATTTTAAAAGGTTGATTATCTGAAAAGGAAAATACAGGAAGGCTATATTAATGGACACAGAAGTGTATGAGTAGGTTTTATTATAGACAATGTGTTGTTTTATTCATCCCATACTTTAATTTTCTAGTATCTATTTTACCAGAAGAATTCTCTTACACATTAATAGCATATCAGAGACTGATAGTTAATACTGCCACAAAGTGAACATGGGATAAATAAAAAAAACATTTCTCTATGATAACAAAATCATAAAAAATACTCTTTTATAACAAAACCAAGATTCTTTTAAGTGAGACACAGGTAGGCTGAACATTGTATGTGAGACTTGTGTCTAGTTCAATTCACAATTGCAAACACTTAATTTTTTACTAACTTATCTAGTTATGAGAAAGCCATCCATTTTGATGTATATTGACTTACAGAGGTGAATCTAAATAATAATTATATTTACCAAGCAGCAGAGAAGCATCACCGTCACTTGTATGTATTGCAGCGGCTTGAGAGATGAATGTCGCTATTACTGTAATGGTGTGGTAACTGCAATTAAAAAAGTAATTTTAGTAATCATTCCCTTACACAAATTCCATGAAGGTATTAATTCATCCTGTCGCAAAGTATCAATTAATCCTGTCAGAAAGTATTAATTAATCCTGTGGCCAGGTGACAAAAAATAAATATTAATAACAGTGGATTGTAATGTCTAGTTAAATTTAATATTTACCAGACTGAATAAGTATGTCCCTTGCATTTTAACCATGGAAATATGGCAGGGGCAGCTAGCTGAAACAAACGCTTGGAATATCCTCCTTTGGAAACAATTTTTTTCTCAAAGTGAAGTTCACACAACCTATAAATTCTTTTGTAAAGCATATGTAGTCTTTCCAAACAAATCTCTACGGTTACAAACTTCCAACCATAACTGTACCCTAAAAAGTAAATAAAGGTAGGTATGAAATTAACTGTCTCGACCCTTACTTCGTGGAATCTGCTCATATTAGTGTTTTAAATGAAACTCACGGCTTCTAGTTAATTCCACAATATAATAAAAGTTATTGAAAATTCTAAAAAATTGACAATTGTTTCTATAAATCAATATCATCGATGATATTGATTTATAGAAACAATTGTCAATTTTTTAGAATTTTCAATAACTTTTATTATATTGTGGAATGAACTAGAGGAAAAAATCTACTTTAGTGGTACAACGCGGATTTTGATGTAAATTTTTTTTCTGGCTAATTCGAGGTCGCTGAACACGAAAATGAAAGAAAAAAATGGGGCTCTCTTACCAAAATCGAGTTATGAATTTTTGAAGATGTGTTCAGATGAGTACTGCACTGGATTTATTGTCACATTATAACTGCTATAATGATCCGTAATAACTGCTCCACAATGTTAGTGATACACTATAGTTGCCTTTTACGATATTACTCTCTCATGCACGTTAAAAAAAACACTGATATTGATATAAATCTCTTGTAAATTATTTTTTTAATTCCACAATTATATCTTTTGACGTTTCCGTTTAATATGACTGACATATAAGTTTCGTCTGTTTCCTCTTAGCAGTAAGACTTTTACCTACTAGCATATACAGCCATCATTAGTTACATGAAAAAAAGTTGCTGAATATTTTCGATATGCACAGATCATAGCACAGAAGATATAAACAAGATGTACATCATGAACATACACCGGCTCTTGTGCACCCTTTCCCTTCTTGAATAACCTGATGTGCGTTACAAAGTATTAGATATCAAGTTATTCAAGGAGGGGAAGGGAATATAATCATTGGATTCACCCTTTCCCTTCTTGAATAACCTGATGTGCGTTACAGACTATTGCGCACATCAGGTTATTCTAGAAGGGAAATGGCGAATTCAATGATTATATTTCCCTCCCCTTCTAGAATAACTTATTGTGCGTTACAAAGTATTGGGGTATTAAGTTATTTAAGAAGGGGAAGGGAATATAATCATTGGATTCACCATTTTCCTTTTGTTTTAATTTTTGCCTATTTTCGTTAAAAATTATGGTTCGTCCACACTTTTTTTTGTGTTAAATGTCTCCAATTGAAGTAAACTTTCGATTCTACTATAGAAAATTGTTTAATTTCATGGGTCGTAAAGTGCACAAGAGCCGGTGTATGTTCATGATGTACATCTTGTTTATATCTTCTGTGCTATGATCTGTGCATATCGAAAATATTCAGCAATTTTTTTTCAAGTAACTAATGATGGCTGTATATGCTAGTAGGTAAAAGTCTTACTGCTAAGAGGAAACAGACGAAATTTATATGTCAGTTATATTAAACGGAAACGTCAAAGATATAATAATTGTGGAATTAAAAAAATAATTTACAAGAGATTTATATCAATATCAGTGTTTTTTTTTAATGTACATGAGAGAGTAATATCGTAAAAGGCAACTATAGTGTATCACTAACATTGTGGAGCAGTTATTACGGATCATTATATCAGTTATAATGTGACAATAAATCCAGTGCAGTACTCATCTGAACACATCTTCAAAAATTCATAACTCGATTTTGGTAAGAGAGCCCCATTTTTTTCTTCCATTTTCGTGTTCAGCGACCTCGAATTAGCCAGAAAAAAATGTTTCATCAAAATCCGCGTTGTACCACTAAACTAGACTTTTACCGAAATCAACTATTAATTTATATTGAATATTAAGTATTTTCATTCACAATGTTTTTTGCAGAACAGGGCTCGTCAGCAGAAAGCTTACTGTAGTAAATAATATTATCATTACATGTTATTAAAGGTAGAGGGACAGATCAACGTTAACAAACAAAAACATAGATTTACACAACTTACAATGCATAGGAACATGTAAAATAAAATGTAAAATATTGAAAAATGAATATATACTTATAATACATTGCATATAGAAACAAATTCTCTTACCTCACAGGGTCTTTGGGAAAACCAAACATAGTTATCTCTTCTCCTGTTATTGAGTGACATCTACGAACTTCACAGTTTATTCTTCCCATCATAAATACAATAATTTCTCACTAAGAGTGCCACTAGTTACTTTTACTAAACGGTATTGTTCAAAATCAAAGTAAATAAACAAATAAAAAGCATATTTTTGTTTAACAACAAAGAATGACATTGACGTAAAACACATATAAAACAATGGCGTCTATGACACATGTGCATTCAGAAAATGAATTGTCAAAAAGCCGAAGTTTCGCTTCTTGTTGGTTGTAGGGATGGCTGATCCAAACATTTTTATGGATCAGTTCCAACCTGATCCAGTCCAGAGTGATGACTAGTCCAAAGATCAGTTCCAGTTACCAGTCCAGCCGGTACGTTTTTACGAGCAGTAGGTAAACTAGTACATACTGAACTTGAACCGTTCGCGTTCAGCGAATCGTTGATGTTGTACGAGTACGATGTACGAATTTGAGTAGTTACATTCGTATAGTTCAGTTGTGTTCTAAATTAACCCTTTTCCTTTGGGTTAATTAGAGGGAATGTAGTTTCTTTGTTGTTATACGATGTACTCGAAGGACCAAATGGATATTTTTCACTTTAGGTATGATGTACTGTACGATGCAATGAAACACTGATGTCACTTTAGATTTTATATTGTCATTAAATTATAAGCTTTTGTTTGCGTCGACAATTAAGAATTCACTTTATATTCACGCGATTAATGCTATGACGTATTATGAAATAACTAAACCTTAAAGACACATGTTTGTTCCCGATATGTAAACGCCGGGTGCTCTTCTAACTTCAGTACCTGTGTGTACCACGTTCAAGGATGAAAAGAGGAAAGTGTGTCTGGGAAGTGAAGTGAGAATGAGGTTATTTTCGTACTTATACGTAGTGTGACGTAGGTGCGAGGAACAAACAAAATAGTAGAAACTAGCCAATGGGATAAAACTATTTTAAAATGTAATGTTCAAACACAAGTGAAATTGCCAGTTGGAGATATGTTTTTTTGGGGTTTTCAACGGTTTCGTAGATACAGATAACAGAGTTTGGAAGAGAGTTTTTATGAAGCGATAAGATGTCGGGGACTTTGATATATTCAGTGGAATTTCAGAAAACGATATTTATCTGTTATTCTTAGGTGTTAGTAAATTTAAAATGACTTTTTTGGTGATGTAAAGAAATATTAACTGTTGAAAATAAGGATATATTTGGTTATATATTTTGAGCATAATATTCGATGTGTAGTATACAGGGGAAGTTGAAATAAAATCACGGGAGAATTTGGTAATTAAAAACCAAATTCGAACAAGTTGAGTTGATTTGAGAAATTGAACCGCGACTAATTTGTAAGGGCGCGTGAGTGACTGTGTGTAGTGAATATTGTATATTTTTTGTTGCGAGAATGTCAAATAAAAGAAGCCCGATATGGCTTTATTTCACTATTATAGACAACGATACAAAAATTTGTCAGTGCGATATTTGTAAACTGCGGATGAGTTTCAAATATTCAGTCTCGAATTTAAAAAAACATTTCAAGCGAAAACACCCTTCCGTGGAACTTGTTTCTGAAAAATCGCAACCGTGGCTTACTAAATGTGTGTGACAAACTGAAAAAAAAAATTTAACCAAATGTCGAAATCAGTACTGAATTGTCTCGAAAATGGACTACGTCACAGACGGGGAATTGTTGAATTTAGTAATACACTTGCAATATGTACATTTCTGGACTCGGTATTTAAAACTTTTGCTTTCAAGCATGTGGGTGCGGTAGACAGTATCAAAAAAATTGTGATCAACCTCGTTACGGAAATGGTTACAAAAAAATACTCAGAATGGCCCCGTATCCTCGGAAAATGAGCAATCCAAAGAAAACGTAAAATTATCAGTATGGGATTGCTTGGACGAAGTAGTCGCGGAAAGCAAACCAAAAACTTCTAGCAGTTCCAGCAGAGCGATAATGGAGGTTCAGAGATACTTAGAAGATGATGTACTGGATCGACACGAAAATCCTCTAGAGTTTTGGAAACAAAACCAGTACAACTATCCCTATCTCATCCAACTTGTGCAACAAAAATGCTGTGCACTAGCAACTTCGGTTCCGTGCAAGAGACTTTTTTCAAAGGCTGGAAATATTTTAAATGAACGTCGTACGCGACTAAGTGCGAAAAAATTAAAAAAACTTCTGTTTTTGAATACAAATGCCCAACGGACATATAGTATTAACAAATAATAACACTTCATTTTCAATGACTTTTCCATTCATTTATTGTTGTTTTTTTGGATTATTTTGATTTATTCTATGTTTCTGATAGGAGTATTTATTTTTTTTACCAAAGAATTATTTTTGAAGTTAGTCGTTTTGTTTTTTATTACTGAAGAGGTAAGAGGTTACCCACATGTTTTTGTTAGTTTGTTAAGAAAATATAATTATTACGTTTCTCTATATTTGGTCTTTGGTTTAATTCACCTATAACTCATTTTCACGAATCTAGTTTGAAACCAAACGTGTACACATAGAATTACTTCTCATAAGTACCTATTCGAATAACAAATCAAAATAGCAACTAGTCCAAACTACTCATAGTCCGTGTACAAAGCGCTGTTTGTACCTAATTCTGCCATTCCATTCCATCTCACGCGATAGAAAAGACTACCTGCCGTTCATCTAGTCCGTACTCGTTCGTACTATGTATGTATGTACCACAGAACTGAAGTTTAAGTTCTGTACCGGACTCACGGCAGAACAGTCGCGAGCCGTGCCACGCTACAATGATTGGACTAATAGTCGTAACTGAATAAATTGTCTGTTCGGATCAGTTCCATTAGTCCAACCCGCCGTATCTGATCAAATGGATCAGTTCCAGTACAAGTTAGCCATCCCTAGTTGGTTGTTGGTGTATTCTTTGGTAGAATTGGTGTCTGTAGAATCTAGTTCCATCGAAGCCTTCCTCTCTTAATACTGTGTTCAGTGTAATTCCACAGACCACATGTTTGTGTGTATGTAATTCTAGATTCTAGAACCAAAGGATACACCAACAACTGCTAGAACTCACTAGTCAATTGTCAATGTTAGTTGTCATTTATGAATTTTAAAAGTAAAACCGTTATTTCCATTTTAACGTTTACAAAAGTTAAATATTTTTATGTAATTTTTACAGTGATTATAAGCTGCTGGAGTTTATTAGTTCCAGTTGCATAATGGAACATTCGAAGAAGAAATCGAGAAAAATTAGGTGCACTCAAGAATTTAACCAGCCACATGAAACTAGTTTAGTCACCTCTTCATCAAAAAGTAACGCAGGAAAAAATGGTGTAAAAAATAAGAGTAAACATCTTGATCCAATCAAAGAAAACTGTTCACCAAATGTTACACATAAAAACTTGACAAAATAATCCAGAAAGAAGTCTAGAAGTTTTACCGAACAGGTAAATGCATTTAACTATAACTAGCCTTACGTGGTAACTGTTTGTTCTTAAGTTATAATACAGTTTATTGGCTTTGATATTACAAAAAAATCCAGAAAGAAGTCTAGAAGTTTTACCGAACAGGTAAATGCATTTAACTATAACTAGACTTACGTGGTAACTGTTTGTTCTTAAGTTATAATACAGTTTATTGGCTTTGATATTACAAAAAAATCGTTTGAATAGTCAAAGATTCGGCTTCTGAGGGCCGAAGGTCAAGGAAGTCGAACATTTTCAGTGTCTCCATCACAATGGTTGTCCTCGGTTTCTTGGGTTTTTTTCTTGCACTTGATTGTTCTATACACTAAATATACAATGAACACTATTGAAAGTATGTGAAGTAGTGTTTTGGTGATGAGAGGGTGATCAATGGCAACTGTTTCTAAATTGGGTAGGTCCTTGATGATTCTGGATCTGAGTGTATGAAGTTTGTCTAAATCTAAAGGAGGTAAAATGATGTTGAAATCTTGAATTGTCTTAGATCGATTAAGATTGACTACTATTGTGGGAAATAGAATTGGCTGGCTTCCGGTTTCTATTTCTTCTTTGTTGGTTATGTGTACTGCGTCTGCGTTAACTTGGCACGAAGCAGGAATGTTGATTAAGTGTGTGCCAATTAAGTTGACGACTTCTTCTTGTTATATATAATAGTTATCGGATATAAATGAAATAAATTTAATTTTATTGGATACATTATGGGAACATGTAATATGTATGTGATTTTATTATTCAGAATGAAACTAGATAAGGTTTTCATAAATCAGAATTGAATTTAAATTTAATTTGACAGGCATATGATCTTCATCAGAATCTTGATAAACAGTTTTTAGAAGTACCAATAAATGTTGTGTTTTTATTATACTAGGGTGCATAATACCAATCTTTGCAAAGGAAATTGAATTTTCTATATCTTACAATATAGAGTTTAATATTTCATACATGTTTAATATTTGATTAAATACGTCGTCGATGAAAATAGTATTGTTATATTGGTTTTGAATGAATTTACTTATGGTATTAATTTTGTATTCTAATAATCTCTCATTTTTATTTATTTGTTGAATGGTTGAGTTGAAATCATCAAAGAAACAGCTAATGTATTTTGTGTTTTGATTGTTTGTGTTAGAGAATTTTGATTTTGTTGAAGTTCCTTAATAAGTCTCTTGTAATGTTCGTCATCGTTGGCGTCCAAATTTCCGCTAATAGCTTTCAAAACTGAACCGAGCCCATTGATTAGGCCACATTTTGTCCTCCGTTAATGAGGTAATAATTCACTTAATTTTATTTCTATTTGTGTTTCGATAAAGTTAATTGTATTTAAGTTGGTTGGTAGTTCTTCGATTTTTACGTTATTAATTTTAATCAAGTCGATTGTTTTTGAAGTTTTGGTCTTTAATTTTTGAAATTCGATGTTAATGGAATTTAAATCATAATAATATAATATTGAATGATAATATTGAATTATTTTTGCGTTGCCGAGTTTAACTGGAAGAAGGCCAGGGTTATCTTGGAGATTCCGGAGAGTTATAGTTTCTTGGAATCCGAGAATTCCTGGTAATCTGAAATAATAACATGTAATTAAGAGTCAAAAGAATATAATCTTTTTAGTGGGCGTTTAACATTGTCCATATGTAATTTACCACGTTTTGCAGTTGTTAGAGTTTTACGTTTTGTGTTTATTGTTTTAAGAGTAACTGGCTTATCAAATTTATTAGAATTTTTCTGTCTTTCCTTTCTTTTGATAAATATGGTTTGATTTGGTGCGAATATTTTTGGATCTTCGCGGTTTTTGTTGATTTTCTCTAAATGTTTGGTTTTTTGTTCGATTAGATGTGAATTAATTTCGCGTACAATAGTTTTGATCAATCTTTATGTTGATTGACGTAATCGTTTATTAGTAATTTGTCAATTTCTAAATTGAATGGATCGTTTTCTGAGATATGCCTGTTGACAATATCAATTGGTTTTAGTTTTGCTGTGGAGTGAATAGAATTATTATATGCCAGAATAGCATTCACAATTTTATTTTTTATTGGGGTATTAGAGAATCCTTGTGAATTTAGTAATCTTAAATGTTCTATTATTGTCGAGTGGAAACGTTCGACAATACCGTTCGATTGTGGGTGATCCGGTGAACAAAAATGTAGTTTGACTTTATGGAGGCTTAGAAGTTCAGTTACAACAGTATTTTTTAATTCGGTGCCGTTGTCACAAATTATTTGGTTGGGTATACCGTGATGGGAGAAAAATTTGATGAGATTATTAGCTATTTCTGTTCCTGATAAGGCTTCTAAATAGTAGGCTTGAGCATACTTTGAAAAACTATCTACAATCGTTAAAAAAAATTTATTTTCGAATGTGAATGAGTTGATGTGTACTATTTCGAAGGGTTTAGTCGCATTGCGTTGGTTATAATTTAAAAGCAATTTTGGGGTCTATGAAAGACCTACTCGAACTGGAGTCGATCAAGAATTTTAGATTATGTTCAGGTAGAACTACATAGGGCAGTTCGCTAGATTTAACATTGTTAAGTGAGATAATTTCGGGGCTGAAACAACTGGGTTTATTTTGTGAGGTATGTTCTGAGACACTTACTGAAAATTTACGCCATCGTCGAGTGGCTCTGTTGTATCACCATTATTTTTATCATCGGTGTATGGTAACTGATAGGGATGGTCATCATCGTCTTGTGATTCTACATTATAGAGTTCTTCAGATATAAAATTGGGACGATTATTTGGAGGTCTATTATTTGTAGTCGGGAATTGTCTGTTGAACTGATTTGTATTTCTAGTTGACATCGACATGGGCGATGGTTTAGGGAATCTATTATTATTTGGATTGGGTCTGAACACATTGGTATTCGAATTTGGTTGTCTAAAGACTTCAGAGTTCCTAGGAAAATTGTGTTGTATTTGTCGGGGTTGTATTGGTATAGGTTGAGAAGGAAAGTTATTTGTTTGTCTGGTAAACAAGTGATTCGGAGTATGCGAATTAAATGAAGATTGATTGGGTGTTTGCATTGATCGATGATTCGATCTGTTACTATTATTGGCAAATTGTCTAGGGAAATTTCTATTAGATGAATTTTGAAGATAATGGGCATTTTCTTCTTGAATAACGTATTGCATAGCCTCTGTTAAAGAAGCGGGCCTCATGCATCGGATGGTGGTTCCTAGGGGTTCTCTTAACCCGGAGAGAAACGTTTTGAGGGCTAAATTTTGATATAGGGTATTTTTGAGAAATCTTGCAGCCTCTGTATTTTCGTGGATATTAACATAGCTACAAATTAAATTTAGAATATGTAAGCATCTATCATAGAACGATTAAGAAGACTCATTCGAATTTTGTTCGAGCATTACGAGATCTCTATTCATCAAACTTCGTCTCTTTGGTCTGAGAAATTACTAGTCAGAACGTTTTTTAATTCGACCCATGTATTACAAGAGTGAATATTTATTATAGTTTTAGCGTTTCCTTTAATTTTTGATAATATAGAATTCAACAAATAAATATTCTGAAAGTTATTGTGGTTTTCCCTATCTTCGAAATGAGCAATAATGGATTCACTTACAGAAATAAATCTGTTTAGGTTGTTAGGGTTACCATCAAATTCTGGAATGCAGTTAATATATTCCCATTTAAATTGTGCTTGTGCCATTTCTGATTCTAATTGATCGTTATTTACGATTGGTTGCGTTATAAGGTTTGATGAATGACTACTTCTTAGGTTATTTACTCTTAAGGTATTTGATTTCTTAAATTTATGCTTAAATTTTGTTTTATCTTTTGAATTTGTTGCAGTAGAAAGAGAACCAACACTCAATTTACTAAAAGCAGTTTGAATTTCGTCCAAAAGATTATTTGAATACATAAATTGTACTTAAAAAATAATCAATGCGACTTTGATCATGTTTTTCTTAACTATAAGGGGTAGGTAATCCCTGCAGAATTCAGGCGATGTGGGTCCTAATTCTCGAAATACGGAATGGTCTGGAACAGGTCTCCAATAGACTGATGAATGATTCCAAAACTGGTACTTCACTGAACACAGGCCGGCTCTTTTTCACTTTAAACTTGTTTGCAAAGTTCGATTTGTCGGTAAATCGTTGAAACGAATATCGGACGTTCAATACTCACGACCCGAACAATCCTACTGACTGCGCCAAAAATGTACTTTATTTCGTAAATCTACTTTTTAAAAACTACAAACTAACTATACCGACAATATTCGTTTGGTTCTAACTGCTGACTGACTTATTCTTGAAAGAAAATGAATTTATATATAAATCTAAAAAAACAACGTAAACAAATTACAATATCATATTATTATAACTGATCTGCGGGTGAGATGTGATATAATTTGCACATAATTATGGGATTATGTCGGGCAATATGTACTAAACTGTATGCTGATTTAACAAACGGCCCACGTTACTGGAAAAAACCTGAAGTAGTTCAAATAATTGCACAACGTGGTAATCAGTCATTTTTTGGCACTGTAAGCATATGTTACGATGAGTGTAAGTAGTGATGAGTATTTGTGTGAAATCGTAGTGAAACAATGTAAGAGACGTAAGAATACTGATAGAATATTAGACGTTATGAAGAAGTTAAGGTTGTAGTCAGGGTTATAGTCTTACGAGTTAGGTGATGATTGCAAGTGTAAATGATTAAAATGTTATGCAGGTCTGTGAACAATGTCATGATGCTACTTACCATTACAAAGTATGGGTGAAGAGGGGAAACACATCTGAAGATGTAGAAATTTGTTATCGTGCATTTACTGCAATTCATGGTTGTGGTATCCTGATGGGAACATTAAAACACTTCGACCAAGTAGTAGTGATATATTTAATAGCTAAAAATTATAATCTTTAAAACAATTAATAATTATACATAAATCTAATACTATAACAATTAACATCAACTGTATTGACCCAGAGCTCAGGTAATAAGTACTAACTGATGATTAGAATATATAATGTGAATCATCATCCACACATTTATGTGGTAACAAATAAATATATCTTAATTCTTAGTCATTAGCGCACGCCCACATTCGTTCCCATTTCCTCAGCCTAATAGCATCAATCTTCTTAGAGATATCCAGATTCCCTGGTTGACTGATGCCATCTACTGTCTGAGCGGAAACAGGCTTGTAGAGGGGTGACTTTGCTGCCTTTTCTGGGTATGTTGAGGTGTGGTTTGTTGAATCTGAAAAACTAGTCTCATTTTATGCTTGAGGGTTTGCTCGTGCTGTTTCACTGGTTTCGTTTAGTATTGGTTTCAAATGACTTATGTGATGTGTCATAGTTTTGCTTTCTCCAAACAATTCAACTTCATTATAGATTAGAATATATTTTTCATCTATGAGAATTATACATAATACAAAACTTCACATAAATCACAACTAGTCAACTAAGGAAACAAAATTCAGGTAAATACAATAAAAACATTCGCATGAATAAAATCATCTATAGAGTAAGTAAGTTTTAATATACAGTATTAATAGGTGAGAAACTCCTCGATAGAATGTATGCTGTAATAAAAGAGTGG
The DNA here is from genome assembly GCA_963921935.1 of Galeruca laticollis. Taxonomy (NCBI): domain Eukaryota; kingdom Metazoa; phylum Arthropoda; class Insecta; order Coleoptera; family Chrysomelidae; genus Galeruca; species Galeruca laticollis. The sequence continues at coordinate 5,116,429 of OY998177.1, forward strand.
TATATTTCTAAATTTCTTTGATGTTCCCATGTTTCTTTTTGTATTCAATACATTACTGTACTTATTGTAGCATATCATTCCAATATGACTTGGAGAATGTTGCCCTATTTCTAAATGTGAAAATAGTTGGTGGATGTCACTTTAATGTCTAGTGTCATAGTCATGTATGTCTTAATTTTTTATAAATGAACTTTGATTATCTTTAATAAATAAAATTAGTTGGAATATAAATAGACTTGGTAGAGTTAAAATTTCAGCCTTTTTAAAAAAAGATCTGCACATCTTTCTTGGAGAAACATTGTACATAACTCTATTATTCCCAAGAATTTGAATTGATCGACACTCTGAATAGATTTTCCATTAACATGTAAAAAAGGCTCAACATAAAATGTGTTTTTATAATTCGCATATGAAAGAGACTTCATTATAACATTGTTTACAGTATCACAATGAAATATCTTTGAACACTTTTTTAGTGTCATACAGTTTGTTATTGTATGTATTTTTATTTGACATTTGACTTTAACCTTAACTTACAAAACAAATTATAAAATGGTCTGGGATAGTTCTAGCTAGCAAATTAATATATTAAATCGTCTTAAAGATAAATTGGAACAATTTGTATATTAAGAAGATTTTTAATAAATAAAATACGCTAACGTTTATTCATCAATGATTTGTCAATTGTTTAGTTTGTTATTTTATATGATCAATACACAGGTATACATAATGCTCGAGTTTTGGGATTAATTACCAGATACCTATGTGAAGATATACTACAGAAATGATTCTGTTCATGATATGATATAAATAAGACGCAAGAATATATGAAGATGCTCTTTTTTAAACCAATAATCATCCTCTATTTGCTTAAATGGAGGTTTGGGGAATCTACAGAATTGCCATTTTAAATACAAATCACTCCTCCTAGTTAAAAAACAGGGATAATGTAATTCTATGTTATTTAAAAAATGCAATAAATGCGAATTATAAAAAATATTTTGTAAAACTTGTGTCAAAATAACCTTTTGTAGTATCTGTACTTTGTGCAACTCACCGCATCGCAGTTTGTATTGACACATTCAATGTTAAACCATTTTCTCTGAAATACTTATTCAGCTCAAAAGATGCCACATTAGTTTCGTCAATGAGTCTTCAAATTGTTGATATACTATGATAATATTAGTGTCATAAGCATACTGAATCATTTTTTGAGAGGTTGAACCAATTTAGTTAATATCACTAATGAAGATAATACAATATGATTGGCCAAGAATCGATCCTTGTGGCAGTCCAATTTCTGTGACCCATGTGACCGCTTGAGTTCAATTGGACAAATAAGATTTCACCCAGTCAAAGGGTTTTCCATGTATTACAATTCCTTGAAGTTTTAACAGCAAAAGATTATGATTAACTTTGTCAAATGCTCGGCGAAGATCATAAAAAAGCCCCAAAACATGTAGCTTTTCATTAAGTGCATTATATATGAATTCTAAACAAGCAGCAATGGCACTGGATGTTGATCTTTTCTTTTTAAAGCCATTTTGAAATTGAGGTAGCATATTAAACTGTACAAGATAATTAATGAGACGTTCAGAGAATGTCAGTTCAAATATTTTAGTTATTTGACTTTGTATACAAATAAGACGGTAGTTATTTAATTCATCTCTTATACCCTTGTTTTTGTAAACTGGAATTCCTTTAGATACTTTCAAATTAGGAATTATATCTGAGGTAAACGATTCATTAATTAAATGAGATATGGAACCGTCTGCAGGTTTAGAGGTGGTTTTATTGATGATACATATAATCTCATCAGGAGTTGTTGGAAATAGAAAGAAGTTTGTATGAGATGTATTGAGTTACATATTATAATTAGGAATAATGTTGTTTTGGTTCACAGTTACAAAATATTTATTAATATAATTTGCTTTTTCTTTAGGTGTTAAGTTATTTTCTCCCTCAATTTTTATGTTCTTTACATTGTTTTTTTTATGTTTCCCTTAGATTCATTAATTATTTTCCAAGATTCCCTCATCATATTATCACTGTTACTAATTCTATCATAATTTTTTTCACTTAAATACGAGTATTTTTTAGTTAGTTTTTGGTATTCTTTTTGTAACGCTCTGTATAATTTTGATTGTTTATAACTGTTCTCAACCTGTTCATTTCACACAGTTGATCATGTACTTCTTTCATTGTTGATGAAAAATAATTTTATGTTTAAATTTTTTAAGACATTTGTTTTAGTAAATATTACATCAAAATAATATACAAATGATTCGTAAAATTTTGCAAATTTCACATGAAAGTTGTGGCTTTGTACACCTCGTCCTAAGTTTCTTCTGATAAAGTATTTTGAAATGTAACTACAGCAGAAACGCAGAGTCTTTTCCATCATGTGACTGATATGATATCAACTATATGCATCTTAATCAAAACAATATGACAAACGCTTGTATTAAGTTTCGCTCTTTTTCTGTTATTAGAAGAGGACAGTACTAACATAGTATGTGTTGAATAATATCGTCAACTAAGTCACGTGATGGAAAAGCTTCACCGTTTCTACTGTATGTTAGGATCACTTAAATTTCATTTATATACACAACTGATTTTTGAAAGAGACTTAGTACAGCAAGATATGATATGATCAGAGAAGAACATATCACACACTTTTTCCTTATCTATATTGTAATTGGTGAAGATATTGTCTATACATGTCGAGCTGGTACTGGTTATTCTTGTAGGTACGCTAATGTGATGTGATACGTTTCAATTTTGTGGTTGTGCAAATTAAGTTACAGGTACTTGAAAATATAATTCGTCATGCAATTTAACATCATTTTGACCTACCATGTATATTAGGAAATCCAGTGGCATCTATATTGGAAATAATTAATAATATTGTACAGCCATAAACAATAGTCGATGGGTAATGAAAGAGTTATTACATTATTTTGTTGTATACTAAGAACATGAATTCTTATCACCGCATATTATTATGTTTTCATTTGTGACAGATCTGATGTCTATGTTAGCTTCATGCACTACAGACTTGCGTTCGTTGGAGCGATTCTGAACTCGGATTAAGGAATCGTTCGACAGTCAACACGTTGGAGTTAAAGGTGTGTGATTCAGACGTTAGAGTTGGGTTTATTGTCTCAATTAGCTAATATTGAGAGTATGCGAGTAATTTTTATTACCTTTCCTAATTAACTATACGTCAAGTATTTATTTTATTTTTGTGGAGCATGTCCCCGTGGTGCTACTCCGAATGCACTATCCCTGATACATATCTTTGTAACGCGATTCTCCGTGATGTGTCTATGCATATATTATTCTGTGATATATACTTGTTGGATATCTCAGCTCTTATTGGTTATTGGAAGCTTTGACATCTCGAGACCATTCTGATTGGCTGGCTGGTTTGACACAAGACCTTTTGATTTTGCCTGTGAATATACTGGACAATTCATTGTTCGCTGGGTATATCGAAGTCAAGTGGGTTGAATTTATGTCGCCAGTTTTGGATGAAATAATTGAATATTTCACCTTATATTAAGGGATGACCGATTGGTAATACACATTTCCCAGGTATCGTTAGATATTTTTGGAGTTGTTAGGAGAGTATAGACCTGTGGAAATACCATTTTTTTTTGGGATCAGATAATTCAACTGACAGGTGGTTTTTTTGTTATGCTGTCATTCCTGTTAATTGTAAGTATCAGAATGTTTCTATAGTTTCATTAACTATATAGCTGTACATTGTACATGAAAACCAATCTTGAAGAGGATATATTGTTTCAGTAGGCCTTTATCACAGTACCTAGGGTAATAAAACCTTCAGCCCTATATATTTGGAACTCAAACTGGCCATTTGGTAAGAAATATTACAGTTTTTTATATATAGATGAATATTCTAGTAATTTTAAAGCGTTTTATCTTTGGATAATGTATTTTTTTTGTTGATTGAAGGTCAACTGGTTTTATAGTTTAGGTACTTAGTTCATAGGTATTGGCTCCATATGAGATCGTATCTTGTTTTTATGTCAAATGTAAAAAGATTATAGTTAATATGTTAAGCTCGATTAGTATTGTAATTTTTTGTTGGTCAAACATGAAATATAGAATTTTCTAGTTAACTTTTGTTAGCAAAATTAAGTAAATCAATATTAGTTGATTAGTCTTTATGATTAATAGAAGTCTTGCTCTTATGATATTAGTAGATATTTCAGTTTAGAGATCAGTAATAGAGATTACTCATATCGGATATATGACTGCTAGAGGGAGTTAATCGATTAGGGGGTACAGTTTAGATTGATATTTCGTTTTGATAATTGAGACTGAAAGAAAATGTATAAAGCATTAACATATTTCTCTGTTCCCTGTTCTCTTTTCTTCTCTTCTTTTCTGTTCTGCTCTTTTTCTCGTTCGACAATCTTTACTATTCTGGATTTGGTTTTGGATTTCATTTTATGGGACAACGTTGAGTCAGAACAACAAACTTGTATGGGGGAAAACTTGGATTGTTACTGAAGAGTACAATATTGGATAATATAGCATTCTATAGAAGTAGTAGTTGGTAGCCACCACTAGCAACCATCAAGACGCAGTGGATTTCACGCAAGTTTTAAACTTTGGTTTATGTAAAATACCTTTTTGCGCATAACACTTGTTTATATCCGTCAGTGTAGATTGTAGATAACTTTTTTTATTACCGTAAGCCACTTGTGGTACGCAGATTACGATACTTGTGTTGATCAAGTATTACAAATACTTTGATCAATATACACTATTAAATTAAACCTGTTTTACCATTTATACTCACATTGTGGATTGGTGATAACTACACCGATTGTTGTTAAATTTGTAAACGTTACTGTGGCTATTCAATTTTAACATACTGAGTTATTTGAGTTGGTGGTAGTACGCGTATGAGCTCATATGTTATTGCGCCATATTGTATTTTCAATATTTACTTTCAAATTTCACATTTAATTGCATAAACGTTATTTTGTGCCATAGATACGTATGGTATTTTGTATTGATTTAACCCTATATTGTATTTGGAACTTAAGTATATAGTTTTCTCATTCTACCGGCTAATCGAGTACTCGTTTGAGAAATTTCATTTGTATGTAGGTACTGGTTTGTACATATTTATACCCAACAAACAATCCAGGCTGTAACATAGGATTTCAATCGGGGGGAATTATAGGATTTTACCAGGGGGGTTTTATAGGATTTTACCAGGGGGGTTGTATAGGATTTTACCAGGGGGGTTTATAGGATTTTACTTGGGGGGAATTAAAGGATTTTACTTAGGGAATATATAGGATCTTAACCCAGGGATTTATAGGATTTTAAAGTATCATTGGGTACTAGTGGGTACATCCTGTCAACCTTTTTTTTGTACAAATTGTAGTAGGATTGAGTTACTACTGGGGAGTGATACATTGGTTTTAAAGGTACGGGATATATATTTTTGACTTGGGTTACTTGTATATATATATTTGTATAAATTTTTGTACATCATTTAATCAAGGGGGAATTACACTTACCTATGATAATTTGTGTTTATGACTTATGAGTCATTTTGGACACCTGGGGGAATTTATTGTAATTTTGTGGTACCCTTGTATGTACTAGTTGTATTAGTAGAACCTTGTAAGATCACTTGATATACTAAGCCAATTCATTAAACTTAGACTTGGGTAAGTGACATCTGACTTTTATTTCTCCACCTATTTGGTAGTCTTGGGTGGGAAAAACTTGTGTAGGTAGTTGTCGGGAGGCAAGATTGCCTGGCGCCCTTTTACATTTATTTAGTCTATGAACAACGGACCCCCCCGTCTCCGCAAGAGTTAGAGGCAACGCCTAGAAGCGCACAGTATGCACCGAGTTTTAGGTTCATAGATCTCAGAGTGAATAACGGTAGGTGGCATATTTTTGGCGCCCAACGTGGGGCCTGAAAATTGAAGTAGATACGTACAAAATTGTGTAAATTTTCTAGTAAAATTAAGTATAGAATTTTCCCAAATTTGATTGTCATAGGTAGTGAGGTTATTGTAATTTTGTTTTATTACCACTGGTTAGGTTAGTTTTGCTCAGATAGGTAGATACATATCTAAAAATGGCTGCGACGATGCAAATAAACCGTCTTCAGCAAGATGAACTACTTTAGGAAGTTACTATTAGAGGTATAGCTCCTGGAACTGTCGAAGAGATGAGATCAACACTTGCAACTGCAATCAAATATGAAAGGATTGGTGTGAATCTCAGTTCTCCAGCATATCCCTATTCTGTTGAGGAAGATGAAGCAGCAGTTACAGCTAAATTGACAGAGGTAGCAACACTGATTAAAGACTTTAAGGACTCGTCGACTAGTGGAGTCTTTTTGAAATTGAAAACGAAGTTGGTGCATGTCTTGAATCGCATTGATCACATTGATCAGGAGAAGTCTTCAACCGTCCCGACCTTTAGAGCCAAGGCATTGACATTGTTAAGTGAATTGGAAGAAAAGGCTGCTGACTATCGGAATTCACAAAGCGTACCTCCACAGCTTGGTATCATGGAACATAGTAGCCGGTTTGGTGGTTCTCTTAATGCTGGTCGTAGATCTTCTAGTGTCTCTAATAATTCGCCCGTACGGACGGCCCCGACTCATAAACCAATATTACCGAGTAGCTGGGGAATTAAATTTTCGGGTGATTGCAAGGGTTTGTCACTGAGTGCATTTTTGGAAAGGGTTGAGGAGTATCGCGTATCTCGACATGTTTCGAAAGAGACTTTACTTGAGTGTGGTATTGACATATTTACTGGTAGAGCCTATCAGTTTTATCTAGCATATAGAAATGAAGTTGATGGCTGGGACCAATTCGTAGATCTTTTAAAGGAAGAGTATCTCTCCCACCTACAACGAAAAACTTTTTGAAGAAATACGTAAACGTACACAAGGTCCAGATGAAAGTATTGGTATTTACTTGGCAGTTATGTTAGGGTATTTCAATCGCATGACTTGTCCTGTGTCGGAAGAAACTAAATTGAAAATTTTATTAAGGAATATTGCCCCGTTCTATCAAAATCAATTGGCCTTAGTTGATGTAACTTCTATAGCTTATTTAAGGGAGTTAGGTCGTAAATTGGAAGCTCGTAAGGAAGCAGTCGAAAATTTTGCAGGTCCTTCCAGAAAACATAGTGTATTAGAACCAGATTTGGCTTATATGGAAGTCCGTAGTACTAGGGTTGAGGTAGCTGAATGTCACAATGTCGCAGACTCTAGTAGAAGCAAATGGAGTAACAAAGGTCTCTGTTATAATTGTAAGCAACCTGGTCATAGAGCTATTGGGTGTACTGCTAAGAAGGCAGTTTATTGTTTTAAATGTAGGAGAGAGGGATTTACAGTTAAGACGTGTCCTATTTGTTCGAAATCTTCCCCCCCACTAGTTCGGAAAACCGCGAACAGCGTGCCTAGGCGATCGAGGTAGCCGCGCTGTTAATAGCAACGTCTCGGTCGATAAATTTAAGGTTTTGTTAGATTTTGTGTTAGAACATGCGAAGGGTGATGAAAGGCCCTATTTAACTGTAGACATTTTAGGTAAGTCATTTTTAGGTCTTCTAGACTCTGGAGCATCTCGTACAATTTTAGGAAGTGATGGATATTCTCTCGTTCGTGAGTTAGGTTTCGTAGTTCAGCGTTCTGAAGGGACAACTTCATATTGTACAGTAGCTAATGGTGCTAAGTGTGAAATTTTAGGTTATGTAGAGTTACCCATAGAATTTAGAGGAAAGCTACGTCTTATTGAAGTAGTAGTAGTGCCTAGTTTACCCCAATTGTTGGTGTTAGGTGCCGATTTCTGGCGTATCATGGGCGTTGTTCCCGACCTTCGAACTAAAGAATGGCAATTCTCTAGTGAACCAATCTTATTGAATTCTATTGAACATACAAAGGGACAAAGTTATTTGTCAGATAGAGAGAAATCAAGGTTACAAGCAGTGATTGATAGGAATGTATCATTAATGGGTTCTGAACTTGGTTGTACAGATACCCATGTCATCGTGACAGATAGTGAACCAATTAAACAACGGTATTATAGGGTTAATCCAGTAGTACAGCAGCAGATCGACAAGGAATTGCAGGAAATGTTGGAACTAGGGATCGTGGAGCCTTCGAATAGTCCCTGGAGTTAACTTATTTTATTAGTTAAGAAGGATGGTAATTTTGGATTCTGTGTGGATTATAGGAAACTTAATTCTGTTACTGTTAGGGATAGTTATCCTTTGCCCCTTGTCGCAGACACTCTCGATAAACTTCGGGATGCAAAATATCTTTCTAGCCTTGACGTTAAATCAGCTTATTGGCAGGTGCCCATGGAGGAGTCATCCAAGCAGTATACTGCATTTACTGTTCCCAACCAGGGTTTGTATCAATTTCGTAGGATGCCATTTGGTCTTCATAATGCACCAGCTACGTGGCAGCGGTTGATTGATAATGTAATTGGCCATGATCTTGAACCATATGTGTTTGTTTACATGGATGATGTAGTGATCGTAAGTCAGACATTCGAGAAACATTTAGCTATTTTGGATGAGGTATTTCGTAGATTGCGTGAAGCAAGAATCACCGTTAGTGTTGATAAGTGCCAGTTTTGTAGACCGGAAATGAAATATCTAGGTTATGTTGTAGATAGAAATGGTTTACATGTTGATCGGGACAAGGTGAAGGCAATGTTAGAACTTCCTACTCCAACTACAGTTAGTGAGGTCCGCAGACTTGTGGGAACATTTTCTTGGTACAGAAGGTTTATACCTGATTTTTCATCAATTATTGCCCCTATTACCGGCTTGCTGAGGAAATCTTCTAAATTCCGTTGGTCCGATGAGTGCGCTCAATCCTTCATCACTATAAAGGAATGTTTGGTGTCCGCCCCAATTTTAAGTTGCCCAGATTATGCAAAACCTTTTGTAATTCAAACAGATGCATCAGGTTATGGTTTAGGTGCTGTTTTGACTCAACCTCACGATGATGGTGATAAAGTCATAGCTTATATTAGTCGATCATTAACGCGTCAGGAGCGTAATTTTAGCACGACGGAACGAGAATGCTTGGCTGTCTTGTGGGCCATTGAAAAGCTTAGACCCTATTTGGAAGGCGTACAATTCACAGTTATTACCGACCACTACAGTTTACTTTGGCTGCAAAATTTGAAGGATTTGACAGGTAGATTAGCGAGATGGGCAGTTCGATTACAGCAATATTCTTTTACAATTATCCATCGTAAAGGGAAGGAGCATGTAGTTCCGGACACTCTTTCCAGATCTGTTCCAGTTGTTGATTCGTTGGGAGGTGATTTTGTTAATGTTAATTTAATTGGAGATTCTGGGGAAGTAGATGAGTTTGGTTGTATCACTGACAAGTGGTATGATAAAATGATTGAGAGGCTGAAGGTTAACCCATTGAAATTTGGAAGTTGGAGATTTGCTGATGGTAAATTATGGAAACATGTTAGTGTACCTTACCCCGAACTGAGTAAGCCTCAAGATTCATGGAGAATAGTTGTCCCGAAAAACCATCGTGGAAAACTTATGTCATCTGCTCATGAGCCACCCACTTCTGGTCATACTGGAGTGTATAAATGCTAGGTTAGCGGAACGTTACTATTGGCCTCGTATGAGGAGTGACGTTGCCAGTTATGTTCGTCGTTGTCAGGTGTGTTTAGCATACAAATCCTCGCACGATCGTCCTGTAGACAAGATGGTTTCCCATCCCAAGGTTAATCGTCCATGGGAAATGATTTGTACTGATCTAGTAGGTCCACTTCCTAGATCGTCGCATGGTAATAGCTATATTTTGGTTGTAACGGATTATCTTAGTAAATTCTCTATGTTGTCCCCACTCCGTAAAGCCACGTCTCAAGCTGTGATTCGTAATATTGAAAGGGGAATATTTTTGGTTTTTGGTGTTCCTAGGGTTATTGTGTGTGATAACGGACAGCAATATAGAAGTAAAGAATTCGCTAGGTTTGCTGGGAAATATAATTGTACCATTAAGTTTACTGCGAATTATAATCCTCGCGCGAATCCCACTGAACGAATTAATAGGAGCCTTAAAACTATGTTGGCTATGTATGTGTCCGACAATCATCGCTGTTGGGACGAGAACTTAGATGCGATTGGGTGTTGTCTTAGAACGTCGCGTCATGAGGTAACCAAATTGACACCCTATTTTATAAATTTTGATCATAATATGTCATTATCAGGGTCAGATTATTCGAATTCTGAGTTGTTTGATATTGAGGATGGTACTCAATAAGGCGATAAAAGTCGTAATGAGGTTTTTAAGGGTATTTTTAAGGACGTAGCTAAACGATTAGAAGTAGCTAATAATAAGAGTTGTGATAGGTATAATCTTCGACGACGTCATGTGGAATACTTACAGAATCAACCAGTATGGAAGCGCAACTATGTATTATCTGATGCCGCTAAATTTTATGCAAAGAAGCTAGCTCCGAAGTACGTGGGCCCTTTTTACATTAAGAAAAGGATTTCTCCCTGGACATACGAGCTGCGAGATGATAAAGGTAATAGCGTAGGAGTGTGGAATGTTAAAGATCTTAAGCCAGATCCAGAAGATGAATAAGATATTGCGGTTGCCTTATGAGTGTATGCACATCACCATTATAGTCTATTCTGAGGGACGGTGTTTTGTAGGAATTTACGGAGTAAATCCCTTGAACAAAGGGGGGAGTTGATACGTTTCACATGAAAGCTGTGGCTTTGTACACCTCGTCCCAAGTTTCTTCTGATAAAGTATTTTGAAATGTAACTGCAGCAGAATCGCAGAGTCTTTTCCATCATGTGACTGATATGATATCAACTATATGCATCTTAATCAAAACAATATGACAAACGCTTGTATTAAGTTTCGCTCTTTTTCTGTTATTAGAAGAGGACAGTACTAACATAGTATGTGTTGAATAATATCGTCAACTAAGTCACGTGATGGAAAAGCTTCACCGTTTCTACTGTATGTTAGGATCACTTAAATTTCATTTATATACACAACTGATTTTTGAAAGAGACTTAGTACAGCAAGATATGATATGATCAGAGAAGAACATATCACACACTTTTTCCTTATCTATATTGTAATTGGTGAAGATATTGTCTATACATGTCGAGCTGGTACTGGTTATTCTTGTAGGTACGCTAATGTGATGTGATACGTTTCAATTTTGTGGTTGTGCAAATTAAGTTACAGGTACTTGAAAATATAATTCGTCATGCAATTTAACATCATTTTGACCTACCATGTATATTAGGAAATCCAGTAGCATCTATATTGGAAATAATTAATAATATTGTACAGCCATAAACAATAGTAGATGGGTAATAAAAGAGTTATTACATTATTTTGTTGTATACTAAGAACATGAATTCTTATCACCGCATATTATTTATTATGTTTTCATTTGTGACAGATCTGATGTCTATATTAGCTTCATGCACTACAGACTTGCATTCGTTGGAGCGATTCTGAACTCGGATTAAGGAATCGTTCGACAGTCAACACGTTGGAGTTAAAGGTGTGTGATTCAGACGTTAGAGTCGGGTTTATTGTCTCAATTAGCTAATATTGAGAGTATGCGAGTAATTTTTATTACCTTTCCTAATTAACTATACGTCAAGTATTTATTTTATTTTTGTGGAGCATGTCCCCGTGGTGTTACTCCGAACGCACTATCCCTGATACATATCTTTGTAACGCGATTCTCCGTGATGTGTCTATGCATATATTATTCTGTGATATATACTTGTTGGATATCTCAGCTCTTATTGGTTATTGGAAGCTTTGACATCTCGAGAGCATTCTGATTGGCTGGCTGGTTTGACACGAGACCTTTTGATTTTGCCTGTGAATATACTGGACAATTCATTGTTCGCTGGGTATATCGAAGTCAAGTGGGTTGAATTTATGTCGCCAGTTTTGGATGAAATAATTGAATATTTCACCTTATATTAAGGGATGACCGATTGGTGATACACATTTCCCAGGTATCGTTAGATATTTTTGGAGTTGTTAGGAGAGTATAGACCTGTGGAAATACCATTTTTTTGGGATCAGATAATTCAACCGACAGGTAGTTTTTTTGTTATGCTGTCATTCCAGTTAATTGTAAGTATCAGAATGTTTCTATAGTTTCATTAGATAGATTGTTCTCAAATTATATCGTAGAGGTTTTGTCCATTGTCTGATGAATTGATTTTCCTTTATAGCTGTACATTGTACATGAAAACCAATCTTGAAGAGGTTATATTGTTTCAGTAGGCCTTTATCACAGTACCTAGGGTAATAAAACCTTCAGCCCTATATATTTGGAACTCAAACTGGCCGTTTGGTAAGAAATATTACAGTTTTTTATATATAGATGAATATTCTAGTAATTTTAAAGCGTTTTATCTTTGGATAATGTATTTTTTTTGTTGATTGAAGGTCAACTGGTTTTATAGTTTAGGTACTTAGTTCATAGGTATTGGCTCCATATGAGCTCGTATCTTGTTTTTATGTCAAATGTAAAAAGATTATAGTTAATATGTTAAGCTCGATTAGTATTGTAATTTTTTGTTGGTCAAACATGAAATATAGAATTTTCTAGTTAACTTTTGTTAGCAAAATTAAGTAATATCAATATTAGTTGATTAGTCTTTATGATTAATAGAAGTCTTGCTCTTATGATATTGGTAGATATTTCAGTTTAGAGATCAGTAATAGAGATTACTCATATCGGATATATGACTGCTAGAGGGAGTTAATCGATTAGGGGGTACAGTTTAGATTGATATTTCGTTTTGATCATTGAGACTGAAAGAAAATGTATAAAGTATTAACATATTTCTCTGTTCTCTTTTCTTCTCTTCTTTTCTGTTCTGCTCTTTTTCTCGTTCGACAATCTTTACTATTCTGGATTTGGTTTTGGATTTCATTTTATGGGACAACGTTGAGTCAGAACAACAAACTTGTATGGGGGAAAACTTGGATTGTTACTGAAGAGTACAATATTGGATAATATAGCATTCTATAGAAGTAGTAGTTGGTAGCCACCACTAGCAACCATCAAGACACAGTGGATTTCACGCAAGTTTTAAACTTTGGTTTATGTAAAATACCTTTTTGCGCATAACACTTGTTTATATCCGTCAGTGTAGATTGTAGATAACTTTTTTTATTACCGTAAGCCACTTGTGGTACGCAGATTACGATACTTGTGTTGATCAAGTATTACAAATACTTTGATCAACATACACTATTAAATTAAACCTGTTTTACCATTTATACTCACATTGTGGATTGGTGATAACTACACCAGTTGTTGTTAAATTTGTAAACGTTACTGTGGCTATTCAATTTTAACATACTGAGTTATTTGAGTTGGTGGTAGTACGCGTATGAGCTCATATGTTATTGCGCCATATTGTATTTTTAATATTTACTTTCAAATTTCACATTTAATTGCATAAACGTTATTTTGTGCCATAGATACGTATGGTATTTTGTATTGATTTAACCCTATATTGTATTTGGAACTTAAGTATATAGTTTTCTCATTCTACCGGCTAATCGAGTACTCGTTTGAGAAATTTCATTTGTATGTAGGTACTGGTTTGTACATATTTATACCCAACAAACAATCCAGGCTGTAACATAGGATTTCAATCGGGGGGAATTATAGGATTTTACCAGGGGGGTTTTATAGGATTTTACCAGGGGGGTTTATAGGATTCTACTTGGGGGGAATTAAAGGATTTTACTTAGGGAATATATAGGATCTTAACCCAGGGATTTATAGGATTTTAAAGTATCATTGGGTACTAGTGGGTACATCCTGTCAACCTTTTTTTTGTACAAATTGTAGTAGGATTGAGTTACTACTGGGGAGTGATACATTGGTTTTAAAGGTACGGGATATATATTTTTGACTTGGGTTACTTGTATATATATATATATTTGTATAAATTTTTGTACATCATTTAATCAAGGGGAAATTACACTTACCTATGATAATTTGTGTTTATGACTTATGAGTCATTTTGGACACCTGGGGGAATTTATTGTAATTTTGTGGTACCCTTGTATGTACTAGTTGTATTAGTAGAACCTTGTAAGATCACTTGATATACTAAGCCAATTCATTAAACTTAGACCTGGGTAAGTGACATCTGACTTTTATTTCTCCACCTATTTGGTAGTCTTAGGGTGGGAAAAACTTGTGTAGGTAGTTGTCGGGAGGCAAGATTGCCTGGCGCCCTTTTACATTTATTTAGTCTATGAACAACGGACCCCCCCGTCTCCGCAAGAGTTAGAGGCAACGCCTAGAAGCGCACAGTATGCACCGAGTTTTAGGTTCATAGATATCAAAGTGCATAACGGTAGGTGGCAGATGTTTAATGTTAAACCCCTTTAACACATTTATTAAAGTATCTTTTTGGTTGCTTTGAATTCTAAAGTCTATATTAACGTCACCAAAGATCAAATATATTTCATTGTTATAAGTATTATAAAGCAAAAGTTCTAACTTATTAATAAATGTGTTTAAATTAGCATATGTAAGGCTGTAAATACTGATGACAAACAAAAAATGTTTTACATCATATTCCATTTTTCCACCACATATTTCAAATTCTCCTTCAAGACAAAATTTGTTTAATTTTATTTGTTGGAATTTTATAGTGTTTATTATCTCACTATTGATAAAAATGCAGGTACCACCTTTTTCTTTATTTACACGTGCGAAACTCGACATTAATTGAAACTTTCTTATGGGCGTAACTTTCAAATTATTTGCATTAAGCCAATGTTCAGTAATACATAGAATACATACATTTTCTTTTTCTAAGATTAAATCAGACCTTTTTTTATTAGTCCACCCTGTATATAAATGTGCATAAACGTCAAAATTTAAGGTATGTATGTTTCCCTTTTCCTTAGGACTTTTGCTTTTCTTATATCTTCATGAAGAATCCTTCAATTTTGGAACTAAGTTTGTACTCTCTTCTGTCCTCATATTGGTAAAAACGATACTGCACGTTGTTGACTATTTATATCAGATTTCTGAGATTTTTCAAATCTTTGTCCTCTCCTAAAATCCAATCTTTCGAAAGTGATATTTTTTGGCTAAAAACAGGATTTGTGTACCCTTTGTTGTGATTTTACCTAATTTGGTAATTTCAATATCATTTATTTTAACAGTGTTATATAGGCTTTAGAGTGGAAAAAGATTGTACATAATTTGCTTTTACAATATGTGAAACTCTTGTTATGAACATCCAGACTTTTTAGTTGAGTTATTTCTTCCATGAAAAGTATTATCTCAAACACCACTTCCTAAGTTATGCTTTCTAGGTCTTCTTTTGATTTATTGAAATTCACCTTCATCTTTGTTTATGTAATTATGCTATTCATCATTTTAGCTTGGTCATTTACTATATTACCTTGTTGACTAGCTTTACAAATTGAAGAAGAATTGGAAAATTTTGCTGTAGATGGTTTTCTCTTGATTAAGTTAATATTTGGCAGATTATTTAACTTTGCTAAAGGAACATTTAAATTATGCTTTTTCATGTCCTGATAATTTTGATTATTTGAGACTGATGCATATGTTTTGTATTGTTCAGAGTTGACTGCAACATTGGTAGATCTTTCCTTTAGGGATATAAGCCATTTGGTTTTTCTTCCGTGAGTTCTGTTAATTTTTGATTTTGCTGTTCTTCTATCCTCTTATATTCTTTACTTACACTATTTTGCACTACTTTTAATATCTCTTTTTTAAAAGATGTTAGTACATCTTGAATGTTTCTTTCTGTTGCCTCCTTCATATTTTTTTACAAGTGGTAGCATAGGAACCTAAGTTTCCTATTCTTTTTAAGTTCCATACATTTTATTTTCGATACTGTTAATTTGTAGCAGTGTTGGCATATCTTTTCATTGCATTGGTCGCAATTCCAAATCTGAATGTCATTTTCTAACGTTTTACAGTTCCAACACGGGACATCATAAAATGTTTATTTCCAAGATCAGCAATTGTCCCACTGCATATTATGGTTTTAGTGAGATTTTGGTTTTTGAATCCAGGTTCCGTATCCTTGTCTTTTTTCACTGAGGTATTTCCCAGTCCCAACCATTAATAATGTTTGCTTTTGATTCCGAGTCAATCAGGAAAGTTATCGGTATTCTTCCAACTTGACATTCGATTAACTCATCTAGCTTTCCGATTTTCGTGATTTGACGAGTTTCTTTGGATGATAAAACATTCGTATGATTTGATATTTTCACCTTCATCTGATTCCTCGTTTGAGTTAACATAGTTTATTTGTCTTCTTGTTGGTTTCCATCTTTTGTTTCCTTTGGTCGAACTTGTATTGAAAAAAAATCCTTGTTTGTTTTTGACTTGCAAAATTTTGAAAAATGACCAAGTTTCTCACATTTAAAACACTTTGCCGTTTTAGCTGAACATTCGTTGAAATCAGGGGAGTGATTTCGACCGCATCTACCGCTAGATAGTTTATTCTCGACGCTTATTTCGTTTATTGTGGATGAAGCACCTGGACTATTAATCAATATTGATTTTTCCTCAGATTAACAAATAAAATAGATATGTTTTTTTTATCTTTTCTTGCCCCAAACATTGAGTCACATTCTAAGCTCACTTGCGGACACTTCCACTGCTTTGACATATTTACAAAGTCTCTTAAGTTGCAGGAAAAATGAAATTAGAAGTTTAATTGAAAATGTGTTAAAATGTTATACAAATAAAAAAAAGTGATACTAATTAATGCATTTGAGTCACTATTTTTAAAATTAATTAATAATACTTGAATTTTATTTAATAAAGGCATATTCTTATATAAATGTATTTGTTGTATCCTTAGATACCTTTATGGTTATAACTAAAAGTGGCAACATTGCTCAAAATTTCAGTAGGTACCTGTTTAATGTGTCAATAGTAATCTATTTAGTAGTTTTGTCCTTGTTTAATTATCATATAAAGAGAGATGCAATTATGGTCAGACTGTGATCGACGATCATTTCGAATTGGTCGTAGTATTGTAGTAAAGAATGTTAAACGTGATTTGTTTATACGAGCGCCATTACGACTAGAGAGTAAACATTTAGTTCTTTCGTTTTGATGTGTTTTTCAAAACTTTTAGTGACAAAATAAACTTTTAAGTTAACTAATTTAATGTTTTTGAATTATCATGGTTCGTCGGTGCCTTGTTTGTCAGAAAGACAGCCGAAATTACCAAGGCCATGTAGCTACAATACCATCCCCACTTTTTGTAATTCATTCATTATTTCACTACTAGCGTTTAGAATTGTTGGCCGCAAAAATAAACGTGTTTATGAATGAATAGCCCTCTCTATCTTTATTATTACTCTAAGGATTTTTCCAGTATTTGTTAATGAATTTTGCAAAAAGTAACCCATATAATTTAGTATATGTTCTTTTTCCAAGAGTTTCTTCTTAAGATCCTCCAGTGCCCAATTGTCAATTATTTTATAATTTATATTAATTTCAATAGCTTCTTTATGTGTACTTCCAAAAGAGAATTTTGCAGCATGATGTCTTAGTAGTACCAGGAATTGATTAAAGGCCTAATTCTCGTTTGGTTTCAAGACCCTAAATGTATGACGTTCAAAGGACGAATTCTGAACTGGAGAAAAGTGTTTTGTCAGTACATCTACCAAAATTTTAAGCACATTATCATCTTTATCATATGGTACTATTGCCCCTGGTGTATTATAGACAACTTCTTGTAAGTGAGTTCCTCTTAGATGTAGTAATTTATTTCTCTTTCTGTGTGTATCTACTATATTTTCAGCATAAATGTATAGTTAAAATAAACATATCCATTTATCCCATTCGTTTCTGATGTACACTTTCTCCATGGTCTCACAGAGAAATGGTTTTATACCCAATGATTCAGACATTTTTTTGCCTAAAACAAAACCCATGGGTTATGCCAATGTTTTTATTACAGTTGTTAGTTTTTTTTTAACTTTTAAGGAAAAGTTTATCACAATTCAATGTGGAGAATTTCAAATGCAATTTAATGCACCACCTTTAATGTGGAGGATTTCAAACATAATTTAATGTCACACCTTGTAGAGGAAGGGAATAAAAACTTCGATTTATTCTGCGCTGGTTCGATGGTATGAGAAAACATTTAACATCATATTTTTCCGTTCCTACATATCCTTGAGCGATGCGATAGCTAAATGCATTTTGTTCTCGAAGGACCACTCTAAATTGACCGTTAGAGACGGTTTAAAAGTCAAACGGGAGTAATAGGAAACTAATGAAAACGAGACATAATATAAATATACCTTATATTACGATTTATTAGTCAATTGACTAGGATTCAGGAAAAGGTATACAAAAACCAGAAGTGACCGGATGTTTATATCACTTCACTTAGTAAACAATTTACTGAAATATTTTCCCTCCAAATCTATCAATAATTAAATATAAAGTTATTACAAACACACAAATCTAGAAACACTGATGGAAGAGAGCCGGCAACGATGTAAAATGTAACTAATTTAATTATATAAAAATATTGTTGAATGTTCAATTGCCATCAATTTTATGCGAGTTAATACAACTGAAGAAAATCTAATCTTACTTGCTTGGTTCCTTAATGCACTAAAACACTACTTTAACTAATTATGGTGGCGAACTACATGTTTACTGTTAGACGGTTCAAGGAAGAAGAGAATATAAAATGTGAAATGAACGTCAGCCGGCCAGGGCTAGCAAAAAATTAGCGTTTTTTCCTATTCGTTTCGGGATCGTTTGTAACAGCCGATATTGAAAATATATGAATCGTTAGATTTGTAGAAAGAGAATCACTAAGTTTAAAAGGGATTTTAAACATACTGGGAGGGGCAAGGTTTAAACTATAGTTTAAACAATTTAAAGTGTAATAATTATAATCCAACAGCATTTAATTCGCTAAAGGAAGTGGTGCTAATTTTACGATGAGCCTGGTGTATTCACCATCGGCAGTCTTGAGTTTGACTGCTCGGACCTTATCATCCTTGCCTGTGAGAACTTCCGTTATTCGGGCCAACGGCCAATTGAGCGGAGGTCTATCTTCTGACTTTACTAATACTAGATCTCCGATTTTGAAATTTTCAGCAGGTTTTTTCCATTTAGGCCTATGCTGGAGTTGGTTAAGATAATCAATGGACCACTTACGCCAAAAACTTTGCTGGACGCGGGTACATTGTGCCCAAAATGATAAGCGGTTTAAGGGAGTTTCACAGACATCCCTTTCTGGAAAGGCAGTCAAAGGTGCTCCAATTAGGAAATGACCAGGGGTCAAGGGTAAGAGGTCGTTTGGGTTAGAAGAAAGAGGAGACAGAGGTCTGCTATTTAGAATGGCTTCAATTTGAATTAGGATAGTGGATATCTGTTCTTATGTGAAAACAGGCATTCCTAGCAAACGGACTAGGTGGGATTTGGCGCTTTTAACGGCCGCCTCCCATAAACCTCCCCAGTGTGGGCTACGGGCTGGGATAAACTTCCATGAGATCTCATTATGACTCAGGAAGGTTTGAATGTGGTTAAAACTCTCGTGAGAGCGGAAAAAAGAAGCCAGTTCTTTCAACTGATTGTTAGCTCCAATGAAATTTGTTCCATTGTCGCTATAGATAGTATTTGGATTCCCTCTTCGCCCAATAAATATTTTAAGGGCGGCTACAAATGATTGAGTTGAGAGATCACTGACGACCTCAATGTGCACAGCCTTAGTGACCATGCAAATAAAAATGGCTAGGTAAGATTTCAATAAAGGAGATTTCTTCAGATGTGAAGAACGTGTTTGAATAGGGCCGGCAAAATCAACTCCACACTTAGAAAACGGTCGGGAAATCTGAACTCTATCTGGAGGTAATGGAGCCATAATCTGGGTGCCCATTTGAGTATTAAATCTATGACACAGTACACATTTTCTCAAAAGCTTTTTCACTTGACGAACTCCTCCCAGTGGCCAATATCGCCTGCGAAGGTTTCCGAGAACATTTTGAGGACCACTATGCCCTAGACGTTTGTGCTCTTGCGAGATTAACAAACTTACAACAAAATGATTGGATGGTAACAATAGCGGGTGCTTCTGGTCATAATTTAGATCGGCGTACTGCAAACGTCCTCCGACCCTTAATAGTCCAGATTCATCGAGGAAAATGTTAAGTGGTAATAAAAGTTTATTTTGAATAGGTTTTTTATTCCTTAACAAACAAATTTCTTCAGAAAAGCACTCTTTCTGAATTTGTCTAATTATAAAGTCATGGGCTGATTTCAGTTCTTCGACCGACAAAAAAGTTCCACTTTCTGTTGAAAGTCGCCTTCGCGGCAAATCGAAGTAGATAGGCAATTACGCGGGGTAGTCCTCTAAATGTCGAATATTTATTCAAGATTGAATTCCAAAAGCTTTCCTGTGATAATAAACCAACTAAATTTACCTTTCTCGTTTCCGGTAAACTTTCGACCATACGAAAAGTGTCTAATGAATCAAATTTATCGGTTTCTATAAGAAAATGAGGGCCATTAAACCAAAGCATTCTGCTCTTTTCGGAAAAACAACCTCTAGATAAGCTGTCGGCAGGGTTAAGATGAGTATTAATGTGTCTCCAAATGAAACTTGAACTATTTTCTTGAATGATGAGAACTCGTCGGGATACAAAAGGTGAAAATTTACTTGCTGTATACTTTATCCAGCTAAGAGAAACAAGAGAATCACTCCAAAGATTAAGACTATCAAATTGAACTAAACTAGAAAAAATTTTAACTATTCGATTAGCTAGTTTGGAGACCAACTCCATAGCACAGAGTTCTAGCTTAGGAACTGTTAACACCTTTTTCAGTGGATTTACTCTCGACTTGGCAGCGACTAAACGAGATGACCTAGAATGGTCGGAGTAACTAACTACAAAATAAATGCAACCACCGTATGCTACTTGGCTTGCATCAGAGAACCCGTGGAGGGATAAGGAAACGACTTTTTTGTCTTCAGCTAATCGTCGTGGAATAGATACATTAGTACTTTCCAATAACAGGGATAAGAATTTTTCCCACTTTTGTAAGATATCTGCATCAGAAATGGGAGAGTCCCAGCCCAGATTGAATTGCCAGAGTTTTTGCATAATCAATTTGCCTGAAACCACTAAAGGATTAATAACTCCTAATGGATCATAAACGCTACTTAGAATTGATAATATGATACGTTTGGTTATGATGGGCATATTTGGGACTACTAAAGTTTTTATATTCAACGTATCAAAAACGGAATTCCACTTTAAACCCAAAATTTTACGGGATTCAGTTAAGTTGAGATCTAGTTCAGACTTGGAAACTAGCGATTGCTTGTTCAAAAATGCGACAGAGTTTGATTTCCATTTATGTAGCTCGAAACCGTGTCGGTTTAGGACTTTGTTTATTTCTATGTACAATTTATCTAGGTTACGGTAGTCATTAGTACCGCTCAAAATATCGTCCATATATGTTTGATTCAAAAGCGCATTTTGAGCTTCTGAACACTCCGGATTTCTCAAAGCTATTTCCTTAAGAACGCGGGTGGCCAAAAATGGAGCATAATTTTGTCCGAAACTAAGACTAGATAACTCAATACATTTGAATGAGTCGGATGGGTCATCGCGCCACAAAATATTCTGTAAGTGGCGTTGCTCCGGGTTGATGTCAATCATTCTATACATCATTTTGATATCTGCACAGAGGACAAACCGAAAATATCGAAATCGGCATAATATATCAAATAAGTTAAGTTGAACTTGGTAGCCTTTAAGAGTTAAGTCGTTAAGAGCTATTCCCGAGTCAGTTTTTGCAGAAAAATCCATTACAACTCTCAATTTGGTGGTGACACATTCCTCTCGTAGTACTGCCCGATGAGGGATAAAATATTAAAATTCAGTACCGGAACGGTTCATTAAATTCAAAGGTATTACTTTGGCATGGTTCATTGTCAAATATTCGACTACAACATTTTTATAAGATTAAAAAAACTTGAAATTTTGTAAAAAAATTTTCTCTAGTGCGAAAAATCTCTGCCTTGCCATCCAAAAAGATTGTCCCAGTCTTTTATTTTTGTCAGTGGAAAGCGGCATATCAACCTGGAATCTGCCGGAAGGTAAAACTTGCGTAGTAGACAGGAAGAGGTTTTCTGCAATTTGATCTTCTATTTTAGACGACTCCGATTCTTTGGGCACGTCTTCAATTTCCCAGAATTTTTCGACAAGCTGAGAAAGGTTCTCAGTACTGTTTAAGGTTTCATCTTTTATGGATAAAAAGGACAACATAAAATTGTTTTGGGACGACTGTTTGTCAGCCACTGATGGAGAGATTGGTCCAGCAATTACATAACCTAAGTGTGTGTTTACTAACGAGGGCATATCGATACCCAAGCTGAAATTTTCATTACGTAATAAGCTAAAGTATATGTCAGCTCCAATCAAAATGTCTATTTGGCCTGGCTGAAAAAAGGTAGGATCAGCTAACTCGATCCTAACATTTTCTGGAAATTTAAGTTTTTCCGTTGAAACTGAGAACTGGGGCAGTTTATCAGTAATCTTTTCAATGACCGCACAAGATACAGTGAAGATCTTTTCGGGATAAACTTGGGAACCGAATGAAATCTGGATAGAGTCGAAACTTTGCGTACAAGATTTGCCACCAAGGCCAACAATATTGACAGTCCTTGACTGTCTATTTATGCCCAAACAACTTGTTAAATGCGAAGAAACTACACTCATTTGACTGGTCGAATCTAATAACGCACGAGCGACAATTACCCGACCGTCTGCACAAAAAACGTCTACAAGGGCTGTAGGTAAAAGAACAATTTTGTGTGAGAAAGAAATTGTGGAAAAGGAAGTTACATTATCCTCTGGTGCAACTAAGTTATCAGGGCTCTTATTGGTTTCTGGTGGTTGAACAGTGACGAAGCTAGAATTATTGTTTGACCTATTTACAGAGTTTCTGGATTCAAAATTTACATTATTTGGTTGACGACTATTTGTTCTGGTTTCAGCATTACTAGGGTTATTACGTTGTTCATGTGAATGGCTGTTTGGACTAGATTCGAAGTGCAAAAGGAATGGTGTTGCTTGTTGCAACTCAAACAGCGTTTCAAAGATTTGCAGTACGCAAACAAGTGTTGGGAGCTAAGACAATTTAGACATTAACCTTTAGATTTGGCTAACTGGTACCTTTCCTGGGGTTTCAGGGAGAGGAACTTTCTACATTTATACAGCGTGTGATTTGGCTCAGAGCAACATGTACATGAAGTTTTAGCTTGATAGTTATTACTATTGGAACTACGAAAATTGTTTGCATGAGAAGTATGGTTACTATTGGAATTATCGATACGACTGAAAAGATTCACTTTTGCTCTAGGTTGATCAAGAGGTTTAACGGACCTATTATTCTCGAACAAGTTCAAGCCCTCTAACATAGTGTATCGTTTTTTGAGAAACTGGAAGAAATTGCCACAAGTAGGATTTTTTCAGCATCCCTACTACCTTCAAACTCTTTCCTTGATTGAAAGTCTAATTTCTGTTCAAGCAAGAAAACTATAAGCGACTCGAAATTCACTTCTGAAGTTAAGCCTACATTTCTAATTAAGTCTAGCGTTTTTTTCGCTGTAATATAAAATTCTCGAAGCTCCGTTGGATTACTTTTCGTTACGGGTTTCTGTTCCACCAATGTTTTATACAAAGTATGTATTAAAGTGACCTGATTGTCATACGTACCCTTCAAAATGGTTAAAGCAACTTCTAAATTTTGGTTTGTCACGCTTAAAGAATCTATTAATTGCAAAGGTTGATTGCGCAACAATGATTTTAGATAATAAAACTTTTCTCCTTCTGACTTGAGCTTTGAGTTATTCAATACTAGAGCGGAGAACAAATCAAAAAAAGAATGCCACTCTGAGGCATCCCCCGAAAAGGGTTTAATATTAATTTTAGGTAAAGATACGTTGGAAGCGCTGGTTTCCAGTACGGCTTCCGAATTATATTTGAATTTATCAAGACGTGATTCAAGCTTGGCGATATTGAATTCAAACCGATCTGAATTGGCATCCTCCTCAGATGTACCTTCCGAAGAGGCTTCCTCATCAGTTAATGAAATAATTTCGCCTTGTATTTGGCGATAGTTTTCGTAATAACCTATAAGACTATTCAACTTGACCGATAATAGATGAGCCTCCTCGCTACCGTCCAAATTATTTATAAAATTTTCTAATCGACTAAGCTGTGCTTTACAGCCTCTGAGTTTATTTTTGAGATGCTTTAATTCAGACATTTTGAACAAAGTATGTATTCAATCACTGTAACGGCAAACTACAAAAAAATTATAAACGGTTTTATTTAACTCGAATAATGTGACTAAACCAATGAAATACATCAAATTAGCGTTTGTAGCAAATCATTTGCGACACGCATATACTTACACAGTTTGGCGTAAATTGGCGGAAGAAAAACAAATTGCTATCAAATGGATTACTCAAAAGTAATTCACAAATTGTTCAAACAATGTTTGCATGAATAGCACTAATAATAATAAAAAACAGGAATGGCGTAAATAGCGATGATAATCAAATATGACGTTAACTCGTTATGTCAAATTAGTCAAATAAATTGTTGATAAACAACTAACAAAGTAAAATGGCGTATAAATTTTCAATATTGAATTGATCAAATAGATTTTTATTAAATATAGATAAATATAGCACACAAACTCTCTAAGCAAAATGAACAAGAAAAACCAAATATTGAATTAAATATTTTGTATCAAATCGATTGACGATAAATCGCTCACATATTATTTTAACAACATTTGTGTAAATAGCTAAAAAAATCAAACATGTCTAGCAAATAAGTTTTTGATATCAATATCAAATAAATTGTTGATAAATAACACACAATGTACGCATAAATAGCAAAAAATCAAGGATAGCCAATAAATTGTATAAAATCAATGAAAGAAATTGTCAAAAAATAATTCACAAATTATCAAAACGACATTAGCGTATAATATCGAGAGAAATCAAATATCGCATGTTTTGTATAAATGGCGATGGAAAATTAAGTATTCAACAATATTGGCGTAGATAAAGAATCTAAATATAGTAAATATTTCTTTTTCACATCAATAAAAATCTAATCCCATAATAGATACAAATGACCCAGTAGACAAATATAATGATAATATAATATTACAAAGAGTTTTTTATAAATAGATGTTTACAGTTCCATAAACCACACATTCCATTGAATGTAGATAAAAACAAATGTTTTCCTTCGAACACTTGCTGAAATATTCTCTGAAGAGTGAAGTTTTTTCTTTCTGTCGGCTAGAAAAACAATTGCCGGCCGGCGATAGCTACCTCAGTTGTTCTGGTCGAACGACTGTCTTGAATTCGAGGTTGCCGGTTCTTCCAAATATTCCGAAATATAGGACTCGCTGAATACAGAGTTCGTAAAACAACGATTGCGTAAATGGAATTAAATACACGATATACCGGTATTCAACTGGTGATTATGAAGATAAGCTTGAGAATGTCTCACTCGCGTTGTAAATTTATAACTTAATTTCCGCGACGTAGACCTTCTGGTTTTGTAACCTTGGATTTCAATATTTAAAATAGATATAGGAAAAGGCTCTTAGCTTTAGGAACTCTATCCGGCCCGAAGGACCAAAAAGAATATGTAGAGGAAGGGAATAAAAACTTCGATTTATTCTGCGCTGGTTCGATGGTATGAGAAAACATTTAACATCATATTTTTCCGTTCCTACATATCCTTGAGCGATGCGATAGCTAAATGCATTTTGTTCTCGAAGGACCACTCTAAATTGACCGTTAGAGACGGTTTAAAAGTCAAACGGGAGTAATAGGAAACTAATGAAAACGAGACATAATATAAATATACCTTATATTACGATTTATTAGTCAATTGACTAGGATTCAGGAAAAGGTATACAAAAACCAGAAGTGACCGGATGTTTATATCACTTCACTTAGTAAACAATTTACTGAAATATTTTCCCTCCAAATCTATCAATAATTAAATATAAAGTTATTACAAACACACAAATCTAGAAACACTGATGGAAGAGAGCCGGCAACGATGTAAAATGTAACTAATTTAATTATATGAAAATATTGTTGAATGTTCAATTGCCATCAATTTTATGCGAGTTAATACAACTGAAGAAAATCTAATCTTACTTGCTTGGTTCCTTAATGCACTAAAACACTACTTTAACTAATTATGGTGGCGAACTACATGTTTACTGTTAGACGGTTCAAGGAAGAAGAGAATATAAAATGTGAAATGAACGTCAGCCGGCTAGGGCTAGCAAAAAATTAGCGTTTTTTCCTATTCGTTTCGGGATCGTTTGTAACAGCCGATATTGAAAATATATGAATCGGTTAGATTTGTAGAAAGAGAATCACTAAGTTTAAAAGGGATTTTAAACACACCTCGTACATCTTAGAATTTAATATAACTCTTTCCTGTTATCTATATGTAACCAATTAGCAGATAGACAATTGCACTTAATGATATTAATAAAAAAATGAACAGTTTATACATATTTTTAATCATAATTCATTTGTTCATTTGAGTTTTTTTTACTGTTCCAATAATAACCGACCACTTATTGATAATACATTTACCTCAATCGCCAATTGTGGTATCCTGGTGGGAACACTTAAACACTTCGTTCAAGTAGTTGTGGTATAAGAGTATTTAACAGCTAACAATTATAATCTTTAACCCAATTATTAATTATATGTGAATCTAATACAATAATATTTAACATCAACCGTTTTTACCCAGAGATCAGGTAATACTGACTATTGATTTGAATATAATGTGAATTATCATCTACACTTTTATGTGATAACAAATAAATATATTTTAATTCTTAGTCATTGTCGTGCTCCCACAGTGGTCAAGCTGGTTCATATTCAAACTGCAGTAAAAAGCTGCTCCTGTTGACAAAAGAGGAAAACATGGTTCCAAACATCGAAAATTAAACCCCGTTGCAAGTAGCCAAATTCAGGAACATATCGCTTAATTCGGGCCAGATTGAGTATTTATAGCTGGCACAATTCAAGGGGACCGTTTTAAGTGAAGAACTTAATATAAACAAAATGTTTCAGATGTTTATAGAGAAGTGCCTTGCTGTATTTGTATCGTATGACAGCTATAGAAATATTTTTAACACAAAATTCAATATTTCATTTGGCTACCCGAGAACAACAGATACATGTAGCAAGTGTGATGAGCTCATCACAAAAATTAAAACCCTTCATTCTTTTGATGATGCTGCTCAGATAAAAGCCGAGATAAAAGCTCTACCGAAAATAAATTGCATAAAACTCGTGCTCAAGTTTTCTGAGATAGAAAGCATGCTGCCAGAATGAAAACTACGATAACTATAGAATATGAAGCCATCGTCATGGGTTTTCAAAAGAATATTTTGTTGCCCAACATCATATCGAATGATGTTTATTTATTTATTATAGATGACAATTTTTCATTTAATATTCATATTATCTTCAGGGAAATCAACCTTTTTACATATCCTGAATATTAGTCAAAAAAGGAGCTGACGAAGTGTGATGGTTTCTCTTCTACTATATTTTCAATTAACTACTGGTGGAAGTGCGCCGTCTTCACATTTTTTGTGACTTGGCTGGAGGTCGAAATAAAAATTTTATGGTTGGTCAGTTTCTTCACTATGTTTCCATAATAAGAAGCGACTAGATATCATTCACTGTTTCAAATGAAACTTACTGTTAATATGATATTATTCAAGTCACATTTCCCATGAGAGGACATTCTTGCCAAGAATGTGATAAAAATATGGGATTAATCAATCTAAAGACAAGAATGGGGGTACTCAAAGATTGGGTCGATGTATTAGAAAACAAATGAAAAAATCCATAACCGTTTAATGTTATAGATGTGGACCAGACAGTGACTAAACAGTGGACTACTTTTCTGCAAGGAAAATTTGTACATAAGTGTCCAATATTTATTTATTTTTTAACGGATTCACCATTTACAAGTAACTACAATAATTATAACATTACAGTGAACTAATCTAAGAATCTACTCGTACATTTCTAATTGGGTTCTTAAACATACTTAAAGAGTTAACAAAAGGATCAATATTATATTTATTAAACCATCTTAAACCTCTAGAAACAGGTTAGTTGTAACAGTAATTTGTGTTATGATTTTTTATTGAAAATAATGGAGGATTCCTAGTTCTATGAGAAGTAACAAGAAGGTTAATTTGATTCAAAAGAATCAGACAATCAACTCCCCCACATAAGATTTTATAAACTAATATCAAATCTGAATGAAAACAACGTGTTGTGATATCAGTTAGGTTCAGAGTGTTTAAAGTATTATGGTAATCGAATTGCCGATACATACCCATTTTGGATGAAATATATTTCAGAAATCTGATTTCAACATTTTCAATTTTTATAATATCACATTTATAAGAAGGAGACCACACTACAGAGGTGTACTCTAAATGAGGTCTTACCAAAGAACAGTATAGAGTTTTGAGAGTATTAAAAGAAAATTGCTTGCCATTTCTCATCAGAAACCCCAACATTTTACTACTCCTAGCATTATTCATCTGACTTTTGAATGATAATTGCTGGTCAGTTGTAACCCCAAGGTCTTTTATTTCGTTGACCCTATCGAGAACCATACCTTTGATGTTATGGTCATAGATAAAAAGATGTTTTGATCTCGAGAAACTGATAATATGGCATTTCTCTATATTGAGTTGTAAATTGTTTGTTATGGATTAATCAAATAATAAATCCAAATTATTCTGGAGAACCTGACTATCCAATATATCAGTAATTGGAAGTTATAATTTAAGATCATCAGCAAACATTAAAAATTTAGCATGTTGAAGATGGTCACCTATATTGTTCACAAATAGGTTGAATAACAATGGACCACAATGTGAGCCCTGTGGAACACCAGAGGCAACAGGAATAGTGTTTGAAATATAATTGTTCATTCTGACACATTGATAACGCTGAGTAAGAAAACTCTCAATCCAATTCAAAATGTAAGTCCCAAAGCCTAATGGTTTCAGTTTTTCTATAAGTAACAAATTATTAA
Organism: Galeruca laticollis; assembly: GCA_963921935.1. Taxonomy (NCBI): domain Eukaryota; kingdom Metazoa; phylum Arthropoda; class Insecta; order Coleoptera; family Chrysomelidae; genus Galeruca; species Galeruca laticollis. Next base: position 5,145,671 of record OY998177.1, read on the forward strand.
CTCTATCAAATGCTTTGGAGAAATCCGTATAGACAGTATCAATCTGGATACCACTCTCCAAAGCGTCTAACAAATATTGCTTGTAGGAGAGTAAATTTGTGGAAGTTGATTTTCCTAAGCTCAAACCATGCTGTTCAGGAACTATTAAATTTCTGCATGTCCATGTAAGCTCACAGGTACTAATTTATCCATATTTGTACAGCAAGTAAAATAACTTCGAGTGGTGAATGACAAATGTGGCCTTGTATTTTACCGTACCATGTATAACGGTAGTTGGATAAGTAAACAAATTACAAATACATTGAAAAAGTCCGTTGCCATACGAAACACCAACAAAGGCGAATTTGATGATTTGCAAGTACTAAATCGTTTTTGTAATCCAAGTGCTGAACAGTTTTATGCAAATTTGCTATATAACTGAAACATTAGCGACTACTTGTCGTTTTCCCAATAGCTCTAACATACGATTTGGTACTATAAAAACAGTTTTCTCAATGAATTAATTATGTGACATCAATTGTTTTTTCTCTTTACTCTTCATTTACTTATACTGAAAAACGTTAAAGTCTACAATTTACTTTATTGTGTACATATTTAGAGTATATACATGTTAGTATGTTTGTTTTTTAGACCATAGATAGCGGGGACCAGAAAGTAAGTTCTACAAAAAGTGAGACATCAACATTTTTCACTCCTGTGAATAACAACAAAAATAAACCAAAAACAAGTTTTAAGAAGTCTCCATATGTTCACAGGTCAACTATTGATCTATCTATAAGTAACATTGATAATTCACTAAATGAAACTTTTTCGTTAACGTTACCTTCAATAGAATTAGAGACTTTGAAAAATAATAGCATTATATCATCATCTGCGCCAAAACTTTCAGAAGGAAGCAATGCAACTTTTTCATCAAAAAAATCTATACTAAACCTAGTAACACCTTCTCTATCTATAAGTAATATTGATAATTCACTAAATGAAACTTTTTGTTAACGTTACCTCCTATGGAATTAGAGACTTTGAAAAATAATAGCATTATATCATCATCTGCGCCAAAACTTTCAGAAGGAAGCAATGCAACTTTTTCATCAAAAAAATCTATAATAAACCTAGTGACACCTTCTTAAGTTGAAACCAAAAGTACCAGTAGTTGTTCCTACTCTTTAAGCACATTTGATGATATCAACAGAACTGTAGGTAGTTCTGAATGTAGTAAATCAGATGTAGATATGAAGGTAACTAAGAGAAAGCAGTGGAACAGGTCCCTAAGAGTTTCAATTATGGATACAGCAGCGGGTTTGCTACAGAATGTTTCGCCTCCATGGGGAAAAGAAGTATTTAATGATTTTCAATCTACTTATGAACACAACTATTCTAGAAATAGTTTTATAAGCCCCGTTAAGAAAAGGGGGTTTTCAAAAAAAATTATGAGCCCAATAAAAATTCATGAAACTTCATTAAATACAACACAACCTGAAACTGTAATTTCAGAAACTTCAAGTACAACTTTTAGTCCTTTGAAAATAGAGAAGTCTCCAAAGAAGTTACTTGAAGATAAACCATCTAGACAGGAAAATAAAGCTGCAGTGAAGAGAACAAAACTTCCCAATTTTCCACTTATTCACCAAAGTAAATTAGAAAATATTAAAAAAATGAGTCTGCGTAAAGCTGTTAGAGCTCAGCAATTGCTGACTGGAAAGAAACCAGGTCCCGATACAAATATGAAGATTCCAACACTGAATTTAAAAATAAAGTCTCGAAAAAGCAGAAAATTATTAAGGTAAGTAGATTGCAATTTTTATTCTGAAAAAAAATATTGTAAGTGAGAATTATTATTGAAAAAAATAACATTGCAAGACGTTATAATTGTTTGCGTGTACAAGTAAGAAGTTTAATTTAGATTTTTCCATGAATTCGATTTTTTTCTTGATCTTAATGATTATTGAAACCAGTCATCTGGTGGATTGTCCAACAGCAGTTGAAACTCTATACTTTTTTGGTGAAGGTGCATTCCAACTTTGTGCTTCCAAGTGAACCTTTTGATTTTTTATATGAGAAAGTTTCAGAGATTTGTGTCACTTTTATGGACATCCATCCACTGTTTCTAAAAGCTGTTCGTTTGGAACATTTATTCAGTTTAAATGTTGCTAGCAGAGCCCCAGATACAGTAAATCTACACAGGTTTCAGAGGCTAATCGTAGATCAATACCTTCCTTATTCTGTATTCATAGTTCAGAGATTCTGCCTAGAAGCCAATAATATTGTTTCTACTTTATCCTTAACTTAGCTCTTTTCTTCTTAACATGTTCCTTCCACCACAATTTGATATTGAGGGTCCCGCCAAGATACTTTGCTTTATTCATATATAGTATATTTTTACTTTAATGTTTACAGAGTGGTTCTCTCAACTATTTATTAGTGAAATTGACGTTGACAGTTTTGCCCTGGTTGAGGGTTATTCTCAATTTTGTAATCCAGCTTACCACCCTTTACTTGCTACTTGTAATTTTATGATAAATTCTTGAGTGCCTCTGCTCATATCAGAATTGGAAATCGGGTGTAAGTTTGATATTTTCAATTAATGGCATTAATATTTGTAAGAAGGTTTTCAAACAGCCTTGAGATGGCAGGCCATTAAATAATCAATCTGTATGATTTTATATCATTTGACTAGTTGTGGCACCACACTAACCTCTGTCACTTTCGAACAAGAGCTGTATTAAAAAGGTTTTACCAATATAACCCCCTTTCTAACTAATTGTTTCAACGTTTCTGCAGCAATGAATTTGTATCCTGGTGCATTTTTTGGATTAATATTTGTATTTATCTCTTCAACCACTTCCTTCAGGGTGTTTTCTGATCTCAATATTCATTTAGTAATTTATACAGGGTGATTTATTATAATTGGAAATAATTTAACAGTCGAATTCTGACTTCAAATTATGAAGATTTAACTCAAAGCACCTAAATAAAATGTAGCTGCTTACTGAGTTACAGGGTGTTTTGTTTAAAAATTTTAAAACCGATGTGTTCTCAGTACTTCAAAACTGTTTTACGTATCCATTTCATATTTGGCAGAAAGTGTAGACACTGTACACCCTAATAAATTATTTCAAACAAACGTTTCTGGCTACTACCAGAGGCGTACGACTGACATAAGTGGTTAATCGTTCCCAAATTCTATGCCGCTGGCGAAATAGAAATTTTAAGCGCCCACTACAATATTTTAGATTAAATCGTACTGCTTACGCACCGTAAAAATGGCCACAATGAGAGGTCTATTTCAACTATACTGGATCACACATGTTTATAAAAACTTTTCGTCTTAAAATGGAGTGACAATGCGCCCACTTCAATATTTTAAATTACTTAGGAAACACCCTGTATAAATAAATATATATCCTAATGACATTTTATGATTACATCCTGTATATGTCCCGTCAATTTTCTTGTATGTCTGTTACCTCAATAAACATATTGCAGCATATTGTTAAACACAAGACAACAGCGGTCACCTTTGTACAAATTTTGCAATCGAAACAGAATATATCGGAGAATTTTGGAAGTACAACTAACTATCTTGTAGCAGAGTTATGCAATCTTCAAGAGGACTGTAGCCTTCTCCATGGCTCTGAATGCTAAACCCCTAATATTCAAATACTTTACCACCGCAATAACTGATTGGAGGACATTATGGAACATTCGATATCTTTTATTTGTTGCTCCTGTAACTGTTTATGTAAAACAGACTTACTTTCTTTGCATATCAACCAAACTCAAACTAACATTGAATTTTTATGTTCAATTCAATTTTCATGATTTTCTAAACAACTTGTTACGTGTTTGGAATCAGAAAAGCCGGATGTGTATTGAGAATTTGTTTTAGTAAAAAGCTTGCACTTTTCGTCTTGAAATGGAGTTACGAAGCGTCCACTACAATATTTTAAATTACTTAGGAAGCACCCTGTATATATATAAATATATATCCTTATGATATTTTATGACTAATAAAGAATAATAGACACTTTTGATTTCACTCATATGTCGTAAATTTAGTTCTAAGGTGAATACCTTTATCATTTAATGTTGAGTGTTGTTCCATCTTTAAAATAAAAGCTATTCCAAAAATTAGTCAACATCCCTAATCTAATAAATACATACATCAAATAAATTAAGTATATCTGATATTATTCCTAGTAATATTCTTACACGTGTTATGCATTCTTTTGGATGAAGTGATAGATACATATATAAAATATTTAAAATTTTAAAAAGATATTCACAATTATGCTATTTAGTTAACAATTATGTACATCTAAAAACAAATGATAGACACTTTTGATTTCATTCATATATCGTGAATTGTTCTAAGGTAAATACCTCTATGTTAAGTATCACTTGGTATACGTTCCAAAATTTTATACTGTAAATATATTTTATTCTGTAGCTTGTACGGGCCGGTGACGTAACGCGTTAAGGTGCACTCGTGTGGTTCCATAGATCGAAGGTTTGAACCTCGACAACGATACCAAAATATAGTTTTAGCGGGAATTCTGAAAACTATGTTTATTTACGTATTTTTATTTAAATTTGTCATATTTTTTATAAAATTATTATTTTCGTGTTTATATAGGGTCCATCTTTAAAATAAAAGCTATTCTAAAAATTAATCAACATCCCAAATCTAATAAATACATACATCAAATAAATTAAGTATATCTGATATTATTCCTTGATTAATATTTTTATATTCTCTTCTTACATGTGTTATGCATCCTTTTGGATGAAGTGATAGATACATATATAAAATATTTAAAATTTTAAAGACATTCACAATTATAATACACATATACTACAATTATACAAGTTATTATGGGAGCTTTATGGCGATATCGGTTAACGAGCACAATAGAGAATTTACATACGTTGAGATCGTGGGTTCAAGCCGCCGCTAGGAGAATTTTTTTTTTTCGATATAATAAATTGTACAATACACTCACTGGGTAAACAATGGACGACATGCACGTCACAGCGTGCCATCTAGCATTCGATAGGATAAAAATGGACGACGCACAAAGGAAGATGGACAACCAACAGCGCCAAGACAGACAACACACAATACACCAACAACAGCGCCATCTAGCGGACGTTTTTCGAAGTATTGAGTTAGAGCTCGCATAGTTACACAACCAATATTATAGGATTCAAATGAAGATTATACGCTCGATTATAGGATTTTATTTTACAATAATACAACATAGAAAAGCGTCCTTACAACATTCCAGCGAAGTTACATAAATACAGGGTGTTCCCTATCCTAATACTGCGTTCATAAAAAAATGAGTGCGAAATCCTGAGATAATTATATTAAAAAAGGTAAATGCAGATTTTCGTTAATTTTTTTGTTTCTCTATTAATCTTTTTACGCGATGCTGTGTATTTCTCGGATACATGTTGACAACTGATGATACGCGTTAATGTGAAAACAATTTACTCGACCGATGATCGGCAGCGGCCGACCATCAGCACTGATCATCGGTCCTTTTTGAAGCGGGTCTAAGAGTATGTATCTATGACAAAAAATATGGATTTCTAATTGTAATTATAACAATATATTTATTATTAGAGACAAAACAATACATAATATCAAAACAAAAAATGTCTGGGAAGTAGGTAGGTGACAAGGTTTCATGAAACACTTCATTTAACAGTTTATCTAGATTTTGGTCCATTTTGAACTTACATCAGGACGACTGCTGTGAGGTGTAGACACTACATTAAAAATCCTTTTTCAGGGAAAACTGTGTGGGTAAAAATTAATCCTATATTCTAAAATTAATAATATTCAGTTACTTTTGATACTTTCAAATTTTTTAACGATTTACTTGGAAATTAATAAAGCACGTGGTCTAATTTATTATATTTTAAATAGTAGAAATAATAATAATAAAAAACGCTTTTGGGTATAAATTTGTCCCGAATTCAAAGTTTAAAAGCATGCTATTATTTGTTTTTATGAAAGTCTTTTACAGGGAACACTGGGTGGGTAAAAATGCTATTTTTTGGGTACAAATTAGTCCCAAATTCAAAGTTTAAATGTATGCTATTAAAATTTGATTTTGTAAAGGTGGTGAGCTAGCTTGAGCTCAAACTAGCACCCCCGCATTAAATAGCGGTTTTTCAGAAAAACAGGAGGTGCAAATTCTAATTTTTGGGGTACAATTAGACCTAAAATATACATAAATTCATTTTTAATTTGAAATAGGACGGGTGCTAGCAATAATAACATGTATAAGTTACTTGGAATTGTCACATATAAAAAATCTCTATTGACAAGGACTACACAATCAATAGGACATTATACGGCAATACGGTGTTTGATAGGCAGTGTTTGGATTGAATATAATGATTTACAAAAACAGGAAAAAGCGGTTAAGGAAACATTTAAAATAATACCAGAATCGACTTTAATATTTCGTTTTTCAGGAAATATTGGAAAGATCGGAGAAGAATGGGCTTGATATTCAATTTATCAGGGTTTGAGGGGATTGACAATATTTTTTGTGGTACAAATTCAGTTTCAAAGGAGTCGACTTTTATATTTCGTTTTTCAAGTAATTTTGAAAAGTTCGGAGGATAATGGGCTTGCTATTCAATTCATCTAACCAGGGGTTGTTTAACACTCTGATGCACGATGGTGGTCTGTCAGAACAAGGGTACTGGCCATAGTACTGTTTCTTATGTAAACAGCTAATATAGAAATCTGGGGTTTTCAGTACCTTTCAGAAACATAAAAAAGTATTTTATGATATGTTTCACAAAAACAAAAATTTCTGTTTTTGAAAAATTCATCACTTTGTCCTCATAGACCACCGTCGTGTGGTCTTGTAACTTTACGAATATGTACATCCATCTGGCGGCTACAAGTTAAAGCCACGTTTGGAGGTTGGTAAATAGGACTAAGCTATGGTAGATAGCAGAGTGTGTTACGGGAAACCCCAGAATGCTCAGACATCAATATATTGGGATGATGAAATTTAGTATACTATAAAAGCTGGCACGCTTCAAACGATTTTTGATTTTTGCACTCAGTGACAGTTTTTTTTGTGTTTTTGTGATTTTACAATTGATTATTGTGCTGAGGTAGGTGGTTTTTATATTGTAAAACGTACATACCTCTTATAAATATTTTGTTTAGTACTATGAAAAGGAAGTACAGCGTTTCCTTGCTCTAAATGATGAAGTTCCAAGTGACGAAGACATTTATGATTCCGATGACTCTATTTCTGATGTAGGGACAGAGGAATTCAATGATCACCAAACGGATTCTGAGCAAGATATGACAGAAGCAGAACAACAGGTAGAGCAAAACGAGAAATCCATTGAAGATAGACGATTATATTACTATGGCAAAGATGGGACCAAATGGTTAAAACACACACCTCCTAGAAATGTACGTACTAGACAAGAAAATATTGTTCTACATTTGCCTGGCACTGTTGATATTGCAAAAAATGCAAGAACTCCGATTGGATCGTGGAACCTTCTGTTTAGTTATGTCGTTGTCTCTGTGGTCCACTAAACGAATCTTTATATTAGAAACATTTCTGCAAATTTCCAAGATCAAAGAGATGTAAAAGAAACATCAGTTGTGGGAATGCGAGCTTTTATTCGGTTGCTATATTTGGCAGGCCCAGGCCCAGATCATGGATCTCGAAAAAATCTAGAAGAATTTTGGGCTCAAGATGGACTAGGCAGCGAAATATTTACTGCAACTATATCAGAAAGGAGATTTAGATTTCTTCTAAAATACGTTTTGACGACAAAAATAGTAGGGCTGAAAGACAGCTGACAGATAAATTGGCCCTTATTAGACATATTTTTGAAACATTTGTTCAGAATTGTAAAAGTTATTATTCTGTAGGTGAGTATATCACTCTGGATGAAATGCTATTTGCTTTTCGGGGCAAATGCAGTTTTAGAATGTACATACCCAACAAAACAATAAAGTATGGTATAAAAGCGTTTGCCACCGTTGACGCTAGAACATTTTATACAAATCATATGGAAATATATGCAGGACAACAGCTACCTAGACCATACAAACTAGATAATTCCACTGCCGCGGTTACACTGAAAATGTGTCAACCTTTGTCCAGTTCAGGAAGGAGTGTTAACGATGGCGTTGGTTTATTTCATGCCCAGTTGTCGAGCAACTTAAAATAGACCACATATTGACAATTGTAGATACTATTGAAACCAATAAGCCACAATTACCAGCTATTATCATCAATGTAAAAAATCGTCTCGTACAGTCTTTTATATTTGCTTTTGAAAAACACATGATGGCTTCGTCCTATGTCCCTCTAAGAAATCAAAATCTCTTGTTGGTGTCTTCCTTTCATCGGTAAGCCAAAGACAATTCTATTTTATAATTCTACAAAATGGGGTGTAGACATTGTTGACAAAACCTATACCTATAACGTTTCAAGAAACACGAAACGGTGGCCATTAGTAATTTTTTATAGGATGCTGAACGTTTGCAATGTCAATACTTTTGTCATAACTAGATTCAATAACCCAGACGAAGATTATAGTAAAAATAGGAGGCTATTTGTAACAAATCTGGGGTTTGAATTGATAAAGGAACATATGTGTTCCAGAGCCTCTATATTCGGGTTACACACATATATCCAGACTTCAATTGCCAAGTTTACTAAACCTCAAGCTCTACCAGATCCTCCCCCTAATAAAAGTGGACTCTGTAAATATTGTAAAAAGAGGAAAACAAGATGTTTTTGTAAGTTGTGCCAAATTTGGTTATGTATGGACCACATTTTTGCGTATTGCAGAGACTGTGGATAAGATGAAAGAAAATCGTAACGCGAATTAAACCTCCAATATTTTCTGCATATGTTTGAATTTCACGTTCCTTAATTTCATAAAACATAGTCCTATTAGTCTTAACACGTTGACGGACACATGTGAATAGGTGGAGATGCTTTGTGTGGCAATATTGCAACTTCAAAATTTTGCAATATTATAGTAAAACTTATACATATATGTTATTTGACTTCTAAAAAAGCTGAATAATAGGCTATAGACGTCACTGTCACATACTAGACATTTTTCTATACTATTTGTGATAGACGTCCATAGACGTTGTCGGTTTAAATAAAACACTAGAATCACGCAAATATATTTTTTATTTGAAAACTAATGAAACTTACAAAAATGGATAATATGTTATCAAATACTAAATAAAAATGAAAAATAACAATAATGGAATGAAATAATGATTATCAAAAATGTACATATGTTTTATAAAACGCATATATGTATTAACAAAGTGTTATTCTGACTTCGGTCCTGGCAAATTGAGCACCGGTTGTGTTTAATATCAGCTCCGATAATTCATAAAATTAGTTAAATTCAGTGCGAAATAATTTAGTTACAGTGTCTAGTATTCAAGATCTAAGCATCTTCTGTATTAGTACGGAATCTGTGAGTTTTTAATTAATTCTCTATATTATAATTGTCATAGACATACCTTTTAACAACGAGTTATATCAACATTCACAATCCAGTATAATCAAAAACTCATTAGTAGTTTATATTTCTACACATTAGACAGAGCCGTAGTTAGAACACCAATGAAATACAGCTACCAAAATGGATGAATCGGTGAATGAGAGTGTCCCTGATAGAGGGGGCATTCAACCTCAAATTAAATCTTACGCAACAGTAACAAACTCACCAAAATTTCCAAGCAAAAAACAAGCAATAGTTTTTCCTTCACTTGATAACATAAAATTGGAGGAATACCTCATTTCTTTAGGCAATATCATTGAACCAAAAAATATAATCTTCTCTTCCAGAATCTCCAATAACCGCATTTGCATTTATTTGGCAAATGAAAATTTAGTTGATTCATTTATGAATAGCAATGATGGCTCAATAAATCTTGGACAAACTACGATTAAGGCTCGGCGATTAATAACACCTGCGGAAAGATTACTACTGTCAAATGTATGTCCATCTATACCAAATATACTATTAGAAAATGAATTAACACGAATTGGCATTAAAATAATGTCGCAGATTACGTTTCTTCGCATCGGTACTTCACACCCAGAATTCAAGCACATTCTAAGTTTTCGTAGGCAAACCTATATTTCACCAGTAGACCAGAACCAGATTCAAATCCCAGATTTTATTACTGTGAATCACGAAGGAACCTCTTATCGAATATTTCTCTCCCTCGACGACTATACATGTTATAACTGTAAGCAGAAAGGGCATGTTGCAACAGAATGTACGCTCCCTAATACACAGTCACAAGTACTACCAACAAACCTAACAGCAACCACATCAACAGATTTACCACCTGCTCATGTAAACGCACCAACACCACAACAATCAACGGTTGCAGAAACACATATACCAGCAGCAACTCTCTATCCCATTTCTTCTACACCAACATCAATACTGCATTCCGAAAACCTGACATCCGATTCATCTCTAGAAGAAACCAATAAAAACTCAATTATTTCTGACACCACTTCTAAAACTGAGCCACAAAGTTCACATTCTATTAAAATAAACACAGCTACATCCTTATCCTATAACAAAACCAAACGATCCCTGTCTGAAACTCCTCCTGTTGAACAAACCATCGACATGAATTTCACGGAGCCCAGAATAACAAAACTCCAAAAAAAAGCAAAAATTAACGTTCAAACACTAACTACAGTAAATATCGGAAAACAAATGGAATCAACAAAGACATTTTTTGAAACGACAGACAAACATGTGCTAACCTACCAACAATTTTGCGATTTTTTCGAAAATGTGCATGGTTCACCGGACCCACTAAGCGTAGCCAAGTTATATACAGAAGATATTAATGGCCTCATTGATCAATTACACACTATGTATCCCTACTTCACAGATAAAAAAATTAAAAGTAAATGTACCAGGATTTCAAAAAAAATTATATCTCAATTAAGTCAAGAATCTAGTAATCAAGAGGATAGCGATTCGTCTGTAACATAAATACCTTTGTGCTCGACCTCAAGAATTTCAAATACCTATTAAATTCACAACTATATTACAATGGAATCTAAACGGGTTATACGCCCATTTAGAAATGTTAAAAAATTTACTAGCCGAACAGTCCCCTTCAATAATATGTCTTCAGGAGACACGTTTCTCTAATAAGATCTACCACATGAATAATTACTCTTGCTTTTATAAAAATAGAGCAAACCAGTCTATTGCAAGCGGAGGCGTGGCTATTTACGTAAAAAATTCTATAGACGCAGTACCCATACAATTAAAAACGAACCTCGAGGCTGTCGCTGTCTGCATCGATGGACCAACGAAATTATCTTTATGTAATATTTATTGTCCTCCAAACACTTCACCCAGTTTGCAAGAGATTGAAGATTATTAACTCACTTCCAAGACTTATAGTTGGCGACTTCAACGCCCATAATAATATTTGGGGATCAAAAAGCAACTCCCAATTTGGAAATACACTGGTACAAATAATTAACCAAAAAAATATAAATCATGAATGATGGTCGACCAACCAGATTTAATACGGCCACTGGCGCAGAATCGGCGATAGATATCTCCCTTTGTGATCCTACTTTATCACTGATAATCAACTGGGATGTCCTGCAAGATCTTTACGATAGCGATCATTACCCTATTATTATTTATGGCAGCTCAGCAAATGAAGTCCCACCTCCGGAAAAATGGAACTTTAACTTAGCCAATTGGGACTACTTCAATAATCTAATACTGAACAAACTCAGCGACAATTGTATCACTGATATTCTGAGCACAGATGTAGATGAGATGGTAGAAAAGCTTTCCGACATTATCATAACTGCTGCAGAACTTGCTATCGGAAGAACTAGAATTATCAAAAAACATCCAGCTGTTCCTTGGTGGAATAATCAATGTGCAGAAGCAACAAAGAACTACAAAAAGGCATTTAACAAATACAAGAAAATTAAGTCTCAGGTAAATTTAATTCAATTTAAACGATTAAGAGCCCAAGCTCGATTAACGATAAAAAAGAGCAAACGGGATTCTTGGAAACACTTTATATCCAGTATTAACAATTCTACCCCATCCAAAATAGTGTGGAACAATATTACAAAGATTTCTGGAGTGAACTACCAGTCCCACATAAATGTCCTAAAATACCAAAATAACACCGTCACTACTCCTGAACAAATCTGTGAAACCCTCGCAAGATCATTTGAAAAACATTCTAGCGATAGCAACTACACAAACAAGTTTTTAAACTTCAACGAACCAATAACAATGCAGGAATTAAATTACACAATACACTCATCAAAAAAAAACAGCAGCTGGACCAGATAATATTCCAATAACATTCCTCAAAAGACTCCCAAGTCTAGCCAAGGAACTGCTACTACATATTTACAATAGGATATGGACAAACAATACCTTTCCTCAGATTTGGCTTAAATCTATTGTTATTCCTATGCATAAACATGGTAAACCCAAAACACTCACTAGCTCTTACAGACTAATCGCGCTCACATGTGCAATGGGTAAGATTTTAGACAAAATCATCAATGACAGATTAATGTGGACTTTGGAAAGTCGAAATCTTCTTATTCCTGAACAAAGCGGCTTCAGAAAACGAAGATCAGCAATTGATAACTTAGTGGATCTAGAATCAGAAATACATGAAGCCTTTGTTAATAAACAATATGTGTTAGCAATTTTCCTTGATATATCGAAAGCCTATGATACCGTTTGGCGTCACAAGATTATAAAAACATTAGAAAGCTGGTCCATAAGAGGAAATATGTTAAAATTTGTTTGCAACTTTTTGAAAAATCGCGTTTTTACGGTCAGAGCTAATGGCTCATATTCGCCTTTAAAAACCCAAACTAATGGGATACCACAGGGATGCTCCTTAAGTGTAACTCTATTTCTAATTGCTATAAATGATATCATCCAAAACTGTAATTCGAATATTAAAGCTAGGCTATATGCAGATGACTTAGTAATATACTCGAGAGGACGGAGCATAGCTTCATTGTATAACCAACTACAATATTTTCTAACTCAGTTAGAAAATTGGTCAGAAACTTCAGGACTACAATTTTCGGCACAAAAAAACAAAAGTTTGTTATTCACTAAACGCAACCCGGATATAGTACTTCCAAATCTTAAATTGTTTGAGAAATCCATTTCATATGTGGATGGAATTGAGTTCCTGGGAATGTTTTTCGATCAAAGTCTAAGCTGGAAGAAACACATTCAAAATTTGAAACTTAAATGGCAAAGAGACCTAAATCTCATGCGAACAATATCCTCAAAAATGTGGGGAGCAGATAGCACCACGCTAACCAGGATATACAGATCCATCATCAGATCAAAATTAGATTATGGTGCCATCATCTATAATTCCGCTAAAAGGCACATGATAAAACAATTGGACACTATTCAAAACAATGCCGTTAGAATTGCTTTAGGAGCATTTTGCACAAGCCCGGTTGACAGTATTCTATGTGAACTAGGTGAACCATATTAATACCGAAGACGAATGTATCTAACTGTCAGCTATGTAGCATCTGTCGCAGCGATCCCGGAAAAACCCGTCCATCGAAACGTATTTGCAAATCGTTTCAGAAACATGTTTCAACTGCATCCGAGACTTGATCCCCCATACCATGAAAGACTACTCTTACCAAAGCAAACTAAGCATATCCTTACCTCTCCCTTACAACCTCTGTTACAAACCATCCTCCCCTCCCTGGTGTTTCATCTCCCCAAGTTGTGACTCTAGTATGACTGAATTCAGTAAATCTACAATGAACCACTCAACGATTAGGAAATTCTTCCAAAGTAAAATAAGCAAATACCAAAGCTACAAACATATATATACCGACGGTTCAAAAACTGAAGAAAGTGTGGGTGCATCCATGGTTCTGGAGAATATACAACACTCATTTACACTAGCGCCGACTAATTCCGTGTTTTCTGCCGAATTACATGCAATTTGGAAAGCAGTATAATATGCGAACGGAAAAAATAAACAAAACCTTAATATTAACAGACTCCTTGAGCTCTCTCACAGCCATACAACAGTTCCAACATTTACATCCAATTGTCTCGTATATAAAAAATGAACTTTTCACGGCTAATAACGCCAAAATGACAATTGAATTTATGTGGATCCCAGCACATGTGGGCATCGCACAAAACTAAAAAGCAGATGACCTAGCTAAAAGCGCTACTTCCCAAAATGCCGAGATTGAGAATAAGACACCTCTTGCAGATCTCAAGCAATTTTACAAAAACATTATTACCTCCGACTGGCAAATATACTGGAATAATTCATCATCCAAACTCTCTGAAGTAAAAACATCAGTGAAAAAATGGAATAATATCCCAGCGAGCCGACGGCATCAAGTGATCTTAACCAGATTAAGAATTGGACATACATTCGCCACTCATTCACACATCATCACAAGAACAAACCAACCTGTATGTGAATCGTGTCAAAAGAACCTATCGGTAAAACATTTTCTTGTGGAGTGTCCGTCACTCAAACCCGCGAGAACACAGTGGTCAATAGAATCTAACCTAAAGGTGGTCTTAGGGGAACAGTGTAACGTTGAAAACTTGTGCGCATACCTTAAAACGATTAACTTGACAAAATTTAAGAAATAATTAGAAATGTAAATTGTACATAACTGTATTGTGTATGTATCTATATATTTGTATATGTATATATGTAACGTATATGTATTGCATCGTTGAATAAATACAGCAGTCGCTAATAACCCTCTGGGTGGATGCGACTTTAAACAATTAAAAAAAAAAGTGTTATTCTTGATGCCACAATTTAAAACAAGGCGCAGGACAAAGTGGGGGCTTATCTTGACAATGTTCACACCCGTATCTCGTTTCTCACCTCACTTTGTTTTTCGTACAGTCCATAGACGTCGTTGTCCTTCAACGCGTTAAATGAAATAATGTTAATTTTTTGTTCCCTTGTATTTGTTATTATTTTTTAAATAAAAGTTCAAAATAGTAAGATTTTCGTAATACTTATATTATATGGTAAGATTGGACATTTCAATTGACTGAAAAACCATTATACTAAATAGATCACAGTTAAATTTTCCATATAATACCATTATTGGTCCTGATAGACTACCGTCGCGCATTCGTGTTTTTTGAAAGACGTAGCGGAGTGTTAAGTGGGTTGACTTTAATATTTGAAATATTCTTCGTGGTACAAATTTAGTATTAATAGAATCGACTTTAATATTTCGTTTTTCAAGAAATATTGAAAAGATCGGCGAAGTATGGGCTTGCTATTCAATTTATCGATCAGGGGTTGTTTGAAGGGGTTGGCGTTAATATTTTTTGTGGTACAAATTAGTACAAATTCAGTTTCAAGGGAGTCGATTTTTATATTTCGTTTTTCAAGACATTTTTGCTTGCTATTCAATTTATCAAAGCAGGGGTTGTTTAAGTGAGATAACTTTAATATTTTGGAATATTTTTCATGGTACAAATTAGTACACATTTAGTACTAATAGAATCGACCTTAATATTTCGTTTTTCAAAAAATATTGGAAAGATCGAAGAAGAATGGGCTTGCTATTCAATTTATGGATCAGAGGTTGTTTGAAGGTGTTTGTGGTACAAATTAGTACAAGTTCAGTTTCAATAGAGTCGACTTTTATATTTCGATTTTCAATAAATTTTGAAAAGTTCGGAGGATAATGAGCTTGCTATTCAATTTATCTAAGCAGGGGTTGTTTAAGTGGGTTGACTTTAATATTTGAAATATTCCTCGTGGTACAAATTTAGTACTAATAGAATCGACTTTAATATTTCGTTTTTCAAGAAATATTGGAAAGATCGGAGAAGTATGGGCTCGCTATTCAATTTATCGATCAGGGGTTGTTTGAAGGGGTTGGCGTTAATATTTTTGTGGTACAAATTCAGTTCTTCAATTTCCTGTATTAATTTTCATTTTTTTCAAATTATTTTCAATTTGGGTTTTCCAGGTTAACATGAAGCTAGCAGCGCCATGTTTTTTTCTTTAATGAGTAAAGTTACAAAATAATTTTTTGTGTTACAGGGTTTTTCATTATATATGGACCCTTCCATATCTCACTTAGTATTTGTTACAATTAAAAATGTCTCAAATAAGAGTTGAATGGTTATTAAAGTAGTTTTTAAAATCCAACAAAAATATTTTACAGAATGTCCCAAAAAAAGAGGGTCAGAGCCAAAGTGTTCTTTCTTAAATGGGACACCCTATATATTTTTAAACTGTTCACTTCAATACGAATTCAACAATATATAATTGTTATAGTCTAACCTTAACAGTTCAGAAAATATATATAATCTATCGATTGGAATTCAGTAAATTTGTTTACAAAATAAAGTAATCTTAAACTAAGTAAGCCCAAATGAAACTATAAATATTCTTCAAAATGACCCTCCATATTGTCAATGCATAGTTGGTATCTTTGGCGTAAATTCTCTAAACATTTGGAAATAATATCACCATAATTATTTAAGTTATTAATTTCGCATTGAATCTTTTCCTGAATTATCTCAAGATTGTTATTTTCTCCAAAGTTAACTATATCTTTCAGCATCCCCCACAAAAAAGAATCTAAGGGAGTTAGGTCGGGGATATTAGGAGGCCATAGAATTGTCCCATTATTTCCGATCCACTCTGGAAACTGATTGTTGAGATGTTCTCTCACCTCTAATACATTATGGGGTGATGCCCCATTTTGGTGCCAGATCATAGTATTTAATTGGTCAGCTGTAAATTCATTTTCTAGTATTTCACTTATTTTGGGTATTATGCAGTTTAGGTAAGTTCTTCCTGTTAACTTATAATTGAAAAATATTGGCCCAACCACTTTATTCTGGAATATTCCACACCAAACTTTAATTGATTTCCGTCCGGATTTCTTTATTTGTTGCACTTTCCGCTGTCTATGATTTTTATTTTCCCATGAACGTCTATTTTTTCTATTAAACTCGCCAGCTGTAGAAAACTGGATTCATCTGTCCAACAGATTTTCTGAAGGATATCTGGAGTTTCATTCAAGCGACGAAGCATTTCCTGACAACATATTGACCGTTTCCGTTTATGCAATTCAGTAAGAGCCTGCACTGGAAGTATCTTATATGGTTTATAATTGTGTCTTTTCAGAGTCCTAAAAATTTTCATAGGATGTTTTTGTAATATATTGGAGCTGGTTACTAACGAGTTTTCAGAGTTTTCTGCAAAAAAGTAGTAGCGCAAAAATTATTCCTTCTTATTCAACTACCATAAAATCCAAAGAAATATATATTTTTTTACCTTCAAAATGCGGAAGTGTATCTCCTCCTCATTAATTACACACGTTCGTTTTTTCCTAGAAAAGTTCTTAGTTGTCATTACATGCTGGTATATTCTGTTGAACGTATTTTTGCTAGGCGCATGCCGATTTGGATATAATTCCATAAATTCTCTCCTTGCATCTAATTTGTTATTATTATTTTTTACAAATAGAGAAAATATTTCTATCTTTTCATCATCTGTATACCGCATTTTCCAAACTATCAAATACAATGTTTTATAATGGTGTAAATAACTACTTGTCAAATATGACAATGCTTTCATTGCCCGTTGTTTATAGTTAGTTTTCATCCCACAGAAAACGATTTTTAAATTAATATATTTTCTGAACTGTTAAGGTTAGACTATAACAATTATATATTGCTGAATTCAGATTGAAGTGAACAGTTTAAAAATATAAAAATATGTAGGGTGTCTCATTTAAGAAAGAACACTTTGGCTCTGACCCTCTTTTCTGGGACATCCTGTATAATATTTTTGTTGAATTTTAAAAACTATATTAGTAACCCTTTAACTCTTATTTGAAACATTGTTATCTGCATCAAATAATAAGTGAGATATAGAAGGGTCCATATATAATGAAAAACCCTGTACAAATGAGTACTAAAAATCGTAATAGGTTTGAAATGGTTTGGCCAGCTTCACAGACGTTAAATTAGGAAGCTTATTTATATTTGTTGAACAACTCACATACATACATAAATTAGATTAGCTTCCCTTGAAGCAACGGTATAAAATGTGTTTTTCCACAATCGTGAGCAAAATTCATTGTTATTCTACTGAAAATAGTGAGCGAAATAGCATATTGAATCAGAAGTGAGCAAAGTAAATAATTTTCTTCAAAAGTGAGCAAAATACAAATGCGTATAATTGGTTACATACTCTGAGCACATTTTCATGGGATTACCGATTAAAATATAATTATGATTAAATCAAATTATGTAGAAAGTTAAATCGTATCTTACTATTTATAAAAATTTGTGAAGACTACAATTACGTTGTTACATTTATTTTTCTTATGTTGATAATGTGTAAATTGTAAACACATTGTCCAATGTTTTGTTTTTTTGGCAAAATTATATTTCAAGATTATGGAAAAAATCATGTTCAGTACTCGTGAGCACGTCTTTTTCTCACTTGTCCAGATGGTTACTTTGCTCATTTGTACTAAAAATTTCTGTTTTCGTTTGACGGCTGTTCGTCACATCCGACTTTACTGATAAGAATCCATGATAAATATTTTTCTGAATTATGGATATGACAGTGTCAACCCATATTTTCTCACTCCCGTTTCAACAATTCTAGATTTAAATCCTAGTATTGAAGATTTGAAGCTAAATTTATGTTTTCCGCTAGAACGACAATAAAAATATTTTTCATTTTGAGACACCTAAACAAAATGAAAACTATCTGCTAATTTTTTAGCTAAAACACTCTAATTAATCCTGACGTACTTTCTTTAAGTACTCCAAATAAATCAAAATAAATCAAGGAAAACTGATGATTCATACATTTCACTTTAAAGATACAAATATACTGAATATGGCTAATATTTTTCTAGGTATAGCCCCAAAAAACGGCATTCTGGTGAAAACTCTAACGTAGCAGAACCTTCAACATCAAGCATGTCACTAATAAAAACACATCCTAAAATAACCCCTTCAAAATCTAATTCTAAAAAGATTTTAAAACCCGGGGTGAAAAAAATGGTGAAACCAAACATTCCAAAACCTGTAGGCAAGAAGCCTTTGTCAAAATTCGGTTTTAAAATAGAAACATCAGGTAAGGACCATAAAGTTTTAAATAAAGATCAAGTAATGGCTGCAGCAAATAAAATTAAACCAAGCAAAAATGCATTGGAGGCTCGCAGAAATGTTATAAAAAATGTGAGAACAAACCGACGATTTGAACTGCTTATGAAGATGAGGCAAAAGGATTAATCTCATTTTATTAACGATTGGATTTAAAACTTTCTGAAGAAAAGAGTTTAGTTTAGTATGTATGACGTTATACAATTTTATATTATCATAAATAGCTGATATGAGGGGTTCAAATCAAAAGTGGGGTAAGTCAAAAATTATTGTTTTGTGTAATCATACTTTCAAGTTAATTTTAATTAAAAAATGTTCTTGGATAAACATTTTTTTCAGTGTTTATAAATGACATTGTATTCTTTATCATACTATAATAATTTCATACTATTTGTGAAGTAATTACAAAAAACAGAAAAAAGATTGACTTACACCACTTTTGCACTGAAAATTGGAGCTAAAATAAGTAAAGTAGAACGTTTTACAATTTTTATTGAAGTAATACAAAATACATCATTTTGTGTTGAACTAAAAAGTTTTTAATCGAAAAACAGTTCATCTTCATCTGAGGAGATATCATGCCTTGGTGTTTGTGGCTGACGCGTCGTAATTTCTGTTGGAAGATTTTCAAAATAAGCATGATGAATAGGGGGGATGCATGGTAATAGGTCCAGCATGTCGCGCTTTTTGTGTTGTGTAACAGTACGCCTTTGGGGATACAATAAATCCTGATTTTCTGGTAGTGAAGCAGGCTTTCTTCCCATTCCTGCTTTTGATGGGGAAACTTGATTGAAATCTATTATCTCGTTTAGAGTTACTTTGAACTTAAATTGGAATGGTGAACCACGTTCAAATCTAAACCACCTGATTTTAAGCCAGCTAAAAGTCTCCCCTGCTACATTCTTCTTGCGGTTCGTTAATGGAATCTTCAAGACTGTTTGTGACAAAAATTCAGTTCTTTTCATTTGAAATACATGGAATGGCATTGTACGTTTTGCTCCATTTACAATGTCCATTCAATCTTCTGGGCCATGTATCTATGAGCGTTTTCTACTGGATTTTTCTATTACCCCAAAATCAGCATCATTCGGTAAAAAGGAGTGTAACATTAATTTTTAGACTGTATTGGTATGTTACAGATTTGGGGCTTCTGGAATTATTAAGAAGACGGTTTTGTTTAATACTTTTAGATTTTATAAGCCCATGAATGAATGTATTTTGTTTTGAAAAATCTCCTAATTTCGAGAAAGAATCTTGCAATTTTTTATTTTAATATTATTAATAATATTCATGATCAACCCAGATGTTAATTTTAGAATGTTTCTACATGTCCTGACAATAAATTATGGTTAAGTAGGATAAAATTATTTATCTAATTTTATCTACATAATTATTTACATAATTTCATTTTAGATAATAGATTGTATTGACAGCTAAACTCTCAACTAGCAGACTTATTTTGCCTTTTTGAGAACGCCCATAACACTTTAACCACATTTTAGTCTTTTATAATTATACGCTTCAACGGATTTCTCAACAAGTACCGCAATTTGTTTGTGGAAATAATATTGCATTCCCAGCTATTATTGCACAAAACAGTACGAAACTTTTAGCTCTCCCTCTTTCAAAATGGTGGCTGCGCTTGCGCTTGTCAAGTGATGAAAAGTACTATTGATGCTATCAACGGCAACTGTAACGTCAAATAGCAACGGGAGCGGGAACTGTAACGGCGACTGCAAGTTTATAAACACACCTTTATTCATTTGAGTCGTTCAGTGTCAATCCTTAGGGTAATAATAAACATAGAGAGGCCTATTCATTCATAAACACATTTATTTTTGCGGCCAACAATTCTAAACGCCAGTTAGTAGTGAAATAATGAATGAATTACAAAAAGTGAGGATGGTATTGTAGCTACATGGTCTTGGTAATTTCGGCTGTTTTTCTGACCAACTTGGCACCGACGAACCATGATAATTCAAAAAAATTACATTAATTAACTTAAAAGTTTATTTTGTCACTAAAAGTTTTGAAAAACGCATCAAAACGAAAGAACTAAATGTGTACTCTCTAGTCGTAATGGCGCTCGTATAAACAAACCACGTTTGACATTATTTAATACAATACTACGACGTATTCAAAATGATCGTCTATCATGTCTAACGATATTTGCATCTCTCTTTATATGGTAATTAAACAAGTAGAAAACTACTAAATAGATGAATGAGCTTAGAATATGACTTAATGTTTGGGGCAAGAAAAGATCAAAACAAACATATCTATTTTATTTGTTAAGACGTTCTTAAAACGTGAGGCCCCACGTTTTAGCAACCTGAAAACAGTTGGCACCCGTAATTTGCAACAAAATTTAGGTCATCTTGTAAACAACAAATCTAAAGAACGCAGTGAAATTAAGTGTTGAAATTTTAACACAATATAACTTGGACCTTTGTCTTGGGGATCAGGTATTAAGGTTAAGTTTTATATTGTTTTAAAAAAGATATAAGCCATTAAGTGATGGTGGGATTTTGACAGTTTTGACAATTTGTGGTCACCAATTTGGACACCAAAACCTGATCCCCAAAAGGAAGCCCAGAGAATTCTATTCTGAAAATATGAAATCTCAAATCATTGTATTTTTTGAGATTTGTTGTGCGCAAATTTTTGCAAAGGAACATCTTTTTATTTTAGTTCAACCGCTCCACCGACTTGATGCATGGCGCTGTATAGAACAATGACAGAAGACGACGGTCAATTCATAAACAAATAGTTAGCCTGTCCAAGCGAGGGTTGATTAATAACAAAAATAAATAACGTAGCGTCCTAGCGAGGATTGGTATTAACCGTTTGATGTCAAATTACGTCACGGTTAAAACCACCAGTAACCCTGTCAGGAGCAGAGTTATAGCGGTTGACAGATGTGATATTTGAGATTTGTTGATGGCATATTCATTAAAACTGAAGTTCTTAAGTTTCCAAATGGGAAAACGGTAATGAACACTGAAAAACAAATCAAAACAGCGAAAATGTATCTAAACAAATCCTCTAGACCGTACACAAAGTAGATAAAGACATTGGTAAATACCGCTATATCAAAGCGACCAGTATAACCGTGACGTATTTTGACATTTGTTGACATTACCGCCGGTAATAACCACTCGCTCGCTTGGACAGGCTAAATATTATAACTTTCTCTATGGGTCAAATGCTGTTGTCATGTTTTGTGTTAATAAAAATGTCCCAAATTTATAGTTTAGTGTGTATTTTATTTGTAACTGATTATAATTAATTAATTTTCATGCTAAATAAGTAAATTTGTGCTTCGTAAATGCTGTTTATATTTACTCCACAAGATTGTATTTAGTGTAGCCTAGACATAAAATAATACACAAATATTTTTAGCTGTTGCTAGTGATTTCACAAGTGCATTATATTTATTGATCCCCATATAAGGGCCTTTTGGTTCCTCCAAGAACCTGTACACAGCCTTCTGAGTTAGTGAAAAAACTACATTGGTAATAGTATTAATTGCTTTCTACTAATTTAACAAAATAGACATTTCGTATTCTATTCAAAAAGTAACACAATGTGTAATCTTTTATTTTCGAAATGCAGGAATAAAAATGGTATATATTTTTTATCTTCAATTTTTCCAGGTTATGTATTGAAATGTTATACTTTCAGCATTTTCCTCCAGTTTGTAATAAACGGACATGCCTGTTTTTCTATTGACCCTTCTCAATGATTCAAGTAAATTATAGCAAAAGTGTTTTCTTTTATTGAAAACAAAATCAAATCAATTATGCAATATGTTTGTTTAATTGTAGTATTACTAATTTGAAGTACAGAGAAAGTAAGTAGGTAGTTTTTATATTTATTATAATAAATAATGTCTGCTTTTCCACTGACCCCTCTTAATAATTCAAATGAATAGTAGCAAAGAAATGCCAATTAATTAGGTAAACTATAAAAATGTTTATTATAGCAATAAACAGACATGTCCGCTTTTTCATTGATCCTTATTAATTATTCAAAAAAATTAAAGGAAAAATTGGTGTATGTTTTTATTGAAAAGAAACAAATAAAAAATATTTTATAAAAATATCGATAAAATTATTATTACAAATTTAATGTATTTTTCTTCATATTTATTAATACATGGCAACTGAAGTTCATCTTCCATTTTTCTCTACCATTTCTCCTCATAACAAAAAGTTTATAAAAATATCCATTTTTTACGATTCTATACTCACAAAGGAATGGTGACCCCCCATCAACATTATTGAAGTCTGGATCCACGTAGTTATAAAGACTGAAAAATATACTTTAAATATTTTCTTTAAATAAATAATATGTCTACTTACAAAATTATTTTTCCCCCAATTCAGCAAAAGTATACAAATAATCCATATTACAAATTTGATATACATAAGTACTGAATACATTTTCATTATTTTTATGCATACAAGGCAACTGAACTGCATCTTCTATTTTCTTAATCCTCGGACAAAAAAAACAAAAAGTTTATAAACTATCCCTTACAGTTACATCAGGCTACATTTTAGTTTTAGTTTTTACTTACTGAATAGCTATAGCGAACACTGCTATATGGAAAGTATTTGGACCTGTGCGGGCAGTTGCATCACGTTCCGTTTTAGTGAAATTGTCAGTTCTGAAAATGAATAGATTTTTGTAAATAAGCCTTGTTAGTGTTTTTACTTACTGAATGGTATCAGGAAACTCCGTTTTATGAAATATTAATGGACCTGCAGGGCAGTTACATCGGGCTTAGTTTTAGTTACATAATAGAACTGTAAATGAAATAAGAAAATTAGATGCTTCTTCTAAGTAGGTTTTGCCATTTTTTTACTTACAGTATAGTTGTAGCGAAAACTGCTATATGAAAATTATCTGGACTTGTGCGGGCAGTTGCATCACGTTCCGTTTTAGTGAAATTGTCAGTTCTGAAAATGAATAGAAATTTGATTTTTGTAAATAAGTCTTGTTAGTGTTTTTACTTACTGAATGGTATCAGGAAACTCTGTTTTATGAAATATTAATGCACCTGCGGGGCAGTTACATTTGGCTTAGTTTTAGTTACATAATCAGAACTCTAAATGAAATAAGAAAATTAGATGCTTCTTCTAAGTAGGTTTTTTTCGTTTTTTTACTTACAGTATACTCGCAGTTGTAGCGAAAACTGCTATATGAAAATTATTTGGACCTGTGCGGGCTCTGTTACATCAGGTTCTGTTTTAATGAAACTGTCTGTTCTTAAAATGAATAGAAATTTGATTTTTGTAAATAAGTCTTGTTAGTTTTTGTACTTACGGATTAGTATCAGGAAACTCTGTTTTATCAAAGATTAATGGAACTGAGGGGCAGTTGCAGCTGGTTTCATGTTAGTGAAATTGTCAGTTCTGAAAATGAAAAGAAATTAGATTTTTGTAAATAAGTTTTGTTACTCTTTTTACTTAAGGAGTAGTATCAGCGTCCACATCTAGATGCTGTCTTGCCAGACTTTTCTTTTTCTTATATTCTTATATTGCTTGCTTGATATAAGGGGGGTCAATACATTTCTGCCCTTTTCTTATTTGATTTCTGATTATTTCAGGAGCTATACATTCTGTATAGAATTGCTTAAGTTTCGGAAGCATTTTTTCGGCCCAAATTAATGAATGAAGTAGGTAACATTATATTTTAAAAATCTTTGAACCATAAATGTTTTAAAACTTGGTCTAGCCAATAGTCGAAATTTCCTTGCAAATTGTTTGATTATATAAGCATTTCAAAAAATCAAAGAAAATAAGAAACCAAATTATTATTAAAGGATGACTTAGTAATAGTGTTAGTTGTTGATATTAAAAAAAAATTGTAAAACAAAGGACGACTAAAAAATTAATTTTGTCTACCTACTGTAGAAATGGCAATAGCGCTTCTTAATAGAATAGGACTCGTTATACTCGCTCTAGTGAGGTGAAAATTAATAGGGTTCAACTGTGAGAGACTCTGAAAAATATCCAATTATAAAATTGGCCACTTGTGTACACTCCGGAAGCTGTATCGTGCAAACAACCCGGAATTTCTCCAAAAAATGTTGGCACTTCAGGTACCATAGCACCCGTTGTACTAGCTCTATTGAGCTGAAAATCAATAAGGTTCATCTATAAGCTTTGAATAATATCCAATCATAAAATTGGTCATTTGCATACACTCTGAAGGCTGTATCGTGATAACAACCCGAAATTTCTCCAAAAATGTGGCACTTCAGGAACCATAGCACCCGTTGTACTAGCTCTAGTAAGCTTAAAATCAATAAGGTTTGCCTATCAAAAGCTCTGAATAATATCCAATCATAAAATTTGTCATTTATATACACTCCGGAGGCTGTATCGTGCTAACAAACTGAAATTTCTCCAAAAATGTGATACTTTAATTACCATAGCACTCGTTCTACTGGCTCTGGTGAGCTGAAAATCAAAAGGGTTCATCTGTGAAATATCTTGAACAATATTCAGTCATACAATTGGTAACTGGTTGCACTTCGGGGGCTGTATTGAGTTATACAGATAGGATTTTTTTCTAAAAACCATTTTTTGTGTTGTTCTTGCTGAAAAACGTAAAATCAGCTCAAAAAATCCAAAATTCCAACTTTTTTTTGGGTAAACCAATACTTTTCTCGCATATTAGATGGGTTGGATGGAAAAGTTATAATGTATTATATAAAAACAAATATTTACCATTCAGGTGATCACACATATGTGTATCTGTCATTTAATAGATGGAAAAAAGAGAATTAACCAACTATTTTTTTTGTATAATGAAGGAAAAATGTTTCAGTTCCAATCTCCACAACACATATGATCAATCTTTGCAAACAAAGTAGAAGCAAACTTGTACATGTTGATTGTATGTTGGATTTTGTACTGTATATATCGATCTCCCCACAATATATACATTATTATTTGTCATTACAGATCTTTCGCTTAAAAATTAGTTGTTATAGTTGCTTTGTAAGTTTTTTAAACGTTTGCTATTTTAAATTGAAATTCCTCACTGTACCTTACTTTCCTCTTTCTATTAAATGTAAAGCATTGTATTACAAGTAAATATTTCTTTGTATAATAAATTTGGAAACTCTTTGTTTATGTTATTTGTTTCTAGATAAAATTGAATATATTTACACATGTAGTTGAAAATAGAGCCTACATCATGTCAAACAAAATTTGAAAGCAACCAACAGAAACTCTGAAACTGATACAAATATGATTAGATTGAGACAAAGTTGTGACACGACGTTCTGTGTTTTCGAGACTAATTGGCCTATTTTCAATCCTGTAAATTTGCATCTTTTCCGCAGTTTAATTTTCTTAGCATGAAACAAATAAAAATTTATTATCATGAAAACATTTTATTATGTTAATATAAATGGTACAGATTTTGAAAGATGTAGAATGTTTTTAAAGTATGTATTTTTTTGTTCCATTCTTGATTTCTAGTAATTCCCACAATGCTCTCACTTGGTATCCATATTATTAAATAGCGCATGTCTTTTCATGCAATATGTAATGCACTATCAGGTGATAATAGTTATATTTTTCAATGATCACTATTATATATTCATCAAAATGAATTATGCAATTCTTGTCTTCTGAGAGCGGTTTTAATTTTTTACTTCATTCATATACTTCAAAGGCCACTTCAATTAAGCATTTTTCGCTTTTCGCTAACAAACCCATATTATCATTAAAACAGGGTTTCAAGAGAATGTTGAAAGATGGTTTGATGATACTAGAACAAACAATCAGTATTATTTATCTCATATTTTCACATTAATCAAATAATCCAGTAAACATAACTTCAAACATAGCTTTTAAAATTAAAAAATACGGATTGCAGGATAATTTACATTATCATAACTATAATTTTTGATATCGGGTCGATACGATTACTTACTTTTTAACAATTTATTCCTTTCAAAAACATTTATGAAACTCTTAAATAATCAAAAATCTACACTCAAATGGAAATTATGTCAACAAATTTTGTGTGGATCACAGCTGTTCTGTGGTTTGGATGCAACATAAAAAACAGAGATAAGGTTTCTGTGCTCACAAAAAGTTGAAATATTTGAAATCAAAACATTCGAACAGAGATGCGTTTCTTTGAACCGTCAATAGTGGAAAGACAGAGAGAGAAAATATGTTGAATAAGTACCAAATAATTACTAGATTAGTAACTATTATTGTGTAGGTTTTTAGGTTTATATCCCAGCAAGCACAAAAGCATTACCTGTCTGTAACATAATGATACACAGAGACATTGAACGTCCCATGTAATGTACTTTAAATGTTCGTGGGAGCTCCCTGCAACCGCCAGATTTCGGTGTAATGTAGGGACTACGTTATTAAGTGAAACGAGTGATCCTTACTATAAAATGTCGTCTCATTTTTGCGGTTAAATTTAAACAACTCACGCAAACTGGTAGAAGTCTAGTAAGCATAGTTATTTGAGGTTGCAATAATTCTATAGAACTTAATTTTGGCTTACAGGTATTGAAGATATTACTACAAATGAAATGTCAAAAATCTCTACAAATCCTACCTTTCCAAAAAATTGAGTTTTATTAGGAAATATCCTGTTAACTGGAAAAATGGTATTTTAAAAACAACTTAATTAATTATTGTCCCTCATGATATCACAAGAATCCGAAAATTAATACAAAGTGATCTTGACAATTGGTGACCAAAATATACCTACTTTTTTACAGCCTCAATTCTTATACAAACTATCTTAAAATTGGTAAAACGTTGTTTTTGGAGTAGGTAGGTCTATAGTTTAAATAAGCTCAAAACTGTTCTCTAAGAATTACCAACCTCAGTTTCCTGGATCCAGTTGATTACCTAGTCGTACTTGAATGAATAGAAGAAAAATGTTTTATTGTTATGTGATCGATTTTCTTTTTATCATAAAATAGAGTTGTTTTTGTAAAATTAATTTCATTTATAGGAGAGTATACATGGAACTTGACCTTTAATTAGATGATGCGAAAATATCAATCTTACAATTATGACAACCCAATACAAACACCTTCTGGAGATGTGGTACTACCTGTGACGGCTCTAATACCATGTATAGAAAATGCTACGAAAATTTGCTCTCCAGATCTGGTTACAATATGTACAGGTTTTGGAGAAATAATGTGTATAGTCTTTAACGGCCACATCTATAACTGCCAGGAATACAACATGACATGTTATAAAAGTTTGATTGAATGTCAACCAGATATAGAACAAGATTTTCTGTGTCAGAACAAGACGGAAGATAATTGGTATTGAAGGAAGACAAGAAATATGTTAATGTCGAAATGCCTTGCTTTGCTAATGTAACTTTAAACAGTAACTTACTTAATTTTGATATAAATACTTTCAATGGGACTATACCAGAAACTGCTCCAAGTAGTTTTATGTATCATTACCGGTTATGCGTTATAACGTTGAGTTTACCAGGTCCTGAATCAGATATGTGTCTGATAAATTAAATTACATCTTGGAAATAACGACTTTCAGTATATGAGGTATAAAGTAAAATAAATAAAAAGTTGTTATATAATTAAAAATAGTTTATTAGAAAGAATGTTAAAAATATTTTATAGTTGTCTGTTGCTTTTATGAAATTCCATCCTATTGAAATATATTTTTTAATGTACACTCAAGTACAAAAAATTTGATCCACGCCTATTTTATAGAGATGGAGAACCATTTTTGGAGATATCACTTTTAGATCGAGCATACATTTAAGAAGGAACATTAGGTGTAAATCAGAAACACAGATTATGTGAAGAAGTTATGTATTTATAAAAACATATGGCATTAAATTCGAAAATTGAAAAAAATTAAAAGTACTTCCGTTAATAAAAAAACAGTTACAACAAAATGATGTTTATGTTATTTGTTACTAATACCTAGTATTTCCACCTAGGGTGTTTATAACAGTCTAAATACATCTCGCCATTGTGGTAATTAAATTTTGAACACTTTGACATTAAGTTGGTCCAATTCGTCCCATCCCAGACAGCAAGCATATGTCATGTTGACGTCCTTAATTAGTGATTTTCTGACGTCGTCGACGTAAAAATGACGTCATTAAGTGGACTTTACTATGTCGTTCTTCAAATGACGTCATTTTTTGGTCAGTATTGTTGTTAGCCGTTTAAAGAATTTGATTTTGGTTATTAAGACGGCAGCAAGGGCGGATCCACAGGAGGGGGGCTTTGGGGGCTCGAGCCCCTCCCCCTTTAGGAAGACTTGATATGTCATAAAAAGTCAAACATCGCTATAAATACTAATAATAAATACAGAATTTATTTTATTATTCAGATTGTGTTTGACGTTCATATATAGCGAATACAAGTTATTTTTTGTCTCATTTGGACCTGCGTAAAATGAAGCGATCACAAACGACATTAACATCTTTTTTTACAAAAAAGCCAAAAAATAATACGGTTGTGGAGGTGAGACATTGTGGTAGTGGTGTTATAGAAGAAAACATCGTTATAGTAGCATCAACAAGTAGTGGCAGTACTGGCGTCGCTCGCAAGAATTTGAGGCAAGTAGTAGTAGTCAACCTAGCCGTTTTCCTGAGGAGCCCTCATAGCAAAGCGTAAGTATATAATTATAATATGCCTTTTCATATTTCGTAATAAATGATAAAAAGGAAAAAGGGATAAAAATAAAAAATATTTTTTTGTATGTTCAAAGAATCACAGGATGTGACGTACAGCTAGATCTAAAAAAAATATTTTAACATTTTGTATTTTAGTTTTACTTTACAGTTATTTTCACATATGTGAAAACTGTTAAGTGTTGATTTGGGTTAGAAGCTTCTTAGAGCGAAAAAAAGGAATTTATGTTGATTTTGGTTTATTTAAGCATTTTATAGGATGGTAATGGTATTTTGTCTTTGCGTTTGAGTTTAAAATCTTAATTACATAGGCAAAAAAGGGATTTTATTGAATTCGTTCTATTTTTTTTTCAGTCATATTTGTAAAGTTCAAATTTGGTATATAATTCTAACCAAATTTAAATAAAATTATAAATAGTATACTTTTTTGAATTTAATACCTATGACCTGCTTTATTTGTTAAATAATGTATAGGTCAACCAAAAGTCAAAGAAATTTGCTTTTAAATATTGTAACGTCAATACAATACGTCAAAAATATCGTATAAAAATAAAAAAAAACTTTACAATACAACTATGAAATTAAATTTGTTAATTTTTTTTAAGAATGGCAGCCAGCTATTTGATATTGGGAATGCAGTCGGACAATATTTGAGTGTCCATGAAAAAATAAATTTTCTAAGCAATAGGTACTTGGATCTCTGACTCAAAATATGTTTTTCCATTGCAACAAGAAGGGAAACAGCAAATGCGTAAATTCGGTGTTCTTTGGCTACAACAGTATAACTGGCTTGCGTATAGCGAAAGTAAAACTGGAGGAATTTGTAAATTTTGTGTGCTATTTGCACCAGATGGCGGAGGAATGGGTAGCCAAGTAAGAATAAAATAGTTATATAATAGGCTCATTTAGTCATATTTCCAAAGTTACTCTTTTTATACGATGATTGTGGTTTACCTTTTATTTTAAGCTTTAAAAAAAGAATTAGCCCAATTGGACAAAAATTACCAAAAATTTTAGAGCTAGAATAATCTAAGGCCATTTTAAAATGTGACGTCATACAATCTTTTTTACATACAAATTGCGATCTTGGACACCTGCGCTACCTGCTTCGAAAAACATTGTCGTTACCTTTTTCTGACATTTGTCACAAAAAGTGTTAATATTTTTCCATCAGGCTGACAGACGCAAAGCAAAGGTAATGCGTTGCGGCAACGAATTACCTGGTGAAAAAAGATGGTCTGACGTCATACTTTTAATTAATTTTATAAACATTAATAATTTTTTTAGGTGGTTAAAAATCATTAAAAAAATTTGATATTTTGCATACTTACTAAATTTATTATGTTATTTCAGAATTTACAATAAAAAAAATTGGTAAATGAGCCTATTGTTTTAATGAAATAAGGTTTTAAAAAACTAACTAAACTATATCGTAACCTAATCTTATTATTTTCCAGATTCTTAAAATGCTTGTAAGGGAACCGCTAACTTAAGTTTAAAAAAGCCATGAAATGCTTACGCACCATGAAAACACGAACTACCATAAATTTTCAGTTAAAAAAGCAAATGATTTTTTAAACATACAAATGTCTGAAAAGTCTGTCAGTATTTCTGTCCAATTAGATAAACAAAAAGCAAAAATAATTGAAGCTAATCGACAGCGGTTAGTGCCGATTATTAAGACAATTCTATTTTGTGCCCATAACAAATTACCACTTAGAGTGCATAGAGATGATGGTAATATAGATATTAAAGATAGCTCAAACCAAAATCTTTCAGAAAGTAATTTTTAGGAACTTATTAACTTTTCGTATAGATTCTGGAGATTTCAACCTTAAAAATCATATACTAACAGCACCAAAGAACTGTTCAATGATTAGTAAAACAATCCAAAATTAAATAATATTTTGTATTGGGAAGGTTATAACTACTGAAATTGTTAATACTATAGAACAATCAAAATTTTTTACAATAATTTGCGACGAAACAACCGATATAAGTACCAAAGAACAAATGACATTCTGTGTGGGGTATTTGGATAGTACATATGATATAAAGGAAGTTTTTTTGGGGTTTATTGAGCTGCACTTTACAACTGGCCAATGCATCAAAGAGGCCATAAAAAATCAAATTAAGCAACTTGGACTTTCTATTGATAATCTTCGTGAACAAGGATATGATAGAGGCAGCAATATGGTTGGAAGGTTCAATGGAGTCCAAGCCTTAATAAGACAAGAACAGCCCTTGGCTATGTATTTACACTGTTTAAGTCATTGCCTTAACTTAGCTATTTCCAAAAGTTGTGAAGTTTCTGAAATTAGGAACATGATGAGTATTTTGGGTAGGGTATGTTCTTTTTTTAGTTGCTCTGCAAAAAGAATTTTAGTTTTTCAACAAGCCGTTGATGACTTAGAAATAACCGAAACTAAAAAAAAGTAGTTAAAACCTCTGTGTGCTACGCGCTGGGTTGAGCGTCATAATAGCGTAATATATTTTAAAGAACTATATAAAGCAATTTACAATGCTCTTGTTAGTTTGGAACAGGACAACGATACAGAGACTTCAAGTAAGGCAATGGCTTTTAATGTCGCCATTAGAAGAAGTGATTTTGTTATAGCTTTAGAAGTCGCCTCGTTTTTAATGTCGTACACTGTAAATTTAAGCAAGTATTTACAGAGTGTTGAAATTGATCTTTCCACTGCCTTTTCATACATAAACGATATTACAAGCAAACTAGAAAATATAAGGCAAAATGAAGAACTCCAATTTAAACCAATTTTCTTGGAGGCCCATCACGCTCTTCAGAGAATTGGTACGACTATTACTATGCGTAGACTTTGCAACAAACAAACAAACAAACAGGAGCAATATAAAGGCAAGTAATGAAGAAGAATGTTACAGAAGGGTGATATTCATACCTTTCCTGGATCATATTATAATCCAAATGAAAGACCGATTTAATCAACTTTCTACTGTAATACCCATAGAAAGTATTATTCCAATACACCTTAAAAAATATACTGATGCCAAAATTGTTGAGGCTGCAAGAATATATGAAAATGATATGCCATAATTACAGGCGGAATTAGCGATATGGAGACATAAGTGGAGTGACACACTGTCGAGTGTTGATCTACCAAAATCATCAACAGAAACCTTAAAACGTATTAGTGTTTTAAATGAAACTCACGGTTTCTAGTTAATTCCACAATATAATAAAAGTTATTGAAAATTCTAAAAAATTGACAATTGTTTCGATAAATCAATATACAGGGTGTTTTCAAATGACACTTACAACGTTTGCATGTAGATACCTCTCATAAAATTGGACCAGATGATATAGGTATTGAGGGGTCCAACCCATTTACTTTTCGAAATACAGGGTGTTAAAGTTATGAAAAATATAATGTTTTAATTTGATAACTTTAAAATGGATGAATATATTGATCTGACATTCGGCAGATTGTTTTTAAATGTAAAAGGGCATATTTTGATGGAAAAACATGTTCCAATTCTTGATCCAGTGCTGTACATTTGGAAGAATATGTCACCTCTCCCCTCCCATTTTTTACGCTACTAGCATTTGCAGCTATTTTTATTTGATTTTGTATTCCTCAGTAGTTTTCACGTGAAAAACGCATAACCTTTACATATCAAAAAATTTGTAGTTTTCCAGATATTTAATGTTTTTATGAAGCCTGCAAGATCACTTTTTAATAAAAAAATTAAAAAAATATTTTTCTTGAATGTTTTTTAATAACTACCAAACTACTAATGGTTAGAATATGTAACAGAAACTAATTTGTGAAACAGCAATGCATATAAAACATTGAGAGAGGATTGTTGAAAATAGTTTTACAGACTTGTGATTTTCCTAACAAAAGAATTAATGACAATAAAAAATAAGATAATTACAAAGTTAAATAATATCCCATTCAAACATAATTTTTAACTAAGCAGCCAACAAATTACAAAAGATGTTCAAAATTTTGTCCATTTACATTTACACATAATCTGCAACGTTATCTCATTGAAAATCGCATACCTTAGAAATACTGGCGATTGCCGGAAATAATTTCTGTAACTGCATGGATTCTTGCTATCAGTCCCTCTTCCGTATAGTAGGCTATGGATGTCAATAATGAAATGGTAAATGTCATTTTGTTTAACGTCAAAACGAAAATGAATTATTTGTAATTAAATTGGTTCGTGCAACTTTCACACTTTTTGTTATGATTGTTCAAGATTGTAAAATCTTGAAATTTATTTGTTAAGATACATTTAAAATATGTGAGACATTTGTATGCCTTCCCTTTTTTTATTGTATATATTTAAGGCATAAATTCATTTTAGTTTATAGCTTTGTAGAAATATGTTGCAGAATTGATAAGATCTTTCTATTGTAGTAAATTCAAAGGATATTTTAATTTCAGAATGCTTTGTAAATATCACGTTTTCCAACAATGATTGTAAATTCTTTTGTATGGGCAGATGAATGACACCTTTTTGAAAGTCGACATTGTCCTATAGTTAAGAAGTGAGAAAAAAGCACGTTTCACCCTATTTGTATACTGGATTGTAAAAACCTTAATTTTAGTGTCAATTCTGCAAGTATTTTATGGTCGAGGTTCGGAAGACATGAAAAACGTTTTTGAATTACCTTTCTGAGTAAATAGGTTACAATTGCTATTGTTGTATTCCATAGAAACTCAACTTACTATTGGCGGCACCCATAGTTGAATCTTGTCTGGAAAAAACCGACAAGTCAGGTGATGCTGGCCAATAGGAAATATTTATTTTCGTTTGGTCAACCCAATCCACGTGTAAACACGCCCCTCACAGATTTCTACTTAACACGTCTCACAACGTAAAGAAATCAGTTACATACTCATCGAAAGAGCGCAATGCTCAACAGCAAAGTTAGTTTTTAACTCATCGAATCGAGCGCAACGCTCAACAACAGTTTTACACACTCATCGAAACGAGCGCAACGTTCAACAGTTACACACTCATCGAGTCGAGCGCAAGGCTCAACAACCAAGTTAGTTTTTCACTCGTCAGTTCTACACTTCTAGACGCGAGTTTTACACACTCATCGAATCGAGCTCGACGCCCAATAACAAAAGTTAGTTCAAAATTCATCTAATCGAAA
This sequence comes from Galeruca laticollis, assembly GCA_963921935.1. NCBI lineage: Eukaryota > Metazoa > Arthropoda > Insecta > Coleoptera > Chrysomelidae > Galeruca > Galeruca laticollis. Next base: position 5,180,757 of record OY998177.1, read on the forward strand.
CATAAAGTGTCTTCCGATCTGAAACCACAGAAATTCAGCGTTCACAACTCAACTTTGTAACATTTTGTAAATTTGTACATAATAAATTATTAATTTCGACATTAACTTTGTCAAATTAAGATTATTTATTTAGTTGAATGTCCACGCCAGTTGACGAAGTTCAACTAGAAATATAATCAGAACAATGATGGATTATACTTTTGAAGGAATGGCTGATATGCAACTAATATACGGGGAATCCAGAAAGAATGGTAGACGTTCCGAGCGCTTGTCTAGAGAAATATATCCAAATCGACCTAGATTTCCATGTCACACAACAATTTCTCAAATTGACAGGAGATTGCGAAAATTTGGACAATTCAATTCAAAATTACAAGGTAGCGGTAGAAAACGAACTGTACAATTAGAGGAGGCTGTTCTAGACCGTATTGCAAATAGACCCGATTTAAGCACTCGCACCATTGGCATTGATGTAGCCGTTATCACAATAACCTGAAATTGTCAATAAAACACACATTTCTGATAGAATATATTTAATATAAAACAATAAATAAGTCAAAATATAACATTTATACATTTTAGGCAGTTTAAATAAAAACTACAGTTAATATCACATGAAAGTAGAAAATTAACAATTTTTTTGTATATTTAAATGGACAAGTAGTAGCTGGGTTATAAAGAAAAAATGTATCAACGATGGATAACAATTGTTCCCGTATATCAGTTACTGTATACTTAATACTTGAGATCATTAAAGAAAATATGTATCAAAATAGATATCAGTAATTAACTTGAGAATTTCTTAACATAAATTCCACTGTACATCCTTTATTTTACCAACTATCTAACCATTTTCCTACAATTACGTCAATACAACTTATTGTTTTGTATACATTTAATTTATTATAGTAAGTTCAAAAATAAAAAAAAAATGAAGCTCGAACGTATTTCAAAAAGTGAACGAAAGTTAAAAGGCAACTTCTTATATTTTTTTAATAAGTTTACTTTAATTTCTTTTCACTTAATATAAGACTTTCATAATGAAATACATAAATTACTTGAACTGACTGTCCATTCTGACAAGGATGTCGAATGGATTAAACATTTTGCATATGGTTTGAAATATTCTCATTCGAATGACCAAACAGTGACGTCACGTTGAATTAGTTTTAAACCAGCTGCATCTGTTTACGTCCTCCCGAGAACTGTTCAAGCAAGTAGAAATGTCATCAATATCAACTTCAAATAGAAATTAGAAAAAAATATTAGTGGAAAGTAGAAGTGGAGTATTTTTTTTGGCTTATTTCACTTGGTAGATAAATAATATTGGAAATAATGAAAGAGGTTCAGTTGAGTGACTTGACAATATCTAAATGTACAAGTATCAAAGTTTATAATTCTTAACAATTCTTGAAAAGAGATAAAAATAATATCTACACAATCATCTTTCTGACTGAAAAACCAATTGCAAATAATAATCTGCTGTAATTAGACTTCTTCGTTAAATATTTGGATTAATCGATTCATTTCTGTAAACCGTAAGAAAGTCCAGAACCTCTTATATTATATCAGTATGTAACTTTTTTAAAAACACAAATCACGGCATGCACCTTTTAATGATTGTTTACTGTTTACATTATTGACAACTACAACAAAATCTGACAACAGTCAAATCATCTACTGTTAGTGACATCACTGTTTTGAAAACCTCCATTTGACCGCGCTTTTAAAATTTGTGACGTAATATTTAAACTGGTTCTAAAAATCTTTTTGAATCAGATAGATCGCTCCAAAATGTCTTTATATTGGCAATGTGACGTTCCACACCTGACTGGAATATTCTAGATGCTTCCCGATTCCTCCAGACTAAGCATTGACATCGCACTTCGAAATTTCTAGAAAATGTCACTTGACAGGTTCGTCCCGCAACGTAAACAAAGAGCTGGACCGGACTGGCTTCGCACGACACTAGTTAATTTGATGATTGGAATTTTAATGAAAAGTTTCCTTGCAAACTATATTTAGTTGCCGTTAAATAATTAGAAAAAAGTAAACAATTTACTACATTTATACAAGATGATACAAACTTTTTCTTACCAAATGAAACTTTTTAATGTGTGCAGATTTTCTTTTAATTCATTGCAATTGTTTCGACCACGGCGTATGTCACAAAATAAATAAGAAATGTAATGAAAAAGTTTTCTTAAAGGCTTTGTTGCAAATACATCTCTTTCTCGCCTTAACCAGTAATTTATAATGTGGAGAACGTAGCTTGAGAAGCAGTTTTATATTAGTTTTAATACTGCAATGAATTGAATTTGAAGATGAAATTTCTGAAGCAATTCGAGAGGCAAAAAAATGTATCTGAAATTGAAACAGTAACTCGCATATATCAATGACAGTTATAGAATAATAGTTACCACAATTACTTTATTATAAACACAAGAGGTGACTTTAGCCGAGTTATTTAAATAAATAGATATCAAAAATTGAATCAACACCTGGAGAATTGGAGAATTAGTTTCTAAAAAAATTAAATAACTTTTTCACAAGAATCAAGGTTTCTCATTTTAACTAATATTGCTGAAGTATTCAATGGGACGTTTCCAATTACAATTTGAGTCAGATTTATTGTCAAATTAGACCGCTCATTTTCAATGTACAAATTAATTTTAAGTGGTACAAGACAGAGTTTTGAAACAGAAAATGTAGAAAAGCACTTAGTTGCAGCTATTAACTATAAACTTTTGAATGGTTACAATGTAAAATTATTAATTAACAATGATTTAGTTATAAATATTATTAATACTATGTTGTGGAAATATATTTGTGTCGAGGGGGTAACCACCGAGGAGATTTTGTGCTCCTTTCGCATCATGTTAATGAATTAAAAAATAAACGGTTTAAAGATTAAATCTTTTCCGCACTTAAGTATACACTCCAGAGGCTATGTCGTGCTAACAAACGGAAATTTCTCCAAAAAATATCTTATTTCGAAAAAACTTTAACACTCCGTATATTTTTTCGTCTGAACTGCCAGGTGTTTCTATGATTTTCATACTCAATTCTGAGTATATAAAATAAACCATCTTATCTCTGTGCGAAATTATCAAATCAACACGAAAAATTGGGAAATAATGTTGTTAAATTCGGTATACTAACTAGGAGTATATATCCATTTCATATCTAATTTTTCTTAAATATGAGAAGATCCGAATAAATAGTACGTGCTCAGTGCGAAAGTGTTTTGCATGCACAATGTGGCATTCAGTGTTTCTTCTCATAATTCGGCGACATTAGATCAAGGAATCTGAAAAATAACTTCTCAACTTTAAATTCGTACACGTGCATTGAACTCAATGCACCTGCTCTTGTAGTATTTATAAAAACAATTTCTTCTGAGGGAAACTTGACAGCTGACATGTATCTGTTCTGGCTGATGAGCAGCCAACCCTGTGAGCAATTGTTCAGGGCGAGAATCTTCTCTACTATTATTAACTACATCATGCTAGATATTTTACACAGATTGAATACAATTCAGTTCCTGCGAGATGTTAAGAATATTCAGCGGGGTAGTTATTATTTTTCGAGATGTAGCACATACGATGCTGTTCGTTCAACAGAGTTTCCGAGAATTACTGATGAAAACTTACGAGTCATCGTTTTGAAAAAAGCTATAGAGAAAGCTGATAATGCGGAAATTGGGAATTGTTACGACAAAACATTAATGATGGATATAACAGAAGTACAAAATTTAGACGAAAATGACGTTTTTGATTAGTACTGTGATGCTGATGATGAATCTGATTGGGATTTAAATATAATCTATTATAAAGCAAATAGAGACGACTAATGACTTATGTGATATCACTATATAAATTTAAAAGTTACTTTCATAAACAGATTGACGATAAATCAAAAAGTTCCTTTTTGAGAGTTGTTCTGGAAAATGGTGCAAGTAAAACAGTTCAAAAAACGTCTCTACGCTGGTTTTTGGGTGAGGACATTCCAAAACTCAGATCTGACAAACTAGAAAGGTTCAAATGAAGGACAAACGCCAAGAATGTCAATAGTAGACTATATTCTACAGTACAAAGAAGAAGAGTCAGAAATTATATTTGATGATTCTTGTGATGAATTTAAAGGATGAAAACCAAATATTTAAATGGAAAAATATTATGCTGGTACGTACGATACAGAGTGCTACATTGGTAAAGCAATCAGCGAAAAAAAATTTAAAGATAATAAATTTAAAATAAAACTTAAATTTCTGAAAGGAGAGTTGGAACATTTTGGATGGCCTAAGCAGGACGATATTCAAGAAGTTGAAGAAGATCAAATTTTCTATGGTCCAATTCAAATTCTTGGATGTTTTTATTTAAACAACTGTCCAGATTTTTTTGTATTGTAATGCCTGCTGGGTTACCTTGAGATTTTTCGAGAATAAATATTTTTGTTTATCATTTCTTTTTTTTTCCCATGAACTACTTGGTAACGACGTCTTTAATTCTTTTAAATGTATTCTCGCAAGTCAATTAAAAACACACCGTACATAGAATCATCTCCTAGTGAAAATAGGTTGAATTTAAGCAAACATCCAACATTTCCACATAATATTAACATACAGTTTTGAATTTTTCGATTCAACGGAGTCAGCCAACGAGTGAACATCGTTAACTGCTACTCTGACAACTTTTTACGTTATTTACGTGTTTTCTTTAATATGATCGATCAATAGTTCTTTGTGATAATACTGTGCAAATAATAATCAACATGTGGTAATTAACAATCAATTAGTGTTTTTGTTTTACAAACTACGAATCCTTACTATTAGTCAGTTGGACAATTAAATTATCCAGTGGCGTAGCATTAGAATCATTAGGTAACTGATATATTCCTTCTATATTACCCACAGTCCTTCTGGGGCGTCTGTCGCATTAATAAAATTTATTGTGAAGTGTTTTTGGTAACCAGGACCGCTCACAAAAATGAGCTCCAGTAACAACCAAAATCAAATGTCGTCATCACAACCTATCACAACTAACCGCACAAAATCTTATGTTGCTGCAACCCTAACTAAACCTCCTCCTCCCACTTTTCCAAATAGCGATCAAGCCATTATCTTGCATGCAATTTCCAACACCGTTCTCTTTGAATATGTAAAAGCTGAAGGAGACATTGTTACCCCTAAAAATATTACCTTTGCGTCACGAATCTGAAATAACCGTATTTGTATTTATCTATCCTCGAGTAATATCGTCAATGATCTTCTCAGTGCCCATCAGAACATTTCCATTAACTCCACAACTATCCCTATACAAAGACTTATTACGCCGGCAAAACGTATCATATCCAATGTATCTACCACCATTCCTCACGCCATAATTAAAAAAGCTCTAAAAGATATTGGACTACAGTTAGCCTCCCCTGTTTCATTTGCAAAATGTGGCATACTAGGTGATGAATACGCTCACATAATGAGTTTCGGTAGAGTTTCTTACGTTATCCCTGAAAATGATAACTTCTCCGTACAAACATCTCTCCTAATTATTCATGATAATACACAATATAGAATATTTGTATCATCTGATAAGCTTGAATGTTTACTATGCAAACAAGCAGGACATACTGCTGACTCCTGCACAAATACTACTACTTCCCAAACACAAGACGACATCCCACCCCCCGCCAACTCTATATCACAATCTACGGTTAATATTTCTCTCGATAGTGCTCCCAGACAACTCACATTACTAAATACCCCGAATAAAACTGAGATAACTCAATTACTAACTCCCCTAACTCATGGACAAAAAACGGCCATATCAACTGATAGCAATGTTGATTCCCCTCTCCAACTCACACCTGAACCAACAACAAATCAAATGCTCCCCCCTTCATTTACTAATCCTAATACCTCCTCTAAACATCTAAAGAAAAAATCCAAAACAATAATCTCTAATCCTCATAGTTTAACATCCTCCACTCGAAAGGCAATACACGCTATTTATGAAAAAAATTCATCGGATCTCACTCTTACAGAAACCCAATTCACAGCTTTCTTAGAAAATACACATGGAAATATAGACCCTCTCAAGGAAGCTCTAATCTGTATATCAAAACGAAGGAAAGGCTCCTCAAAAACCGCCTTACAAGAATTAGAAAAAAAATAAACAACAAATAAATACTGAAGACTCTGATAATATAAGCATTTCGTCCGAATATCAAACTGATGAAGAATACCTGCAAAAATCCTCACAGCCACCCTTATCACCTCCAAGTCAAGAGCCACCTTCAAATTAATTCAATGGAACTGCGATGGATTCTTTCCTCGATTAGAAAGAATCCAGCAACTAGTTGTCGATGAACAGCCTGAAATAATATGCCTTCAAGAAACCAACACCAAACTATCCAAACTCTCCAAGCTAAAAAACTTTGAACGATATCACTTTATCCGCACCGACTGTATTCGTGCCAGTGGCGGCACATCAATCTTTATTTAAAGCGAACTGTTTTCGTCTCACCTCCCACTCACAACAGATCTTGAGGCTACTGCCACAACCACTTGGTGTCCTAATAAGCTTACTATTTGCAACATATATATTCCACCTAACCACCCACTTAAAGATACAGAGCTATTAAACCTTATCTACAAACTTCCTACACCATATATTCTTGTAGGTGATTTTAATGCCCACAACACCATGTGGGGATCCAACTATACATTCGGTAAAGGTGAAACTATTGAAAGAGTAATCAATTGCACAGGTTCCTGCCTATTGAATACAGGCTTCAACTTTTCATCCGGAACTCTCTCCTCTATAGATCTGAGCTTCAGTGACCCTAAATCAGCTACTCTACTAACTTGGCAAATTGCCGATGATCTTTACGACAGCAATCACTATCCCATCTTCATATCATCCAATAAACCAAATATTCAACAAAGTTTAACCAGGAGCTGCTGGCGCCTAAACAATGCTGACTGGCCCAGTTACACGACCCATATAGTTACCACTTTATCCACCCTCTCGTTATCCGACAATGCAGACAATAAGATGACGTTAATTACAAACGCCTTACTTTCCGCTGCCAATGCACACATTGGCAAAAATGTTATTTCAAACAAACGAAAAACAGTTCCCTGGTGGAATACATCTTGTCAAATTGCTGTAGATGAACAAACATTTGCACTTAAAAATTACCGAATAAACAAAAGCCAAGATAATCTCCTAAAACTGAAAAAAGCCAGAGCCAAGACTCGATATACCATAAAACAAAGTAAAAAATCTTCTTGGAGAAACTATGTGTCCTCAATCAACGAAAATACTAATCCCACTGTTCTATGGAAAAAAGACAAATTCAAGGAAACAATACCAGTCTTAAAATAGCCAATCTTATCTCTAACAACACTGTAATTAGTGATAATTAAGAAATTGGTGAAACTCTAGACAACATTTTTTTTGAGAAATTCAGAAGCAAAATCAACCCCACCCCACATGAACCATTGACTGCCACACCTCCTAAATTCTTCTTTCTCTCACACAGAACTAACTTCGGCCATTCAATCATCCAAGAACACTGCTTCTAGTCCTGACGATATGCTCTATATCTTTATAAAAAAACTATCCTTTGACGGCCAACGAAAACTACGTGAAATGTACAACTTAATTTGGACTTCCAACACAATCCCCAACCGGTGGCGAACCTCAGTCATAATTCCCATTAAAAAACCAAATCAAGCGGTTACCTTACAAACCAATATCATTAACATGTACCATGTGCAAGATCTTTGGTACTTTGACAAACATAATACAATTGCTAAAGAGCAGTCAGGCTTCCGACGAAATCACTCAGTCCATGACAACCTAGTACTTCTTCAAAGCCATATTTCCGAGGCATTAAATAAGAAACAATAATGTATTGCCGCTATTTTTGACATTGAAGGTGCCTTTGATACCATTAGCAGACACTCTATACTAAACAAACTTACCCTTCATAACATCAATGGCAACATGGCAACATATTCCAGTTTATCCAAAATTTACAGAGTCTCAGTTAATTTCATTTTCTCATCAGCTTACATCCAATCGGATGGGATTCCACAGCTTTTAAGTCCGACACTATTCAATTTAGCGATAAACGATTTATGCTCTAATCTTTCTTCATCAATTAGACACGTCCCATTTGTAGATGATATAATAATATACTGCCACGGACGATCTGTCTCTACCACATCGAAACTAATTCAATCTGCTGTCGATACCCTTGGTTACAGAACTAACCTCCTAGGTGTATCTTTATCCTACACAAAATCTTCCCTCCCCATCCCCTCGTATTATGATCAACAACATTTGTATCCCTCTAGTTGGCCACTACAAAATACTCGGTGTTACTTATGACTCACGACTTACCTGGAAACAACATCTACTAGAATTAAAAGGTGAGTGTAGTAAGAGGCTCAACATAATAAAACCCTCTCACATTTTCATTGGGGTGCCGACGAAAATTCCCTCCTTAAAGTATATAGATCGCTTATACGCTCCAAACTAGATATATGTCAGCTTCCAAAACGTACATTGACCTCTTAAGCCCCATACACAATACAGCTGTACATCTCTGCCTAGGAGTCTTCCGATCTACCCCTGTTGAAAACCTTTATTGCGAGGCCAATGAAACACCCCTTTGGTTAAGACGACAACAGCTACTTCCCTCTTACGCAGCCTCCGTTTCCTCGAACCCCCATAATCCTGTATACCCCATTTTTATATCATCGACATCCACATCACACAACGCACACCCAATATTATCAATTAAACCCATTCCATTAGTTCTAGCACAGCTACTTAATGACATAAATCTACGGCAAACAACTCCTCTCTCACTACCCCAGACTCCTTAGGTCATTATCAGTTCTCAGCTCAACACAACATTTACACGATACGACAAACATATATCACCAAGGGAACTCATAATGAAAGCTTTTAATAACATCCTACTAACAAATAAATACGATCTAGTTCTATATACTGATGCCTCGAAAAATGAAACAGGAGTAGGCTGCTCTGTTACAACGTCCCATTCTCATATTAATTCCTCCATTATCCCTCTTTTATGCAGCGTCCATACTGGCGAATTATTTAGCATACTTCAAGCCCTCAAACAAATCACTTTAACAAATAAGCATGTAGCTAGCTATATGCACAGATTCACTAACCTCTATCCAGACTATCCAAAATATATTTACCGAACATCCAATTGCCCAAAATATCCAAGATACTTACCACCAGCTTATCACTTCCCAAAATATATCAGTTACTATAATTTGGCTACCATCACACATTGGTATAGCAGGCAATGAACTCGCTGATCATTACGCGAAAATTGCCTCAACATTCACTGACATTACTGACAATATCCAAATATGTAACGAGTTGAAGGCACACATCAAAAAACGAACAGAAATTATATGACAACAGCACTGGGAACAAACCGCTCTTTTTACACGAAATACAGCCGTCAATCAATAGCCCTCTCCTTGCTCCTACAGAACTTACAAGGCGAGATCTAGCCATAATAAGGAGACTACGCATCTGCCATTCTAAGTTAACGCATGGATACCTTATGACATCCAGCAACCGAACCTATTGTCAAATCTGTCAATCGCATTTGACAATAAAACACATTTTAACTGAACGTGACCAGTTCTCAGCCAGGAGACAACATTTTACCACCTCCCATCAAGCCTATGATAAATGCTAAATAATCCAGAGCAAATTAACAGCCTACTGCAATTTCTCCAAGATGTGCAGCTTTACAGCAAAATTTAACAAAACCTACATATATATGATCTTATTGTATTTTATATAGCAATGTAATCGTTTTGTGCAAGTGGCCATAAAATTTTTTTTTTCAATTTTCATAACTCATTTAATCGCCTACTAATTTTGTTCGTACTCTTTGAAGCGTTTCATTAACTGAACGTTCAGAAACAGATTCACAACTTCTTTAATTCAACGTCTAATTGCTTATTCATTGTTAGGAAAAAAATTTTACCCGAATTGCTCTTGACAAATTAGTGCAAATATCTACACAGGGGAATTTTCACTAGTATTATCACTATAGAGGTTACTTCCGAAAATTTTTTCGAGCTTATGAATATTTTGAAACTTCTAAAAATATTCATGAGCGAGAAAACATTTCTTAATTTAACCTCGTGTGGTATTCGGTAAGAAAATTCCTCAACAAATTAACCTACTTTAGTTACACAAAATAATAAAAGATTAGTCTGTGAGCCAGAATGGTGGTTTGTATCAAATGTTTAACCTCGATTAATAATAAAACGCCCGGGTTGAAATGTGCTGGTCGGTGTTCGAAATCCTTTCACGGCAAGTGCGTGGGTTTGAGCAGGAAGGAGGTTTCGGGCTTTCAAGTTGATTAATCTGTATGCAGATCGACTGGCGAAAGCAAACGAACATCGTTACTGGCACTTAACAACTATATGGATACTGATGATAGTGATGTATCTGGGGAAGAATCTACATCAAAATGTACTTTAAAGATTGTTAAGAGTATTCAGTTAGCTATGAACAACCTAAACAAACAACACAATGAAGTGCTGAAGTCAGTCAATTTCTGCAGCGACAAAGTATCTGATTTTGAAGCTCTAATTAATAAAATGAACGAGAGGCTGGATTCAATCGAAGAGTTATCAAAAGAAAACGCCCTACTGAAAAAAGAAGTGCAATCCCTCTCTTCTCGTGTAGAAACACTCGAACAGATTCTACGTTCTAAAAATGTTGAAATACAAGGAATTGAACAGAAAAGTAATGAAAATGTACTACATGTTATTCAGAAGGTAGTTGAACATATTGAATGCCCTATTACTACTGATGATATAGATACTATTTTTAGAGCAAATTCTCGAGTTCCCAATAAACTTAAACCAATTATTATTCAATTACTGCATAAAAATAAACGAGATGACTTTATAGCCGCAGCTAAAATAAAGCGTCGTCAATCTGGCAGCTCGGCCCCTGGACTAAAAGTAGATCAGATTTCAAACCAGTTGTTGGTAAACAAACACCTTACAAATTCTTTAAAAATGTGACTGAAAAAGGCGAAAGAAATAGCACAGCTGAAACATTTCAAATATGTTTGTATAAGAAATGGTGGCCTGTTTATGCGGAAGAATGATAAGAGTCATGTAAAGAGAATTTTTTCTGAACACGACTTGAACAATCTATAATCAACTTTTTGTTTTTTTTTCCTGTTAATTATAATAAACTGTTTTTGCAATGGCTCTCTCGGTTTTTTACCAAAACGTTCGAGGTTTGAAATCTAAACTAACGACTATTTTTAAAAACTTTTTAAATTGTAACCAAGATATTATATGCTTAACAGAGACTTGGCTTAATAACACAATTGCTTCATCCGAAGTATTGAACGATTCTTTCGCAATCTTTAGACGCGACCGGGAAGATTCTGGATCTACCCATAAAGAAGGAGGAGGAGTCCTAATTGGAGTGAGAAATAGCTTCCATAGTGTAGTGAGTGGTGAGTGGATGTCTGACGCTGAAGATCTGTGGGTAACTGTCACTTCTCAATCTTTCAATTTAATATTTGCTGTATATATATATATATATATATATATATATATATATTCCTCCAGGCAACTCACTTGCTTTGAACTTGTTTTGTACCAAGCTTCATGCTATTATTGAGGATAATCCTAAAGATACATTTTTAATATGTGGTGATTTTAACTTGCCCTGCATAAAATGGTCGCTAAACCCCATAAACAATTACTGTACACCCTCACATTTTTCAGATACTAATTCTAATCTGTTCATTGATACAATTTCTTGTTGCAGTTTTTATCAATTTAATAATTTTACCAATTAATCAAAAAACACACTTGACTTAATCTTGAATAATAATTTTATAATCGAAAATGTCATTGAAAGTGAGTTTCCCCTTGTTTCTGAAGATCATTTCCACACAACATCGGAGTTTAACATGAAATTTTTGAATTTCACACGCAACAATCAGAAGATAAATTCGGATATTGAATTTAATTATAACACAAAATTTTGACTCAATTAGAAATAATTTATCTTCTATTGACTGGAACAGTGAATTTCTTAATTTAAATACTTGTGATACCACTAATAAGTTTTACTGCCATTTGAAGAATATTATTAACAAACATGTTCCAAAATATCCTAAATATAAGTCAAAATTCCCGCATTGGTTTAGTCTAAGCACCATCAAAGTTGTTAAAGAAAAGAAATGATTTCATGTTAAATGGAAAAAGTACTCTAATAACTTGGATTACTTAACATTCAAGCTTTTGAGGCGTAGGGCAAAGTATTTAATTAACCTAGATTTTGAATAGATGAGGCTTTTACTTGATGAAGATCCATACTGAACGATGAAATAAAACAATATAGTGAAGATTTAAACAAACTATATTGTTTTATTTCATCGTTCAACCTAGATTTTGATAATTATATAAATAATATTGAATCTCAAATAACTACAAACCCAAAGCACATTTGGCAGTTTATAAAGTCCAAAAAAGGAAATTCTGGTACTATCGATACCATTAGGGATAGTAATAAGAGTCTGATTACTGATGGCCAATTAATCTCCAATACCTTCTCAAATTACTTCAGTTCAGTCTTTAACCCTCCTAACCCTAACCCCAGCAAAACAATTTCAAAGAATGATATAAATATTAATTACATATCTTCGTATCACATCCCCTTACACAAAATTGTCGATAAAATTGGCAACCCATGCATTACTTAATAATATCTAATGATAATATTATACTGCAACAAAAAGTTAAACATATTCCAGCAATAGGGGACCATGAAATGATTTTGTTTAATATTAGAGTAAAATTAGAAATAAATGAACCTAGATATATCACCTGTAGAAATTTTAAAAATTTAAATTTAATAGTGACCTACAATCCTATACCCTGGAAAATTATATTTGAATTAAATGATGTTGATAGCAAATTGCAATTATTATCTAACAATATCATTTGTCTCCTGGATCTTCACGTGCCTTTTCAATGCTTTAGAATTACAAAAAATTACGCTCCACGGTCAACTGATGTAATCAAGGCTCTGACTTCCGATAGAGACAGAGCCCTAAAAAAATTCAGGTTTACCAAAATTAACAACGACTGGCAATTTTATAAACAATTGCGTATTTTGGTAAATGTTACAATTAAAAAAGAAAAAAAAGCATATATCAAATTTAAGCTGAAAAATCAATCACTTAAAGAGAGGTGTTCTAGTCTTAGGACTATTATGGGATTAAATAGGGATAATAATGATGTGGATTTATCAAGCAAGTGGAATGTGAATGAAATTAATGAGTTCTTCTTAAATGCTGTTCCTAAATTGCCTCCTGATCGTGATACGAAACTTTTTTATGAGCATAATATAAAAAAATCGGTACATACAACCCTGACGTTTCAACCAGTATCTGAAATTGATATTCTCAATATAATAAAAGGTATTAAAAGTAAAGCTGTTGGACCAGATGGCATCAATATTCTTACTTTAAATCTGTGCATACCATTTCTGTTACCGTATATTACCCATATAATTAATTATTGTTTATTGAATTCTGTGTTTCCTCAAAACTGGAAGAAGTCATTTGTTATTCCCTTGCCTAAAGTGAATAATCCACAATTATTGCAACAACTACGACCGATCAGTGTTATTAATATTCAAATACAGTACAGTACAGTCTGGATTTAAAACTGGTCACAGTTGTACATCAGCACTATTAAAAATATCTGATGATATCTTGGCAGCTCTTGATAGGAGTAAATTAACTGTTGTTCTTATTCGACTACTCGAAAGCTTTTGACACTCTCAATCACAATCTACTTTTTCCTATCCTATCATATAGTGGTTTGGACATTAAAACTATAGATTTATTCAAATCTTATATGTCCATGAGAAGTCAAGCTGTAAAAAATCGAGAAAGTGTATCAAGTTTTTTCTCTGTGAGTACTGGAGTGCCCCAAGGACCAATATTGGGCCCAATACTTTTCTCTATTTACATATTGAATTTTCCAGATATTTTCTTTTCTTGTATACAACATTACTACGCTGGCGATACTCAGTTATATATGTCTTTTTCCTTGGATGAAGCGAATCAAGCGGTAACTGCTATTAATTATGACTTACATAATCTTCATACATTTTCAATCAATCACTGTTTACAGATAAATGCATCTAAGACTAATGCAATTATTTTTGGAAATAAAGTTGATTCGCAGAAGTTCGAGCAAAGGTACTCATCGGATATTAAAATTAATGGTCATACTATAAAATTTAGCGATAAAGTAAAAAACTTGGGAGTGTGTCTTGATGAAAACTTAAGATTTTCGCACCATATCAGTCAGTAACTGTTTACAAAAAGCTTATGCAGCTCTAAAACTTATATTCCAATCTCGCCACGTGTTGGATAGATCTGTTAAAATCCTTCTATGTGAGTCATTAGTATTATCTAAACTAAATTTCTGTGACATTTTATATGATTCTTGCTTAAACTCATTTGATATAAAAAGAATACAAAAATTGCAAAATTCATGCCTTAGACTTATATTTGGTATTCGCAAATTTGAGCAATCAGTCATAAATTCAAAATGACAAAATGGTTAAACATTAAAAATCGTCTTCAATTGCATTCTACCATGTTTTATCTTAGGCTCATAAGGGAAGGCTCTCCACCATACCTGTATCATAAAATAAAATACAGAACTGATGTACATACACTAAACTTAAGACATAGAAATATTCTCACTATATCTCGTCACCATACTGAGTTTTCAAACGATCGTTTTCTTATTGTATTTCTAAGCGTCTTCATAACCTATCTCACTATTTCAGTTACTCATCACTACATAAACTCAAACGAGTTCTTTTTGACTATTATTTTTGTCAACAATAATCAAGTTATTCGTATTAAAATATTATCCTTCCTTTGTTATTTAATTTGCAAAACTAATGTTCTTTGTCTATTAATTTAATTTACTTATGTTTTGTTCTTTTTGCTGTCTGTGGCTTCTTTTTGGGGTTAGGTGGAAGAGCAGATGTATGTTAAATGCTAAATATATATTACATATTGTACTTTATTTATTATTACATACAAACTGAATCTCGCCCTAGCTGTATAAACAAAATGTAATATTTTTTAGTAATTGGTAATAAAGACTTTTATTATTATTAACCTCCCGGATAAACCCGCTGGTGCGGATATAATACCAACCCTATTAATTAAGAATTGCGTTAACGAAATAGTCCCTCCATTGTGTATATTATTTAATAAATCTATAACAGAGGGCCATTTCCTTAGTATACGGAAAACAGCCTTAATAATTCCTATTTTTAAATCCGGTAGTAGATATTTAGTCGAAAATTATCGTCCTATATCTAAACTTTCTATTATTGCCAAATTATTCGAATCAATTATTTTTGATTATTTGTTTAGAGATGTTAAATACATTATTGATGAGGAGCAACATGGTTTTATGAAAAAACGTTATGTTGAAACGAACCTCTTTAGTTATAGTGAATATTTGTTAGAATACATGCATGAAGGATTTCAGGTGGATGCTGTGTATACCGACTTCAGCAGGCCTTTGACAAAATTGATCATTCTACTTTGTTGGATAAACTTGGTGCAGTAGGTATACATGGTAATCAACTCAGATGGTTCAAATCTTACATAAGTAACAGGTCACAGGCAGTAGTCATAGGTAAATATGTATCATCCGTTAGTGATATAACTTCAGGGGTACATCAAGGATCCCACTTGGGACCGTTATTATTTAATATCTACACCAACGACATATCTCAATGTTTCAAATTTTGTAAGTACAAAAAATATGCGGATGATTTAAAAATGTACCTCAAAGTTGGCAATGTTGGGGATTCTCAATTGATACAAAGTGACTTAAACAGACTTGTTGCGTATTGGAAAAAAAAACTTTCTTTTATCGAATTTAAAAAAATGCTTCGCGATCACTTTCTCTAGAAAACGATGCATACTTGATTATCAATATTTTATTGAAAACCATCAGATAGAAAAGGTATCACAGATAAAAGATCTAGGAATTTATTTTGATTCAAAACTTATTTTCGACCAGCATATCAATTATATATCAAAAAAAGCTAATCGGGCGTTGGGGTTTATTATCAGGACTTGTCATGACTTTAAGACCTCGCATTCATTACGAACTCTATTTATGGCCTATGTAAATAGTGTCTTGAGCTTCGGATCAAAAATTTGGAATCCACAGTATATTGTATGCATCGATAGACTTGACCATATCCAGAATAAATTTATAAAGTACTGCAGGAAGAAGTTGTTTCCTAAGGATAATATTGTTTCAGTTAGGCGGAACTTGGGTTTAATTCCCCCGGAAGATAGACGTCAAATAAACGATGTTAAATTTGTATATAAAATTGTTGATAATCTCATTGACTCAAACGAGATTACCAGCCTCATTTTTAACTTTTTTATATTAATTTCAGTACTAACAATTATTATCTAAACTCTCCTCTTCATGGGTGTTGTAAATCATTCAACTCAATTTGTAACCACGCTGATATTGATCTATTTCATGATAATTTTTTCACTTTTTGTAGTAAGCTAAAAATGCTGTATTTGAGTGATAAAGCTGCGTTTTAATTTCATAGTGATAATGATTTAATATTTACAATTATCAGTCTACATTTTATTAATTATATACTTGTGAATACTGTATTTGGGTTCGTCCCGTTTGGATTCCATGTCATAAAAATCCGATAGTAGCGCAAGTTCTTAGTTTTTCACAAATTCATTTTACTAAAGTTGGTTGAAATATATTTTCATACAAGGAACCCGAGGAACTGTTTAGTAACAACGAAATTTGTTCTCGTAATATTATCAGGTTAAATAAAATATAATTAACCTATTTTAGTTACACAAAATAATAAAAAATAACTTGATAGTAGCTCAAACTCACAGTTTTTACAAATTCATTTAGCTAAAGTTGGTAGAAATGTATTTTCTTATGAGAAACGCGAAAAAATTTCCAGTACAATTTCATACTTTTCAAACTTTCAAACTTTTTTATCATTATTAAAAAATTCTAATTCAATTATTTAAGTTTGTTTCACGTATTGAAAGAAAAAGTTTGCAAGATGTAAAATGCTCCCACAATATATATCAATCAATATCTTGAAAAGGAATATTTGCCATCTATATTTATCTTGACATACTGCCAACGATCATATAAATAGGGAACTAGTAATTTCAATACATTTCATACAATTCCTTATTTTTCAATCGAATAATCTCGGTTCAAACTAAAAAAATTTAAAATGTTATTAGTGAACTGAGATATAGCCTTTTGTGTCGATGGACTCCGTAATTATATTAAGAGGAAGTTTACTGTTTCCACCCTTACTCTGTGGAATCTGCTCATATTACTTTTTTAAATGGACATATCTGTTTCTAAACGATAATTCCACAATATATTGAAAAAATGTTATTTTTATATTGTAATATCGAAACAATTACCAATTTTTTAACATTTTTTCAGTATATTGTGGAATTATCTAGAAACAGTAAGTTTCATTTAAAAAAGTAATATTAAGAGAAGTTCCGAGAAAAACCAGAGGGATTCGAGGAGATCCGGGGAGGTTTGAGGAGATCCGGGAAGATACGAGGATATCCGGGGAGGTTTGAGGAGATCCGGGGAGGTTCAAGGAGATTTGGGGAGGTTCGAGGAGATCCGTGGAGGTTCGAGAAGATCCGGGGAGGTTCGGGGAGACCCAAGGAAAATCCGAAAGAGATCCTGAGGGGAGGCAATCTTTTGTCTCAAAAAACATCCAGTGATTACCCCTTTGATTTGTGATAAATTGATGTTTTTGTTTAATAAGTAGAAGTTATTACGAATAGTTAAAGGCATTCTTCTTCCGTGATCGGACGTAGGTGACCTCTCACTTCTATCTGTGCCATGCTCTCAAGTTACCACAGATAGCAGGCCATTGCCTCCGACAGGTGGCACGCTGAATTTTCATTTTTGATGTAGCAGATAGAGCACCATTCCACTACTAGACCACGAAGAACCACAGTTAAAGGCCTATATGTTATGATTTCTTCCAATGAAAATCTTTACCTATACAAACGCCTTTCTCTTCAATTTTAGTTGCCTATAAATCCGAGCATTACTAATTTCAAGCCAAATACTACAGCAGTTATCTAGGAACGCCATAAATGCATAATGTTCTGATATAATAAAAAAGCCCATAAGAATAAATTACATGGATATCAACTAGTAGAATAAAGGACACCTAAGTGGAATATGCATCTAAAGGTTTACAAATAACTATGTCACAAATAAAATTTACAATATTTGCTCACACTATCCTTAAATCTCAAAATACATCCAACAAAATATAAATGCAAACTGGGTCAAAAAGGGAACACAATTTTGAAGGTTGTGGTTTAAACCATAGAACAAATGGCAGTTTGAGAGTACACATATCTGCTAGCCAAATAAAATTTGCTAATTTATCAGTTCATTTTAGAATTCCTTAAGAACTCAAGAATGTATTTGAATACAAAAAAGTTAATAATTGTCAACAGCATTCGCAATTTTGAGACGTTGTAACGCTCATTAATTTGTTAAAAATTATTTAAATAATTATTAAAGTATCAATTTCTGAACATCTTTGCCAGAAACATAGTCAAAAGAAAGAAAACTAGTGGTTCAACAAAAAAATGTCAAAAACAATAAGTTAAAGGTACAATCTGGGATCAAAATATGATGGAAAAAAATATTGAAGCTGCAAAATAAAGATGCTAATAAAGATTTCAAAAATATTCCTGGCTACTCGGAATTATTCTCCATTTATAAACAAAACAAAAATAGACAATGGGGAGAAATATGGTCAGTAATAGCCAAAGCTATTCACGTATTCCACAATATTCAACTCATGTATAAAATGAAACTTACATTTAAATCTTCGAAACAAAATATTTTGTTACACAACTAAATAAATTTTGCATGATTTTGAATATGAACTCACAAACAATAAATGTTATAAAAACTTTCATTTAAAAATAACAAAAAAACTGCACCTGCCTGATTATTGGTGCCACCCTGTTTGAATATATATTTACGCTGAAGCAGGTGGAGATGGACGACTGCTCTCTTCTATTAGTTTCAAAGAAACCAGCTCAAAAATTTGTAAAACGACATCTTGGTTGACCTTCCGAATTTGTAAGGAAGAAACGAATAAGCGTATTACCTTTTGAAGAACTTCTTTTCCAAAGATAACTTTAACGGAATCTATGGATAAAAACATTTATAAATACACGTTGAATAAATACAGTGTATTCTCATATAAGAAAGTAATGAGTATGACATGAAAAATGATGGATATCTTATAATGACTGGCCTTAGATCTTTCACAAAAATTACAATTTTGAGCACATTAAAAATATTATTTTGACAGGATCTTAACTATTTGCATTATTTTTTGTATTTTGGGAATAAAAATCGGTTTTTGAGCAATGTTTGTCTTTATGTGGCTCTTGTAACACCCTGAGAAGGCGGCTTTTGCTCATCTGTTATTTATAGCTTCCTTGTACAAAGTGAACATCTGGTGGACAAAGTAACCCAACTTCAAGAGGTGACTTTGATCAACCATATTTTATTTATGTTTTAATATGGGGAATGATTGATATAAGACTAAAATAACTATATAAATCACATCAGGTACAAATTTTATCTAGAAAATGGGTTAAGTGAAAATTATCATCTTGAATTTTAAAATAGGACAATGTCGTCCCAATTGATAGTACTTAATTTATGATTGATTGATAGAAGATTTGAAGCTGCCATTAGAGAATAAACTTGAATAGATGAGGCTTTTACTTGATGTAAAATATAAAAATGTCTTAATATATACAGTGCTAAATCTATTTACTAAGGTTAACAATGGTATTGAAAGAAATTACCTGGAAATTCATTCACTACAAACATTCCTAAGCTATCTTCTAGGTAAAGAGGTTCAATAAAGGAGACTGATTGATATCTATTTGGTCGTTAAGGAGATTACCTGAATATTTATTTTTGTTAATCTCTAGGGCCTCTAATAAATTTAAACTAAAGGATTTACCGACTACATGGAGAATTTCAAAATTTGGGTCGAAAATGTGTTGGTTTTCTAATAAATGATTTGAATAGTTAGAATCTAATTTTTTGTTGTCATAGCTACGTTTGTGTTCCGAAATTCTAGTTTTAAAATTTCTAAAAGTTCTACCGATATAAATTTTACCACAATTGTCATTACCACATTTTAATTTATAAACTCCTGATTTGTTTAATTTTGAAGATTTAGATTTATTATTTTTAATAAATTTGGATAAATTGTGATCAGTTTTAAAGGAAATATTCATGTCTAAAGTTTCTAAAAATGATTTAATTTTTAAGGATGGTGTTCCAAAGTATGTTAAGCTTTTAAATTGTTTATTATTTTTATCTGAAGGGAATACTCGTTCTAAAGCCTGTTTTTTTATCTTTTTATTTATGATATTGTCAATTAAATTTGGATCGTAATTATTATTAACTGCTATTTGTTTTATGATATTTAATTCTTTGGTATAATTATTAATATTTAATGGGACTGTTAACAGTATGTGTATCATACTATTGAAAGCTGCTAGTTTATGACTGAATGGGTGGACCGAACTATTATGAATTGCAATATCTTCATTCGTTTTGACAAAGCTACTGTGTTAGTGAAACACGTCAACAAGTTTAAATTGAACATTAGTTCAAATAAATGAAGATTTAAACAAACTATAGAGAATAAAGTCTTAAACTATCTTAAAAACCATCTGGATATGCGAAATTGAGCTCTGGGGGTGCAACAAACCTTCTAACATAAACATCCCATATGTTACGAATAGCTCAAAAAAATATATAAATTGCAAGGACAAATGAACTGTAATTATTTATTGCCTTAAAATTTGCCCACTAACCTGTGATAAGGTGCGATTTTTCTTGCTAACCAGTACTGGGAACACATGCGGTCTAAGCGAACTTGGAGTTGTAACGGAACTACTTACTTTCAACGAATAATTGACTCCGGCGGTATACAGTGTCGCGCAAAGCAGCAAGCAATAGGCAATAACGAGAAGAATTAAAATGAAACAAAATTAATTATTGCTAGATTCGTAACATTCTCCCCCCTAACATGCCTTGTCATTCATTTGAAAATATAAATAAACATAAACAAAGCGATAACTCTCAAGTACTTATTACAATGAAACATAAAAATGGATGTTTCGAAATAGTAACTTACATCTAAATAACAGCGATAATTTTGAGGACAGGACAACACAAATTTACCCCGAATACACTAAAAACTAGATAATAAACCATATGAAATTGGCTAGTACGAATTACCGCAACGCGGGCAACTTTATCACGTCCATAAACTAATTCCTTTATGCGTCCTAATGTTCAGTGACAAGGAGGAACGTTGTCATCTTTTATCAATACAAGCATACCTTCTTGTGGAGCGACTCCATGTGGGTCGAGCCATTTTGAACGTTGTTGCAGCTAATGCAAGTACTCTCGCTTCCAACGAGCCCAAAAATCTTGCTGCATTCTCTGCAACAACTGCCAACGCGAAAGTCGATTAAGGGAAATTGATTCAAGACTTGGAACAGGTATAGTCTGCAGCAGTTCGATAGTAAGATAGTGGCCGTGGGTTAAAGCAATAATGTCTTCTATATCGGTACTTAATTGAGTGATAGGACGCGAGTTCAAAATAGACTCAATTAATGTCAACACGGTATAAAATTCTTCATACGTCAAAATTTGTTCCCCAACGCGTAAGGTGAGTTTTGACAGATTGTATTCCTGCTTCCCAGAGACCACCGAAATGGGCTCCAGAGGAAGGATTGATATGGAAACGAATATTTTCAGAGCGCGCGGCTTCTTGTGAATATTTCAACAGTTCCTTATTGGCAGAAACAAAATTTGTGCCTTATCTCAATATAAATCGGACACACGACCTCGTCGGGCAATAAATCTTAGTAAGGCCGCGAGAAATGATTCTGATGATAAGCTATTTGCCAATTCCAAGTGTAATGCCTTTGTGGCAAAGCATATAAATAGTCACAGGTAAGCTTTATGTGAGCGGACACCACGGTGTCGAATATATGTTATGAAAAAAGAACCTCCATAATCAATTCCGACATGGGAAAGTAGTTTAAGGGTTGATAATCGAATTTTTGGCAGGTTTCTCTTAACAGGTTGAAAGGGGGCGGGAGACGTTTTCCAGCAAACGACATATTTCCTCAGGACAGCGTTAATAGCTCGTTTTGGAGACAGTATCCAAAAGTGTTGTGATATTAAAAATTGCGTGGCACGATAACCAGCGCTTGTAAATATCTTTTGTGAAAAGAATCAATTGCTAATGAGGTGAAGCGACTGCGGCATGGTGATAAGCAAGGATGCTTCTCATCATAAGACAAAGATGAATATTTTAATCTTGCACCTACACAGATCGTACCTTTCTCATCCAGGAAAGCAAGCAATTTTCGGATTGGTTTCGAAAACCTTTTTCTGAGAAAGTTCGTCTTCGAAAGCGATCATTTGTGACCTCTTAACAAGAATAGATAAAACATTGGAACGCTCTGAAGAGCTTCAGATTCCACAGCGTTTATCAGCAGGATGGGAGATGGTGTGTATAAATCTTAAAATATAACCTAGGATCTGTTGGATTTTACTTAATGAAGAATATGACTCAAGCAAAGTATCTAAAAAAGTGTGATCCGTATGCACAGCAAAAACTGCTTTGAGACGCTCTTCTTCGGGCGGAGGCGTATAATTATCAATCGCAGGTGCGATATAGGAAGAGTTAAGCTCATAAAGAAAGGAAGGACCCTGAAACCAAGAATTTAATTCAACTAGCTCTGAAAGAAGGACGCCCCGCGAGGCAACATCAGCTGGATTATCGTACTAACATAATGCCAGGAATCTGAAGAAAGTTTGTATTGAATTGAATATAAGCGATCCGATTAGCGACGAAAGTTTTATATTTATGCGGTGAACTCTGAATCCAATGTAAAGTTACTTAGGAACCTGACCAAGCGTAAATGTTATGTAATAAAATTTGAGGAAGTGTCTACCACATACGCAATTAATTTTGACAGCAAAACTGCAGCGCATAGGTCCAAGCAAGGAATGGTAATTTTTTTAGTAGGGGCAACCCGTGATTTGGCACACAAAAAACTGACGTTAATTTTATTATTACTACTAATACTACGAAGATAAATTACAGCAGCAAAGACCCTTTAACTGGAATCACAGAATCCATGTAGTTAGTATTAAACGGCATCTGCCGGAAGAACTTTTCGAGGGATATGTAGGTGTTCGAGTAGAGGTAGATCCTCTCGCTATTGCGACGAAACATGAGCAATTTCAGAAGGGACATTTTCATCCCAATTTAAACCCAACATCCAAATTCTTTGGATTAAATATTTGGTAAGAAATGTGAGTGGCGTTAAGAATTCTAAAGGATCGTATACTCGAGCTAGCTCAGATAGTAATGAACGTTTAGTGCAGACTTCATTTCTTTGGGTTTGAACAGAAAATGTGAATGAGTCGATAATTGGATTCCACTGCAAACCTAATATTTTCAGAGCTGAAGAACAATCATCTGAGTCAAAAGAGCGAGAATTTGGATTAATAAAACTAGGTGGAAATGGGTCTAAAAGAGAAGGGTAATTAGAGCACCACTTACGCAGTTCGAATCCTCCCAGTTTTAATAAAGATATTAAATCATCCCGAAGAGTTTGAGCTTCATGAAGGGATGGAGCTCCAAAAACAAAGTCATCGATATATGAAAACCGTTGAAAAACTTTAGCAGCAAGAGGAAAGCGATGGCCTTCGTCTTCAGTCAACTGATGTAGACTATAAATTGACTACAGCTTACTCCATACGTTACAGTATTGAGGCGATACTCTCGAAGTACATCATTGACTGAAAACCTTCAAAAGATTTTTTGAAAATCTCGTTGATCCTCGAAAATAAAAATCATTGGACACATTTGTTTTATATCGGCGCGCATAACATATTCATGAAAGCGAAAATTAAGTAAAATAGATACAATGTCTTGTTGTAATTTTGGACCGACATATAAACAATCATATAATAATATTTCATGCGACAGTTTAGCCGAGGAGTTGCAAACGACACGTAAGCGAGTAGAAACATTGCCAGGTTTTAACACGCAATGGTGGGGAATATAATATCAACCTTCACAGGAGAGATCAGTATTAAACAAGGGACATATGATCTAGATCAAGGTAATCCTGTATAAAAGCACAATATTGGTAATAAACAGAAGGTTGTTTAAGTAGGCGGGGTTCTAGGGAGAGAAAACGATTTAAGGTAGATTCCATAATACCCAAAAAACAGGGGATTCAATACGAAAAGGCATTGACTCTATATAATTGCCTTGAGTAGTCCGATCGACAGTTTCTTTATAGTAGTTTTCACAGAAGATATCATCGGGATTTGAGCAGGATACTTCAGGAACATTTTCAAGTTCGCAAAATTTACGCAAAGAATCACTAAGAGACTCGGATCTACAAAAAAAATGTAGATATTTTTGGATTGGCGAAATTTAATTGTCCCATTAACACATATCCAAAAATATGATTTTGGTGAAAACATAGGTTCCTAATAAAATAACAATACATCCAGGATCATAAAAATGTTCATCCGCAAGCGGTAAGTTCTGAATATGAATGAAGATTGAACATCAATCGGTACAGTAGGTAATTTGTTAAATATTGAGTCAAGTATTATCGCGTCAAGATATAATATAGGCGATAGACAAAGCAACTTTACCACTGCTTACACATGAGCAGGTGGAATTAATTCCTTTAACTTCGATTGAAAAGTCTGTTTTATTTAAGCCTAAGGTACGAAAGGCTTTGCGAGTAATGAAAGAAGACTGACTTACAGAGTCAAGTAAACATCTGAGAGGTGAAAAAAACCTTTGACATTTAAAACATCAATAATCGCGGTAGATAAAAGCACATATTGTTAAGGGTTGGTAGTTACCGAATGACATGCGGTTGAATTCTTGGTGACCGGAGCATTAGATGAACTAGGTTGCGGATTGGGAGCGCAATCATCTAAAAGAGGCGGTGAAAAATGAGCGGCGTACTGCTTTTAAAACACAATACAGTATTGTGTGTACGAGAAAAGCATTTTTTACATGCAGATGTAGATCGACATGTATTGACATTATGAGCCGAACTCAGACAATTAAAACATAGATGCATATTTTTACACAAATTGTAACGCTGACTAGGCGTTTTACTTGTAAAAGATGCATACGAGTATAAAGAATGATTTGCTTTGCAGAGTGTGCAAGTCATAGAGGGAGATGATTTAGGAGTAAAGAATAAGGAAGTGCGAGCTATCTGAGAAGAGAATGGTTTAGATTTGGCAAAGATGTACCAGATTTAGCGTTTTTTGAGACTGAACTAAAATCACGAATATTAGTATTTCTGAGAGCAATGCACTGATTTTCCAAGAAATTATACAATTTAAAATACGAAGGGATTTCGTTTGATTTATGTTCTACCTGCTCAAATAAGGTAATGGTATCCTGGTTAAGGCGTTGCATTGAAAGCATTACTAGGATAAAATCCCCCTGCTCTACAGGCAAACTCAAAGCTTCTAAACAAGTTAGATTCTCTGTAAATATATCTAATAATTTTCTAAGCGAATTTCCGTTAGAATCGGTAATGTTTGACGTATTCATTATTGCATCCCAATGAGATGAGTCTTTGCCATAAGGCGTTTGTTTGAGTATTTCTTCACAATTGTATAGTACGCGGCGACGTAATTATCATTGGTCATTTTAACATGTCGAATAAGGGAAAGGGATGCACCGTCTAAAGAAGTTTTGAGATAATTAAACTTTTCAACATTGGTAATTGTCGAATTGTTATGTACTAAAGCAACATAGATATCAATAAATGCGGAAAATTCTTTATAATCCCCAGAAAATTTGGAAACATTAATTTTGGGTAAGCGAGGATTGGGGGTATTACACACACCGATAGGTAGAGGCACCTCACCAAATGATTGACGCGTTGTGTTATGATCATTATATAATTCTTCGATAGTGGATTTGATATAATAATATTCATCAAGAAAACCTTTTCTAATGACTTCTTTGTTGTCAACATTTTCCTGTGGTTGACTTAATAATACACTTATGATATTGCTATGATGTTTAATAAATTCTGTTTTATGTTCATCTAGTTCGCGAGATCTACATTTCAGCAAATTTTGTAGAGACCTATCAACTTTGGTGCAATTAGCTAAATCCCATAATATGTGTACGTCATTGATGCAACTATTGCGGTAATATTTGTATTTGGTTAGGTTAGGTTAGGTTTTCTTCAAATAATGCGATTAAAAGTGAATGTGTTAATTTTATATCCAAAAAAACAATTCAAATTAACTGCGGCCTGTTCAGATATTTTATAGAGAAAGAAGCAAAAAATTAAAAGCTATCTGATTAACAGGATATCGAAATATTTAAACAAAAACAAATGTGATCTGATTAACAAGATATCGAAATCTAAAATTAAAATTTTTGCATTACTATTAATTTGCTGGCGAAATAATTAATAAATTTCAATTTGTGTATCTACAATGTGAAATAAAACGTGTTTATAGCTAAAACCCAAAGTGTTCCACAAAAACGAAGCGATAAGATATGTCCACTTCTTTCGTTTGTTTGGATTACTTTTAAAGTAAAATTTATTTGCAATATATATGTTAAAATGATAATTATCATGCAATATGAAGATATAACAAAGTTTAAAGTAGTTATTAGATAGAAAGACCTTTAAGAGAAAATTAAATTCTAAAATACACTAGTTCATATGGGCCGAGGGATCAAATGTTACGAATAGCTCAAAAAAATATATAAATTGCAAGGACAAATGAACTGTAATTATTTATTGCCTTACACTTTGCCCACTAACCTGTGATAAGGAGCGATTCTTCTTGTTAACCAGTACTGTAAGCACATGCGGTGTAAGCGAACTCGGAGTTGTAGCGGAACTACTTACTTTCAAGGAATAATTGACTCCATCGATATACAGTGTCGCGCAAAGCACCAAGCAATATGCAATAACGAGAAGAATTAAAATGAAACAAAATTAATTATTGCTAGATTCGTAACAACATCCAATCAAAATCACTCCGCATGATAACCTGGTACGTGTCTAACACAACGTTACATAAGGACCTCCAAGTACATATCAGTTAAATTATTATAATAGCTTATGACAAAAAAGCAAAATATAGAAGCACTGAAGATAGTAACAATGTCATACCACAACTCTACCAAGTCCCACTGCTAGATACAAGACTCAAAGGAGACTGGCCAGAAGACCTACCAAAATAGATTAAAACGGAGAACTGTCGATGGATGGTACCTCAATCCATTCACATCCAGATAATTTGCATGATACTTTTGGTAAGTAGTTGTAAATTAGCTTATAATAATAATTAAAAAAAACTCATGAATACTTTTGAACATTAGAATTTTAACAAGAATTGTACTAGTTTTTCTTTTACATATTTTATACTGCTTGTTTACCCACATCTGTTCTCTCAAGATCTACCTCTTTGACACCCGAATAAAACCTTAAATAGGAATTTTTACCTTCATTAGTACTACAAGTAGGACCGAAAATATCAAACATTAAAATATTTTTATACTGGTAATTATGAATAAAAAGTAAGCATGAAAATAATGTGCTCTTTAAATAATGATAATGATTTACCTGGTATACTTGCCAGTATCAACTGAACAAAAATATCCATTCCCAAATATAATTCATTACTATTAGATACTTCTGGTACTTTTAACAAATTTGTACACAGTTCCTCTATTAGTTGATCTATTTTATCCACCAAGGAATTTTCAATAGCGTTTCCAGCTATAAGTAGAATAGCTTTTATTACAGGTTCAGTTATAAATGGTGTATCGGTGTCTGATAAGAGTTCACATGCTATGTCTATAAGAGCTTTACTGATAGGCAATTTGGCATCGAATTCATCTAGTTCATCTGAAAATTAAAGGAGTAATTTTTTAATAAAATGTTCAAAAAAAGTATTCCAAACATTCCTTTTTGAGTTTCATAAAATATGGAAAATTATTTAAACTGTTGTGACATTATCATGCGAATATTAACTAAATAAAAAAACTTTCAATACTTGATTTTTTCTTTCGTAAACAGTTTGCATTTATAGACAAAAGATAATTTAGCACAGTATTTTCCAATTCTTCAGAATGAATAAGGCTAACTGTATAGGACTTTAGGATTTAGGATCTTCATAGTGTAAAAGTACCAGACATGTTTACGGATTTTTTTAGTACGACGTTCAGTACGAATCCATCAAATTATATACTTAATTATAGTAATAAGAAGTTACATTTGTTTCTGATACTCTTAGACTACCTGTAATTACAGAGCATGATTTTGATCAAGCAAATTAAAATCTGAAACCAAAAAAGGCCACTGGAATTTATGAAATTCGTCTTTTCCTTGTTAAGCGTTGTTCTAATTGGATTAAAAAGCCTTTGTTACATATATTCAATTTAATAATTAATACTTCAACGGTTCCTGATAAATGGAACAGTACAATTTGTGTACCAGTTTTAAATCAGGCACTAAAAGTGTAATAGAAAATTATCGCCTTATCTATTTTTGTTTATGTACACGTGATGGGAGACGTTAGAAAGTTGCAACTGGATACAGTCTATAGATTTTAGTAAAGCCTTCGATGAGGTAAGCCATGATATATTATTGCAAAAATTAAATAACTTGGGCTTGTCATCGAAACATTTGCGTTTATTTGGTTCTTATCTAATGAATAGAACTTTTACAGTTCGTTATAATGGCGGTACTTCCAGTCAAATCGCGGTGCCTTCTGGAATCCCACAAGCATCTAATTTGGGTCCATTACTTTTACTTATTTTTATTAACGATCTACCATTTGTACCCCAATATTCAGAAAGTTTGATGTTCGCGGATGATTTTAAAGTGTTTAAACAATTTTTTTCACTTATTGACTGTGTTAAATTACAGAAGGCTATTAATAATGTAACAGAATGGAGTACAACCAACAAATTACCTTTCAATTTAAAAAAAAAATGTTGGATTATGAGTATTTCTAGAGCACAAAATATTATCAAATTCGATTATAAAGTTAATTATATATCTTTAGAGCGTAAATCAGAAATAAAAGACCTTGGAATAACATATGACTACAGACTCTCATTTGTTCAGCATGTAAAAAATATTGTAAATTCAGCCAATCGGGTACTAGGTTTTATTATACGTCAAACATCAAAGAAGTTTACTCTTGTAAAAATCAAACAAAACTGGTAGTGAGTTTTGAATTTTATTTTTAAGACTGAACCACTCTCGATCTTTAAAGAAAACAACCGTATCATCGGCAAACACAGTTATATCACCAGGACTGGGTAAGTTGAACATATCATTGTTATAAAGTATAAAAAGGATTGGCCCCTAAACATTTCCTTGGAGAATTCCATAGCGAACAGTTTTTTGATTGATCAAATCTGAATGGCTCACTGTATCGAACGCTTTTGCCAAATCGATGAAGATACAAATTGCTGGTTGCTTGGAATATGCCGCTTTCTAAATATTTCTTATTAATTTAGCGATTGTATCTTGAGTTGATTTTCCCTCAACAAAGCCAAATTGTTTCTCAGAAATTAACTTATATTTTTGCACAAAACTAATTATTCTTTTTATAATCTTTTCTATTATTTTGCTAAAACTGGAGGGGACTGAAATCGACCTATAGTTTGAAAGACAACTTTTTTTCCCTGATTTATGGAGCAACAGCAATTTGTAAAACATCTGAAAATACTCCAGTTTCTAAAACCATATTTATGATTGTTTCTAGAGGATATAATAGCAGATCAATGCATTTTTTAATTGTTTCTGCTACAATTCCATCCAACCCAGGGGCTTCATTTGATTTCAGTTCCTCTACAAGACGTTGTATTTTGTTTTCTTCTGTTGGCGTCATTGTATTTGGGATTCTACTGCTAAGGAATCTTCGATCTGTTTTTGTTATTTCCTTCACAAGACGTGCTCCAATATTAATAAAATAATCATTGATCGATTCCGTTATAGTAAAAGAATCAGTCATAGTTTTATCATCTACCTGTATTTCCTTTATGTTACCAATAGTTTCTCTCTTTTGCAATTCTTCAACACATTTCCACATGTGTTTGGGACAATTCCTATTTATTTCACTCCTATACTAGTCTGCTTTACTTTTCTGTATAAGAGCATCTAGATTCTTCCTATATATTTTAAATTCACTTTTCAAGTTGAAATCATCTGGGTTTTTTGCAATTTTTTATATATGGAATTTTTTGAATTAACAGATTTCGTTAGTCCATCGGTTATCCAAAGACTTCTCTTCTGGTATCTTCTTTTGACAGTGTTACTACATTGTTCTATATGTTTCTTGAATTTACATATGAATGATTCTGTGATATGATTTATATCGTTTTATGTAAACATATCCGCCCAGGATTGCAAAGCTAATATTCTTCTCAGTTCATCATAGTTTATATATGTTTTCTGATAGGTATGTCTTTTTTTCTTTTTGAGTGTGAAATTCGTATTGAAGAATTTCAGAATAGTGATCCGTGATGAATGATTTCAACACTATTGGAGTGAAACTCTCATATGTTTCCTTTGTTTTCACAAAAATATGGTCTATACGTTAGAGTAATAATATACAGTAGAGAGGGATATTCATTCATAAACACGTTTATTTTTGCGGCCAACAATCCTAAACGGCAGTAATGAAATAATGAATGAATTACAAAAAGTGGGGATGGTATTGTAGACACAAGGCCTTGGTAATTTCGGATGTTTTTCTGACAAACTTGGCACCGATGAACCATGATAATCCAAAAACATTAAATTAATTAACTTAAAAGTTTATTTTGTCAAAAGTCCTGAAAAACACATCAAAACGAAAGAACTAAATGTTTACTCTCTAGTCGTAATGCCGATCGTATAAACAAACCACGTTTGGCATTATTTACTACAATACTACAGTTAATTCGAAATTATCGTCGAGCACACTTCGACGATATTTGCATCTCTCTTTATATGGTAATTAAACAAGGACAAAACTACTAGATAGGTTACCTTTGACACATAAAACAGGTACTGAAATTTCGAGCAATGTTGCCACTTTTAGTTATAACCATAAAGGTATCCAAGGTTACAACAAATACTTGTTTAAAATTTATATAAGAATATGCCTTTATAAAATGAAATTCAAGTATTATTAATTATTTTAAAAGCAGCGACTCAACTGCATAATTAGTGTGACTTTTTTTTTATTTGCATAACTTTTTGACAAATTTTCAATTAAACTTCTAATTTCATTTTTCCTGCAACTAAAGAGACTTTGTAAATATGGCAAATCAGTGCAAGTGTTCGCAAGTGAGCTTAGAATGTGACTAGATGTTTGGGGCAAGTAAAAATCAAAACAAACATATCTATTTTATTTGTTAATCTGAGGTCTATACAACTACTGCTTCGACCTTATTCATGTGTTGTCTCATTAATCATTGAAATATATCCATGTTCTGCCATATAGCTTAGATAGTTTTCTCTGTCATCACTCCGTTTTAGAAGATCGATATTTAAATCACCCAGTACAACAAATAATTATTCAAGTCGAGGTTAAAATTATCTATGTGCGTAGACGGAGATCTACATATGGATATGATTTTGAAAGTCTTTCCATGTACTTCCAGAGTCAACTCAATTGCACTTATATCCCCTAGGGTAACGATCTTATGACAGAAATTCAATTCCTCCCTAATATAGATAAAAATACCGTCTGCCGTATTCAAGTCACCCCCTGAATGAATAAATCATGTTATATCCCTTCAATTTATATATATATATATATATATATATATATATACATATATATATATATATATATATATATATATATATATATATATATATATATATATATATAATATTTTGGAGTGATAAAAGCCACTTCCGCAACAATGGTGTAGTTAATACACACAATGCCCATTTTTGGTTGAACGAAAATCCTCACTTGGTTCGTTCAACTCGTTTTCAAACAGTTTGTGGTATAAATGTATGGTGTGGGTTATTCAATGGTAATTTGAATAGGCCATAAATATACTAGGGCACATTGACTGGACACAGGTATTTATATGTTCTTGAAAACAAATTACCTGAACTTATGGAAGACATTCATTTGGCAGAGCGAAATGCAATGATCTGGCAGCAGTACGGTGCTCCACCTGATAATGCAGGCATTGTTACGGAGTATCTCAATCATTCTTTTTACAACAAATAGATAGGTACTTACAGACCTATAGCTTGGCCTCCCCGCTCGCCCGAATCAACACCGTTGGACTTCTTTTGTGGGGTTATCTTAAAGAATTAGTATATCGAACACAGCCCATTTAGATGATCTTAAAGGCATTCGTGCGGCATGTCGTAGTATTACACCAGCTATGATTCAGGCTGCGTAGACAAGGGAAATTTTAAGTGGTTTTGAAGCTTGTAGGGAATCAGCGGGAAATAATTTTGAACACTTACTGTAATTATTCCTTCATTATTTGTATTTTATTTTAATAAGGAAAGCTAGAAATTACAAAATGTAAATTTTTTTGGTGCTAATGATAAGTATGTTACATCGTTGTATTCCAAATGGAGTGACAAGCAATTTTCAACGAAAATATACAGGGGGTGCCATTTGAATATGGAAAGTGAGGGGTCACTGCCAAAGGACTGTCAAATTAAATGAAGTTTCTGATATGTCATTAGGAAGGAATTTTGATACCATTCACAACAGTTTTCACAATATTGGATTATCCTTTAAATTAAGCAAGATATTGCCTGTAAACAATAACTTGGGACACACTGTATATATGTCTGTATCGATCAATTTCCACGTTTCTGTTAAAATTATGCAATCAAATTGCATTCGAATTCACTAAGTAATATTGTAATTATCGAATATTTTTTGTTATCATTATTAATTCAAAATAAATTTAAATAATCGCCGTAAACTTACATGTGCAGATATTAGTTATCTAGTAGGCTGATTACTCACTTGATTTAACATATTTTGACGTTTAATTGACATTAGTGGCGCATATTATTGTCTCTTGTGCATTTTATCAAAAACAATTAATTACATATTTTATGAATTATACTGAATTAAGCTTGGAATTATGTTACTGTTGTGTAATTAACTAAGTAATAGCAAATAGTGTTTGTGTTTGTTGTTATTGAAAACATCAGTATGCCACCAGTTAGACACTGCAATGAAGTTGAATCGGTGCAAATTGTAACTCTATATAACGAAGGATATAAACAAAAGGATATCGCACGACGTCTCAGGAGAGGTCAATCTACAGTATCGAATATTTTAAAAAGGTATGAAAAGACTGGAAATTTCGTACGTAGACCTAGTCAAGGGCGCAAGAGGTGTACAACAGCAATCGATATCGATTTTTGATACTTAATTCTACGCGAAATCGCACATTGACATCGATGCATCTCAAAAACGACTTCCTAAATGTAAGACAAATTAATGTAAGTTCAAAAACAGTTAGGCGAATATTAAAAGAAGCAGGTTTAAAGCCAAGACGGCCCGTCAAGTTCCACGTCTTCTTCAGAATCACAAAGCCCGACGATTAGAATTTGTTAGAAGACATATTCAGTGGGATATCGAGAATTGGAAAAATGTACTCTTTACGGATGAGACTAGAATTCAGTTATGGAAGCCAGATGGACGAAACCACGTCTACAGAAGAGTTGGAGAACGATATGCTGCCTACAATCTCATAGAAACCGTTAGTTTTGGCTGTGGCGGTATAATGCTCTGGGGCGGTATTTCTTGGAAGGGACGCACCGAACTCGTGGAAGTGATTGGACGAATGACAAGTGACTTTATATTGAAAACATCCTGCAAGATCATGTTGTGCCTTATGTCGGCTATATTGGATATCAAGGGTTCATATTAATGCACGATAATGCTCGACCGCATGCAGCTGACATAGTGACTAACTACCTTGATACGATCCAAATTCAAAGATTAGATTGGCCACCATATAGCCCCGACTCAAATCCAATAGGAAATACATGGGACTATCTTAAACGCCTCATACGACGAAGAAATCCTGTTCCAAGTACAATCGACCAGCTGCACAAGAAGAATGGAATGCAATTCCTCAACAATTTATCCAGAACCTCCTTAGCAGCGTGCCAAGAAGAATGGAAGCAGTAATTAGAGCTCGAGGGAGTATACTCGTTACTAACTGTGCTCTAATTTTAATCAAAAGACCTGTAATTATCCTCCAATTAGTATTTAAATGACTTGATTCATCAGAATCTATTTTTTCAAAAAGAAATTATGAAAACTTAAAAATATTCGATAATTTTGTCTATGAGTGTATTATTATGAAATATGGTAATTGGACAACTTTTTTTAAGTAAACGATCACAATCCTCAATAGAGTCAACTATTTTCGCATAAATTTGTGTTGGTTGGTAATCTCTTATATAGGAATCCATGGCATTTTGTGTTTCATGAATAAAGTTTTTGTAGCATGATACAAGACAAAAGAGCATTAAATGTTATTAAATGTAGACATTTACTGATCATTATATAAAAACAACTAAAATAATTTGGAACCAAAACAGTCTTATAATTGTGGTCTCACTTCAGATCGGTTAATTCTTGTTAACTGAGCGGGTTCTTGGTTTCCCGTCCATAGCTTTAACCGGTTTATTAGAAGCAGGAATCCGCGGAGTAACAGTAACTTTTTGCGACTCCGATGAGAACTTCTTTCTATTCTCGTCTGTTGGGGTAGAAGGTGGACAGTTCGGTTGGTCTACAGAAGTAGCATCTTTTTTCAAGTCGTCAACTCCATAAGATACTCCATCCACGATAAGTTTATTTCTCCATATATAATATTCTTTATAAGGTACCTTCTTGTTTGGCGAGGCAGAGATGTTTTGGGTGTATTCCGATAGCGCGCAGCGGTCAGTTTAATCCTTACAGATTATAAGAGGGTTCTAAAAGGGACAGGTCGATTGCGCGCAGACATGATATTAGTACCTGTCCCTAATAGCAAGGGGTCTTTCAGTCTTATGATTGTACACATTAAATTACATTTACTCACTTACATTATTCAGAAGAAGTTTACGATACCGAAATGGAGACCATGTTAAGTGAGCGCGGAAAAAAATTATTAATAGTTAAAAGTTATACTTTTCGCAAAGATAGAGAAACTATATTAGGTGTTTCATATCGCTGTACAAAGCGAGGATGTCCAGCTTCGATTTCTGTGGATAAATCAGAAGAGGTGTTGTTACAGCAAAAAGACAATCACAGTCACGCATTTGATGAAAATTTACACGTTAAGGTAAGTGTTTAATAATTATATTTCTTACTACTAACCTTAGAAATCGTCATTATTAACTCCAAAGCTCGAATGAGAAATAATATTTCTCTCCCTAGGTAAATAATGAACTTTTTTTATATTTTCAATGAAATATAAACAGAAACTCTTATTTCTAATTCTAAACAAAATCAAACTCGCAAATTCAGCACTAGTAGGTACACTTAATTGGTATGATAAAATTATAAAAACTTATTTGAAATTAGCATCATTTCTGCCTTTATCAAAATCTAATTAAATAAAATTTTAAAATATTAGTACAACTCCTCGGTTAATAATGGTTCACTACTCGACCTACGTATATAATATAATATGATTAATTTTATTCGTATAAGTTAAATATTTCGGATATTCATCTAATTTCTTAAATTTGTTATTTTTCAAAAATACTCACTCTTATAAACCTCAAAAATTATAGTAGATATATATTATTTATATATTTTAATGTTGTTTCACAGATATTACAAAACGGAATTAAAAGGAAGGCTGTAGAAGACATATCGCAAAGACCTTCTAAGATCATCAATACTGAGTTTAAAGAAGCTCCCGCAGAAGTGAATCTCACAACACGGGACCTTGATAATATAAGAAAAAGTGTATATCGATCAAGACGAAGCGTTTTGCCAGTTTTACCTCAATCATTAGAAGACCTCCAAGAAGCTCTAGAATCTATTGTTATTAAAACAAATAAGGACGAAGAATTTTTATTGGTAAATAACACGAACTTAAATGTAATAATATTTTCCTGTCAAACAAATTTACAGTATCTGTGTTCACGACCTAAAATTTATGTAGACGGAACTTTCAGTTATTGCCCGAAATTTTTAACTCAGTTATTTACGATACATACAGTAGAAAACGGACATTATATACCTTTAGTATTTATTTTACTGCCAAACAAACAATCTAATACTTACTTTGAGGCATTTAAGCTTTTAAAAAGTTATTGTGCTAGTATAAATTTAAGGTTTGAGCCCAAAGAAATCGTTAGTGATTTTGAAAAAGCGATACACGTTGGAGTTAAGAAAATTTGGCCAGACATAAATATAATAGGATGTAGGTTTCATTTGACCCAGTCCTGGTATCGTAAAATTCAAAATCTTGGGTTGGTATCTGAGTACAGGGATTCTAATTCAGCAATAGGTCTTTGGTTGCATTACACTTTTGGATTATTATTTCTAAATCCTAACGAAGTAGGGGATTGTTTTGTAGAAGACCTTTACTCAGATATACCTCAGAATGCTAAACTAATTGAATATGCTGATTATTTAGTTGATAATTATATATCTGATGATTCCGTTTTTCCTCCAAAAATGTGGGCTTCTTGTAATAGTGATCAAGAACGTACAACAAATGCTTGTGAATCATTCCACAGTCATTTTAACTCCAGTTTTTATGTAGCGCATCCAGATATTTTTAAATTTATTAATGTTTTAAAAGATGTACAAATTAATACATATATTTAAATAAATAGTGTACATTTGCCTAAAGCTTGTAATAATATTAGGTATAAAAAACGCAAAGATTATGTAACAAATTTAATTAATTTATAAGTAAATAACCATATTGAAAGATTTAATTTAATTAAAAGTGTTTGTTTTAATTTTGCAAAAAAATAAAAAATATATATCTTATAATCACTATTTTATATAGTTTTCTTTTCAGGTGTTTTCCTATGGCATGTTACGTGTTAAAAAAATTGTTTAAGACGAGCATATTTCTATAAAGGAACCGTTCGCGCAATTGACCGGTTTACCGATTGTATACCGCGCGCTATTGACCCATAGAATTTCAACTACCTGAAAACATTTCTGACCGCTGCGCGCTACTGACCGTTGCCCGATGTTTTCTAAGAATTTTCATCTCACTCCTTTGTGTCGGTGTGAGATTATGAACAATAGAAATATTTGTTCCCTTCAACCTGCTACAATTCTTCAGAGCTTCTCTTTTTTTGATGTTTGGAACAAACTCAATATTAATGGGACAATTGTCCGACTTACCTAGTGGATAAATGTCAACAAAATCATTTGTATCCAGATCCACACAAGCAAGCCTCTGAAATCCTTGCACAAGATTTCTGCGACAATCTCCTCTCTCTTTTTTTTAGTCCAAATACTACAATATTCTTCCTGTTCTGGGCTCTTTTCAGATATTTTAATTCTTCTTTGAGTTCGCTATTTTCCTTTTCCAAATTTGCTACACTATTTTTCAAATCTCCAATTTTTAGTAGAAGTCGTGCTTCGCTGGCTACGATGCAGATTTTTATTTCAGTACGGCTGGTCAAGATCTCTTCACGAATAATTTTAATCGCTTTGTCTCCTTTAGAACAATTTGGGACCTGTTTACGGTTTTTATTGTCGTTATCACTGACAGCAAACTATACGTTTTAATATAAAAGACTGACTTACGTGGAAGGTACGTACGATTTGTATATTACAACTGGTGGAAAAATGGCATTTAACACAAGGTAGATACTTTGAAAATTTACCGTGGATTTAAATCAATTGATTTTCAAACTTAAATCGGAGATGACACATAAATGTGTGTGTATTGCAAAAGCTTCACACACACATATCCTTAATCTCTTTGTATATATCACCCAGACACACCATCACCATTATATACAAATATTTCTAGATCAAAACAAAGTAATTTCATTGCTGGGCTACGCTGATGACTTTGTAGTACTAGAAGACTCGGAAATTCAGTTGAATAGATCAATGAAAATATTAGAAAATAATTGCGACACTAATAAATTAGAAGTTAATGTAGATAAAATAAAGGTAGTTATATTCAGAAAAAGCCCAAATATTGGACATACATCTAAATTTTGGTATAAAAATGCACTAATAGAACAAGTAAACAGCTATAATTACTTAGGATACGATATGGAAAGTGTTAAATCGCTTTATTATAGCATTGTAATTCCAACCTACACATATGCCAGTGGAATATAGGGACTTCGGTACATAAATGAGGGAGAAATAGTTCAAAATCAATCTATTTACAGTAAACCACTCCCAGTTACATTTTGAGAGCGGAAATAAGACTAGTGAAAATTGGATTTTTTATTATAAAACCAGCTCTAGAATATTAGCTAAAGATTAAAAAATTGTCCTCAAAAAGATTTCCGAAGATAGCGCTAGATAGAGCTTACAAATTATACCAACAAAATAAAACTGTATCAAAATACAATTGGATAAGTCAAATAAATAATATTTTAACTGAAATCGGAGCTCCAGAGTTCGATATGCATAGTTTCGAAGGGGATAAAATCAACATTATTTTAGAAAAATACAAACAATACAATCATATAGAGGATTGGAATAAAATATTACTAAGTACAAATTGTCCAATGTATAAACACATACTACAATACAAACATCCCTTCCAAAGCACAAACCAATTAGACCTTTCAATCCCTTTGCATATTAAACGCTTCCTCTCACAACTACGCACTACTAACACTAAAATACTGTATATGTATGTTAATAAAAATGCGTAAACCATAAAAACAAATAAAATATGCACAATTTACAACTGTCTAGTTCCAGAATCCCTACATTTATTATTTGTATGTCCTATGTATGAACAAATCAGATATTCCTTCTCTAAAACCTATCAGTCCCTAGCGTACATTGAAACAGTAATTAATGAAGCTGAACCACAATTATTATATCAATTATATAATGTAATAAAGAATATTTTAAAAATCAGATCATTCATTATAAATGAGTAGTAAGTATGCTCTCACTCTCTGTAGACTGCAATAAAATGGGTAGAAGGCGTGGGTTAACGTTACTTGGTAACATTCGTGTTCACAAATACTAATATTTTGACAGTTGTCAAATAATTATTCTTTCATAAAGTCTACATCTTTTAAGTTTAATATTTGGCTAGAATCTAGTTAAAAATGAATTCCATTGAAGAAGCAGCAATTATTGCGTGCAGAAGTTTGTTACCGGAAAAATCTAAAGACCATTACAATCAAGCCTATGAAAATTTCATCAAATGGTTTACAACGAAAGATGTGTTCACAATAACTGAATATGTATTATTGGTATTTTTCTTAGAAAAATCAAAGACATTGTCCCCTGCTACATTATGGTCAGAATACTCAATGTTGAAATTGACTATTTCATTAAATAAGAACCAGGATATTTCGAAATTTGGCCGCTTGAAGGCATTCATAAAAAAGAAAAATGATGGATACCAAACTCGAAAATCTCAGGTATTTACAAAAGGTGATATATCAAAGTTTTTGCTAGAAGCTCCTGATGAAATATATTTAATGAAAAAAGTGGTAGCGATTTTTGGAGTAGCTGGGGCATGCCGAACTGACGAGTTATATAATTTAAAAGTGAAAGACGTGGAGTATAAAAACGGTGTTATTTTAGTGCAGATTCTTACCACAAAAAATAATGTGCAAAGAAGATTTGTAGTAACAGAAGATTGGGTAACATTTGTTAATCGTTATATGCAACTCCTACCAAAAAAGGCGCAAGATGAACGCTTTTTTTATCGTTATGAGCGAGGCAGATGTGTAAATCAGGTGGTGGGAAAGCATACAAGTTCAAAAATTCTTAAAATTACAAACCCAAATCAGAACACCGGCCACTCGTTTCGAAGAACGTCCTCTACATTACTAGCAAATGCCCCAGGTGTGGACATTTTAGATATTAAAAAGGGGGTGGAGGTCGTCAGTGGGGTAGTGGAAGGATATATAGCAGATTCAGTGACTCATAAAATAGAAGTTGCTAATAAAATCATGCCCACAAAATCTATATATATTCGGGAAAGCAAACATTCAGAAGAATTTAATGATTATGTTGCGCAAATCGACAGGCAAGATATCATGCCCACAAAGTCGATATCTATTCAGGAAAGCCAAAATTCAGAAATAGAATTTAATGATAATGTTGCGCAAATCGACAAGCAAGTCAAAATTTCCAGTGACGTTGCTTTCAAACAAGATTTCAATCAACATTGGCCGTTAAATCTATCAGGAACATGCAACAATTGTAATTTTACATTTCATTTCCAATTTAAATAAATATTTGACAAGTAATTTGACATTTTATTTGTTCGTTGTCCAGGGCATGAAAGTTTTTCATACTTAGCTACCGATAACCTAGCATGTTTTACTTTCGCTTGCCTATTTAAAATTAAAAATATATTTTCGTAGGGGGGAGAATGAAAATTATATTAATGATATATGTGTAGATAAATAACATTAGGGTAGAGTGGGGTAAGAGCGACCACTTTTTTTGTTAGTGTGAGTTTGAAATCAAGTTAATGAAACAAGTTTTGCTTCATAGTCATCAAATTTAGTGTGCCGATTCCTTGATGGACGTTTTAACTGAAGTGTAATGCTTTATTGGAAAAGTTTTTTAATTGATGGTGATCGCACTTTCCCATCTAACCTGGGAAATTGCAATCACATTTTTTTTCGACCGTAGAGAGTGTGATTGATGGAATCGGGTAAATGCAAAACACTTTCGACATGCAAAATAATTATATCTGAAAAAACTAACTTTTATTTCACAGAAAACGTAAAAGTTGCGTCAAAAGAAAATACAGAATTAATTCTGTTTTTCAACATACAAAAAAATAACTTCGCCAACAAAGAAAATAGTGACGAAACTTCACTTTAAATATTTTTCTACCTCAGAATAACAAAAATAGTATCTTCCTCTGCACTGACGTGGCTGTTTCAACACTTTCACAATATTTTCTCGGCATATAACGTCGATATTTTCTACGCATGGGAAGACAAAAAGGAACATTTGAATTTCAACTGATTTTCCAACTCAATAATTTCACTCACTTTCCCTAGAAATCTCTTAGCATATTTTTCCTCTGTGTATTCTGCAATCATGAACATTCCTACTTCTAAGGCGTTATAGTCTTCCTCATTCTGTTTTTCAGGGGTCATTTCCATCTGGTTGGGTGCATCCAAGGGTGGATTTGATTCTATTTTTCTGCTAAATCAAGGTTTTCCATATTTGAAAGATCTTGCAAACTGGAAAAGCTTTCGGGGTCCGTATCATCATCTGACTATTGAGAAATTGGTTCACTGTCGTTTTCATTATCTGCAGAAATTTTCCTGGATTTTCTTTTATCTGGTTTTGATTTTGTTCGAGCACTTATTTCAGCTGGCTTATCAATGGTATCTCTCTTTACAGTCGTAGTAACCGACCTTGATTCTTTTAATGTTTTCAGTAAGAGATCTTGGAAACTGGAGTTTATAGTTTGGCTGCAGCTTAGCCCAGGTTCACTTGCTCTTACAATATCCCCAAATCCTATGTCCTCTGTGATTTCTGTTTTATCGGCCTCTCGATTTTCAACTATTGTTGAGTTGCTACTTTGTTCTTTCCACCTTTTTAGAGCTTTTGGATCATATAACGATTCTTCAATAACGTTTCTGTTATAAGGAACAACACGCGCGTTTCGAAAACCACTTTCTACCATTGATAAAGGCAAACATTTCCAAGTTTTTCCCAAGAGCGGCGAAAACTCTTTTTTTTGGAATTTTTTATCACGGATGGCCTCTTTTCCATGCATCCAAATTTGCGTCCCATTTGCATTTGATGGATTTGAAAATAGCTAGATTTAATGGCTGCAACAGGTGACTGGTGTGAGCAGGAAGTTTTGAAATTGTAATATTGGGTTGTCTAGCCAATGCATCAATTTTTTCGGTCACATGCGTCGCGTGCCTGTCATAAAGTATCAAAACTGGCCGTTCGTTCTCTAAAGATGGAATCAGGCTTTTCTCTAAATAATTTGAGAAGATGTCCGAAGTCATCTATCCCTTGGGGCTTGCAGCATATACAGTATCTGGATAACACTCGTTACAGTGTGGTAATCAACTGTCCCATACATTATTTCCTTTAAATATTATTAGAGGTGCAAGTGCTATTCTCTTTTCCACTACCACCTGTTAATCGCGAGGATGGCTTTCCTTTTTTACCAACAACTTTGGTCTTTGATGGATCAGTGCAGGTGGAAGTCTCGTCCAAGTTCCAGATTCTATTGGGTTTATCGAATATGTCCAATTCAGATAATATCTCGAATAGCAAATCAAAATATTCATTGATTACGAATGGATCTGTCATTTTCTTTCTGGCGTATTCTACCAATTGTGGTTTTTTAATTGACTGACCATGTCGCCGCTTAAAAGCTAGAATCCAATATTCTCCCGGTCTATTGAAACGAAACGGTGTTTCAATTTCATTGACTGTCACGAAATTCTCGATGCAGTCCAAAACTTCTTTTTCGGCTCAGACCAAAGCCCCATTTTTCCAATATGGTTAGGTATTCCGCTAATCTTTTTTCCTCAGTCAATGGCAAAGCTCGTGCTCTGCAATCAGTTTGGCTTTTGACTCTTCGTCTGCCGGTTACGATACAATTTAAAGTACTGTAGGGTATTTTGAATGAACGTGAAGCTTTCCCGTTCAAAATGCCCCTTTTTATCTGGTCTAAGACAATATCAATATCATCTTGGGAATAGCCGGTGCCACGAGATGATTTTCTCTTGTAATTCCTCACCATCTCTTCGGTAAGTCTGGAAAAACGAATAAACATTCAAATCGAGAAAGATCAATCACTTGATTGCACTTTCCCACCCATGTATGATTGCTCTTTCCCTGACTGGAATATCCTCGGGTAACGTACAATCACCCACGCTATTTTCTTAAAAATGAATATTACACACAACTAATTATATGCACATTGACTTACAAATGTTTAAAATAGCGTGAGAATATAGAAATCTATGATTCTATACTAGAACTGCTACTTTCACCACAATATCCACGAGCCCGTTACACTAACGTTAGAATTCGAAATTAGCTGATTACGTTTGACAGTTGAAGTATCGCCGAAAAATAATTCTGTCAAGTTCGCATTCTAGCCACGAGTCAGTGGTAGTAAAACAATAAGTTCTATGCCTTATAAGAACAGAAATTGTCAAAAAGTCGTCCGTTATAGATCGTGCTTGCTCTTACCCCCCCTTACCTTAGTTAGTAGTGATTAAAGACACTTCATACTTGGAACATTAAAGGAAATTGTCTATCTTTCATAGAAAACTTTCTAACGAATAGAAGCTTCCAAGTGAGAGTTGATAATTGTTTCTCGAATTCTACTATTCAACAAAATGGAGTGCCTCCGGGTTCTGTATTAAGTCCGACTCTCTTTTTAGTTGCAATCAATAACATCATCAAAGCCATCGACAAACCAATTAAAGCACGTTTGTATGCAGATGACCTGGTTATATTTATTAAAGGAAAAAACTTGAATCTCATGCCACAAATCCTTCAGAACACGTTGGAAAAGCTAGAAGTTTGGTCTAATGATGTTGGATTTGAATTTTCTGTCTCAAAAACATGTGGCATGATCTCTTCAAGAACTGTTCAAAAGCCTATACTAAAGTTGTACGACTCACACTTACAATTTAAACCACATGTGAAATTTCTAGGTGCAATATTTGATGAAAAATTAACTTGGAAGCAACATATAAAACAACTAATATTATCATGTAACAAAAAGCCAAATTTACTAAAAACCCTATCCAACAAATACTGGAGATCGGATCAAACTACTTTACTTAATTTGTACAGATTTTTAATCAGATCAAAAATTGACTTCGCTTCGATAGCTTACGCTTCTGCAAGTAGATCAGTCTTGAAACCCCTAGATGCGGTTCATAACAACGCCTTAAGGATTTCTTTGGAAGCCTTTAGAACTGTTTAGAACTACACCAATACAAAGTATGTATGCGGAAGCCGGAGAACGATCTCTTCATTATCGTCGAATGCAGTTGGCTCTTACACATGCAGCAGCCATTGCACAAGATACCACAAGATCCATCCATCTTTAAACCTTTCGGGACCAGCATCCACATGAAAATGATCAATTTACCAACAGAAAACCATACTACGAACGATTACGACTCACGCTAAAAAGCCTTAATCTGAATGTTCCCGATACATTTTCCAATGCAATATCCTACCCTCCACCTTGGATACTAAAACCTTTACACTGCAATACACAACTCTTGCGCTACAAAAAAAATGAGTCGAATAACTCCATAATTAAAAATACATTTCTGGAGATTACTGATCGCTGTTTTGAAGGTTATTCTCATATTTATACAGACGCTTCTAAATCCAACGACGGAGTAGGTTGTGCTTTTGTTACACCCAGAAATCAGTTTTTGTTTAAACTCCCAATGTCCTGCAGTATACT
Organism: Galeruca laticollis; assembly: GCA_963921935.1. NCBI lineage: Eukaryota > Metazoa > Arthropoda > Insecta > Coleoptera > Chrysomelidae > Galeruca > Galeruca laticollis. The sequence continues at coordinate 5,225,672 of OY998177.1, forward strand.
CTCCACAGAACTTTATGCGCTATATGAAGCCTTTAAGCATATAAACAGCCCAAAACTTAACAATTGCTTGATCTTCACGGATTCCTTAAGTTCTGTTTCATCAATCCAGCATTTATATCCAACTCATCCCTTTGAAAAGTTGATAAAATGCGAACTTAAAACAATTCAATTCAAGACTCAAGAAACGTTCAACTCATCTGAATTCCATCCCACATTGGCATCAGTGGTAACGAGAAAGCTAATAAAAGCGCGCGTCTTGCAGTGAATAGTGATAATTCGGGAACAGTTATAAAATGTGCCATCAGCCATCAGTGACCTGAAAGGTTTTTATAAAAGCAAAGTGTCCGGTATGTGGCAAAACGAGTGGCATCGCAGTGATTCAATGTTGAGACATGTAAAATCGGTCGTGACACCTTGGGGGGAGGGTAACCATTTAAGTCGACTTAATCAGTTGACTCTTTCCCGATTACGCCTGGGACACACTAAATTAACTCATTCATTTTTAATGACTAAAACAGAACGTCCTAAATGCGATGCATGTGATGAAATATTATCGGTGAAACACATATTAATAGATTGCAGCAAATATCATCTGCAACGCAAAACACATGATATCCTCATTAATCTGAAAGAGTTGCTTGGTGAACATTCTCCAATAGACAAGCTAATAAACTTCCTTAAGGATATCGACGTTTTAAATAGTATTTAGTTCAATATGGTTGATATTTAGTTCAATATTTGTATATGCTTAATTTGTTAAGTTGCAATCACTGTATAGCTCACATATTGTTCCGTCGCTAGTAACATTTTGGTGGATGCGACTAATTTTTAATTAAAAAAAGAACAGAAATTGTCAAAAAGTCGTCCGTTATAGATCGTGATTGCTCTTACCCCGATTTTGCACTTACCCCACCTTACCTTAGTTAGTTGTGATTGACCCTTTCTCTTGTTTCTTTTCTTTTTTTATTATAAAATATGGTAAAATAAGAGGTATTTATCTTAATTAACATTATTATTTTTGTAATTGGGTCAATAGACATATTAGGATGCCCAATAAAATAAATAAATAAAATAAATATGTGGCTCCTACTATCTCTGTTTATTTCGAAAAATAATCGAAACAAAAGTCTGACCGTTCCTCAAAGGAGAAAACGACTACATTCCTTGATAATGCCGCGAAGAATATTGAATTACATCCTCTTCAAAGAACGTGACGTCTACTTTTTTGTCGATACAGACATCTCTGATGGTTTGCAATTGCAAGGAAAAAAAGTATAATTCGCCGACGGGTTTCGACCTAGTTGGTTCTTTTCACGACGGAATAATACCCTCTCGATCGGAGTATCTAATATGAACTGAAGACAACACCATAGGATGTTTATTTAAAGAGTTACATACAGAGTACCCCAAGAATAAGGCTGAGTAAAGTGCAAATATTTGCATATTTAAGAATCACTTGGGGAATAAAAACTACATCTAAAACCAACACTGAAACTACGAAATATCTTCCTATTCCCGACTTCAAGAAACACTTCCTAATAGTCAAGAAGAATGAACAGTTGATTTTGGAAAGTTTTGACCTGATGTGATATTATATATAGTATAGTTTACTGCAGGATATAAGATTCCAGAAGACAACTGTGACTTGAATTCACAAATCCATTGTAAATTTTTTTAATTAATTTCAAGTAATAAAGTAGAACCAAGATGAGAATGGGGCAGCAACTTCGGCGAAGGTGCGCGTTGTGTATAAGCCTGGAAAGTAGGTAGGGTCAGTGGCGGGACGGATTTTACATTTCCACAATACACATGATACAAAAAAATATACTTATATGTATTAATGTATCGAGGAATTACTAATACAATGGGTGAATAAATAATCAATAATATTTCATTTAAGTTAAAAAGAAATGATTTTTATTCAAAATAGACATTTAGAAGGCGGATCCTTTACATATATTTTCTATAACTAACAAAATTATCCCAAAAGTATTTACTACATAAGTTGGGATTCACTTACTACCTATATAACTGACCATATTTATGAAAACATGTATGGCCTATACAGACGTTAAAAAAAGGCCTCAATTATTTTGTAGTTTAAAATTTTAAGTTTTCTATATAGTTACCTATCATAACAATTGAAATGATCAAATCTATTACACATTTTTCATATTATTTCTTTTTCAACCTTTCCAGTATTTAAAAAAATGTTTATACAAGGTGTATGGGTAAATTACATTTTCATTTCCAAAAAAAAAATAACAAAATCGATAGAAAATAATAATTAATCTGTGTCGCTTGACTGCGAGCCAGTTTGAAGGTTTTATTTTGGGCAGCTACCCAATTTTTCACTGATGAACAAATTTTTTCAATAGGATTTAAATCCGGTTGGTAATCTAAGGATGTTGTGCGCATATGCTTCCAACAGTTCATATAACCTATAAACTGGTGGAAGTCAATTAATCACTGCGTAAAAATCATTAATAATATTTTTAATTTCGAGCTTATTTATATTTTCCGTCGAGTCTCTTTTTATGTTGGGTCAAAAAAGTTGTAGCTATATTAGCATTTACTGATATGGCTTTTTTCTTTATTTTTCATAAAGTATTCTTGTTAACACCTGTTGCAGCTAAAGCTCTTTCTCTGAATATAAAACAAAATAAATGTTTACGTTTATTTAAAATAAACACAAAAGTGCATAAATGGTTTTCTAAAATTCTCGTGAAAATATTTATAAACATCTATAATTTCCCTCATTTGACTATTAAGAGTTTTCCCTTTCAGTCTTATCTTCTTTGGCGACATCACAAAAAACTCACTAATATCGAGCAAAACCTACTATTCACTCAAAACGCATTTAAACTTACACAAGATAACAACTTACCAAAACGCTACTGAATTTGAACTCTGATAATGGGCTCGTTACCTAAGCGCTTCACTCCACATCAAAGGTAGCCATTTTATGTCACAAACTCAGTTTGGTTGTAGTATGTCTACTTTATTATATTTAAAAACAGTTTGCTGAAATCTTTAATCCTTTTGATTTTCATTTAAACCGCTGGATGGAAATCCATTTCTATACCACTGTTTTGTTGATGAGACAAGAATGATGACAGTCACATTATCATGTTTATATTTTTATGCAATGGGATTATTCAAAAATGTTTCAAATTAAATATGGAACATACCACAGAATAATTACCTTCAAATTCTAAACTTGACGAAAATAAAGATTGTTGGAATGTATCTAATGAGTCGATGGCTTCGTAAGCAGTGTCGATTTCTGTGTCTAGTGTACAATACTCCTTTCTCTCATTTAACAATTTTTTCATCCTTGTTAGAATATCAACCTCCTAAAACAACAAGAATCGTAGCTTCCAGAGTAACCTGTAGATGTTATCTAGAGAGAGTGAACATAGTGATTAAAATTATTCAAATTATATATATGTATATATAGAATATTTCATAAATTTCATAAATTTCGGGTATAGCGGTCTGTAGCCAATTAAAACTGCAATTTTTCTAATATTCTCAATATTTCGCCATTGTTTAACAGCTTCTTCAGTAGAAATTCTACAATAAATATACAATATACAATATATATATATATATATATATATATATATATATATATATATATATATATATATATATATATATATATAACTTTTAAATATTATGGGGTACAGCCAAAATGTATGGGTGGTTAAGAAAATTCGATTTTCACTATACCAAGCTTTCGATAATTTTATTATTATCTTTTTCAAGGCTAAAATACAATTTTGTTAAACTAAAAAACAAGGTTTATGTTTTATATAAGTAAAACTTACTAGTAAATTGAATAAATTCTTGAAGGATATCAAAATTGATAACATTATTATGATTTCAGTTTCATATAATTACAAAACACTGATATCAATTGCTGAGAACGTTGTCTGTAGTATCAAGGAATAAAAATTTTTTGAAATGATTGATCAGTCATAGTTTTTTTGATAACAGTGACGACTGACAACGTTAAGGTTTAAGGTTAAATACCTTAACTTACATTAACTTTTTTATCTAGTGTGAAATTACATCTTGTCATTCATATATTAATGACAAATGTAAATTTAAAGGTTAAAGGTTAAAGGTTGAATATCCTGATTAACACTAACATGTAGATTTAGTATAAATTTTCATTATATGATTTGAAATTCATTTAATTACATTTAAATTTGAAAATTACCAATAAAAATTTTTATTTGTATTGACAAGTTAAATTTATTTAAAAAAAGATATGAAAGAAATTGAAACTTTATAATAACTATGTTAGTTATCATAAAATCATGCATTTTATTTAATATTCATCATCTGATGTTATGTGTAGGAAATCCGTGTCATTGTTAAAGGTTGTTGGTTTATTTTGTAGGTAAATAAGTTGAGTATATATTGCACTGACATTGTTGATATCTGACCTCTTATTCATCGATGGTTGATTTAATTTTATGTTTGCTAATTCTATGAATTCTCTTTTAGTTTTATTAGATTCTATACTCAAAATTTTAGTTTCTTTATAATTCATTCTATGTTTAGTTTCTAAAACATGTTCTGTGAGTGCACAAGTTTTTTTATTTAGATTGCAATCACTTTGATGTTGGGTTATACGTTGCTTTAGGGTACGTGAGGTCTGGCCAGTGTAAGTTAAGTTACAATGTATACATGGAATGTTATATATTACGTTAGTTTTCATTACTTTTTCATCTTTCTGTTTAACTTTTGAAAAAACGTCTCCTACCTTTAAAATATTCCTGTTAGCAATTTTAATGTTTTCATTTTTAAATATTATATTGATTTTGTCTGAAAGGTTCTTAACATAAGGTAATGACCCATATTTAGTATTCATTGTTTCATTATTTTCTAAGGGTACATTTTCGTTGCTTGTATGTGTATGATTGAGGTTTGTATCAATAGTTGTATTAAAAATCAATTTTTTTAATAAGGTTCTAGGATAACTATTGTTAATGAAAATATCGAAAAGAACTTTTAAATTTTTGTTCAAAAGGGTGGGATGACAAATTCGTGCTATTCTATTTTTCATGGATAGAACTAGTTTTTTTTTTTTTTTTACTCTTACCATTCCGAAAAAATAAATCTAGTTCTATCCATGAAAAATAGAATAGCACGAATTTGTCATCCCACCCTTTTGAACAAAAATTTAAAAGTTCTTTTCGATATTTTCATTAACAATAGTTATCCTAGAACCTTATTAAAAAAATTGATTTTTAATACAACTATTGATGCAAACCTCAATCATACACATACAAGCAACGAAAATGTACCCTTAGATAATAATGAAACAATGAATACTAAATATGGGTCATTACCTTATGTTAAGAACCTTTCAGACAAAATCAATATAATATTTAAAAATGAAAACATTAAAATTGCTAACAGGAATATTTTAAAGGTAGGAGACGTTTTTTCAAAAGTTACACAGAAAGATGAAAAAGTAATGAAAACTAACGTAATATATAACATTCCATGTATACATTGTAACTTAACTTACACTGGCCAGACCTCACGTACCCTAAAGCAACGTATAACCCAACATCAAAGTGATTGCAATCTAAATAAAAAAACTTGTGCACTCACAGAACATGTTTTAGAAACTAAACATAGAATGAATTATAAAGAAACTAAAATTTTGAGTATAGAATCTAATAAAACTAAAAGAGAATTCATAGAATTAGTAAACATAAAATTAAATCAACCATCGATGAATAAGAGGTCAGATATCAACAATGTCAGTGCAATATATACTCAACTTATTTACCTACAAAATAAACCAACAACCTTTAACAATGACACGGATTTCCTACACATAACATCAGATGATGAATATTAAATAAAATGCATGATTTTATGATAACTAACATAGTTATTATAAAGTTTCAATTTCTTTCATATCTTTTTTTAAATAAATTTAACTTGTCATTACAAATAAAAATTTTTATTGGTAATTTTCAAATTTAAATGTAATTAAATGAATTTCAAATCATATAATGAAAATTTATACTAAATCTACATGTTAGTGTTAATCAGGATATTCAACCTTTAACCTTTAACCTTTAAATTTACATTTGTCATTAATATATGAATGACAAGATGTAATTTCACACTAGATAAAAAAGTTAGTGTAAGTTAAGGTATTTAACCTTAAACCTTAACGTTGTCAGTCGTCACTGTTATCAAAAAAAGTCAAAAAAACTATGACTGATCAATCATTTCAAAAAATTTTTATTCCTTGATACTACAGACAACGTTCTCAGCAATTGATATCAGTGTTTTGTAATTATATGAAACTGAAATCATAATAATGTTATCAATTTTGATATCCTTCAAGAATTTATTCAATTTACTAGTAAGTTTTACTTATATAAAACATAAACCTTGTTTTTTAGTTTAACAAAATTGTATTTTAGCCTTGAAAAAGATAATAATAAAATTATCGAAAGCTTGGTATAGTGAAAATCGAATTTTCTTAACCACCCATACATTTTGGCTGTACCCCATAATATTTAAAAGTTAGTTTTTCAACTATTCAGCCGTGACTACCCTTCTACTTTATATATATATATATATATATATATATATATATATATATATATATATAAATACTAATAATTTTTCTGTGTTAAATGTATTAAAAGAAAATTCTTACCTCAACAATCTTACATATCCAATAAAAGGAAATAATTCGAACAATTAAATATTTTTTTTACAAATTAAATCTCAACTAAACAGCCCCAGAAAATCCTTCTGACAATGTGAAACTCATATTTTTTAATGTTTTTCAAATAATCGGGTAAAAAAAGATAAAATGAGAAAAAAATATGTTAGTGATTTATTTACAGAAAAGGAGCAAGTAATAGCATTTACTATTTATTGATGAAAGAGAATACAGTGTTGGTCAAAATTTTGGAAGATTACGATTATAGAATAAAAATTTTTATTATGTTGGTTAAAGATTCAAAGCTTTTAAGCAACTACTCCAGAAAAAAATATTTTAAGATATAAACTAACCGTTTGGTCCGTTTGCAGAAAAATCCAAGCATTATCCGATTGTTCTAATCCTGGTACATGAGTCGGTAGAGCAGTCTTAATAGAATGGATAGTTTTGTCAAAAACTCCAGTTGCAGTTTTAGCACAAAATTTATAAAAACTTGGAATCATACCATCGACTTCATCGGACTCCATAGTAGTTTCCCCTTCGAGCGGTTTCTGTGTCAAATCATCCGGTGGCCTAAAATAAAATAATACACAATAATGCCTTTTCTCAATCGTTGGCGAAAGTGTCGCCCAACAAGATATTGAATTTTACATTTTGTTTTAATTTGTAAATCAAACCAGTGTGTTAAGTAGTGACTGGTACATACACGCACATGCTGATAAGTTGAATTTTGGAACTCTCTATTTTTTCTACGAATTTTCATCATAAAAATATTCCATCTCAAATTTTCACAACAAATAATAGATGGCTATTACACCAGTGGTGTTTCACTGTAACTGATATTGTCAAATATTACTGAACATATTTATTTTTGTTTGCCCAAGAATATGTATTGCTGATTTGTAGCGGACATAACAAACCTGTATCCTACCTGTCGGTGTTGTAAGTTTTCTGTGGTTTCTCTGTAACGTGTAACCTATTCACCCGCCAAATCGCCGACGACAGGGAACAATAGAACCACAGATTTACCTGCCCTATCTCTTCCTACTTAATCTAATTGCACGCCGAAATTTGAGCTTACAATCCAAAGAACCACTCACCAACATATCTTCGCCAGGCATACAGCGCACAATACGAAAAGATCTCTCTCAAAATTAATCCCAACCCAGGCCTTGCAGAGGAAACATATCCTGTCAGGGCCCGCTTCATCAATAAACCTAACTAAAATAATAAAGAGCCCTTGTCCAAAACTCTCCATCGAACATCTCTCTCCCCTTCCCCTCTCTCTCTTGTGTCCTCTGGCATTAAATGTATACAATATGGCAGGTTATCACATACAAATTGTCTCGTTATTCTAAATATAAAATTAGTTAGCAAAGATGCTTGTAACTATTATATTTGTGGAAACTATGATAGTAGTGCTTATATTGAACCTGTGGGACTTCACATTGAATCTGTTGGCTAATTAAACACCGATTTCAAAAGTGATCTCAGACCATCTGAAACAGTAATAGAATGCAATTCACAATATTGAAGCACAATCTAGTACGTTGGATTGTTGGAATTTTTCCATAAAAGCAACTGAGGGAGAGCTTTTGCAAGAGAGACATCCAGGACTTCGTGTCTAACTGGAAGAAAAACAGACAATCAGTATTTTCTTGCTTCCAGTGCTATACAGGCAGTCAGGAAAAGGTTTGAAATACGCACATTTAATACTGTTTTTATGTATGTTTGTAGTTATTTTTACTAAGTTTTGTTTTTGTGATTAAGTACTTAATTTTGTCATACAATTTTTTCTCTGTTCTCATAAATTTTGACGTTTGACAAATTCTCATCATTAACAGTTAAAAGAATAAACACTTTTTTATGATTAATGCACTATGAAAATTATGATAAAGTACATGCAATTTTTTATTGAATGTAAAGTGGTGGTTATTAAAACTCATGCAGTTTATTAATAGTTAGTAATGCAAAACACAAGTTTGGTTTTAAATTATGTTATGATTGGTTAGTTCCTTTTAACTCATACTTTACTACCTAGATTGGAAAAATTGTAACCTATCAGCAACCCAAAATTTTAAACCATTATATTTCGATTGTACCAATCTGTAATGATAAGAAAAGGTAAAATTAAATTAAATTTCACGTTGATAACCTCTGTTTACACTTTTCAATTAATACTCTTAAAAATGCTTACAAATATCCACTACCGTTATAGAATTATTTTATATAAAATGAAAGAACACTATGCAAACCTATGAGTTTACTTAAAAATATCTTACATTGGACTAAGAGCAGGAGTAGACATGCTAGATTCTGAAGATCTCTGCTGTAAAAGGGATCTCAACTTTGCTATACTCGATGCTAAGTCTGCCGTCTCTTCATACTCTATATCAGGGGTATTTGTTCCTGAAGAAGGTTCTTCCATTGATATAGAAGGAATTTCCAAGCCCCTTTTTTCTCTGTCTAAATTTTCGAACGACTTTTCCTATAACAAATATTTATTAAGCGGAAAATTGACTCTTGAGTTTTCCGAAAAATATAGATTAAATGTATATAATATATAGACATTATAAATTGGAATAAATCATAAAAAAATGTATTTTCAAACATTCAAAGTCGGAAGTTCGGAAGTACACTTTTTAAAAATAATATCAATTTTCTCGTTACACAGTTCAACTTTTTTCGTAAAATACCTGGTAGTTTGGGTTCTTTTTGTAGTAACTTATACCAGCTGTTTGTATTGAGTTTTATTGACAATTCAACAACAAAAAATAATTTTATTTAAGGCTCATATTTAAATGAACAACTTACGATGTTACTTTATCATTAAATATCAATTATGCCCATATAAATGTTAGATTACTTTTAGCCCATTTTACGGAAATTAAAAAAATTATTACAAAATGTTCTTTTGATGTAATTGGCATTACCGAAAGTGATCTCATTGATGGAAATCAAATTATAATAGCTGATTATAAACAGATACGTGTAGATAGAAAAGGCAGAGGCTTAGGATTGTGTGTCTACATAAAAACCAATATTCAGCATGTATTAACCACTACTTCAGATAAAATTGAACAGGTCTGTGTTAAACAAGACTAACAACATGCTGCACTAATGGCATTTGGGTCAAAATTTTCAAGACAGAGCAAACGTTGTACTTATTTTATTATTATATGAAAAATAAAGGTAGCGAGACGCCATACAAATTATTATTGAAAATTGGGTCCAAATAGTGAAATGCTTTATGGCGTATGTATGTGAGATTATGATTAATAATTTTACTTTTACGCCCAACCTATCTAATATGCGAGAAAAGTAATGGTTTACCCACATAAAAGTTAGAATTTTGAAAAAAAAATGTGAGTTATTTTTAAGTTTTTCATCAAGAACAACACGAAAAAACGGTTTTTAGAAGAAAAAACCTGTGTGTATGTCGTCGTCGTCGGCCACTTTTCGTAACATGTCTTGTTAGCACGATACAGCCTCCGGAGTGCAACAAGTCACCAATTTTAAGATTGAATATTATTCACAACATCTCACAGAGGAACCCTATTGATGTTCAGCTCACCACAGCCAGTACAACAGGTGCTATAGTACTTTAAGTACGACATATTTGGAGAAATTTCAGTTTGTTAGCACGATACAGCCTCCGGAGTATATACAAGTGACCAATTTTATGATTGGATATTATACAGGGCGTCTCAAAGATGAACCCTATCGATATTCAGCTCATTAAAGCCAGTACAACGAGTGCTATGGTACTTTAGGTACCAAATTTTTGTCATTTTTGGAGAATTTTCAATTTGTTAGCACGATAAAGCCTCTAACGTGTATATAAGTGACCCATTTTATGATTGAATATTGTTCAGGGCGTCTTATAGATGGATCTTATTGATTTTTAGCTCACCAGAGCTGGTACAACGGTTGCTATGGTACCTGAAATGCCACATTTTGTGTCCTTTTTGGAGAAATTTCGGGTTGCTAGTACGATACAGCCAGCGGAGTGTATACAAGTGGCCAATTTTATAATTGGATATTTTTAAAGCTTTTTCATTCAAGATGTCTCTCATATGTACCCTATTGATTTTCAGATGACTATAACGAGTACAACGGGTCCTATAAATCCAGATATACTGCATTTTTGGTAACTTTTGGAGAAATTTCGGTTTGTTAGCATGATACGTCCCCCGAAGTGTACATGTGACAATTTTATGATAGAATATTATTCAGGGCATCTCACAGATGCGGAAAAGTTAGTTTTAGTCTTTAAAACCGTTTATTTATTGTGTTGTTTATATTACAAAACAATAATTTTTATACTCTCCGTTCCAGGCGAATTAACATAGGTGCGTATGCTATTTTTAAAATATAAAATTGCTTATTAACATTGGGGCAAAGAATACACCAACACAAAGAAACGAAAATTCAACATTTTGACAATCCATTTTCTGAATGCGCAGGTCTGATAAACGTCATGTTTCAAATAAGTTATATGCCAATGTCATTATTTCATTGTTATTGTTAACCAAAGAATATTATTTGCTGTTAACAAAGAATACTGTTTTTGTTTGTTAAAATTATTTTGATTTGAACAATACCGTTTGTTAAAACTGACTATAGGAGCTCATAGTGATAAATTATTGAATTTGTTCTGGGACGAATAACTTGTGCAGTTCATGTATGTCACTCAAGAACATGTCGCAAAGACCCTGTGAGGTAAGAGAAATTGTTTCTATATGCAATATATTATAGGTATATATGAATTTTTCAATATTTTACATTTTACTTTACATGTACCTATACATTGTAAGTTGTGTAATTCAATGTTTTTCGTTGTTAACATTGATCTATCTCTAACAACATATGTACGACAATAAGCTTTACGGCTAAACAGCTCTGTTCAGCAAAAAATATGTTGGATAATTCTGCCCAACTAAGTAAAAGTGCCGTATGTCACATAGGTAGTAAGCCTTTGAGAAATCAAGGCCTAAAGTTGAATGATTAGCCCTGAGTGATAAAATTCAATAAATTGGTAACAGTTGGCACTATTGTGTCACTGACAAATTCAAAATCATTTTTATTCAAAGTTTGCTCCCAAACAATACCGGGAAACGTGTTTTTTGAACAAAATATGCACATACTGCATTTTTCCTTAGTATTCTCAATATATATCCAAGAAACTTAAACTAAGCAAAAATGCAGTAAGTGACCTTGTTATTATGACTTCTTACCCAAGTAGGCTATTTTAGCAATAAAAAAGGTGCGTAATGAGTAAAAAAGGCTTGTTTAGATTAAGGCCCTCATTTATTTAGTTTACAGTTAAAGTTTACTTTATTACAAAACCTTTAAATTGTCATATTTAGTAGAGTTTTGGCCAGTCCTGCATGACTTTAAACACACTTCACACTTTAGCGGATTAATAAGTCTTTCCAGAATGTTTTCCTGTTTTCGGGAAGAACTTCATCGAGTGCTTCTAGGATATTATCCCTCTTTTCTTCAAGAAATCCACATGGACACTCATGAGACTTGGGCATATTGATTCCCTTCATAGCCTTTTTCTGAAGAAAATCCAATTCTTGGTATGGACACAAAGGATCGTAGTTGGATTTACAATATAATACATAATCTCCTCTTATTGCACTCACATGGACAATGTCACTCAAATACAATCTACAAGGAGATTTCTTCAATTTATGTTGCGATGTTCAATCAGGCCAGTCAAAGAAATCAAAATGATGCATTCGCAGCACTTCAACCTTTCCCGATTTTACGGTTGACACCGCAAGCACAAAGTCTTCAAAATCGTAAGTTTTTTTTGTTTTGTCAATGATTGTTCCACCTGGTGGTGGAAACTGTCGGCACTCATAAACGAATGGTCTGGTTGAAAATAATTCAAAACAATTTCTTCTGCAGCAATATTAGATGAGTTAATAACATACACGAGAAATGTGAAAAGACACCAGTTTTTGTTCTCAGACGAACAGTTGTCAAGCCAAAGGATCATTTTCTTAACATCTCTATTTTTTTAGAAACATAGAGAGAGCACTTAAATTATCCTCTTTGTTCCTTCCGGAAATTCCCTCGTGCCAAAGCAGGGCATGAGGTTTGTTTTTTCCTATTTTCCCAACAAGACAAAAGTTTCGTGATATGCTATGAGTCTTTTGACAAACAACACCATCTTAAACATGTCAACTCTTGGAAGCATTATTATTTTTTGCATGTCGCCTGAAAAAATAATGGTGTCATTTTGAATATGACCTTCTGAATGTGATTTATAGGCTTCTTCTGCAGCAACCACGAATTCATGGTGATGAACCCATTTACTACACTTTTCACACTCGTTATCCAGTGTATCCTTATTGTGTTCATGGAGAGAAAACTCTTCGCATTTTTCACACTCTTCGTGGCCTAATTGGGCGAATGATATTTTCTGTTCCTCAACAAGTCTTCTGTACAGATAATAAGATACTCTATTTTTGTAATCCGGGTTCTTTTGAATAAAATCACCGTGCATTAGAACAATATTGACATCAGAGGGTAAATATCGCACATTGGGTGCATGTTCTCGTCTATAATGCGACATTGTTGGGTGAAAAGACTAAATATGAGTTATAATCTCACGATCTTCGGTCAGGGGGAGGAGTCAAACTTCCCTAAGCGGTGTTTGTTAAAGTATAGTGTACAAATCTATCATTAGTAGGTTTATAATCTAATGTAGTAAGAAAGAACTTTTTACACACCTCAAACGCTTTATCGCTGCTGTCTTTCAAATGATACTGGATGGATAGCATTCATCTTTCTTTTTCATTATCATTCTTATTTCTTCTTCTTCTTTTCACATCTAGTTTTTGGCAAGAAGTTAGGATAAACCGGCTGCGCTCACCCCATGTCATGTTCCAAAATTGCTCATTTATTTGAATTCTTCTATCTTCACTGATACTTTCACCACACTTTTTCTTGCATCCATTGTTGTTACATGGACTCTCTAAAACATTGGGAGCCCTTTTCAATTCTTCGATCTTAATTTTCTTCCTTTCCTTTAAACTAACATCAACTTTTTTTCCTTTTCTTGCGGCCGCTTTCATCTTGGCCTAGGTCTCTTTCCTGTATCTCCTCAACTCCATCATCTATCACTGCCTCTTGATTGGAGCGAGTGTCCTCAAATTCCAAATTATCCAGAAAACCTACGACATGCTCATCTTCTTCTATTGTTAGATCTAGGCCTAGATAGACTTCTTCTACATTTGAATCTAATCCAATCACATTAGTCTCATCTACAATATCACCTAAGTCATTCTCAGTTAGTTCTCTTTTTGTTAAAGTATTAGTCTTTACATCAAAAACAATAACTTGATTGCTTTCTACAGTTATTTTGTTGAAAACATCAGTTAATACTTCATTTGGAGGATCAATAATTATAGCTGAACAATCATCTTCAACACTATTATTGGGATCGATCACTACACACGAAATGCAATCCTCTTGCTTACTACAACCTGGACCAAGTTGAGCTGTTTTATTACTTTCATTACCTTGTAAAGCTAAATCCATCATTTGTCTCGTTCTTGAGGATACTTTATTTGGTATCATGTTGAAATACTCAAATTATTAAATAATATTTACTTAAAATAAATAAAACGACTAAAATGTTCACCCCGTCACATCACTTTACATTTGTTGCAAAACAAAACATAACATAAACAAAACATAAAGAGTAAATGTCGTAACATTGTTATGAAAATCTTTTTTATATTTACTGCATCTTTTGAAAACATTTCAACCAGGAATCATATTTCACATCACTTACATTTAAATGTGCAAAAAATAGAATTTAAACATCCATGTGATTTTTTTTTAATTTTTATTTATCTAGTGTCTCGACATCTGATGGTCATTGACACACTTACTTTACAACAGTAATACATCAATATAAAATTACATTAAATGAAACAATTTAATGTCTTTTAATAAATCAATCACTGAGGTGCTATTGTCCGGACACAGAATATTCTTAAGATCGCCATTCAGATGATGGCGTTGTCTTGCTGTGACATGGTGAGGGCAGTCTATCAAGATGTGTTTCACCGTAAGAAAGGTATTATGACAGTGGGCACAGTATGGTTGTTGCTTATCAGATTCCATTAAGTATCCATGCGTTGCGCGAGTATGTCCAATTCTCAATCTTCTAAAAACGAGTTTTTCTTCCCTCGTGACTAATGGCAATATTCTGGAATTAGGTGTTCGTTGAACTTCTGACAATTTGGTAGTGGATGTGCTTAACATATTTGCCCATTTATTTCAGATGGTCTTTTTAAAGAAAGTTTTAAGATCACTGTAGAGCTGAATACGTTGTTTGGGTAACTCTGAGGATGTCGCAGCTTTAGCGGACTTATCAGCAGTTTCATTTCCGGTAATACCAACATGTGAGGGGACCCAGATAAGGAAGACGTGAATTCCTTTCAAGTGAAGGCATTGGACGCTTTATTGAATTTTTTGGGCTAAATAATTTTTGGAGTATATGTCCCTTATTGAGAGGGTGGATGACAGAATCGGGGCATATTGCAACTTTTTTATGGGTGTCCTCAATACATTTGACAGCTGAGAGTATACTGACAAGTTCGCCTGTATGTCCACTACAATAGGGAGGGAGTTGATGTGCGATGATTGAATAAATTGTTGTAGTAGCGGAGCAGCCTACTCCATTCTCCTGCTTTGATGCGTCGGTGTATAAAATTTCGTTAGAATTTTCCAGATGTATCAGTTCTAGGGAGCCTTGGTGAAGAAAAGAGCTTGATACTTCATGTTTATTGTATTTACTTAAAGTTGTGTTCGCATATGGAGCTATTCTAATCCAGGGTGGTGAGTCCGAGAGAAAACTGTTGGCCTGTTTGTTTGAGGTCTATATTTTCGAGTAAATGTTGTAAAGCGTATTGTATTGTATGATAGCTAGTTACGGTGTTTTGGGTTTCAGTTTGGTTTGAGTTTATGATATGATATACTGGATTTGTAGGGTTAGATGATACCCGCGCTGAGTATGACAGTAGACGCTGTTGTCTACGGAGATATAGGGGTATTTAATTCGCTTCGCAGCAGAGTGATTCCGCAGGACTGGATCTGAAGGCTCCTAAACAGATGCGGAGTGAAGTATTCTGTATTGAGTTTGACTTATTTAGAGTAGATCTGCTTGCATTACCATACACAATACTGCCATATTCTAGTTTTGATCTGATTAAAGCTCTATAGATTTTTAGTAGTTGTTGTTAATCAGCTCCCCATGTGCGAGGTGATAGTGTCTTGATCAGATTTATGCGTTTTAAACAATTACCTTGACATCGTCTATGTGGTGCTTCCATGTGAGTTTACTATCGCAGGAATTTATAGTGATCTACTACATCGAAACTTCTCTCGCTCAGTTTAATATCAGGCCGCATTTGTTTGCTCCGTTTCCTGTTGAATTTGATTACTTTCGATTTTGTTGGAGATAAATTGAATCCTACTGTAACAGCCCAGTCGGAGATTTTTTCTACGGCATTTTGGAGTAATGTTGATGTGGTTAATGAGGATTTACCGGGACAGTACAAGAAAAGGTCGTCGGCATAAATAGAATATTTTATTGGGGGTCTAACAGAGGAGCATACGTCATTTAAGACTAAAATGAATAGGGTTGGGCTTAATACCGAGCCTTGGGGGACCCCATTTTCAAGGTTAAATGGTTTGGAAAAATGACCGTTGACGGATACTTTGGAAGATCGATTACTCAGAAAAATTGCTAAAAAGTTTAGGATACTACCTTCTAGATTTATTTCTTTTAATTTATTGGTAATAGCGGGTCTCCATACTATATCAAACGCCCTTTGTATATCAATAGTCACTGCTACCACTTCTTATTTCTTTGCAAAAGCATTGGAAATCTCTGCACACATAGATACCAAACTATGAGTCGTACATCTTTGGGACCGGAAACCAGATTGGGCTGGATTGAAATTGGTCTAAAGGATTCTGGTGTTGGGGAATCGGCATAATTTTTCATAAATAGTAGTATAATACTCTCCATATTTTCGGAAATTTATGTTTGATCCAAATTTTATTATACAGTTCCCGTAGTTTGTTTAGACTGGATGTAGAAAGGTGTTTTAGGAAGATGAAAGGGACGCCATCTGGTCCGGCAGAGGAGTTTTTGGAAAGAGTAATTGCTTGTGTGAGTTCTTGGAATTTGAAAGGGGCTTTGAGTGAGTTGAAATGTAAAGTATCTAGGGGATATTTGACTAGGGGAGTTTGAGGTGTGCTCATATTCTTCGATTTTTCTTGAAAGGAGTCTGCTAGGATATTAGCAATGTCTTCGCTGTTGGTAAAAAGTTGGTCGTCTTTAATTATTGCTGGTATATTGTTTAAAGTACTACGACCTTGCATTTGTCTTACTTTTTTCCAAACTTCCCCAGGAGTAGTTGCTGGTGTTATGCTGCTCACATAGTTGTTAAAGGATGCCGTTTTGCTTTCTTTAATGATACGTTTTGACTTGGCTTTTAATTTCTTGAGGTGTATAAGATCCACTTGAGAACGGATTTTTCTATATCTATTTAAAGCCTTGTTACATTCTTTTACAGCTGTTTTGCAGGACTCATTCCACCATGGTACGATTTTTCTGGAGGCATCTATCTCGTACTTTCCAATATACTTTTCTGCAGAGTTGATTATACATTTTACGAATTGTATAGTTGTTTCATCTATGTTTTCGTCAATCTCGAGTGTGTCAGTTAATGATTCAGTGAATAACTTGAACATATTCCAATCTGCGTATTTTGTTTTCCATTTCGTCAAGATATTTGGTGGTTTGATAGTGTTGTCGGTGATTAGTATTGGGAAGTGGTCACTATCGTATAGGCTCATCTCTAGTGCTCGCCAGTTCGTTAAGTATGCTGTTCTGGGGTGGCTGAAACTGAGATCCATAGCTGAAAAAATTCCTGATGCTATGCTGAAGTGGGTGTTGCTACCAGTATTTACTAGACATAAACTGGTATTAATGTTCGATATGTTTTCTATTGTTTTACCTCTACCGAAGGTGCGTTCTGAGTCCCACATTACGTTGTGGGCATTGAAGTCGCCAGCAAGAATGAAGGGCTTGGGTAATTGTGAAGTGAGATCTGCAATATCGGATTCTCGTAAGTCACAATTTGGAGGTATGTAAATGCTGCATATTGTAATCTTGTGTGGACACCAGACATTTACAGCAACGGCTTCAAGGTTGGTGGTAAGTGGTAGTTTGGAAGAGAAAAGATCATTAGAAATAAATATTGAAGCCCCTCCACTGGCCCTTGTGAATGTTGTTCTGATAAAGTGGTAGCCTATAAAGTTTTTCAGATATGGCTTATGAGAATTTTTGAAGTTTGTTTCTTGGAGACACAGTATATTAGGCTGATATTCAGAAATTAGTTGTTGTATTCGTTCAATGCGAGAATAAAACCCATCGCAATTCCATTGGATTAAATGGAACATGATTGTAGTAAAAAAAAGAAAAAAAAAGATTAGATGGTATGAAGAGGATTTTTGTGATAATTGGGCTAAGTCAAGATCTTCATTATCACTTTGCCCTACTGATGATTGCGTTGTTGCGCTAGAGATGCCGTGTCGGTTTCTTCGAGGGCTATGCTACCTTTGATTTTTTTCCGCAGGCGAGAAAATCTATTTTTTATTTATCGATCTTTTAAATGGGGATATATATCTTGCATATTAGTTAGGAGGCTTTCAATATCGGCTGTGAATTTTAGAGCTTCTGCATAGGGGTTAGCATTATTGTATGTGTTTTCGATGAAAGCGATGAAATTTTCCACATGCATGACATAGTTTTCAGGGTTGTCTTGAAGGTACGCTTCTTTGAAGGTGGTTATTGTTTCCTCAGTTAGATATGATTGGGGTTCTGATTTTTGAGTAGTTTCTTTCTTTATCTTTTTCCTTGCAGATCTACTGGGTTTTATGGCGTCGGTGGTATTATTAGGAGGTGGCATAATAGATGATTCACTTAAAATTACCGGAGATACATCTCCAGAAACATCGTTATCAGTGGGTGTTGTATCTGAATCAACTCTCTTCAATGCTGTTTGAAGTACCGGTAGTTTATTTTCTTGGTCATTCACTTTGGTGCTTGTGTCTATTTGGCAAGGGGGTAGCTGTTGATTTTCGTTATCAGTAATAGTTTGGGAAGAACTATGTGTGGGCAGGTTTGGACAGTTTGTTGCAATATGACCTGTTTCTTTGCATATGAAGCATTCCATTCGGTCAGTGGAAAGAAATATTCGGTAATCGTTGTTATCGAAGTGGATTGTTGTAGATGTTTGCTGTTCAAAATTGTCATATGGTAGGAAAACAAAAACTTGTCGTCTGAAGCTGAGAATATGACTATACTCATCCCCAGGTATGCCGGCCTTTAGAAAAGAGATGGGAGAGGCTAGATTCAGTCCTAGATTTTTAAGAGCAATTTCAGCTAGATCCTGTGGAATGCATGGACTAATATTAAAAATTAATATTCGTTTGGTCGGTGAAATGAGTCTGCGGATGTTGAAGGTTTTGTTTCCTTTCCTATTGATATGATAGAGTGAGAGTTAACAATAAGATCAACTAATTCAGTTTTGGAAAGGTATATGCATATTCTATTATTAGAAATTCGGGAAGCAAATATAATGTTCTTGGCACCAATGATGTCACCTATGGCTTGAACGTAGTCAAACAATTTTAGGTTTTCTTTTGCATGTAAGACAATTGCTTGATCCTTCTTGGGAAATGCAGGTTTGGGAACCGATTTAGCTACTGATGAATACGAAGTGCTAGGAGAAGGATTTTGAGTACCACTGTTTTCTTGAGACATTATGTTTTTGGATGCGGTTTGAGTTTTATCTTGATTGTTGCTGCCCTCGTAGTCAAAAGCGGCACCCTGTATATTATCATTATTATTTGCCAATAATTTGTCAACGGTATATCAGCAAACCAGTTTCCATTATTTGAAAAACTGGTTGCTTATCAGTTCCGATACTGAATATAATAAATGCGTCTCTTGTCGACAGCTATTTTGGTACTATTAACAACCAGTAGCGCCAGTCCATCGCCCGAGGAAGGTGATACAGTAAGAACGGGTCACTGATTCAAACCTGTTCACCGCGATTTCGCCGGCAACGTGGACGCCTCCACCAGAAGACCAACCAACCCCATGTTCTGCCGAACTTTTCAGTTCGACAGTTCATACACCACACTTGAAAGTGTAAATTGTTTCTCTCGAAACAACTTATATTATGAAAATAATAAACAGTGTTAATCTTGTTTTTATTTTAGCCAACACATAAGCAAGCCACACCATCCGAAGAGGGAAGGACATTTAGCATCCACGTAATATAAAACTCCCTGAAAGCTAATAAGTCAGGAAACCTTTAACTGGGGAGGCAACTCCCTCCGGCAGTGAGTCCGCTGTCGGTATTAGCTTTCGCCACCGCATCCATACCACACCACCACCAACATGTCCTCGAATCACCACAATAAACCTCTTTCACTCAATGAAGCCTAACCACCCCCTATTCGATCCGGACGAGTACGAAGAGAACCTCAAACTCCTCTCCGATCCCACCGTGCAACAAAGTCTTGCCATATACGAGAAATAATTCCCTTCTCTCGCACTCCCACAAAACACATCCCTTTCACACGCCGCATCCAACTCAACACACTCTCACTCACCATCGACACACCAATCTACGAGACAAACACACAAACACCATAACAAACCCTCTCCTGATTCCAACGGCCCTTACAAATCCTCAGCAAGATTCCAATCCAACACACCCGAACCACGCTACTCACAAAACACACTTACACGACAATATACACAAACCGCATACGCATCCCCAACTAGGACTTACGCTTCCTCCGTAAGATCTAAATCCCCTACACCTTCAATCACACGACAACCACCTGTCCCCGACGAGGATGGCTTCCCCCTCGTCGGTAAAACCAAATCCCGACCTACAACACCGACACTTGCCAACATTCCTACAACTACCCACACCATCAATAACACACCAATTCAAACCCTCAACCTCCGAAACCTCCCAACCCAATACGCCACTCAAAAATCCCTTTTTACCCTGCTAAACACCTTCGAACTCCTACACGGCCATGTCCTTTTTCTAAAGGTAAACTTCAACCGCACCGCCCTTCTCAAAACGTCCTCCCCGAAGTCAGTCTCAATTATTCTGAGACAAATCGATAATTCCACTGGTGACAAAAACATCATCATCAACGTTCTTAACTCAACAGAATGCCCACCACGTCCAGCCAACAAAACCCTTATACCCACCTACTCTTTTATCTGCAGGAATGTAGACACCACTGTCAGCCCCGAAGAATTTGAAGAAATTCTTCACAATAACCAAATCCCGTTCCTCAAAACTTGTCGAATCGTGGCCAAAGCCACCAACAAACCCACTTCGATGTTTCGCATCGTTACCACCTCCGAAACCCACTACCACCAGGCCCTCACCTCCGGCCTCTCATTTCACGGCCTTCCACATCGATGCGAGCCATCAAACACAAATCCACTTCCCCCAGTGCCCAAGTATTGCAGTCGATGCACTCAAACCGGACACTCCTCCGAATCTTGTCTGTCTAAACCGATATGCCCCTCATGCGGCCAAACAGGCCACCGAACCGAAAATTGCCCCAAGTCCGGCACTCCTAAATGTACCAATTGCGGTGGTCCACATCCCGCTTTCCATCCTCGTTGCCCCCACAGGCTATCGACACCCAAAACCCCCCAAGAGACTGCCTAGCCTAACCTAACCAGTCACTCTCGAAAAGCCACCAACTCCGTACGACCTCTCAACCGACTCCAAAATCCTAATCGAAATACTCACCGTCACACTCATGAATGCCATCACTAACTCAAGAGATGTCATAGCCGAAACACTTCGCCATTTAATTCGTTCCATCTATCGACACAACTGCTCTATAACAAATATAGGCAGGCGTGCTCACTTTGCTTTCACTCCCATCAGGAGCGAAAGCGATTCAATTTGATCCGCGAGCCCCATCCACCCCGTCGGTGCTGCAGGTTTTTCACGTTTTTTCCTGTAGCATAGTGAATTTATTCGCTAGCCAAATGGGCCGACGTACGACGAAGTTTTTTGATTTATTATTATTATTATTCCTCGGTGCCAGCTCACTCATCACAATATTTTAAACAATCGTTTTAAAATCTTCAAATCCAACATTTTAAGAAATAAACACAAAATTTTACTCAATATTCAAAATTTTTTATTTTTTACAAAATTTCATATTCAGGGTACCCCACCGCACATAAACACACCTTTTCAACAAATTCCTCACCTCGAATTCGAGAAAGCCAGTCGCCACCACCCGACATCATCCACATATCTTTCAATGTCTCCTAGTCACTTTTACAACAAATTTCAAACTAAACTCAAAAAATTTCAAAATCCATTCCCAACGCTTCTTATCAACTCTCATGACATAGGGGACACAAAACCCCCAAAAACATTTTCATCTTCCAACAATTCAATCACCCACCTCGCCTCTATTAACTATCCGCAACGCAACGTGGTTCGTCTTATTCATTTTCGACCTTTTCTAGACACTTAAAATTCCCCATTCCCTCATCTTCAAAACCACGTTCGCACAAAAAACATCCAATTTCGACGCTGATTGTTTCTGCCTCTCTCTCCGATTGAATTCTAGCAAAGACACACAATTCACCAACAAAACCAAACATAACTTCAATTTTCTATACACCTTTTTTCTCAACTTCCCAGACACTTTTTCTAAAACTGAATTTTCAGCACTACCTCAAAGAAGCCAAGTCAATACGCGCACACAAACCACCCACAAAAAACACCCCCAACCAGCCCTGAAGAGGAAACGAATCCTATAACAGGGCTACACTCCAAACAAAAAACAAACCCAAATAAACACTACTAGCCCCAACTTCAAATAAATACACGAACTTCTCTCTCTCTCTCTCTCTCTCTCTCTCTCTCTCTACTATTAACAAGTATCGCAAAAAGTGTTATTATTTAAAGTTGAAAGTCTAATTACCTCGATGTTATTATACACAACAAGAACCACACAACCACACGTTAATCACTTTTAAGTTTTACTTATTTACAAATATTCGACAGCCTACGCACAGCGATGTTAACTCGTCGAGTTCACAAGCAATAATGGAATATGTTATTAAATTATTCATTAGGTTAAAAATATTTTATTCTCTTAAATATTGCAACAGTAATATAAAAATTAAAAGGAATAAACAGAATTAATATCCCAAAATAATGATTTTATCCCATCTATAGGAAGAGAGCACTGACATCCTAGCAGCCAGTAAGCCCGTTTAACACAGCATACTTTTACCTTTCGCACAAATTGTAAAGTTAGTCAACTTTGGCATTAGTCTCACTGTAAACTATAAAATTATATGATTTTACTTGATAATGAATATTTTTTTAGTATTGTATATACTCAAGTCCAAATAATTATAACCTGTTGAATTAAATGTTTTGATTTACACAGCTTGCATCACATGTAAATGTTTTTTCTGTACATTACGTTAAAGTGTTACTTTGAGATACCGGTAGTAATTGTTAACTGTTTTGTCTACAGCAAGTTGTATTTACATTGAATATTTACACCAACGAGTACCACTAGACCTAAAATTTTACGATATTTCTTTATAAATAAAGTAATAGGTGAATTTGTATCTGATAGGTCTATATTCATTAATCACCTTTCCAAACAAATCAAACTACTAAGCGGTGCCAAAATGAAAAAAACCTAATATTAGTAGTGGTTCAATGTTCATTACTGTGTCGGCAAATTTCAATTGCTGCAGATATTCAAATTGACTTACTTTCCTTGTTTTGATTTATTTTATATACTTAAAAGTTACTTTCTATTTTACTTATCTACCTGTACTAGACAGCTATGAATAATGTCAGGTATTATTATTATTATTTAAAATATATTGTTCATTTTTACACATTATGTTGCAGACATTGAAATCTTTTTTCTATGTGTAAAATATTAAATTCTTCATCCGGTAGAGTGTAACTGCTAATTATATCCTGGAAATTATACAAATTTTACATTTAAGTACCAACAATATTGTAATTTTATACAATCATGTATATTGAAATTTTCCCTTTTGTAATCTGGTATTCCAAATATATAATCTATATTTTTGTATTGATTTTAATATTAACCCTATCCTACATACTGCTACTTGAATATATACTAACACATAATGAATTCCAATATCAATATAAGAAAATAAAAATCATTTGATTAAATAATACCTTGTTATTTTTAGTAATGGATGGTACTCCAAAAACATAAACTAAAACTTTATGTATAACGAAATACTAAAGCATATTTTTTATAATATTTGTTAAGCCCAATGCGTCTCGTTAAATTAAATTTATCAACCGACAAATTAAGTTTAACAGAGAGTACCGTTCTGACATCGAAACATAACGGACGTATGTATCGACAAACTAATTAGCTGGTCTCCAAATCTATTATTAATTACCTGTGAAAAAACTAGTACAGTAGTCCAGTAAAAGTGATAAAATAATAAAACTGTGAGTAACCTACATTTTATAAACACACTAATCTATATTATGAAAACTCGCTATAAATTAAACGAAAATGGAACCTGATAACTGTGGACTTGATTCATTACCCGAAAATTCTACAAACATTACCAACACAATGCCAAAATCATACTCCAACGTTCTAAGCCAAACCACGACTAAATATCCTATTAAAGATCAAGCAATTATTTTCAATGCCATTAATGGAGCTAAACTACAGGACTACCTTCTTCAATTAGGACCACTTGTAGAACCAAAAAAGATACTTTTTTCATCTAGGATATCAAACAACAGAGTATGAGTTTATCTCTCGAGCATAAATTGTGTCAATCATTTCCTACAACTTCTTGGTGAAATTACCGTTAACGGATAAAAATCAAAGCCAGAAGACTATTAACTCCCTCGGAGAGAATTATCTTATCCAACGTAATATACAAAAGAATACACCAATATTTACAAACCACTAGCAACGACACTTTCCCTTCTGTAATTAACTGGCCTTTACTCTTCCAACTAACTCCTCCCTGGCTGATCAGTCCCCCATCTGTTAACACATCTCTTTCACAATACAGAAAACAAGATACCAGCGCTTACATCTTCTCAAAACTCTTCTCAACTTTCAAGGTTACACTGTCAGTGTAACATTGAGATATATACTTACGCGTCTAAAACAATGGAAGGAGTTGCAGCAGCTGTGGTAGCATCCAGTGAGATGAAAACAGTCAAACTGCTAGATACTGCAAGCATACATACAGGCGAACTTCACGCAATTCTAGAGGCCACAAAACTTATACGTATTAGCCCCAAGGACAAACACCTCATAATTACCGACTCACATAACGCTGTAGCTTTACTAACCAAGATATACTCAAAAAATCCAATTGCTTCATACATCAAACACGAGTTACACAACCTTAGTAATCTTAATAAATATATTGCTTTCCTATGGGTCCCATCTCATATGGGAATAAAAGGGAACGAAACAGCAAACACACACTCCCGTACCGCAGCAAATCAACCGAACACGTCCACATACCACACAACTGCATCTGATATAAAACCTTATTTCCGTTACCAGATACTTAACAATTGGAATACTGAATGGAAACAAAAAACATCCAAACTCCAACAAGTAAAGCCCAACACAGGAAAATGACGATACAACACAAATAAACGTCAGCACCAGTTCATCATCACAAGACTCCGTCTCGGACACACCAGGCTAACGCACCAACACCTAATGACTCGAGAGCCTATTCCACTTTGTGCCTTAAGTGATAAAACTATAACTGTGTCTCATATTTTATTAAGAGTGTCCATCATATGAAAATGAAAGAAGAACCTTCAATATAGGAAGAACCCTTCAAAGAACAGTTTTTTGGGAATGTTTTTGGTTCAAATTTCTTTCTGCCTGTAAAATATACTTTTAAAATTTTTTAACAGTTTTCTCAGTGTAAAGCCTAGTAAGTGTTCTGTCAACGTTAGTTATAGGGACCGAGAAAGATGACGCTTACGCCATCTGCCGTGAAAAAACACAAACAAACACTATTAGTTTTGTATGGTTTTGTATAATCAGCGTTATTAAATGCTCATTTTTTTAAACTGATATTAAATGTTTGTGATGTTTTCATCAAAAGTATCTTACTGTATTCATGGCTGTTCAAATATGCCGTATAAAATTACTACGCAGTTAAAATATTATAGTTTCCCCGAAAGTTCATTGAGCACTGTGTGGACAATCTTAAAATGTCAAAAATGGATAACTGCAGTAAAAAACCATATGTAAGTAAAATGTTCTAATTGAATTTTTTTATTAACTATTATTTTGTGTATAATCAATATGATACTACAATTGGCGGCTATTAGAAAAGTTCCATTTTTTTTCCATAAATAAAAATTATTATTGAGAGCATAAAACGTTTTCTATACGATTTCATTGATTATATAAAGTAAAAAGTTTGTTATGTGTTTGCTGACTTTAATATTATAAATTAATTAAATACTATTAAAGAGAAAGAAAGAAAACATTTGTATAAAACGAATCACTTCAAGTTTCTTACATTCCAGAAAACATGGGGGGGATTGGGAACCAAATAAAAATAGTACAATTTGCAGTGCTCATTTTGGCAATAATCAAAAATCAGATAATCCCCTACACCTATCTTACATACCAACAGTTTTTCCTGGCAAAGAAAATAAAAAGAACTATTCATTTTTTGCATTTTGTATGTTATTTATTACACTGTTTACATCACAATGTTTTTCTTATTTAACACCAGGGCGCTCTACTTTCGGCAGAAGTGCTGCCTCTATAGTTCGGTCTCGAATTTTTGCTACCATAACATGATAACATCACACGTTTTATGCACATGTTCTGTGGTTTTATGTCGGCTTTCGCTTATTTATTTGTGTTGGTCTATTCTTTGGTTTGGGTTTGCCGAACGCGCCCATTGCTTTTGACAGTGACAACCTAACCTTAATAAAACACAACACAAAAAACGAAATATAAACATGGATTTTAATGATTTATGTAGTTTTTTTGAAGAAATCAAACAAGCTAAAGGACCTAGTGATAAACAAAAATTAATGAAAAATCATTTAGTGAAAATACGAGAACAAATAAAAGATTCTTCTAATTTTTTTCAAGTTTTCAGGTTAATTGTCCCTAATTTGGACCGTGAGCGGGACTCCTACCACATGAAAGAAGCTAAAGTTGCACGAGTATTAATAAAGATGTTAGATTTACCAGCTGGAAATGATAAAAATGTGTTGAGTAAATCTTATTTAATGGCAGCACAAGCAAATGATTTTGGAGATGTAGTTTACTCTGTTATAAGAAAGTATTTGTCAAATCGTAAGACAACTTTGTCCGTCAATGAATTAAATGAGAGTTTGAATAATTTAACGAATAGAAAAAATGAATTGGAAGCTGAAACAATATTAACAAGTTTATTTAAAAATGCTTCACCTGATGCAATTAGATGGATTATTCGGATAATTTTAAAAGATCTGAAACTTGGCTTAGGATCAAATACAATTCTTAATTGTTACCATAAAGACGGAGCAGCGTTTTATAATTCAAATAGTAATTTGCGAAAGGTTTGTGATGTTTTGAAAAACGAAAATATACGACTTCATGAGTTGGAAATAGAAATGTTTGAAGCCTTTAGACCAATGTTATCTAAGAAGATAGAGGTAGCAAATTTTACAAAAAGCTTTCCCGAAAATAAATTGTTTTATATAGAGAATAAATTTGATGGGGAAAGGTTTCAGATTCACTTGAAAGGAGAGGAATTTAGATATTTTTCTAGGAATGGTTTTGACTACACAGATAATATGGGAAATTCATATGATACTGGTTAGTTTTCTTATATTATTATGTCATTTTCCAAGTAGTGGTGTGGGAGCTAGCATAAAAGACATTTAGTATTGGAGTAACCCAATTTTGCCATAAAACTAAGTGAGTGATACCTCAAAATGTTCGGCTTGAAGTGATTAATATATCCAATGTTGCGACATTGGCCATTAGTCCTTACAAAAGTTATTGGTAGTTAACGGAAAAACATATTTTTTTTCATAAAAGTAAAATTAAATACCTATCTCGCTCTCGTTACAGTTATTGAGATGTTTTTAACACAATTATTTAAATAGTACAGAATGTCTAGTTTCCAACTGTATATAAAAATATATATTAATTCAGTTCTACTCAACTCTATAATTAATTATAATAAAGACAGGGTATGTCGCATAAAATCGATTTTGTTAAAGCATGGTGTTTTTGTTTAATAACCTTTTTATAAGATTGAAATCTGCAGACTGGTAAAGGTGACAAGAAGCAGAATTTTATAAGCAATATTTCATTTGCTTATATTATCTACTTATTTTGATAAATAAAGATAGGCAAGCTAAAAAACTGAAGCAACTACACTGGACTCCATATGTATACCCCTCACTGCACTACCTGCTCTGATGCCATTGTGTATGTTTATAGGTGCATTTAATTCATTTATTGTTTTGTTGGTATCAGGGTAAAAATAATATTCCAATAATGCTTCGATATTCTTAATTTAGTATTTAGTTCAGATAAGATTTGAGGCTGGTGTGAATGTATATGTAAATTGAAAGTATTGTGGTTCAAAAGAAAATTGTTCCAGACTAAAGATGTTCATTATTTCGGTGATTTTACTGCTAAGTTTAAAGGTAAATAATATATTTTTCAGTTATCTCTTTATTTCAAATTAAATTTAATGGGTAAAAATTACAAAATATCTAATCTGCAACAAAGTAGTTGATCCTGATAATGACAAATAAGGACCATCTGTTAAAAAACCAACTTATGCTGGGATTCAAAACTATTTTAGAATATACTAAATTACTAGATGACAACATATTCAGACTTAAACTCAATTCAGGATGAACTACTTATGAACTTTCAAAACTACATGTATCATTCTTCCTGCAGAAAAAATATTGTAGTAAAATTAAAATCAATACAGATCAAAACTCAAGTAATGATATGAGCAGATATGAATGTAGATGACCAACCAAAATCTGAAATTAAAAATCAAGGTTTTATTTGTGGTAGTAGCGGTACAGTAAAGACAAATCCCTTAATTTATGTGAGTACAGGGACGGGTACTACTACAAGAGAAAAAACAACAATAAGCTGCCATAGAAAGAGAAGATTACACTATTCATAATCATATGGAATTTCATCCTGATCATTTTGCACCAGATGCCAAATATCATAGATAATTGCTATTCTCACTATATTAGAGAAAGAAATATAATGACTGCAAAAAAACTTTTGGAATCTGGCCATTATTTGAATGAAGATAGCAATATGTAAGAACCTTTGAAGCTGTTATGTGATGATATATATATATATATATATATATATATATATATATATATATATATATATATATAACGTTATCAAGAACAAATATGTTACCACGCATTGCTAATTTCTAGAGTGAATCAACTCATGTCGTAATATAATATAATAAATGCATGTGTTTCTTCTACTCCGAGTAAGTGTTTGATACAAAAATTTGAGAATGAACTCTTTTTCATATTGAGGCAAAACAACAATTATTTGTTCTAAGAAGCATGAGATCAATTATGGGGTGTCAAATAAAATTAAGGAAGATGAAGAATTGTTTATAACAAAAACAACATTGGATGAATATCAAAAGAACCAATTCCCTATTATTTGAGAGAACTTTGTTTTACATTGATAAAAAATATACGTTTATAAAGATTAAAACTAACTTTTCCGCATCTGTGGCCCTAAACAATATTCTATTATAAAATTGTTACTTGCATACACTTCGGGGGGTATATCGTGCTAACAAACCGAAATTTCTCCAAAAATTTAGTATATCTAGCTTTATATACCTCGCTCTAGTTAACTGAAAATCAATAGGGTACATATGTGGGCACCTTGAACAATATTCAATCATAAAATTGATCAATTGTATACTCTCTGAAGGGTGTATCGTGCTAACAAACTGAAAATTCTCCAAAAATGACAAAAATTTGGTACTTGAAGTACCATAGCACCCGTTGTACTGGCTTTAGTGAGCTGAATATCAATTGGGTTCATCTTTGAGACGCTCTGAATAATATCCAATCATAAAATTGGTCACGTGTATATACTCCGGAGGCTGTATCGTGCTAACAAACTGAAACTTCTCCAAAAATGACAAAAATATCGTACTTAAAGTACTGTAGCACCTGTTGTATTGGATTTGGTGAGCTGAAAATCAATAGGGTTCATCAGTGAGATGTCCCGAATAATATTCAATTACAAAATTGGTGACTTGTTGAACTCCGGAGGCTGTATCATGCTAACAAACTGAAATTTCTCAAAAAATGACAAAATGTCGTACTTCAAGTACCATAGCACCCGTTGTAGCGGCTCAGGTGAGCTGAAAATCAATAGGGTTCATCTGTGACATGTCCTTAACAATATTCCTTCATAAAAGTGGTGACTTATTGCACTCTGGAGGCTGTATCGTGCTAACAAGACATGTAAGGAAAAGTGGCCGACGACGACATACACACAGGATTTTTTTTCTAAAAACCGTTTTTTCGTGTTGTTGTTGATGGGAAACGTGAAAATAACTCAAAAGAAAAATTTTAAATCCCAATTTATTTTGGGGTAAACCAATACTTTTCTCGCATATTAGATAGGTTGGCGGAAAAGTAATACAATTCTCCAAATGTGTGTGTGTGTGTCAAAGAAGGGATTTACTGTTCTTCAGCATGTACATGTTCCCAATTATGCCAGAATATTTGCAACCAAAGTGTGCCTAATGAAAGTGGTGATGAAGACGGTGCTGATTTTGAAATGTATGTTGCACAAACTAAACAAATAGTGGAGCACAAAGGGATTTAAAGGGATTTAAAAACATGAAAATTTTGGATTTCAGTTACAGTGAATGAAATTTAATAATTCAAAATGGAATGTTTAGCTTATTATATATACGAAAAAGTTTACCTTGAATCCTTGCCTTGAGATTGAGAGAGAGAGAGAGAGAGAGAGAAAGAGAGTAATCGGAAAGGAGAAGGGAATGAAGGAAAATGAAATAAAAAAATTAGTTATTTATAAATTATTTGTTTATTTAAACCATTTAGATATTTGTACTGTGTTAGGTAGTTTCTTCAACTACACTTACTTCAATGATCTGTGGAGTATTAAAACAACTATTTTCGCTGCACTGAAGCCATGCTACACTGGAGTATAAGCCACTTATAAAATACTATATAAATAGTAGTTCCAGTCTCCTATATGGTCGGCAGCAATGAAGTCCTTCAATACTGTAACCATTCAATAATAAGTAGTCCAAAGTTTTGACGTTTCATTTTTATTTTCTAACTCAAAATTGTAGTAAGCATTAGAAAACCTGGGTTTTCTGTTATTTCAGTATAGTTGATAATTCCAAAAATCATGGACCATTCTTCACCATTTAGTAAATTTATGAAACCGTATTGTGCTCCTTAAGATTTTCAAGTCAAATGAGATAAAGCTTGCTATAATAAAGTATGAGCACGTACTGCTCTAGCATATACCTGTCCAGATGTTATACGATTAATTTTATTTTCTGCATAAATGGTAGAAAGGACATATTTTATCCCACTTCCAGCTCTAATATAGCCAATAGATCCAATGTAAGACACAAGAGTATGAAAAGAGCCAAACCTGGCATCAGATAAAGACAGCAGAAGCTATATCCCGTGCTTTCATATACAGAGTTTGATCGAATGTTAAAATGCATGTACAACGTTGTATAAAGTGTGTTATAATCACTTGAAGCAGTATTAATAAATGGTAAAAAAAATTATTGATGACATACAAAATCATAAGTATTGGTTAATAAATTCATGAACCCATTACATCCTAAAAAGTTATTATCATTTTTAAATTTCAAATATGTTCAAAGAATATTCAATTCTCCAATTGTAGTAAATTTCTTAATATCCATTTCAACTTCAGATTACTTGATTATTATGTTTGAAAAACCTGTATCTAAAGAAACTGGATATATTTGAAGAGAAATATTGCCTTTTACAACAAATTTAGATTCAGGTGGAAGAAACTTCAAACGCTTAATAGGCGGTCGAGCTTGTATACCACCAGCTGGAGTAACTATTTGAATAGGACATATAATGGAACATTCCTTTACCATCAATAGTGTTGATACTCAAATCAGCATTACCACACACAAAATGAACAAAGCTGCCAGGTTTTATTTTTGAGAGAGTTATAAAAGTACAATGTAGCTTCTTCATATGAAGCACAAAAGCCTAAGCAGGGACAGATATTTATATTTTTTTGAGCCAACTTTTCTATCTAACGTCACACCAAAAGTAATATGCCGAGGTGATAGAAATGATCGAGGTCACACAACTGATATAATAGCATGCACTATAGATTTACATTTCTTTCCATAACAAGGAATCGTTTCTGTATTATTTTTCTTATATTTTAGTATTATTTCTGTTAGTAAAAATTTTAAAGATTTTGGAATAGATTCATCAATATTGTTAAGCATTTTGTCACTTGGTGTATAATTTTCATTATCGTGAACTTGAGCACTTATATCATCCCTTCTAATAATCTCACTAGCTGCTTGCAATATATGTAACTCCTGTTCTTCTTTATTATTATAATGTTTATTGTACTAAATTTTTGTTAATATATTATGGTTGATTTTTTAAAAACATATAGTGGTATTAGCTCCAAATTTACTTGATACAACAATATCATCGTGATAGCGGTAAATTAGTAGTTTTCTAATAGTTTTTTCACCTGGAATATGCTGTGAGGTGATGTCTTTTCAACATTTGCATGGTAAATTGGCATCCGTCATTGTCTATGTGCTTGTATATTTGTTACATTGCTGTATCTATCATCGACATTTTCAGTATAAAATTCTGTCTAGTTGTCGAGCAGCTGCCGTTGCTGTTCTCTCCTCTCCATATTTTACTATATCACATAGCTCTCCAGCCTTAGAAAAATGTTCTTTTATGCCTACTTATGTATTATTCAAGGTGTAGATGCAAAAGGAATTATTTGAAATAAAATTACATGCTTAAACATTAATTTTTCATAGTTTTTTATTAAATAATAAAAAAATCAAAAGCACAAAAAAATGTTGGGTAATCATTACACTTTACAGTATAAAAAACAAAACCCCCCTTGACCATATAAATTCATTCACTGTAACAAAAGTCCGAGGTCAAATCCCCCAGACGCTCCACTAAAAATAAACTCACAAGTTTCATGAAAAGCTAAAATTGAAATTAAAATGTCTCTTCAAAAGAATCCTCGCCCTACAAGTAATTCCTAAACAATATTGGCTTAAACGCTGTTATTACGGTGAGGGATATACTTGCAGATGATAGTTGCTTCAGTTTTTTCGCTCCCCTTTCTTTATTTATCAAAATAGGTAGATAATATAAGCGAATGAAATATTGTTTCTAAAATTCTGCTTCTTATCACGTGTACCAATTTGCAGATTTCGATCTTATAAAAAATGTTATTAAACAAAAATGTTGCGCTTTAACTAAATCGATTTTATGTGAAATATTATAATTAATTAGAGTGGAGTAGAATTGAATTAACTTATATTTTTGTATATCATTGAAAAGTAGACGTTCTATACCTACTAAATATTCTTGTTAAAAACACCTCACTAACTGTAGCGAGATCGAGGTAGGTATTTAGTTATACTTTTAGAAAAAAGATATTTTTTTTTCGTTTGCTACCAATAACTTTTGTTAGGACTATTGGCAGATGTAACTTTGGATATATATTAAGCACTTCATGACGAACATTCTGAGGTATCGCTTATTTAGTTCTACGAGAATTTTGGGTTGGTGATCAATTTTAGTGTTTATCTGCTAGTCTAAAGCTATTTATTAGAAAATCCAAAAAAGTGAAAAAATTTATTATCTGTTATATATGACGAAATGGCAAGAATATTAAAAGCAAACAGACATTTTTAGGTATTTTAACACCAAGACTCAAGGGCATATTTAAAAAATATGTGAAAACGGTTATCTTAGATGGCGAACTTATGTTGTACAATAAATATTCCAAACAATTCGGTTCAAAAGGAATGACTTTAGATGTAAAAAAATTGAATTTGAATGGCCCTTACCAACCCTGTTTTTGTGTTTACGATATAATTCTCTTAAATGACAAAGTTATAACTAACACCCCTTTAAAAGAGAGGCTGAAAATTCTTCAAACCGTTTTTGCAAATGTTAAAAAGGGAACTATTGAGATAAGCGAAGTTAAAGAAGTTCGTTCCCGACAAGAAATTGTCGATACTTTAAATAAGTCTGTAGAAAAGGAGGAAGAAGGGATTATTATTAAGGATCCTGATAGTATCTATAAATACAGTGACAGAAACAGTGGCTGGTATAAGATGAAATTGGAATATTTCCAGGTAAGAAATAAACACTTTTATTCTGGTGTTGTTATAGTTACAATTATGATGTCCAATATGATTCTCAATAAAATTGAAAATATAATAGACCCACAGAAAAAACATTTTTTGTCAATATTTAACTGAATGTATTTAAAATAGTCTGCTCAGAAATGCAGCATAAAATATCCTATAAGTTTAATTTTGAATTTTTTAAATGGGTATTAAAACTGATTGAAAAAATCCATTGACAGGAAAATATTATGTTTTCACAGTTTAATAAAATTGTCTTTTACTTTCAAATTGTTTCATTTGTTACTACACAGTAAAACATTATTAGTTTAGTACATTCCACAAGAAAATATGAAAAAACTTATCTACTCTGAAAGCAGACCAGAAAAAAGGAAGTACATTATTTCCGTTTACAAAACTGGAAATCAGTTGCATAGCCAAAATGTGAAATCAATAACATCTGATAATGAAATGACATGTTACGGTTAGCAAAAATATAGAGTAGTTTGACCTGTTTCACCGTTATCTAACTATTCTAACGTGAAACAAAAATACATTCATACCATACATAATGGATGTAAGACTTGTTATCCAATGACAGTGCAAAATGAATTAATACTTGTAAATGAGCTTCTGAGGACTATTTATCTCCACCCGATTCCATGGAACTAGCCAAATATTTTTTCTTCTGGGGTTTTGTTTCAGGGTATTACTGCGTATATGTGGTGACCAATTTAGGTACTTCAACATTAAATTACACTAACAGTTATTTATACTTTTAGGGCGTTATGAATGATTTAGACTTGATTTTAATGGGAGCCGATCATACAACCTCAACTTCCGACAAATTAAATTCATTTTATATGGGTATACGTTCGGGAAATGCTTCAGATGGCAAACCGCTCTATATGTCTTTTGGAAAAGTCAGCTCAGGTTTAAATTATGAAGAACAATCCATGCTTAACAATAAGTTCAAAAATGTGGGAAAACATTTTGATCATTTTGATTGTGAGAATCTATTATTTGGAAAAGATAAACCGCGTTATTATTTAGAACCTGAAAATTCGGTTGTTTTCCAAATAAGAGCTTCGGAATTAATAAGAGATAGTAGTAACTCCTTCAAGACCCATTACACTCTTAGATTCCCTAGAATTTTGAAAATTCGAGATGACAAACCTGTCGACGAATGTTTATCTATCAATGAACTGTTAGAGTTAACACAAAACAATAAAGCAGTTATAAAATTGAACAAAAGAAGTATAGAGTTAGACGAAATAATAAGAAATAAAGTTAAACGTGTAAAGAGAAAGGAAATAACAATGCCGAAATTTTATGATACTACTAAGGTATCCGATTTGTTGGAGGGTTATACAATTTTTGTGCTTGATGGAAGAGAAAACTTTGAGAAGGAAAATGCAGAAAGTTTAGTAAAAAAAGCAGGGGGTGAGTATTTTTAGGCACATCTAACTTTAAATATTTGGGCAATAAAGCAAGTAGTATATCCTGGAACAAAATAGTTATATATCTGTTACAACTATCAGTTTTCCAAGTATTCAAAAATTAAGGAACTTCTTTGTGCGCTTGAAAGAACTTTGGACATATTTATTCCATTCATTTCTGCTTATAAACCGATTCCAATGTTGTCTAGAACAGTGTTTTTCAAGCCACGGGATGCGAACCCCAGGAGGCTCGCAAATCCTTACACGAGGGGTCGCAGGTGAAACAAAAAGGCAATTGTTTGTGGGTCCTACACTACATTAAAAAAAATACAATTTCAGTGAGAAGGCTGTGTCTGTTTATCTTTTAACAATTTATGTAAACGTGGTTTTATTTTGGTATGCGACTAAATAATTTTCTAATTGTAACCTATCTCCCTTTTTAGTTTTTATGTCCAACATTGAAGAGAACGTTAATGCGTATAGGTAAAAAGTAGCAAATGGCACTAATAGTTTTAGAGCGTACCTTTCCAGAAAAAATAATTTGTAGTTTTTAAAATCACGGACATATGACCCTGAGGGGTCAACCGAATTTTTTTACTTGTAACGGGGTCGCGTTTTCAAGAATGTTGAAAGACACTGGTCTTGGACATTAAGCACACAATTTTTTTGGTAAAATAATCATTGCATCTTATTTAAGATTAGTAGAGGACTATTTGTTGAGCATCACACAAATGGTTGTGTACCAACTGGCAGTAACTTCTTTTATTTTGAAAATGAGTTGTTTTGAATATATTTTCTACGTTTTTAGAATTTTATAAGGTAAATCAGTCCCGAATGTTTCCACCAATTGAATTTAGTAGCTTTCTGTTGACATATAAATCATATGTTGACCTACATTTATTTTATAAGCTTCCTGACAGGATTAATATTTTCCTGAATGCTCCTTGGATCGTCACTAAGATTACTATGGGTTTCTAATGTACAATATTTTTTTATGTGAAATAAATCACTTTCTTTCTTTCTAATGGCCTAAGCTAGGTGATTTTGAATCTTCGTAAAACCTTAAATGTCTTACATAATTGTTATAAAGTACTTTTAATTATTTTTTAGGTACCGTAAAATATAGAGTTAGTGATAAAGTAGACATAATTTTAACCCCACACAGAAATGACTTTGTTACAAGTTTAATTAAAAATAGACCAAAATATGATATAATAAACTTGTCATGGTTAGAACGAATAATAAAAGATGGCAACTTATTAGCATATGTCCAAGATGAAGTGTTTTATATTGGATGGAACTACAAAAATTCTTTAGCTGATGAATTGGATAAATATGGAGATAGTTTTACTGAGGAAACTACAGTTGAAAAACTCAAGCAAACTTTTAGAGTTATCAATGATATGAGCGATAATTTTTCGTCTAATAGTGCACTTATAATGGAAGGAAGAAAATATTTTGGTCAATATACAGCTTATTTTGACAGATATTTAATACCTTTGGATAAAGAGTCTAATATTATTTACAACTGTTTTCTAGATGAGCTGGAATTTAGATATCATAGTGGAAATACTTGTGAAACAATTACAGATAATGTCAATATAGTTATTTTTAACGGCAGTAATGAGAGAAAAGAATTCCTAGAACATTTTTTATCCAGCATTAACAGATGTGATATCAAAATATATAATAAACAATTTATTTATGATTGATATTTTACTTAGTTATAGAGATTATAATAAAAATTATATTAATAAAATAATAGTTTTTTTAATCCAATCTATTAAAATCTCATGTGGAAGCATATATATTATTTTGAAAAGTTTAGGATAGTTTAAAATTTTTTTATATTTTATAAACAAGCACATTTTATTAATATTTAAAAGGATACAATGTATATATGAATATATAAATGAAATTTTGCAGAAAAAAAAAACAAATAAGACATTGGTTCGCAATGAAAGTATACAATTTAAAAACTAATAAAAAAAATTATTAAACTTAAAGGTGGGATTTTGCGTCATTTGTTCATAGAAGAGAACATATGCTTCTCCACTGACTAAAGATTTCCACGATATTAATAGCACTCTTGAATCGTTATATTCGTGCCACTGTCCCGTGTAGGGATGTCGGCAAAATGCTGTGTAGTGACCATTATATGTGGGTCCACAGTGATTTGATATAGCGTAACGGTTGTACATACAAGGTGCCACATTATCAGCCGCGTAATGGCTCATATCAAGCCCTTCTATTGGAAAATCTATTGAAACAATAAGTTTCCCACTAAATCTTTGTTTGCGAAAAGCGCTTCAGGTGAATAACCAATATTTTCGAAAATGTATGAATTGAGAATGATTTAATGCATCGTCTTCGTTCCTTACATTTCGAACAAGTTGGTTTCTCATCACCGTCGACAGTTTCTTCTCTTGTAAACGAATCTAAACATTGTGAAAGTCGTAATTGACCTGTTCTTTGTGGTATCGAAAGGGATAAATTCCAAAAGGGATCGTAGGTAACTGAACAGTGACCACAGTGTGTACACTTGATTGTTGATTTTAATTGACTGACAAAGTTATCCACAATCTTGGAGTTGTCCATTCTCACATATCCTAACCAAAATTCTTGTGCTTTCTCGATATTACTAAATTTGTCATCAATTTCTGTTAATATTGGCTTTGGTTTTTCATATACCTTGTTGACATCTTCGTGACGTCCTGCTAATAGTTAACGAAGAAACTCCTGTGCATCATGTTGAGTGTATCGCATGAACCTTGAAGTAAATCGCTGAATCTGACTTTTCAATGATACTGTATGAACCGTCTTCAGACCAAAGCTCTTGAATAACTTCAGCAAATGCTTTAATTAGTGTTCCTTTCATGCTAGATATGTTTATGTTCATATCTCTTATGTATGCGTCTTTCTTTAGACATTCTAATAGCCACCTTGTGTTTGATAGGCATTGGATAATACTATTCATGAAACATGTGTTACCAATATTTTTGAGGCCTTTGAGACCCAAAGATTCTTGGGGAATACCCTTTATGGATCTGATTGTGGAGATATTGTTAAGAGCTCTTTCGCAACTACTATCATTGTACGAATAATTCGGATTCTATTATTGTCTTTCTCACTTGATCGGCGTGATAAGGAATTTGAATTGATGTTGTTTGCTACTGAATTGGATGTAGATATTACGGATTTGGAAAGTTTGGATGATGTCGATAGATCATTGGTCTGGTTCACTTTGTTAATATATTCCTTGTTATCTACATCATTTTTAGACGTGTCCTTTTGTTCTTGTTGAGTATAATTCCCTTTCTGATAATCTTTAATCGAAAATGAAATGTATGAAGAGAAGTTGTTAACACTAGGATTATTTTTAGAAAGGGAATTGATGTTTATTGATTCCTCAGTTACTACGACCCTATCGACTTCTGAACCATTCTTTTTTTCTACGTCTTCATTCTCTTCCAATTTTGAATTTGACTGCAAAACATCGCGGTTATTTTGACACTTGTTGGAGGCAATGACATTTTTTTTGGTCACCGAAAAATTATTACTAGATTTTTTAACTCTGATTGATATAGATTTTGTACTTATTGGTTTCAGTCTATTGGTCACATCAGATATTTTGGATGTAGCCTCAGTTGTCTTACTGGCGAGGTTAGTACCATTTATTACTGTTCTGGAGAGTTTGTCATTAAAATTTTTACTCAAATAGGCTACTGATGTGTGATTTCCATTATCATCTTCATCATACAAATTGTCTATATTAGTATGGTTAGAGTGTGCCACACTGTTAGTATAAATAACTTCCATTTGCTCGTTTACCTTTTTATTTGATGTCTCCAACTCTATTTGGGGTAAATCAGTTTTATATTTTTGTTTTGGCCGAAGATAATTTATTGCATATAGGAATCGCATCATTCTCTAGCATAGTCATCTTCTTCAGTATTCCTATGAATGGGACGTCATCTGCCTGGTGGTTATCTATATTTTTTAGTACACTGAGACCCAAAAGCTTGTTGAGAGGCATAATTTATTAAATTGTCAACGCATGTATTATCAGAAGGCACACATTCTGAAGAAGAGAATGAAGATGTTAAATAAGAATTTCGGAAAAAGGAAAGATCACATGTTTTAGGGTCTGTAATGTGAGAAAGTTTGAAAGTGATAGAATAATTAGGTTTCATAATATTTGTTCTGCGTTTTCCTCTTTAATAATGGAAAAGCAAAATGCGGAAAGTCGTATTCACTTGTATGTTAATGAGCTCTGAAGGACCAATCGTATATTACGATAATGACTGCTTCTACATGTATATGAATTAGTTGTTATATTAAATGAAAATCTATGATCACCTGTACGTTTTCTATATATTTGTATTATTTTACATTTTATTCATATTGCGTCACAACTAAGAATATTACAGCTGCATATTATACAATGCAATCGATATCTTTATACTTTTTTATGATTTATTTATGACAAGATGTGACATATCTTTTTATGCTATTTTTGTAACTTGATTAACGCAGAAATATTCATTATTTAATTAGTAATCAGATGTTAGGTTACTCCTAGATGCAGCACTAGACTTTCAGTTGGAAGATACTGCTTATTTTTATATCCACCAAAATAAGCTGCCAAAACTTGGAATTGTACAATGTACAATTACTTATGTAATATGTATTGTATTTTATCAGACTGAACTGTCAATTAGTTGTCATATCAATGATAATGCTGTAATTGAATTTGATTGAAAAAAGTAGAACATTATTTCCAATAATGGAAATGTAAGACATGGAACTCCGCTTGGAGAAATTTATATGAATTAATAACCCCATGCGCTTCTATTTAGAAGGTTCCACCTCTAATATTTAACTATTTACCACTTCGCTCTCTATTCATATTAAAGGTTGTTACTAGTTTTCGACCCCCCGCGCTAATCAGTATAACAAACTATGGTACTTCTAATGTCCATGTCGCTCTTGGAACTACCGCAAACACCGGTTAACCCTTAAGCTTCTTTTATTTAGTATCTGTTCTTCCGGTATTTTGCAAGTTAATGAAATCCTATTAATTCGGTACGAATATAAATACTTGTATTTTGATTAGTATCTGTATTTAATAGTGCCGGGTGCCGGAAGTTAAGTGACAAAGACTCCCGAATCTAGTGGAAAACGCGCGATGTTGCCAAATGGTTCATCCGCGTAGTGAAACTGCTGAAGAGGTTGAGTTGCAAATTTGTAGGGTCTTAATTTGTCCACTTTACATTACTGAATTTTGTCGAGCTATGTTCACCTCTATTGTGGATCACTCCATAAGCTCAGGGGTTAGTTATTTTATCTGCAACGACCCTAGATAATTCTTAACCCAACAGGAATATATGATAACATATTGTTTAAGAACTTACCAACAATATTTGTCCATCATAATTCGGAGACTCCATTTGTAAGGGGTTCATCCATACCGATTCTTCTTCAACTACTGATTTGTCAGTAGAATCGGTTTTGGAAATTTTACTGACTTTCCTTTTCGATGTATGCTTATCGGATTGCGAAATAT
Source organism: Galeruca laticollis (assembly GCA_963921935.1). Lineage (NCBI taxonomy): Eukaryota > Metazoa > Arthropoda > Insecta > Coleoptera > Chrysomelidae > Galeruca > Galeruca laticollis. The sequence goes on from OY998177.1 coordinate 5,266,990, forward strand.
TTAAGCTGGCTTTAGCCTGTTCAATGTTATCTTGTAGACCAGTAAGTCTAAGACCTTTCCTTATTCCAGCTCTACCAAAGTCTAAAATACCTCCTACCATGCCAGCTGCTTCGTCCTACAATTTATATTTGATACATTTTTAAATTGTGGTTTAAAATATTTCAAAGCACAAGCAGAAAATATCAAAAACAAAGCATAATTATTAAGGATAAAACATAATGAAGCCGATCAAATTCTGTAATATTTGACATATTTAGAAATATTATTTCCGCAATAATTCAGGAAACTTTAATATTTGTATTCTATTTTTGAGTAAAATGTGACATAGTGAACTAAAACTGCAAGAATAGCTGCTATTGATTATTTTTTGAAATTAACTGTCTCGACCCTTACTTGGTGGAATCTACTCATATTAGTGTTTTAAATGAAACTCACGATTTCTAGTTAATTCCACAATATGATAAAAATTGTTGAATTAACTAGAAACCGTGAGTTTCATTTAAAACACTAATATGATTATTTTTTGATCAAAATACATTTTTTTTACAAATGGTTTATCTAAAATTCTGTTAAGGTTCTAATACAAATAAAAACCCTACAATATTTTTGCTTCATAGTTTCCATCAGCAAGTATTTGTTTGCTTTGCATTAGATCAAGCGTTATTTTTGCCACGATTTTCTCCTAAATCATATAGTCTATCAATTGAAATACTATAGGTTTTTGTTTGCTCTTAGATTTAGATTTTAAACGGGGTTACATTGCACTACAACCTTGAAGTTTGTTGTGCCCCCCTGCAGGAGCTGTTTTTGCTACTACAGCTCGCCTTCCAGTTCCAAGGGTTCTAATGAACTCTAGTATTTGAGACAGGTCAGTAGTATGTGCTAGGACAGTTCTGGCTCACTACTTCAAAAATCTCCGCTTGGTGGCGCTGAGAGCGGCGGCGCGCGCGTTTTTAATTTTAGGCCGCCATTTTTAGTCCTGTTTTAAAAATCTGAAAAAAAACTTCAGTGAGATTCGATCGCACAACCTTCGCGTCTATAGCAAGACGTTCAACACATGCCGCCATAAGCTCTCATGCATATTATTAGCGAAGGAAGGTAGTATTGCTGCAATGTGAGCGCACCGTACGCTTCTTGCTGTAAAATGTGACGTAGTCGAGAAAGATCCGTTAGGATGATAAGGCGGCGCGCTACCGGGTTCTTGCTGTAAAATGTGACGTAGTCGAGAAAGATCCGTTAGGATGATAAGGCGGCGCGCTACCGGGGGACATTTTCATTATGTAAAAATATTAAAATTTATCAAAATTGTAAACATGTTTTTCAATAATCCATTATCATTTTCACCACAAGGTTTAAAATTAAACTTTGCAGTATTGCTGACGAATAAAACATATTATTTTTATAATCAGAATTCGATGTTCCCTATATATACGGTGGAGTAAAAAATAATGTAGAGAATAAATTCATTATATTAGCTACATTCATAATCGATGAAAAAACAGCAATGTGAAATATCAAAAAACCACAATAATTGATAACGGGAAAGAAATAACGAATATGTTCTAATTTTATCATATCAATAAGAAAAAAAATATAAAATAACGTTTTTGTATTCTCTAATGATTAGTATCATTCAAGATGTTGAAGAGTATATATGTATTGATCCTAGTTTCTGCAGCCTCATGCACCGAAAATGATAATGTGTCGTACGCTAAATCATTTTTCGAGAAATATGGTTATATGAATTCAAGTCAAAATTCATTAACTGACTTTGAAGCCGTTCTTATTAATTTTCAAGAAAAATATAATCTTCCTGTAGATGGAACGCCTAATAAAGAAACTATTGATTTGATGAAGAGACCTCGATGTATAAAGGGTGATAATAATTATGTTATACATTCAAAATGGAACAAAACAGAATTACTTTGGTATTTTCCACAAGCTACCGACGCGCATTTAAAAACAGCGAAGCTTGCTTTTGATACATGGCAATCAGCATCCAATTTGAAGTTCAAAAATGTGAAAATGACCAAAATAAAACCAGACATTACTATAACTATCACCAATAGAAAGCACTATTTTCGAAGCGACTGTCATGGAACTGATCAATGTCCATTCGATCTTGGTAATGGTGTGTTGGGTCACTCTTATTATCCCAACCCATATAGTAAATGTATTGAAATTCATCTAGATATGAACCTAAACTGGTATTTTGGAGATGATTTCAAGGTTCCAGAAGGGATGGTTAGTTTTTTAATGGTTTTAACTCATGAAATTGGACATGCTATCGGCTTAGCGCATAGCGAAGTTAAATCGGCCATCATGTACCCTTGGTATCAAACAGATAGAGTAGAACTGGATGAAGACGATAAAAACGCGACGATAGCTTTGTATGGGGCGCAAAGAAAATACATCGAACATTCTACATTCACTACAGCGACGACAACTACAGTAAAATCAACGCCACGATCTGAACCCAGAAGAAGAATTATGCCTATAGAAAGAGGAGGAGGAGGAAATAAAAAGAACCTGTGTGAAATTCGTACTCCGGACTTTATGTTTCTCGCGATGGCCCCACTTTTTCCAAACTATAGAATGTATGTGGGACACGAAAAATATTTATGGAGACTAGATTTAAACGATATGCATATACCAAAAACCCCAGAATTAATTGTCGATTACCTACCAAAAGAACTGGCATCCTCAAACGTCTCTCATGTGTTTCAAAACTCTGTGGGGGATTTAGTTACGTTCAGCAACAATCAATATTATGCAGCTGCATTTCCAAATTTGAATATATATGACTCTTTTCCGCTTCCCATACCCCGATATGCCGTAATTAATGCTGTATTTCAAACCAATAGCGGACAGATGTATCTGCTGTACAATAACAATTCCTACATTGAATTTAATGCAGAAGGGCATACTATTAATAGAGGATATTTGCATGACGTCTTTCCAGGAGTTCCCGAAGGCATAACATCTGCATTTCGATATACAGATGGATACATTTACTTTTTCTACAAAGACATATATTACAAATACAGTGAATATATCCGTAAAGTTGTTGATGCGAAACCATTTACTTGGAGTCTATTTGGAGTACCCTGCCCTGAAGATACGCTATTGAATCAATTAAAAACTCTGTTACACAAAATTATAAATATTTATCAATAAAAATGTAATACTTAGTTATGAATTTTTTTTTCATCAACATCTTGTATATTGATCGTGCTTGTGACCAATAGTAACTTTGTTTAGTAAATTCTTCAAACGACTCACGTGACGTGAGAAGGACGTGAGGAAATAAAAACAAACAATAATGTTAATTAATCAATTTATTACAGCATCTAAATCATTTACAACTTTAGCTTTATAGAAATATATAAATTCTCTAAGTGCTACAGACAATACGCTATCACTACAATCACATATAGTATACAATAACTCAAATTTACTTAAATGTCCATTATTTTGAGCAAAATTCCTAATAAGTTCAATCACATTTCTGTAGTATTCACCAAAATTTAGAGATTCCAAATGGGTGAGACGAGGGGAAATGAGATGATAATGGAGTTGTAGAATTTGATGAACATCTTGTTGAGTTAAAGGGAAGCTGACGCCGTGTTTGATTACTTCCAACCATTTTACACAATCGAATATTACTTGATGAATGGTACAGTAGTCGCCACATTGTATCGTCTCCGGCTCATAATCATCGTAAAACGCTGGAAGTGGTTCATCTATGAATGAATTATTATTTAAAATATCGATAAACGTAGCCCATTCGAAAGTGCTGAAGGAGATTTTCGTAGGTTTATTCGTTGCTGATAGAGTGATTGCGCTACTGAACGTTCTTGCGGGACTTAAACCACAACCAATTTGGAAATTCGTATGTGTAGGATACTCAATATACAACAGGTACTGATCTTCTTTTTTAGCAGCTATTTCATACATTTCCAAAATACGATCAAATTCAGCACTATAATTATAATTTTCTGTAGCACAGCTACTAAAACCGCTATCTTGAGAACTCATATTGACGACTAACAATCTAACCTACAGCTCACTCCAATTTATATCAACTCCTATCTATCTTTGCGGTTAATTCTCTTCGCTACAAAACCACAGTTCTCATAACTTGAAATGAAAAGTGGTTACACAACAACAACATCTGTTTTTCCAATCCAACTATTATACTTTCCGTCTAATCCAAGCCATTTAACATACATTTTGTTGCCTTTTCTTCTAAGTACCTTTTCCACCAAGTAAATGTCTGGATTTGACGTTTTCTGCAGCTCTTCCTCATAAAACCCTCCACTGATTGGTACTCCATACATGTCCTCAAGCAAATAGGTGGCAGGATTGGTTATTTTCACTTTAATGATTTTGAATAGTTCTGTCGTCCAATTGGGTGTGTATCCTTTTTCAAAGACATGTTTCGACTTGCTTATACGAACAATATCACCGACTTTGAATTTTCGTGGTCCTGCAATCTTTAGATGTTTATAGGTTTGGTTTAAAATAGCTTCTTCGTTGGATTTATTGACTTGGGAGGGCTTATACTTGGTAGTTGAATGCTTTGTATTATTGTATTCGTTTGTAATTTCTGGTAGAATATCTATCCATTTGTAGGTGCCATTTAAACTGAAATGTTTATATAGTTTTGATTTCAATGATCGTATTACTCGTTCGGCCATTGCAGCTTTTTTTGTACTAAATACGCTATAGTGATTAATTCCATGTTTTTTCATTAATTGTTGAAACTTGTTGTTGTAAAATTCCGTTCCTTGGTCCGATTGAAGATTTTTGGGCGTTCGATCTGCGTGTGTGAGAATGTCCGAGAATGCACGAGTAAGCTCTTCGCCAGTCTTTGTCTTTAATGGTCGTGTCCACAAAAACTTTGAAAAACAATCGATAACGACTAGAATCATTTTATGGTTTTTATTTTGATGAGCGTAAGGTCGCATTTCGGCTAAATCCATTTGCCATAAATCATCTATACCTTTGACAATTGTACGTCTGCGCGGATAATTTTTACGCATCGGTTTGTGGAGTTCGTTAACAAGCTGTATTTTGGACGACATGCTTCGTAAGCGCATACACGTTCTCAACTGATGATATCTTTTCGATACTATTTGATACCTTTCTTCAAGTAATTTGTTCGTAATTCGTTTATGGATACTTCATGCTTATCGATTTTTCCTTGGAATTGTTGTTGTATATCTTTTAAAAATATTTCCCCAAAACCTTGAACAAAAGATTTGAATTCTTGTCTCATATTATCTTTGGTCACAACAATCACATCATCGACGTACTTTTTAGTTGCCATATCTCGAGCTGCGACTGGCGGATTTCTCGAAATAAATGAATTAATGTCGTTGATTTTGTTTTGAAGTACTCCAAGTTCATTATGATACACTTGCATTTGCTCATCGACATAAAGTTTATTGACAGCATCGCTACTTGTAGTCGGCGTCTTAACATTACAGATTCTCACATTTTCAGCATCAATATTACCGTCCGGAGTGTGTGCTACTTTCGGCATATAAGGTGTAATCCGTTCATTAGCATGACGACGTCGGTGTCCGAACTTATCGACAGGCATGATTGAAATGAGTAGACTTTTTTTGGTTATTCAATTATATTGGCTTCTTTTAGCTCATTTATGATGGCAACTATTTCGTTGTCGTTGGACGTATTACCTGCCTCTTTTGAAGCAATCAATAATTTCAAACGTTCCACCAATTCATTTGGATCATCCCAATAAATATATTCCATAGGTTTTTCGTTGTACGTTAAGCCAAGTCCTCTTCCCTTATTAAGTGGAATTGATTTCAGGCGAGTTCTAGTTGACATGGAGCCAGATCGTTGAGTTGGAGACATATTTTGTGATCTACTCGGTACCGAGTCTGATCGCGGTATTTTAAATAATGGTTTAATTATATATTTGTATTTGTCAGTACTTGAACCTTTAAGGCGATTGAGAGTATCAAGATGGACTTGTGTATTGTTTAACAGAATTTTGTAATGTTTTAAATCTTCCTCTTCATATTGCGGATCGTTGTAAAATAACAGCTCGTACAATCCTCGAGTTCCAGGCAAGAATCCCGCCTCTTTGTTACCATCCTGTAGCACGTTTATATTACCGTTTGTTTTATCAAAGGCAATTCGACGTTTACCCAACATCCACCCAAACATATCATCATAGATAGGACCGTAATTTTTGTCAATTTTATCATCTTTTTGAAAATAATCCTCAATGTATTTTAAACTGATGGCGGGGTATTGTTCCATATATTCTTGAAAAGCTTCATGCGAAACGTCAGGACGCATCTCCTCTGGAGATTCAGGGCGTATAATATCTCCCGCCTCATCTGTTTCAGCTACAGATTCCGATTCCAGAAAAGACGGTGCTACAAACACATCATCTAGTTTTTCTTCTTCTTTTTTTACCTCCTCCTCCTTTTTAATTGGATTCAAATTTGAAATGGTTTTCTGCAATGTCTTTGAGGACTCTACAATTTCCTTTAGCGGTGTAGATATCGGTTTAAATAGTTTATTAAGAGACTCATCGCGCTCTGATTTGCCCAATTTTAACGCTAAATATTTCTTGCGAATTGATCTCGCCAATTCATTAACTTTCTTCTTACGCAAAGCAATTGCAACCTTATCGTCGGACATGATGATGCAGACTAGTAGCATGTACACTTGACTTACACCTTTATATATTTATCGAAGCCAATACGATACCTACCGCTATTTAAAGCAAAATCCTTTACAATTACCAACGTTCCATATTTGTCGGTCGACCAACAGTCTGAGCAAATCTTTTTAAATTCTTCAAATGTCATATCTGGTGACACGTGCTCATCAAATATATGCTTTAGGTTAATTTCATCCTGCTTGAATAACACAATCATATTACAATTGTCTCGTATGAGTTGTTTCGGTATTTTTGAGTATGTTTGACATAGGTAGGCCGCATCAATGTCTCTGTGCCTACACATTGAATAATATTCCCGAATTTTCTGTTGACCATCGCAGGCGACATCATCGAATATGAATATCGAGTTGGATCTCGCTTCGTTTGGACTAACAATTTCCTCATTGTCTTTAAATGGAAAGTAACCGACACCTTTAACTTCTCCTAGTACTTCCTGCAGCAATTGATATTTCGGCTGAAACAATGACTTGGAATAGACGTAAACATTTTTGAATTTAGCGCCATTTGGATTGAATAAAAGTGATAACATGACGTTTGTTTTACCACACCCACTAGGACCGCAGATGATGGCCCGAAATGAATTTGGTAGTAGTTTTCCATGTTTACCAACACTTGGTTTAGATGTAAAGTCTAGATTTTCAATGGGTAGCGTCTGTTCTTGTTGAACGATCCTCATTTTGTGGTGAGTGCAATTAAAGTGTTTTCAATATATATGGCTATCATCACATCGTCTCAGATCAGTCTTAATGTTGGTGTTTGAGGGAGAAGGTCTTTTAAATTCTCTAATCAATAAATTACCAATTGAACTTCATTTACCCGCCTACAATTATTGTGGACGTAAGTGATCACGTGACTATAACTGTTAAATACTTATACTCTCTCTCCATTTACAGCAGGAACAAAGTTACAAAAACGTCTGGCACGTGGTGACGTTGGTATTAATCCTTTAGACAACGCTTGTAAACAGCACGATATTGCATATTCGCAAAACAAGTCTCTTGAAGAACGTCACAAAGCCGACAAAGTGTTGGAAGATAAAGCTTGGGATCGAGTCAAAGCAAAAGACGCTACTCTGGGAGAAAAGAGTGCTGCATTACTTGTTACAGGCGGCATGAAGGTTAAACGAAAGTTGGGGATGGGATCAAACAAACGACGTTCCTTCCATCGAAATTTTGTTGCGAAAGTGGGGAAATCCATGAAAAAAGGATCATCTCTAAAACAGACTGCTATGTACGCCCTAAGAGCAGCTAAAGCACTTATTCACGAATTTGGTGGATCGAAGCAAGTTAACGTACCTCGCGTAATACCTGTACCTAAATCTGGAGGTTTTCTTCCTCTTATACCTTTATTTGCTGGACTTTCAGCTCTTGGAGCGTTATCGGGTGGAGCTGCAGGAGTTGCAAAGACTGTTATTGATGCTAATAATGCTCGAAAGAAATTGGAAGAAGACATACGTCATAATAAGGCTATGGAACATGTTGGAAATGGCCTATATCTGAAAAAGTATGCTGGAGGTCGAGGATTTGGATTGTATTTGAAAAAGCCAAAAAACTCGCGATGAAGCTACCGAATCGTCCACTGTACGACACCGATATTGCACATTATGCAAAATTATATAATATTAAACATTTTCGAGGCGTTTTCATGCGAGACACTCTACCTAAATCCGGTCCTCGACAACAAGAGTGTGCAGTGGTTAACTTGGACTCGTCCAAAAACAGTGGAACACATTGGGTAGCATATATAAAGAAAAATAATGTCATTGATTATTTCGATTCATTTGGTAATTTGAAGCCACCCAAAGAACTTGTAAAATATCTGGGAGGAAGGAAAGTTGAAATTTTTTATAACAACAATCAGTTACAAAACTACAATCAGTTCAATTGTGGACATTTGTGTTTGAAATTTCTACTTCAACATCCTTGGAACAATGGAGAACATTAAATTATTAACGCAACACCAAAAACCTCTGAGAAGTTTTACTGCTGAAGAACTAAAAGACGTTCCCATTCGATACCTGATAGAATGTGTTAGTCCGTCTGAATTGCTAGATATATGGCATAAACTTCCTAATGATTACAAAACAAGTTATGAACTACAAATTCGTCTGCCGTGCTTCGTTCACTACAACCGCCCCGATTGGACGACGCATTGGGACGGTCCTGCAAGTTCTCAAGCATCTTGTTTTCTTTGTCAACGTGCATTAAGTAAACCTTGAAATGTATTTTGTGTGTCAAATAAATCTTGTAAAGTATTCTATGTATTATTTAAACTGCCTTCATACGTCGACTTACATCAGTCATCATGTCGCAGTTGTTGAGAGTAAACAGTTCAAATCACGTATTTACCTTCCAACCGCCTACACCTATTGTACTCCATCCGGAGAAAGACTACGAATTAGCGCTGCGTTCATTCCACTCATACCATAGCATACCAAACATTGAAGATTGCAAGTTTTACTACTATGATGACAACAACAAGCTACAAAGTTTCGATTTACCTACAGGATGTTACGAAATCGCCGATATTGAAACGTATATACTCGAGAAGTTGAGTGGCAGCAATTCACTTAGACCGGGAACTATATTTGCACTAAAACCCAACAATAATACGTTACAGTGCATGATTTTCAGTAAATATAGAATTTCGTTTGAACAACCCAACAGTCTAGGAAAGATACTAGGATTTTCAACAGAGATACTCGAACCCAAACGATGGCACTCTTCAGATCTACCCGTCAAAATTATAAAAGTATCTAGCATACGTTTCGAATGTAACATTACCACGGGAGCCTTCGACGCAGACAGACCTGCTCATACTATTTACGAATTTATCATAAAAGTGGATCCTGGGTACGCCATTGACGAAACACCACATAATTTACTTTATTTACCTGTTATACCACAACGTGAAATAACCAACATTACAGTGTTGGCTGTGGACCAAGACGGTCATCCTATAAACTTTCGTGGTGAAAAGAGCACTTTGGTGTTGGAGCTTAGAGCGAGAAGCAACAGATGGGATTGATAATTAATCATATAAGACGTTCTGCTGCACATTCAACGCCATTAGTTACGCGGCATTCTTCAAAGCAGCATCAGAAGCGGCTCACATTTGCTAATACATTGTATTTGCAGTCTTTGGGTTTTTTGTTGAAAAAACAACGACAATGACGACCGAGTATGTAAAACGTTCTCGTATGAACGATATGCCTTCAATGTTTGATATCTATCGCAAGCCTAGTTTCGATGAATCGATTCGCAAAGCTGAGTACAGAACATATGCTCCGTTCATCAAATCGTTCAGTTGCAGCGACATTGTGGAATTCAGCATCAATCAAGTTGATTCGTTTTTTGCAATGAATGAAACTTTGTTGTGTATTAAAGGATCACTCACTGTGCATGGAGGGGGTGATGTGAAGCTGGCAAATAATGTTGGTGCTTTCCTTTTCGATTCGTGTACATATAGTGAAAGTGCAAGAGAGATGGAAACTGTTCGGGATCCTGGAATCGTTAGCGCTGTACGTGCCATGACATGCTACAATCAAGAAGATTCCAATCATATGGCTATAGCTGGGTGGAATTATCCCAAAGACCCCATCCTGAATACCAGCGACAAATCATTTAACCTTCAAATTCCTCTAAAGCATATTTTCAACATTTTCAACGACTATCCTATGATTACGTGTGGACGACAAACAATACGTTTGGTTCGAGCTCGAAACGATAACGATTGTGTGCTTATCACAGAAAAAAACGTTTCTGGTACACTTTCCACTACAACCGTTAACATCAACATTACCAGCATCGAATTGAAAATCAGGCATATCTATCCTAATGATGATATTAAGTTGGAACTTATGAAGGCCATTCAAAAGGATCAGCCTATAGTTATTCCATTTAGAAAGTGGGAGATACACGAACTGCCTGCAATTACCAGAAATGCTAGACGTGAAGTTTGGGCTGTTAAAACTACAACTTCAGTCGAACGACCTCGTTATGTTATTGTTTTCTTTCAAACCAACAAACGTGACAACAGCACAGCCGACCCCACTTTATTCGACAACGCCGACATTCAAAGTATCAGACTATCGCTAAATGGGGAATATTATCCCAATGAAAGAATGCAGTTGGATTTCACTAAAAATGATTACAATGAGGCCTATTTCAACTATACAGAATTTTATCCTAGCTATACGAATTCGACACAGAAGCGCCCTCTGTTGGATTATCCCTCTTTCAAGAAGCGTGCATTGTTTGTTATCGATTGCTCGAAACAAGAAGAAAGTATGAAATCGTCCACAGTCGATGTAAAACTTGACATTGAAGCAAACATTGGTTTTCCCGAAAACACCAAAGTATATTGTGTTATAATACACGACTGCGTAATGGAGTATTTCCCCCTCACAGAAATAGTCAAGACTCTAAATTGAAGTGCAGTACGTCAGTATTCGAGCAGACGTCATCATGAGAGTTGCACTCGTAGACATTCAAGGTTTCGTTATAGATGGATTCTTTGTTGTCAAAGAACTCACCATTGAAGTTGGTTTTAAGCAAAGTCACTACATATTCCTACCATGCCAATCAATTTCTACGTTAAGCGACCAGGATAAGAAGACGGTGTCATACTTGGAGAAGAATGTGCATGGTATTCGATACTCTTCAGGTGACATTGAGTACTCCAAATTAAATGATATATTGGCAACTAAGCTATTGTATGCTGCCGATTTTATATACGTACGCGTACATCAGAAAGCAGAATTTCTACTAAAGAAATGTCACATTTTTGGTGTGTTTCCCCACATTATTGATGTTTGCAAGTTTGATGGAACACCATGTGCTACAGGAAACTTTGAACGAGATCCAAATCCTTGTCACGCTACTGGTCTATACTCTTGTGCCCAAAGAAATGTAGAGCGTCTCCGGCATTGGTTTTTGAATACTGTATTACCATTGTAATGTCTAAATAATAAATTGTTTATGGAATGATTCGCATTTTTATTAAGACATCCTGTATATTCTCAACCAGTATATTACATGAGAGTTTAACAAATACTAATATTATAGAGACCTCGTCACGTTTAACGTCAAATGTCACGTGTCTAACGCCACGTCTAACGTCGCGTGTAACGTGTCAAACGTCACACGTCAAACGTCACGTGTTTAACGTCGCGTGTTGAACGTCATACGTCACGTAACGTCGCGTGTAACGTGTCAAACGTCATACGTCAAACGTCACGTGTTCAACGTCACGTGTTGAACGTCATACGTCACGTATCAAACGTCTCGTGTTTAGATGTGATGATGATCATCGAAACGTAGCTTTAGATTTTTCCCGTAATGTCAAACGTCGTGTGTCATGTTAAACGTCATACGTCACGTCTAACGTCGCGTGTAACGTGTCAAACGTCGTTTGTAACGTCAACCGTCACGTGTTTAACGTCGCGTGTTAGACGTCATACGTCACGTGTCACACGTTACTTGTCATACGTCACGTGTCAAACGTCAGACGTCTCGTATAAAAAAAAACCACAATAATTGATAACGGGAAAGAAATAACGAATTTTATGACAAACACCCCGTATATCGAACGTAGTGGTTTATCTCTTCTTCACAATGGTGTTTATTCAACTTCGATCCGACCAATCAGAGAGATGCTAGTGCCCTTATGGCGTCTTTGTACATCATGTATACGATAATAGTCTAACAATCATGGGGTCGTTTATTCGACTTCAATCTGACCAATCAGAGATATGCTAGCGTCCTAATGGTAACGTTGCTTACGTCACACCATTTACATGATATCACAGAACAGATGGGGCATACGACGGAAGGTCCATTCGACATAAGACACATTTGTCATACGACACATACGGCGATGGTTAACGGCACCCTCTGGTCATTGTCGATCACTTCTTCAGATGACTCTTTTGATACTCCTTGTATATTTGCAAAACTTATCGCTTATCTCTTCTTCTTTCCCATCAATCAACGACACCCTCTGGTCATTGTCTTCAGGTATGATTCTTGTAAACCCTCTGTGGTCATTGTCTTCATCACAATGATGTTTATTTGTCTCCAATCTGACCAATCAGAGATGCTTGTGCCCTTATGGCATTGTTGACGTCTTGTATACCGATCATCATAGTAACATATTTATGACAACACCCTGTATATCGGTATATTATTGTAAAACTTATCGCTTATCTCTTCTTCTTTCCCATCAATTAACGACACCCTCTGTGGTCATTGTCTTCAGGTATGATTCTTGTAAACCCTCTGTGGTCATTGACTTCATCATAATGGTGTTTATTTGACCCCAAACTGACTAATCAGAGGTGCTTGTGCCCTTTTGGTATCGTAGACATCTTGTATACTGATCATCGTAGTAACATATTTATGACAACACCTCGTATATCGGTATATTATTGAAAAACTTATCGCTTATCTCTTCTTCTTTCCCATTGATCAACGGCACCCTCTGGTCATTGTCTTCAGGTATGATTCTTGTAAACCCTCTGGTCATTGACTTCATTACAATGGTGTTTATTCGACTCCAAACTGACTAATCAGAGATGTTTGTGTCCTTTTGGTATCGTAGACATCTTGTATACTGATCATCGTAGTAACATATTTATGACAACACATCGTATATCGGTATATTATTGTAAAACTTATCGCTTATCTCTTCTTCTTTACCATTGATCAACGACACCCTCTGGTCACTGTCTTCAGGTATGATTCTTGTAAACCCTCTGGTCATTGACTTCATCATAATGGTGTTTATTTGACTCCAAACTGACTAATCAGAGATGCTTGTGCCCTTATGGCGTCTTTGTACATCCCGTATACGATAATAATCTAAAAACGATGCAGATAACGTCTAACAGTTGAATATTTGTTGTTGTTGTGATACAATCTGTATTAAAAATAAATGTAATATTTCGATAAATTCTAAATTCGCTTTCACAATATACTCTGATATGATAATAACTCGGTGGTCTTGCTAGCATGCTAAAAGACTATTAACGCATGAGAATGTGTGATCGATGGTTCGAATCCTACCGTCGGTAGCGAAATATTTAATAAATTGTATGAAAACATTGTCAATATGGAACTATCGTTGTCGTAATACCAAAAAATGTATTTATACCTTTTTTCAAGGATTCCATATCACTTTCGTGAAATTGTGATATACTATTATTTTTGTATGCGTTTGATATATCGCATTTCCTGTTGTTATGTTGATTTTTTCTAATTGTGGGTTGAGTCATATCAATTTTACAAAATTTCTGTGGTGAGTTGATTTTATTTTCATATTTATCATTTCCTGTTGTGATTACAGAATTTCAGAAAAACAATTTAATTATTTGCAAAAGTTTATTTTAAAAATATTATTGATAAAAAGAAATTATTTTTGTTAATAAAGTCTTGAGATGATTTAAAAGGTCTCCATTAGGACATGGGATATCAAATAGGTTCCAATTGAAGGGTCCGGCTGCAACAAGTTTTTTGGTAAACTCATTATATTTGTAGTATGTGGTGTTTTTGAAAAAGTACATGTGTCCGTCAATGTACTGGAATGCTCCTGTAACATCTGCGGGTAGTCCAGGGAAAATATCTTTAATTTGTCCTCTATTTAAGACATTTTTTAAGTTCTTATCATATTCAATATAATTATTGTTATTATAAAATACATAAATTTTTCCGTGGTTGCTTTGAAACATTGTGTTTATTTGAGAATTTTTTGGTATAAGTAAATTACCTTGCTCAAGTATTCGCAAACCTGGGAAATCTGCTATATAGTATTTACGAACATCTTTATTGACTGCTATTAAATTACCGGAAGAACTTTGAAAAATCTGAATTATGGAGCCCACTTCTTCGGGTAGATAATCATCGAGCATTTCTGGTTCTGAGGGAATAAGTTTCGAATTCAAATCCATTTTCCATAGAAAATCTTTATAAATAATATATAAGTGATAATTTTCAAATGTACCAGCCATCGCAGTAAACATATACTCCGGCGTTATGTCGCATAAATTTTTATTTGGTGGATGAGGTCTATGATGACCTGTAGTCGGTGGCGTAGGTTTGAAAGGATTATTTGCATATTTATTGGTGGGTCCATAAAGAGCTTCAAGAGCCATTTTATCATCTTCATCCAATTTTGGGGTCGCGTTTCGTTGATACCATGGATACATTATTGCTTGTTTATTATCACTATGGGATATACCTAAAATATGTCCAATTTCATGAATTATTACCATGAGTAGACTGGTCCTATCATCTGAACTTGATCCATCTAAACTTAAATCCCACTTTTCATCAGCATCAATATGAAGTTCTATACAGCTGTTGCCATTTGGGAAATAACCATGTGCCAACACCTTTCCAGGACCATCAAATGCGCTGGGGCATTCATCTCTACCTTGGCAATCTGCACGAAAATAGTGTTTTCCATGTACAACAGTGATAGATATATCGGGAGCATAAGGTCTTGTTTTGTGTATTAATTCAAATTTGAACTTTGAACTGTTACTCCACACTTCAAAAGCCTTTTCGAGAACATCAAGATATGCTTGATTTGCCTGAGGGAAGAACCATTTCAAATCAAATTTGGTCCATTTGGATCTAACTCTAAAAGAATGATCATCGTCGGAAGCTGTTTCACTTACAGAACATCTTGGCCTATCCATAAGTTGTATTGTATCTTCATCTAATTCTCCCGTTGCAGGAATATTATATTTTTCTTGAAAACTCAACAAATAATCCTCAAGTTTAGTCAAATCATTGTCATTTGCGTATCCGAAGCGTTGTAAATAATCCATAGCATACTGCTGGTCGACAACACAAAGTGCTGGACATAGCGCTGCAGCTAATATAATTATTAACATGATCTTCACCCTTCTGTTATCCTCAAGAAACTAATCTCCCAACACATTATTAACAACATTTTTTAAAAAAACCCCCACCCCCCAAAGATTCAATTACTGCGTGTCACGCATAAAATATTATATGTTACTTTCAAGCCACCCGGTACGAAATTCTTAGTAATATTTCAACATAAGTTACTTTAAGCCCCCCGGTAGCGCGCCGCCTTATCATCCTAACGGATCTTTCTCGACTACGTCACATTTTACAGCAAGAAGCGTACGGTGCGCTCACATTGCAGCAATACTACCTTCCTTCGCTAATAATATGCATGAGAGCTTATGGCGGCATGTGTTGAACGTCTTGCTATAGACGCGAAGGTTGTGCGATCGAATCTCACTGAAGTTTTTTTTCAGATTTTTAAAACAGGACTAAAAATGGCGGCCTAAAATTAAAAACGCGCGCGCCGCCGCTCTCAGCGCCACCAAGCGGAGATTTTTGAAGTAGTGAGCCAGAACTGTCCTAGCACATACTACTCAGGTCAAAGAGGTTAGAAGTTCTAGAACTAGAGGTAATCCGGAGTTTATTCCTCCTCCCCACAGTTTCTGCTAGACTTATTCTCATTAGGTGCTTCCTAAGGCGACTGTGCCCTGTAAGGAAGCCCGTGAGGATATGTAGCTTATTTTACTGACATCCAAATACTTTTTGGATCTAAAAGCAGCGTAAAAGTTCCACACGTACTTTTTAGAGTGATCCAGCCTGGGAAGGCACCGCCACAGTGCTTCTCTTTCGGTTTCCTCCATTTTCCGGAACCCTTTTTTATAGGAGCATTTTCGTACACCACAGAAAGGTTCCGGGTCAGTAAAAGGCGTACGTGCTCCTTTCCGAGCCAGTGTATTAATTGGCCTCTTAATTTCCTTTGATTCCGGGGTGGCCAGGAAACCAGACTAAAGAGACCCTAATACCAACTTCGAGTTAATGACATGGGAGCTCAATGCTTTGATAGGTGCTTGACTATCAGAATGTATCGCTATGTCACATTTCTGATAGTTTCTTTCTAGGCTCATTTCCACGCATCTTTCGATTGCAAGTATGAAAGACGTTCGGGCAGGAGCCTAACAATAATGAGTATTTGGTGCCAGGTCCGAATACTCCACCGCCATCATCTGTGTACCATTTGATGTTGTTTCCTTTGAGAGTTTGGGTGGTGTATTCCTTTTCCCAGTCTTCCCTCTTACTTAGCATCGTAGTAAAGTTCGTTTCGATGCTTACTTTCGTGAACATTTCGCCACGGGGAAGATTTTCTGAAGAGATGTACTTAGAGAGGATCAGGCTCCCTGATTTTGAATACTATTATTGCCCGAACCTTCCCTAGATATTCCAAGAATTTTTAGGGAAAGTTGCTGTTACAAATACTTGAATTTTCGTCCGAACATTGGAAGTTTTTTCTTTAAGCTTTAGTACTATAAAGATGGGATCCCACTAACAACTTTATATGTTTGAAAATAACTAACTCAGTTGGGCCTGCAGACAAAAGGAAGATTGAATACACTATGGACTAGTTTTTAGATTATATATCGCTGAAAAGATGTATAACCGGTGCTAATTGTTTGTAACCAACATATCCTCCCTTCCATAACCTCAAAGGGGAAGGTAAATATTTACGTTGGTTTGCATTCTATTGGTCAAATCAAATACGCGCGCGCCCGATTTTTCCGAACATATCCGATAAAAATTCGACCGATGTCATTTCGAATATGACCATTATTAACTCATATATTTACGTATATTTTATCCAAATTTGCAGAAGTTTAAGGTATTTTTGTTCATATATCTGCTTAATTTGTGGGTATAGAAGGAAATCTGGAGTTTTTTTACCATTTCATAGGTATGTAAACAAAATAACCACGACTTATTCCCTAGGCGGCACATAGGAAATTGATTGCCGAACCAAAGAATTTAATTAATTTGTGAATATTTTTAGATTTCCTCATGATATTCAAAGGAAGCAACAACGGTTGAAGGTATTGAATTTGGAAACGGCCAACAAATGTATATTATGGTGAATTTTTAGATAACAATCAAATTTCCTTGATAAAGTTAATATTGGCGAGACATTTTACTATTAGAATTCACCTAGAAACAAGAAAAGTAGTGATTCTATTAAAAATAGAGTTCTTACCCATCTCATTTTGTATCAAAATCAATAGTATATAACTGCACACACAACACTACTGTCAATATAATAAATTTTTGTAAGTATTTTCATTCTGAATAGTGTTTATTAATAAACAATGCTTTAAAAATCAGGCAATGTAACATGTCACAAACGACAAATATGTTTGAAATCATTTACAAGGTTTCTTTACGTCGGGTAGTTATCCAATTAAAAGAATAAAAAATGTCATCGTAATTTATCAATATAGCAATTGATACAAGAATCACATTCCAAAGTTTGAAGAAAATAATATTTATATTATTCGCATTGTTTGACTTGAGGAAAGGTCCCTTTAATTAAACTGTTATATTTCGATAAATAGAATATATACAGGGTGGCCAACTAAGCGAGATAAGTGGCTGTATCTCGGAAACCGTAGATTTGAGAAAAAATATTGACAATAAATGCGGCCAAGAGAAATCACTGGAAAATATGCACTAGTCCGTCCAGCTGCCGGAATATATTTTACCTCAACTCAAGTGGGCTTTGGAAAAAAGCATGTCTAGCAAAAACGTCAAACTATTTATTATGAGTTCGGTTTGAGTTTAATTTGAGAATGCCTTGTACAAACGATGAAGCTCTTGATATGATTGCTGTTTACTTTTGAGTGTTTTCAAAATGCCTCAATTGCTGCAAGAGAGTTATGCAGTGAGGTATCCGAATCGCCATCATTACGACAGAAGAGTTTTTCCTTACGTGCCAATAGACCTTTCGCCGATCGGTGTTTCGAAGGCGCCGTATTGGCAGAACCGAAGAAAATGTTATCAATATTTTGCCATATATTGTGTGATCGAGGACTGTTTTATTGCCATTGTCTTATTAGGCATGATCAATGAAAAACCTTAGTTTTATCCCAAATTCTTTGGACTGACGATGCTACTTTCCATAGCGAAAGATCTCGTCATACATAATCATGGAAATATATTTACATTTATAAGAGGAACTAGCGAATCATATATAGACATAACTTTCAGTACAAGAATGGTAGCCAAACGGGTTGTTAACTGGAAGGTGCTTAAAGAAGAAAACCTGAGCCTGCATTAGTATATTTTATAATATCTGAAGAAAGATCGCCATGAAGGACACCGACAAAGGATTCTATCAAGTAATGGATGGCAAATTAAAAAGGAGAATATACCTAAACTCCTAGAATAATTCGGAAAAATAGTGGGCAATAGAGATAATGATATATTAACAGCTAAAGAACTGACAAAGGCTAGAAAAACCGCTTGCGATAAGAAGACTTTCCACGAGAAGCAGGGCAATCCAAAAAGAAGACCAGTATATTGGTGGACCGAAGAGGTAAACGAAAAACGGAAGAAATGCTTGCAAAAAAGAAGAACGGTGCTAAGGGCTAACAAAAACTGCATGCCGAGATCAGTACAGGCTAAGTAGATCCGAACTTAAGAAAGCTATAATACTCGCAAAAAAAACAGTTGGAAAAAGTTATTGATGAAGTCGACGCAGATATTTGGGGCAAAGGGTACCAAATCGTCACAAATAAGTTTAAGACAAACCGCCATCTGATCATGACCGACGAAGAGCAAATCGAGGTAGCGAAAAATCTTATTCCGGATCAACAAACTAGAGAAACGGGATAAAATGCCAGTAAATACAGCGGAAATACCAATATACACAATAGAGGAATTACTACAAGCAAACGAACGACTGAAAGAGAAGAAAGCACCGGGACCAGACAGCATCCCTGCCAAAGTGATAAAGGCCATAGTAAGGAACTTCCCAGAAAAGTTTTTGCTGGTACTTAACGAGGCACTAACGAAAGGCGAGTTCCCCAAATAACTAAAGTTAGCAAAACTGGTGCTAATTGAAAAAGCTGAGACAGGCCAAAATAGTAAAAGTTACAGACGTATCTGTCTACTGAACATATTGGCTAACCTAATGGAACATCTGATGCTCACAGGGTTAAATCTGAAATAAAGAGATGGGGAGACCTGAATTCCGAACAATATGGATTTAGAGAGCAAAGATAAACAATCGATGCACCAAAAAGGGCACAGAACATTGCAGACGAAGCATGCCAAAGACATCGTGGGAGACTTTTGTTCTTATAACGATCGACGTACAAACCGTGGTAAGGAATTGTCGATGAACTGACCAGCAATGTGATAGAACCATATATCTACAATACAATAGCTAGCTATCTACAGGAAAAGTCCATATTCGAAGGGATGAAGGGCAAGATAAATGTCGCTCGCGGAGTACCACAAGACTCAGTAATATGTTCTACGCTGTGGAACGTCTACTATGACGGAGTACTGAAAATTCCTGTTTGTTGTGGTGTACAGCTCATAAGATATGCAGATGACATAGGAATAGTCGTAACGGCAAAAAATAGTGAATATTTGAAGGTAACATTTAATCGGACTCTAAGACAAATAAATGAGTGGATGTGCGATAAAAACTATTAAAGCTGACACCTCAGAAAACCGAGGCGGTACTCCTGGTATCGGGCAGAAAAGTAAAAAGTATCACAATCGAATTAGATGAAACTATGATCAACAGTCAGGAAAGTCTGAAATACTTCGGTATACATCTGGACAAAAATATGAGGATGGCGAAACATATACACCAAGTCGTAAAAAAGCAGATAAGGCTTTGGGTAATATCAGCAGGCTGATGCTTAGTATATGAAAGCCCAGAGAGGGGAACAGGCATATTCTATGCTCGGTGCTGCAATCTATTATATAGTATGGATATTTTTTAATAAGACAATCAGCATATAAAGAAAAACCGCCATCAGAATAATTGGAGCATTCAGAACTGCTTCCACAAGATCAATCCTAACTCTTGCACAAATACCACCAATCAACATCCTAGTGATGAAATTGAAAGATGAGCAGGTATTAGATAAGTAAAGAGCAGAATCCCTACTGCTGCAAAGAAGCTTATACCGAACATACAAGTATGGGTCAAAATGAAACACACTCAATTACTACTTTACACAAATGCTGACCGGTCATGGATGTTTCCAAGCATACCGAAAGCGATTCCACCATACCGAACTACCAACATGCATCTACTGTGGTGAAGAAGGAGATGCGGTAGAACACACTATATTTATCTGTATGGCAGATGGAAAGGGTAAATATGGAAAACAAAACAGGAAATATAACACCAGAGATCGCCATAAGCAAAATGTTAGAAGATCCAAAAAGTGGGAAGCAGTACATTTACAACTAGCATACTAAAACAGAAAGAAAACAATGTAAGGCGAAGAGAAGGTAATAATACGGAATGCATAGACGCAACAAGAACATGACAGACAATATCAAAAATTACAGCCGTCGGACTTGACGTAATATATAATCCAGTCGGATTAGACTTTTTACAACAAAAAACGTTTAGAGGCATTTTTCCTGCAGAAAGTTCTTGGGGAGGGTACGAGAATATTATATTATATGAAGGTGGCCGCGAGTTCGGTCTCAGTCGTTGTTTAAGAGAAAGTGCAAAAATCGGTTTTTTGCATATCACTTTTGAACCGTTGTTGCTACCGAACATTTACAAGAATATCAACTTATAGGTATTCAAAACACCTACATAATAAGCCCGGTTGGATTAAATTTCGTTAATTTGTTTACTTGTAATAAACAAAAAACCGCCAATTTCAGCCATTTTTTGTATGTTACATAATTCAGTTATTTTTGCTTCTAAATAATCGTAGTGCAACTTTTAATGAAGGTCTTTGTGTACTTAATAAGTTGTAAAAATTTTGGCTTGAAATATTAATAACTTTTTGTTCAATTCTATTTGTTGTGTAAAAAGCTGTTTTACAAAAATCTAATTTCCCCAGCCTACAGGCGTCGTACAGACTTCTTTAACGTCTCATTTTACTCGTAAACGGTGGTTGTAGTATAACGTATAATAAAGGAAATTTTGATTTTTCAACTGTAAGTTCTTTAAAAATGAAGTACTTTAAACAATCAAAGTAATGCATATGTAAAACTTCCCACTAACATAATTTGAAAATCTAGTCCGCTAAGTTATTATTTTTTCATGCTACCCCAAATCAAAAAAAAATCATCATGATTGGATCATTAGTTCTTGAAATATAACGAATTTTTTCTACTTTTCCAAATATAAGACGCGTGATCAGTTTCAGCCGCGCCCCTCCCCCAACTTTCTCCGCAGCGGCGTCAATTCCACGCTGCCGCCTTTTCAATAACTTCACTGAAATATTGACATTTATCTTTGCTCAAATGTATGACACTGTAGTTCAACTCTTACTGTAGACTACCTGTAAATTTGAGCTCATAATATTCATAAATGATTTTGCGAAAAAAAACTATCTCCGTTTCAGAGCATCGTAGAGCAATAAATAAGGGCTGTAAATTTGACGAAAAATCATAGCAATCAACTAATCAATTTGTGTATTCAATTTAAAAAAAAATATTGTTCAAAATTAATCTTCATTTTTAACGTCATTTTTAAACAACTTACAGTTGAAAAATCAAAACTTCCTTTATTGTACGTTATACTACAACCCTTTACGAGTAAAATGAGACGTCGAAGGAGTCTGTACGACGCCTGTAGGCTGGGGAAATTAGATTTTTGTAAAACAGCTTTTTACACAACAAATAGAATTGAACAAAAAGTTATTAATATTTCAAGCCAAAATTTTTACAACTTATTAAGTACACAAAGACCTTCATTAAAAGTTGCACTACGATTATTTAGAAGCAAAAATAACTGAATTATGTAACATACAAAAAATGGCTGAAATTGGCGGTTTTTTGTTTATTACAAGTAAACAAATTAACGAAATTTAATCCAACCGGGCTTATTATGTAGGTGTTTTGAATACCTATAAGTTGATATTCTTGTAAATGTTCGGTAGCAACAACGGTTCAAAAGTGATATGCAAAAAACCGATTTTTGCACTTTCTCTTAAACAACGACTGAGACCGAACTCGCGGCCACCTTCATATAATATAATATTCTCGTACCCTCGATTTTTGTAAAACAGCTTTTTACACAACAAATAGAATTGAACAAAAAGTTATTAATATTTCAAGCCAAAATTTTTACCACTTATTAAGTACACCTTCATTAAAAGTTGCACTACGTTTATTTGCAAGCAAAAATAACTGAATTATGTAACATACAAAAAATGGCTGAAGTTGGCGGTTTTTTGTTTATTACAAGTAAACAAATTAACGAAATTTAATCCAACCGGGCTTATTATGTAGGTATTTTGAATACCTATAAGTTGATATTCTTGTAAATTTTCGGTAGCAACAACGGTTCGAAAGTTTTATGCAAAAAACCGATTTTTGTACTTTCTCTCATTATTTAAACAATGACTGAGACCGAACTCGTGGTCACATTCATATAATATAATATCCTCGTATCCTCCCCAAGAACTTTCTGCAGGAAAAATGCCTCTTAACGTTTTTTGTTGAAACAGTACCTTTTCAGTCTAATCCGACTGGACTATAATACTAAACTGCAGTGCCGAGTCCGACCAACAATGGCTACCGAGGTGTGGTTTGGTGGCGTAGGCAGCGACTTGCACTACTTAGAACCCTGAGTCCCACACTTCCTCTCGCATAAAAGCCATAGCGCACGAGTCGGCCACGAGTTTCGACATCTGCCCATAAAAACTTTCCATTGCGACGGTAGGGTGTATTATTGGTCTGCAGAAAACCCCCACTGGTTGCTACAAGTTCAGCATTAAGGACGTTGGAGTTTCAATGTATGGTGTAACGTAATAGAGTACAATTATTGGACCCTATTTTGATTAGGCCCTAACTGGTAATCTTTTTTAAAGTTTCTCAGAAATTAATTGCCGGTTCTATTGGAGGATGTGCCACTTGCAACCAGGCAAAATGTTTTTGCTGCTGGACGGCTGCCCAGCACATTTTCAATTAATGTGCAAGAACACAACAATCAGGCATATCCAGACCGATGGATAGGGAGAGGAAGTTTGTTTCCCTGGCCCGCAAGGTCGCCTGACTTGACCTGCCTAGATTTTTATTTGCGGGGACGGTTTCCCAAACTAGGCCTATGGCCAGAGACAATATGAGGATTAGAATTCAGAAATCAATCCGTGGCCTATCAACCACGTAAGTGAAAACTGCCGTTTTTCCACAAGAGAAAGGATGGAACAATGAATAGAAAATTATAACAGGGCCTTTGAGCATTTGAGGCGGCAGTAGAATGCCCATCTCAACAGGGTGAAGCTAAATAAATTTGTTTTATATTGAAGTATAATTTTTTATGAATATCTCCGGTTTGAAAAGAAATAGAGACCTGGGATCTTCACTATTCGCATTGACGTTTAGTCGCCTTTAAACCAGTGTAATAATATCATTGTCATTGCGTTTAAATTTTCTGAGAAAAATCATGAAATATGTTAAATTTTTATAAGGCGCCATCTAGGAACTTTATTAAAAATAACGCGGACATTTCGTGAAGTGCAGATAGAGCAAGAAAAACAATTTCACATGACACTGAGTTCAATAATGTCCAATAAAGTTTTCCCGAGATATTGTATTTTTTTCAAATCAATCCCACCACTTTATTTGAAGATTTCGTTATAAAAGAGTGAAACCAAAAATGTTCATAACAAACACGATATTCATTTGCCATAATTTTCGGTTCAGCCAGTCTTGGCAAATTTTAGAGAACCCCCCCCCCTTTTCTGAATTACTAGTAGTGTTACGCCCCCCTAGCGGCCATATTAGGAATTTGTGTAATATTTCAGCGATTTCTCTTGGCCGCATTTATTGTAAATATTTTCCCCAAATCTCTACAGTGAACGGTTTTAGAGATACAGCCACTTAGTTGGTCAGCATGTACATCTTCTATTTATCGAAATGTAACAGTTCAATTAAAGGGTTATCGAAACTGCGTAAATTATAAAGTCACGCCGCCACTGGTAATTGTTTTGGTTTTGAAGAACACACACCACCCTCTACCGCTTTGTCCGTGTTGATGTTGAGCACACTTCACCTAATGATTTTAATATAGGCGTTACTAATCTTTTCAGCGATATAATAATGGTCAAAATCTGATTTGAAAAATAGGTATTTTCAAACAAGTAGAGCTGTAAGTAGAATATCCCATCTCTATACAGGGTGTTTCCTAAGGAATCTAAAATATTGTAGTGGGCGCTTCGTCGTTCCATTTTAAGACGAAAAGTTCTTATAAATATGTGTGATAAGTCTTGTGGTTAGTGTTGAACTGTTTTATTATTTCAACTTTGATGCTTTATAAATCGGTTTGTAATGCCGGTGGAAAATTGCCTTATTTTTTTTATGATTGTACGTACTCCACTCTTTCGTTTTTTACTAATTTCATTCTTTCCCATTCATAACCGTTGCCGCTACGAATTCTTTTAGGGTGATTTTTAATAAAAAAATTTAGCCCAATTTAAAAAAAAATTCGTAGCGGCTACGTTTATGAATAGGAAACTTTTCGTCTTAAAATGCCTATATAAATGCCTAACTAAAGGAGGGTTGACATGGGTAGTGAATCACTATCGTGAGGCTCGCTTTCGTATAATGTCAGTCGTGAGCAGTAAAAAGAAACGGTTATAAGACTCATGGCTCCTACCTCACAACGAGCCTATTTTGTCGGATCCAACAAGAGGCGACTATAAAAAGGGAGAGTCTGGTGCTGGTGCTGCAAAAAGGATAGCTGCCGCAATTAATATGGAAGGCTTTACTAAATTTCAAGTAATAACGAAATTTAAAAATATACGCAGTTCCTATTGGCAAGAATGAATAAAAATTTTGAAAACTATGAAGTCTGGCTGTTTTCCTGATGAATTATACAAAAGTTATTTGGTTTAAAATAATGGATTATTTTCTGAAACCACATGTAAAGTCAAGAAACATGCAATCAAACTTGGTAAGTAGTATTTATTATTAAAATTATTTTAAATTGCAAAAGAATACAAATAAAAAATCAAAATTATCTTCTTTTCACTTTTCAATGATTTGCCGTGAACCAGCTGTCTCATTGTAAAAATATTGGCAATACTAATAGCTTTGCCTTGCTGCTAATATGCTCAGATACCTGTCACGAGTTGATTCAATATCAATAATACCTGCTTCGTATTTGTCGCCAAGTTCTCGGAATAAAATTATAATTTTCGTCTTCACAATCGTTCAGATTGTGGTACATAACGGTTACCAGTTTTTCGAAGCCAGTTGTATATTGATCGACAGGTTTTCAAAATGTTATCAACTTTTTGTAGATTTACAGAGATTGGTCTCTTAAATATCCTAAATTTTGACAACAGTATTCCAAAGGCATTTTCGACAATGCATCTAGCTCTAGGCAGTCTGTAATTAAAAATTCGTTGTTCTCTAGACAAATTTCTTTTACTGTACGGTCTAGGCATAGTTGTTGTTAGAGGAAACGCATTATCAGTATTACTAGAGGTATATTGTCTCGTCATACATCATCATCTGACGCTCTGCCTTTTGCCCCCACATCAATGTACGTGAAGCAATAATTATGGTCAACTAAAGCAAGCAAAATGATATTGAAGGATTGTTTATAATTGAAATAATCTGATCCAGTTTTAGAAGGTGCTATGATAATTATGTGCTTGCCGTCTAATGCCCCAATACAATTTGGAAAGTTCCATTTGCTTTGAAATCCATTTACTATTTCTAGCCATTGATTTTCTTCTTCTTGTAATTGTATGAATTATTACATCATTATTTTTAAAACTAAAGTAAATTCGGTTTTTCAAGTTAAAAAAATAAAATTGTTGTAGGAAGTTCAGGATGCAAACAATAGCATTGCAAAAAAGACACTGTCGCAAAATAACGAAATCTGTGTATCCGAAGATACTCTGGAACATCCCTTGAATGAAACACAACCACCCACAATCTACGGCGGAAGACGAAACTGAACCGTTGCCAAAAAGGAAACTTAGTTCGGTACTCCAACTGTATCCCGTGCGATGAAGATACCTTTGGAACCTCTGATGTAACTTCTACAATAGAAAAACTATACGAAATTTCGAAAAGAGCCACTATTGCTAGTGTGCCAAAAAAATATAGTCTCGATCATTTTGGTAGATACGTAGCGTCTCTTTTACGATCTATGACAGAAAACCGCTCAAACGAACTACAATCAGCAATAATTGATTTTCAAACCGTCATTTGAAACATATTCAAGACCCCCTAGTAGTTACCACAGCATTCAAACAATAGTGCTAATAACGTAGAAAATTTTCGGAGTGAACCTGTATCTGTTAAGAATCTTCAATACTCAGTCATGATTCTGTTTTTTCACCTGAAGATACACAAGATGACTTTATCTCTCAGTTGTCCTCGGCAATGAATTATTAGCGAAGTTTGCTTTTATTTGTTTAATGGTTTAAATTAGAATTTTCCTTTCTTTGTATTCTTATTACTGTATATATCAACTATGTTAAACTATATTACTTACCTTTGTAAAGTCTTTCAACGCATCATACATTACATCCAGAACATATTTCGATAAATATACTTACTGATGATTTGGGGACCTTAAAAAAATTCTAAACTTTTAAATTAAGAGTCCCCAGTAGCTAAATATCGAAGAGTAATTTCCAGTTTCGTTTTTGCGGGTGTAGCTTCTCTCATATTGGTACAATTTTTCGGAATTTTGGGGCTAACATGATCCAATAAATACTGAAAATGATGTTCTGACATTCTAAGTAAAGTTTTGCAATATTCAGGCTGTTCGGAAAGCTCTGCAGGTAAATTAGTTTGGCTCCTTTGTAGAATCAATTTCCTTATCCACCGAAATTGTTTTTAAAACATGGCTTGCTATCAGTACACATATAACTTGACATGCGTCAACCACCACCGAGTTCATGTTCACAATTGTGGACTGTGGGTACTGTGAATTCATATTCCCGCCATAATATGAAAATTATCATATCGGGAAAGTTAAAATTTATAAATTCACGAACATGGAGCACGGTTGTAAATCACTACCTATGTCAACATTGCTTAACAATACGACTATTTCCATTCATAAGAGACAATGGACTAAATTTGCAAAGTATTATCCTGTACATAATCACATCAGCATGTTCCAAGGATATAGTATCAATATTTGATGATTAAACAGAGCTGTTTAGTGAGATATGACAACGTTTTCCCATCAATATAAAGAAATCGGTAACATTCTATTGGAATATTCACAAGCCGCATATTCAATGCCAATCAGACTTTAAAATAAAATTTGGCATAGCTACTAATGACAGTGAATTATCATAGATAGTTCAACTGATCTAAATTAATCTAAATAAAAGTTAAGAATAACAATTCCGATCTACACTTAGCTTAATCTAACAACTTTTGCGGAGAAGCATAATAAAAAAGCTAATGTACAGAAAAATAAATTTATAGAGGAAATATTAAATTATATCAAATCGGGGAGAGGCCAGCAATACTAAAATCATTTAACTGTGTGTGACTCAGAACACAACAAATCCTATAGCAGTCGTCTATTAGAATAATTCTTATGTTAGTACCAATGAAGCAAATAAAAAAGCAGATAGCCTTGCAAACCTTGTTAGAAAATTACAAAAAGCAGGGTAATGGAACAATTGTAATTTCACTCAAAAATTTCTGCAGGACATAAAAGATCGCTAAGGAATATCTTGGCAGATCTGACCTAATACTACTGGTTGCATCACTGACCACAGTCAACTTACACAAAATGAGCAATGAGCACTCAATATATTACGAGAAATTGATAGAACATTTGCTGTTCAAAAGCTTAGCAAAATTCTATGAGGCAGGATTTAAAAAAAACAAAATTATTTTGAATCAAGACATGCTTTTTTAGTTCTCTACATTTTAATTATTTTTTTCTAAATTATGTACATTGTTACTCTTTAATTATTCAATTTTTTTGTAAGTATAATCTTAATTAAAAGTTTTGAAGGAATAAAAAATTACTGATATATACTTTGGTTTTGAATACTCAACTTCTGATAATATTCTTGATTCTTTACTGGGAGAACTCTAGTAGAATCATATACCAATAAATTGTGTTAAAGATGAAGCATGCTAAGTGGTTTAATAAAGCATTGAAGCAGTGCGGACATGAGGGTTTCAGTTGTAGAAAGCTTCATATAAATTTTAATAAATAAGTCAAGTACAGACTTCAACCCTGCTAAGCAAAAAATATAAAAGCAGAAATGTAAATATAAAAAAATATAAAAATAAAATTCCATGCACATCATACCTTTTGCTGATTAAGAAGGATTTTTATGAGGTGTGTAAGAGTGTGACGGTTTCGGAAAGAGACAACATTTTTATTATAACAACTTCAGAACTACTTTTAATATATGTTTACCTGAAAATCGCCAATTCTGTGGAGTGCATTATTCATAGTAGTTTCCTGCAAATCTTTTATGTTATGAAGTGTATGTACAGTGGCATCACCTACGAAATGGGGAGAATATGAACACAATGCATCATTTACTAAAATCTAATTCAATATAAATTTATACACAGTTAAGATTTACACGCAGATTTTAAAATTGTGAGGGGGTTGATATGTGAAGGTATATTTATATGTTCAGTTAATAATGGTATTTACTTTTAAATTTAAATTTGTTATATGGTACTTTTTATAGCCGGCAAGCAAAGCAAAGTTTAATTGTTTCTTTAAGGAGGTGTAGTGATAAAATACATCTCAACAAAGCTACTAAATTTTCACTAGGAGGGCGAAGAATTAACGTCTCGATTACATTTCACAAAATCTTTAAGTGGACTTAGGTTAATATTAAAAAAAGGGGTTAAATATGTTATTTGCAATGTACATAATACTAAAAAATTCAATTCCTATTGATTACAATAAAGAATAGTATATTATACATAAAGTTAGAAAGCCTTTCGTTACTGTCGAGAGATCAGAAAATATTTAAATCATTTTATTTTTGCACAATCAACGTTTATTTAATTGTTCAGTTCACGTTTCAATTTATATTTTGTATCACGTCAAAATTGAGAATAGAGATTTCTCTGCCATGGACTGTCTTGCTTTGGAAAATGAGCACTTCTTTCCCTAGGATAAGAAGTAATTACTTTCCACCAAGGGGCGCCTTGAAAGATTAGTAATGATTGGGTTACATATATGATTATTAATCAACATACTTATTGGTTTTATAGAACTTTTTAGGCCTTCCATAGTGGACTGAGTAGTAAGTTTTACTTCACTTAAAAGTAAGTTAGCAGAATCTTCAACATGTTCGATTGTACCTAAAAAAATTGTTAGAATAACATTTTCAAATGGACGTTGAGAGGGATAAAGAAGACTTACTTCTGACGTTTTCTATCCTCACAGGTAGTATATCTAGAGGATCCTGACCTAATGATATGCCATATGCTAAGTCTTTGGTATCTGCATAAGTTTTTGTACTCCTTGTTAATTTCGGTTCGTGGATTTTCACAGGTGCATTAACAGTAGATTTTATTATTAGAGTTTGTTCTTCTTCTTTAACTTCTTCCGCTCTATCGATCTGCTAAAATCGAATGGAACTATTATAGCGATCAAAACAATCAATTAGGTACAAGCCACATATGACAATTTGAGAAAAAATACAGGAGACATTCCTTTTATAGAATTAGGTACCCAACATCAGAATACCTCCATATCAGTTCACACATATTCTTTAGAGTAATTGTTAGAGAAACATTTCATGTTCATTTGGTATGCTACTAGATATTTTCAGAAAACATCTGAATCATAATATTTGACATTTGCCAATATTCTCCTTTAAAATATAGTACTATGTGCTATGGATCGGGAGATCCTTGTTCGATCCCCGCCTACAGCAGAAATATTTTCTAGTTAAAAATTATTTTCGAAGATCTACTCTACCAGTCACTGTTAGGTAGGTTCTATTAGCAATGCTGTTCCTTAGTGGCACCGGGAAAACGGTAACAAAGCTTACACAGAACAAACAAGACTAATTAAACTTAATAGTTAATTCTGATAACACAAACATCCCACCTATAAAATATCTTAATTGAAATATTCTACTGCTATTCTGCACAGACTATGTACCCTCAACAATATAATTTAAAAGTGAATTGGAGATGTCATTAACAGCAATAGAGAACAAAACATATAAATAGAAATATTGATTTTTATATTCCTTACCTTAACTATTTTAGATTTCTTATACTGAGAAATATTATTTTTCGGTTTTTTAATCTCCTGTTCATTTGTGTTGGGTTTTTGTTGAATTCTAATACTTTCTTCAACCTGTACAGTTGGAGTTTTTGTTCGTTTATTTTTTTGTTCACTGGGTATTTCTATCTCTTTAATATCTGTTTGCTGCGCCATAGAATCTACTACATTATAATACTGATTGACACAAATTCTATTATAGCTACTTAAATTATACTTGTCTTTTATTTCTTTAGTTGCCAAAGTGTTGAGAAGATGATAATTTAAAACTTCAGGTTGTGAAATGAAAGTTAATATAAATAATACGAATTTCCTAGCTATAATTGATACTAAGACATGACACGGAAGGGAATTCCAGAGTTCTGAATTGATAAAATGTTTCATTGTGATCGATGTGAGTTGATGTATGAAGTAATTTTTCACTTTAGGGTTCACACTAACAATGTGTGAATACCTGAAACAAAGTAGGTATTTGTAACACATTTTTACTTATTACAAAGACAATAAATTAACAGCTATAGGGTCTTAATAAGACAATGTTATCCTCTTTGTAATTGATATTGGTCTAATCAACTTTACTCTCTGAAGTTAGTTTTAAAGCCTGATGATACTAGATCTACGGACTTTAATATACAAGTTTAATTAATATTAATGTGGCAGCAAATTATTCGAAAAAGAATGAGATAAATTAGATGAAGATTATTTGAAGAAATTAATGAAGCTAATTTTGAATGCAATATTCATATTGTTTTTAGTTATTATTTTATATCAATTCCTATAAATTTAGATGTTTTTATTTTATTTGTCTTTACTTTGCTGCTTTCCAAACTTTTGGATGTATGAACAAACTTGGTTGTTTATATGTTCTAAATAAATAATTGTTATTCCTAATCCAGTTATCAATAATACAAAGTAGTTAAAATGGAAAATGTAAGGGAATTAAATTCACCGTCTTTTAATTAACAATGGCGGTACAATTTCAAACAATAATTAAATGTTTGACAATTTTGTATGCAAAAATAATTGGAACATTATTGTAACAAATATTTGGTCTGTTTGCTTTAAACATCTGCACCACTGTTTTGAGACAAACCACAATTCCTCTAAATGAGCAATATTAGAAATACGGTAGGAGTGGGTACAGTGGCACACATTTTTTTCGTCAATATATTTTAACTAAAATTGAAGACATATGAAAACTTTATTTACGCTAAACTGTTCTACTGCAGTTACAATTAATAGCTCAACATATAAAATCTACAAAACAACAATGTCCATAAAGTATAACAATAAAATCCATTCCTTAATAAGGAACTACTGTACCCTAGACAGTGGGTACAACGGAACATTACAGTGGGTACAGTGGACTAACTTAAAATCTCCATTGTAATTCTAACACATCATTGTCTACGTTTACTGAGAACGTGAATGTTCCTTCTGTTCTTTTTGTTCCTACACACATCAACAGCTCTATCCTGTATGTCATATTTATAACGGTCTTCTGTTTTTGAAAATTTTATATGGTTTAATCTGCTGGTAGTAATTAAGTTCTATTACATGCTCCATAATTTCAGTATGTTTCCATATATATATATATATATATATAAAAAATTTTTTTTTTTTTTTTTTATATAACGACTGAAAAATGCTATATAGGTGGGGATAACGGGGATTTCAGTCCAAGGAATCAACGCGAAGATCTTTTATTTACAAAATGCCGCCAAGCTTTCGTGTCCTTTTGACACTTCTTCATTTTCACAGGTTATAATCTAACCTTATTTCCTTTTCTATTAACGTCAAAAACAAATTATCTGTCAAAGTCATTTTATAAGGTTATAATCTAACCTCAAATTCAAACTTCATTAAATAATTATAAAGTAACCTAAAAAAATTAAAATAACTAAGTAACGAACAAACAAATTATGTATCGATTTGTCTTATGTGAAATATGACATCAAGTATATTATAATTATATTTATTTTTACATTTACAAATTTTTTAATGATTATTTATATTGAATTTACTTAAAATATTTTACATGTAAGTACTTATATTTATTTCTCTATTTTTAAATCATATTTATATTTGTATATGTATTATAGTGCCCTGAAGAAGTGTCAAAAGGACACGAAAGCTTGGCGGCATTTTGTAAATAAAAGATCTTCGCGTTGATTCCTTGGACTGAAATCCCCGTTATCCCCACCTATATATATATATATATATATATATATATATATATATATATATATATATATATATATATATATATTATTTTCAATGACAACTACAAAATATCCACATTTGAAATTATTTCGACTATGAACCTCACCATGACTAAAGTTTTCTGATCCTAAACTGAATTCAGATTTATCGTAGGCTTTGAAATATTTGCTCCCGCTGATGTCAACTATATTTTCTAATTTTCTTCATCATCAATTTTTTTTTCCTTTAGCTCCGCTAGTTTGATTTCTTTTTTCCTCATTTTCTAAAAACAGGTGTATCGGTATGAATTATACTGCACTTTCATGTTTGCTTTCTTTTTTCTTCTGCTTTCAGCAAAGGTCGAATCACATATCGCATATGGTGAAAAATAATTCTCTACGTCTACATTCGGCGACAATTCTCTAAAAGTTGATGGAAGGAGCAACAATTTTTTAGAAGTTGATGGAAGGGGCGACGAATCAGTAGACATGGATTTGTGTTTTGGCAATTCTGAAATACCTTGCTGTGGCGACAATCCTGTATTAGAAATTTTATTACCATTGGAAGTAGCTAGATGTGGAACCGATTGATCAGTTACATAGAAACTTAAGTAATCATCATCATTAAAAACGTTGCGATCTAGAGGCCAAATTCCTGTACACTTAAACCTGTTGATGATATTATCTGGTGAGATTGCCCTTGGGTAAGCTTTACCAAATAATGCCGAAACTTCTTAAATTGAAATAGTTTTGCCAGGATTATTTAACATCCAGTTGTTGCAAGTATCATTACAATTAACCATTAAATATTTAGAAACAGATCCATCTAAAGGCTGTAATTTGTTAGTGGTGTGTAGTGGAAAGGTAACTACAGTTATTCCATTTTGTCTACAGTAATTCAAAGATTCCATTTGTATGTGAGACTCATGACTATCCATAAATAATAATACAGAATTTTCTTTACTAGATTTAGTATGTTTTGTGAAATGTCTCAGAACTTGCATAAATGTTTCAGAATTTATTCATCCCAATTTGGAAGCACTGCCACCAGTTCCTGGAGGAGAGCCTAATAACATGTTAGTTTTGAAGTTGACTAGAGAGAACACCATAAATAGTGGCACAGTATTTCCAGCTGCATTGATACAACAGCATGTTGTAATAAGAATATTGCACTCCTCTGCAGTTATTTGTCCTATTTGTTCTAGACCTTTCATGGTTAATATATTTGGAGGATTATGTACAGTTGTTAGAGAAGTTTTGTCTAAAATTATAAATCATATTTTCATTAAGTTATATCTTGAAATTTAGCATACATTGTCAAAAAGCTTTGTCACTGCAGTGCTATTTAAACTAGTATATCTAGCTAATCTCATAGCTTCTGGTTTCCTGATAAATATTTGGGGTCATCGATTTTGAAATCCTTTCAAACCAATTTTCTTCAGCAATTTTTTTTATAAATATTCAATTGATGATTACCTAGTCCAATGATGTAAAAATGTATTCAATTCATAGATATATAATACACAGTAGATGAAGCATTTCATTCATAAATTGATATTTGTTTTGACCTGAACATTTAGAAAGAAACAACATATTTTGTAAGTGGGTTAGATAAAGAGAGACTCTAATGTTGGAACTCGCATGGCAACGCTGCACAAAAGCCTAGAGAAGGAGATATAAGCGCGCTTCAAACACAATCAGTGGCGTATCTCAATAAATTAAATACGTATAGGTTATTAATTCGTGAGTAAAAAACAAGTAGCAGTAATATAGATAATACTGCAAAATTAATTATATATACAGAGGAAATAAAAACAAACAAAAACATTCATTTAAATTAAATTTAAACTATACCTTAAAATTTTGTTCAGCATGTAATATTGTAACTTTGTAATATTTTAACTTGAAATTTCAATGTTTAAAAAAAATTATACCATTTAGAGCACCTTTCAGTGTTGATAAAACATATTTACATAACTTATTGGACTTAGGTACCTTTGGCCTCAATAATATGAAAAACTACGATTTTAAGGGTAGAAAAATACTCTTTATTTTCAGTTTATAAAAAATATAAAATTTTATTACTTGTTCATAAGAACAAACAAAATAATAATTTGATACCTTTCAGTGATAAGGAACTTTTGGATTTAATAAAACAAAACAACTTGGAATTATTCTAAGGGTAAAATAAATACTCGTTTTTCAGTTTTAACAAAAAATATATTTACATTATTCATTTCTAAATAAAATTACCTTTGTATTAATACTCCTTGATCGGTTTTTTCTCAGTAAATCAACTTTTTTGGTGGTTTCATGATGGATTCTAATGGTAAAATAACTTTTGAGAATTAATTTTATTAATTCCATAGCATGACTGTCTAAAATATCACCATCATAAAGATGTTCACCAAAAAAATCGAGTACATTTGATAGTAAAACGCTAATGGTTTTAGAAATCAATAGATTTAACAAACCCGTAATATTTTCATTAAACATGTCATGAGTTTTATGAAAAAATCTGAAATATTTTTCTCCAGCCTTACATATATTAATTACCATATCACTTGGATTTTTAAGTCTACCATAAGTCTTTCTTACTTGCAGTTTTGAACAAGTTGTATCCTGTTCCAACATATTGACACACTTAGAACAAGTAATACACTTTTTTAATGATTTAACCACAAAACCAGCAATATATGATACAATATCTTGGACATATAAAGTTAGGTCCCAAGATGGCGACATAAAAAAATTCGATTCTGCTATCTCCATATTTACTTTGACTAAAAAATCTTTATAGTCTTCAGATTCTTCTAAATTTTCCCCATCATTTGACCTACTGAGTAAATTACCCGAGCCGCATGTGAGGATTGAAATTTTTTGCAAGTCTACAGTGTTACCTGTTTTTGGCGCCGATATCTCACTGTGGACTAACAGCCTTTTAAAGGCAGCCTCAAATTGTCTGGCTGTCGGGTTGTTATTATAGCCCCCCTTGCTACGAATAGCTCCAAAAAATAATTCAAGGTGATCCTGGGATAACTTATATGTCAATAAATATTTTAGATGTTTTTCTTGTTCAACATAGAAGTTGAACATGTTTTTTAGACTCTCAATACATATAAGAAATCCGAGGAAACCAGTCTTTCTTGCAGATTTGACAATTGGAGTCTTATTTAAGGTAAGCTCAAGTATATAATTTTTTACAATTTCCATATATTCAAAAAATGGTTTTGACGTTATTTTAGACAGAGGTTTTTTATAAAAATATTTTGCAAATCTACTTTTTGAATTAAATATGTCAAATATGTTATTAAATACTAAAATAAAATTGGATGTAGGTTCGGAATTTGCAAATTCGGGACACTGTAGGTCCTCGCGAAGAAAATCAATGGCATCACTGGGACACTGTAGGTCCTCGCGAAGAAAATCAATGGCATCACTAACACTTTTACTAAGAGTTTGCGTTGCCAGGCGTACCTTCATCTTTTCACGTTCCCATTGTAAATGCCTTAGCTTGATTTTAGTAGCAGAAGTTAGTCCTTCTGTGCTTTGTTTCTCAAATAAACTTTCAATAAAAGACCATTTTATAAGGTGCTCTTTTTGGTCTCTTATTTCATGCTTGTTTGTTTGAGCCCCAAAGCAATTTCGTACCAGCTTCAACATATGGCATGGATCTAGAAAAATAAAAACTTCCTTGCCAGTAATTGGATGTATGAAACTAGTTTTCAAATTATTTGGATCACCAAAATTTGCTCCTAGATTTTCAGCCATCCTTAATTTGACTGGTGCACCATCAAATGTTAACGATGTCACAGTTACTCCACTTTCGTGTATAAACTCCAGGCACTTTCTTACAAGTCCAGCTTTTTCAGTGGAAGCTAACCCGTCCAATAAAAAATAGCCGACTGGTATCTTCCAAGATCCATTTAAACAGACTAGCATGAAAACCAAGGCTTCTCTTGCTTCCGGTAATGAGTCTGTATTCAATTCTGTCCCAAGATCAACATATCCTGTAAACTTTTGTCCAGTCCATTCAATTTGTCTTCGTATGGACATCTCATCTAATACCAAGTTACAGTATAGGGGGTTGGCTGATTCTTGTTTAAGGGTGAGAGCATCAAGAGCCTCTTTACTAAACCCTGGACTACCATCAACAGATCTATACCATTTACTAATTGTCTCCAAATGTGGTAATGTACGATTAAAGGTTTTACGGACAAAGTTGTATGCCTTGGGGGAATAAAATGCTAAAGTTAAAGCAAAGCATCTCAAACTTGGATTGAATTTTTGCTTTGAAGGCCCCTTCAATAGTCTTTCAAAGATGTCAGCTGAAGTTCCCGACAATGAAGCCTAAACAATTTCGTTTATTTTTTTCAAATTTTGAAACATCAATTAAATAATTACCGTTATAGTAGACTCAGACTTTTCTGTAATAAGGGATTTTTGCTTAAGGTAACTCATTAGAGTTTTTAAAGAAACAATACGACTTTTCAGCCTTCGTACAGATTTCTGCAGACACTGAATTTTGGTGCTTTGGCGTTTAATTTTTTCTTTAACTAGCGAAATATTCCTACGTCGCTTTTCTAGAGTGGAAAAATCGCTAGCATCCAAATCTCCGACGTAACGCCTTTTCCTGTAATAAAATGATATCTGTTTTTTTTCTATTATAATTTCAAATATGTCAATCTGACGATGATATAAACATATCAAAACAATTGCCAATAACTTAGAGTTTTGATAATTTTTCAATATATAGTGGAATTAATTAGGAAAGGTTAGTTTTACTCATAACAGTAACAATTCTCTTTGCTTTAGCTTTAAAAACTTTTATGATACCTTTTTGCCCGAAATTTGGATTCTGGTTTACGCCAAGATGCAGTATCACTTTTAATTCCATGTTCGGCCTCAGAAGCAGTCAATGTCTCAGAGGATGAGTACCTTAAAAATATGTTAAAGAAAAAGAAATTTAATTCATTTATATATATATATATATATATATATATATATATATATACAAACTCACAATAATCCTGATGGACCAGCAATTGAAGTCAATTCTAATTCTAATGCAGGTGCCTCATTTTTTGGTGCTTCAGCAAATGTTTCATTGTGCTCTTTATCTTCATGTTGAGTTTGATAGTTAATTAAAGGCTCTATGCATCTGAAAAAAATAATTGTCATAATATGTTAAAATATGTTAACCACTATCTTGTTGTCCTGAATAAAATCTAATTTTTTTCAAGTATTTTGCAAAAATTTCTTTAAATCATTAATTACCTATCATCCGTAAATAAGCTCTTTCTTACTGTAGCTCCTGCAGATGCAACATCTTGTTTCTTTGTAGGACTGTCAAAAATGTCTTCTGAATCTGAGCTGTAACATATAATATATATGTATCTAAGCAGCACTTTTAAGGGTGAGCTAACTAAAAGTAGAACAAGGCAATATGCATTAAATATACTTATTCATACATTTTTACCTAAATGAGCTTGATGGAAACAAAGAATGTTGAAGTTTTGACATTGCTCCAGGCTTAAGGTATCTTACACCATTTACTTTAATAAGGATATCTGCAGCATCGAAATGATCTGAACAAAGTACTGTTCTTTTTTTAAAACCTTCAGTTTCTTCAAGTCCAATAAGTGACAGCCAAATATTTCTTGCTTGCAATTCGGTGGGGAAGCTAAGAGAAAATAAAAATTTAAGAATACTTACAGTAATTTTTTTCAACTTTAAAGAAATATTAATAGATTTTATAAATCTAAAATATAGATTAACGTGAAATAAATGCGAATAGGTCAATAATGGTTTTAAGGATTAAAAAGACAGATTCTTTTACACAAACCAAGCTTTAGTAATATTTTATTAGTTGGTCAGGGCTAAAAATTATAAGATCGCAGAATTTGCAGATATTAATAACTGTTTTTTGAAATCATTTTAAATAAATACCCAGTTGGATAGTGAGTTCAATATGTTGCTGACATCATAATAGTAAATTGGTGGAATATAAGTATTTTTTATATAGTATTTTATAATTTTTCAAGCTGACAAAGTAATAAAACGTTACAAAAGCTTTGTTTTGTAATAAAACTATTGTTATTTTCGCATTTATTTATCCACCACCAAAAAGCTGCTGTAAATCTACGCCTCTGATACAAGCAAAAGTTTCTCATATACTATAACCATACTTACTTATGAAAAGACACTTCGGCACCCACATTATCGAGTTTTTTACACAAAATACACTCTCGTACCATTATTAATAGTTTTAATGAACAAAATAGTCACAAATTACATAAAAATACTTTAAAATAAACACAAAAACACTTAGAACAACAACAGAACCGCTCTGGCAACGTCACAACTACAAAATTGACGGACCTTACTATGAATCGTTTATGAATGAAAAGCGAACACTTAAAAATTTATTTTCCTTGCGACGTTGTCGTACTTAACAAGAATGTTATATTTTATTACATTAACTATATTTGAAAAACTAGTTTACATTTACAGTTTTTTAGGTTCAGAAATATATGCATTGGCTTAAACAGTATGTATCCATGTGTAATATGCCGAACCAATAAATAAGAACATGTAGTAATTTTACCTATCAAAATAATTTCACTAAATCGATCAGTGCTATGGATAAGTACAATCTGGCAATTGCGCCCATCACGTCAAATCACAAGGGATGTCGGTTCTTATTTCTTAAGTTTACGAAATAGCTACGCATTACGTCTTTTTTTAATGATTGACCGCCTTTCAATGTAAATAATTGTATCTATACTTGTATTATATATCTATGATTCAATTCAATGTTGTATATTATGTTTATGGTTGTATATTTAAAGATGGCTATTGCTATAGAAGTGACAGTGTATATATAATTATCTTTTACATCCTCTATTGTAGCTACGTGCAGAATAGCCTAGCTGTATAAATGAATTAGACTTTGGATCTCCATCGGTCGTTGTGTGCTGCTTGTATTTTAGTTTAAATCTTGTCAATAATTTTTATTATACAATTTATCAAATATAGTTTATCACAAGTTCCTTATGTGTACGCGCAATTTTATTTTAAATAGTTATTTAGTCAATTGTTATTTGTTTTTCATAATGCATCTCAGTATCTGCAAAAACCTGAGGTAAAACGCATGTATTAATCTTTGCTTGCGAACTGAAAACTATGCCAGTGTATATTTATCCGTTTTAACCATAAAAAACATTTCTATAAAATATAGCTTTCTTCAATGTGAAAAGTATGAATCACACATTATTCTATATGTAATAGAAGATTCTCAACATTATTAGTTACTTATATATTTGATCATTCATAATAAGTATTCTATTATTGATAAAGTAAAACTTTTTCCATTTGATTAAATATAATGATTTTAAATTGAAAACGACATTCTTGTCTGACCTTATTAGTTATAAGTGCTTACCATTTACCAGGTTGCAGAGCTTTCCAAAAACAATAATACATTTTTCCCTTTTAACAGTACAAATTATGTTGTTTCTTAAGAAAAAATAAAGATTGATTCTGTTCATGCAAAGAGGCACTGAATTCAATTAGAGATTGTTTCAAGCAGTTTTTTTTGATGGTACAAATTCAGTCTTTTTTATTTCTACCTTTGTTTTATTTATTTAATGTGGTCCTGCTAGCTTAATGTTAAGCTAGCAGCACCACGTTTTTTCTAAAACGACGCATGGCTAAAATTATGTATCTATGGTACACATTAGTAAGTACTAAATAATGCAATAAGTCTGAATTGATTCTTCCCAGTTGGTCCTGCCAGCTTAAAAGAGGTAGGTGTTTATTACGTTCCTAGTATGGCTTATACAACTGTTTAATAGATGGCTGACTTTAAGTACTTAGTTCCACTGTACACACTCTCACCTTACTATTTCTACAGAAAACATCTTAAACTTTTTCATTTAAAAATGACTAATAATACTTTTGACAGAAAACTGCAAATACTTAGCAGAGCAGCACACCATTTTGCAAAATTTAATCTAGATTCTTTCACAATGACAATCTAAGAAATTAATTACATTATTATTTTGTATATGGATATGGTCGCTTTGGCTTAGATCAATTATTGTTCAGCCTTGTAAAGCTACATTAAAAAAATATTTATTTTCACATACGCTATATATTCGATACTTTTTCAGTACCTAAAATAAAAAATTGTGCTCTTTAGTTGTTTTTCAGTTTGAAAATCTGTATTATATATTATTTCTACTAACTCATTATTGTACATTTTATTGATATTTTGGTCTCAATAAGTCTTCTTTTATTGTCCATTATATTTTCGTTACAAACAAGAGCTACAAATCAACATAAACAAATTCTAACATAAATCTGAGTTATTACATACCTGTACATTTCTTCAATAGATCCATTATATTTTTCCTGCCTTTTTATGCTTCTCCTGTATTCTTTTAAGTGTCTTAAATATATATTTAAAATTCCATGTGCAAGAGCTTTATTATTTACACAAGACTGTATCTCAGCTATTCTTTTAATTACATCTTCAAGAAATAATCCAGTTTCTTCAGTAAATTCTTCATCATGACTTATAAACACATACCATTTACTTACAAAATAATTATCTATATCATTAGTAAAACCTTTCAGCTTTTCAGGATCAGGCTTTATGTCCCCTCTATGTTTTTTCAAATGTGTTATAGGTTTTATAAAAATCAAAGGTACTTTCCTTTGCAGTAACTTATGTAGGTAGAAAAATGTTAAACATAAGGATACAAACCAAAACAATACAGATAAACTTAAAAACGCAAAACCACTTACAGGTAACAAAGGAATTATATTATTAATTATAAAAGTTGAAATTAAAAAACCAACTCCTACAGGAAAAATTTTCCAATCCAATATATCTGTTACAATAGGCATTATTTGTTATTTTTTGGTTTATTGATCGATTACATGAAGATATTATAGATATCCGAAATTAGTGGGACTGATTGGTTTATCATTTCCTCGATTACTTATATGTATGATAACGTTTATATATTAGTAAATACTTAATTATTAATTGTTTCATTATCACTCACATCTTGTTTACAAATGTTCCTAGATAATGTTATAAAATCTGTCAATGTCAAAGCAGTTTTTGACATAGATTTAATTAGTCTCGTTTTATTTACAATTGTGACCACCGTAAATAAACAAATCTTTTGTTTATGTACGGTGTTTAAACTTCAAACTTGCTAGTTGTCGGTTTAAATTGAAATTATGCTCCTTATTCTCCTTAAGTTTAGGGTAATTTTCATCCTAAAATTCTCACAACGTTATGCTTGTTGCCTATGTAGTAGGGAATAATCACGCAAAAAGAAAGGGGGCTACTGAAACAGAGTGGTAACCTGGTAACCGTATACATGCATGTTTATTGCCAAATAAGAGTGTAAAATTGGGAGCAAAGATCTTGATCGAAGCATGGGAAAACACAAAACAACGGATTTCAACAGGAAGACCAAACGCACATTTGTGCCTTCAATTGGAAGATCCCGAGTTTTCAGGACAACAAACAACATCGATACGGAGGCGCATATAGCCCCCCTGCCTGAACCTTCCGACCCATAGTAAACAACAACAAATACAACAATAAAGAGATTCGTGGGTAATTCACGCAAAAAGAAAAAAGGCTACTGAAAGTCTGGGTCGGAAGGTTCAGGCAGGGGGGTTATTTGAGCCTCCGTGTCGATGATGTTTGTTGTCCCGAAAACTCGGGATCTTCCAATTGAAGGCACAAATGTGCGTTTGGTCTTCCTGTTGAAATTCGTTGTTATGTGCTCTTTTTTAAACAAATAATCATCATCTGCTTGCTTTAATCAAAGTTTGTTTACAATTTATAAAATTATTCGGTCATAATATGTCAAAAGTGCTCAATCCAAAAACCAATAGAAGCTATGTTACACTTCTGGATTTGATTCGGTAGTTTAAATACTCGTCAGCGGTTTCTGCGATGGTAATAATCTTTTAAAGATTTGTTAACCTCATTTGCTATAAATAACACCCAAGTAACACATAGTCGCAGAACCGCTCTTGCGACGATATGAGCCACTACATAGTGGTCGGTTACTATAGGCGGCCACGTAGCCGCCTCTAAAATGGGAAAAAATTTAGAGTAGTGGGGTAGTGTGACGGGTGGTACTATATTTGTTGCTTTGATATGGCAATATAGTAGCAGCTACTATTCTGCTACGTAACGGCCGAGTAGTCATTACGAGGCTGCCACCATACATTTTCCCTCTAATAGTACTTTTCATCACATGACAAGCGCAAGCGCAGCCGCCATGTTAGAAAGGCAGGAGTTTAAAAGTTTCGTACTGTTTTGTACAATAATGGGTGGAGATGCAATATTATCTCCACAAACAAATACAACAATAAAAAGATTCATGGGTAATTCACGGAAAAAGAAAAAAGGCTACTGAAACTTTGGGTCGGAAGGTTCAGGCAGGAGGGTTATTTGAGCCTCCGTGTCGCTGATGTTTGTTGTCCCGGAAACTCGGGATCTTCCAATTGAAGGCACAAATGTGCGTTTGGTCTTCCTGTTGAAATCCGTTGTTATGTGTTTTCCCATGTTTTGATCAACATCTTTGCTCCCAAGTTTAACACCCTTATTTGGTTATACCGTACTGAGGACGGCTGATGAAACATGCATGTATACGGACCACTCTGTTTCAGTAGCCCTTTTTCTTTTTGCGTGAATTACCCAAGAATCTCTTTGTTGTTGTTGTTTACATATCAGGCGATATTCGTACATACACATATGTCCAAAAGTTTGGAATACGTACAAATAATATATCTACGCCTATGGTGGTTTCAAAACTTTTTTTTGATATTTATTCTAAAGCGTTTTTAAATGGAAATTATCAAAAATTTGATTCGTTTTTGTAGCAATTTGGTCACATTAAACTGATTTTGGTATTTACACATTATTTCAGTTCTTGTTTAAATTTCATTCGAGCCGTTTAAAAATGCCTAGAGACATGATATCCCATTTCGACAGATCTAGAGTAATTGCATTGTTACAACAGGGCTTTATTCAAAGTGATATCGCCAATGTCATTGGCGTCACTCAGAGTGCTGTATCGAAAATTCGAAAAAAATTCCAAGACACAAATGACGTGAAGGAACGCCCCAGAAGTGGCAGAAATTGATGTACAACAGCCGCACAAGACCGGCAGATAACATTGATAGCTCGAAAAAATCGTCTGGAATCTACAAATGGTATATCCAGAGAAATTGTTAGGCTTGAGGGACTGAATATTTCACGGCAAACAATAACACCCTGACTAAATGCAGTAAATTTGTATCGTAGAAGACCCTTACGTGTTCCCAAACTAACATATCAACAAAAAATTGTAAGGTTGCAATGGGCTCGAGATATGGTTCATCATGGTCCTAACTGGAATAACGTGATGTTCTCCGATGAATCTAAAAATGGGTTGGTTTCTGGTTCGCGAAGAACACTAGTTTGGAGGGCATCGGGACGACAAGTCCGACTAGAAACAGCCCAACCGCGTATCCCATTTGAAGGTGGAAGTATTCTGGTTTGGGGTGGTATTATGAGTGGCACACGGACGTCTACTGGTTCTGGAGAGAAGAGTCACTGGTGCTGTATACATCGAGGATGTTTTATATCCTGTCGTGCGTCTA
Source organism: Galeruca laticollis (assembly GCA_963921935.1). Lineage (NCBI taxonomy): Eukaryota > Metazoa > Arthropoda > Insecta > Coleoptera > Chrysomelidae > Galeruca > Galeruca laticollis. The sequence continues at coordinate 5,311,867 of OY998177.1, forward strand.
TTCCGAGGGGCAGTAGGTGATAGATTTATGCATGACAACGCACCTCCTCTTAGAACAGCAGCCGTACAAAATTGTTTGGAAGAAGAAGGAATATCCACAATATGGTGGCCCTCGAATTCTCCTGACATGAACGTCATTGAACATGCCTGGGACATTCTCAAAACACGCATTGAGAAGCGAAACAACCCCCCTATTACACTGCGAGAACTAAAAGATGCTGCTCGTGAAGAATGGGAGAGAATTCCGCAAGCCCAGCTCGACCATTTAATCGACAGCATGCCAAATCGCCTACAGTCATGCATACAGGCCAATGGAGTAAATACTGATTATTAATTTTATAAAAAAAGTTTTTTCTATACTAATTTAATTTTAAATAGAAGGGGTAGGTACATTGTGAATTTTTCCCTCCTAAAGAATAAATCATTTTTTTGCATATTGTTTATCTGGCTTTGAGATTTATTTAGTATTGGTGGGAGTTGTAGCAAAATGATGTTTATATATTCAGATTTTTTTTATATAAAAATAAAAAAAAAGATGAAATATTCCAATATTCCAAACTTTTGGGCATATGTATATGTATATATATATATATATATATATATATATATATATATATATATATATATATTAATACACATCCTCTATTTGAAATTTAAAGAATAAGTAAAACATAAGGAAATTTATTTAATTTAGTTGTCATACTCTCGATACACACTGTACTCTACGTAAATTCCTAAATTTTGAAAGATTCTGTAGAAATATCAAACATGACATTTCATAATTTCGATGACATTTGAGTAGAATATATCTAATGATAGATAGAACATAATAGGATTTGGAGAAAATATTTGAAATTGTAAAATATAGAGGTCTCTGCTAGCAAGATTGCAAATGTAATAAAAGAATTTCAAAATCTCACTTGGTTATTGAAAATTATAGATTAGAAACTTTTTCAAAAACAAGAAAAATCGGTAACCAACAGAAAGGAGAATTATTTATTTTGTAAAAATTTAGTCAGTAGTTTTTTATCCTTTGAAGAGACAACATCAAAATAAGAGTTGTTCTCGAATGTTTTTGGTAGATTGCATAAATTGCATATGATACAATCAGATAAATAACCTATATAATAAATTCAGTGCGTACATAATTCGGAAAAGAATTGTATCGTAAAAGTGTATGTGGTTCCAGTTTTTCTAAATCGTATATATTTAGAAAGTTGCAGTATTCTAAATACGTTAGAATAAGTACGAGATGTCCTGATCCATTGAGTGAGTCCTCTCCAGTTTTAAATTTATTTCTCGAGAAATATCAGGCCTTAAATTCAATACAGTTTAAAGATGCATCTATATATAAGAAAATTTGAAATATACCAAATTTATTGATACCTATCATTTACAACATCAAGTGAATAGACCATTTTGAGCAGAAGTTTCGGTATTTGACATTGATACACGTCAAGTGTAAATTATTATTTGAACGTTTGATAATAATTCATTAGGTTAAATTTTAGCATAGTTGTATTCTAATTTTAAGTTTTGTAGAGGTTACGACTGTTGTTCTCTTATCATAATTTCTGGGAATAACAATTTTGTTAATTTTGCGTATCTGATAGTATAATAAATAATTTTGATTCTAACTACCTGTATTATTCATTCAGTATCCAATCTCATTGAACTTATCATTTTTTTACATTCATAAAATTTTCAATTTAATCAGTGACATTTGGTTGACATTTTTAGTGACAGTAAATTAGTAAATGTCATAAAATAATGAAATGGCCTGTTATTATATTGAATTAACAGTTAATTGAGAGTTTGATAATAGTGAAACATTTAATTTGGAAATATCCTTAAAAAAACAAATAAATTTGAAGAATTAATTTTGAACAATTATGATCTCACCCTGAGATAGGAGTAATAAGTTGATTGTAGATAAATTCATCTTTATATTAATATTTATTGGCGCAGGGCATATTTAATTTGACAATTACTGTCAAATTTGAAATTCAATACGTACTTAAGTGGTATGCACAATAATTGTCGCTGCGACAAGATTGTATAATTTATTTACATATCGTAGGGCAATTGTATCTAAAGAATTGAAATATTCGTGGGAAATTATATTCAAAGGTTTGAAAATATAACAATTGTTACCCTACGCGGGGCAATTACAATTATAAGACTGAATATATAACAATATATATATATATATATATATATATATATATATATATTGTAATATGTTTAATATTATAAATTTAATATTCTTTAATTGTAATTGCCCCGCGTTGTGAGCCAAATTATAATATATTGTCGCAGCGACAATTATTGTACATGCAACTTAAGTACGTATTCTAATTCAATTTTGACAGTAGTTGTCAAAAAAATATGCCCGGCGCCAATAAATATCAATCTAAACATGAATTTATATACAATTGACCTATTACTCCTATCTCAGGGTGAGATCAAAATTGTTCAAAATTAATTCTTCAAATTTATTTGTTTTTTTAACGTATTTCCAAATTAAATGTTTCACTATCATCAAACTCTCGAATAACTGTTAATTCAATATACTAAAAGGCCCTTTAATTATTTTATGACATTTACTATTTCACTGTCACTAAAAAATCAACCAAATGTCACTGATTAAATTGAAAATTCTATGAATGTAAAATGATAAGTTCAACGAGATTGGATACTGAATGAATACTACAGGTAGTTAGAATCAAAATTATGTATTATACTATCAGATACGCAAATTCAACAAAATTATTATTCCCAAAAAATACCATAAGTCATAATCTCTACAAAAACATAAAATTAGAATACAACTATGCTAGAATTTAACCTAATTAATTATTATTATCAAAACGTTCAATTTGTGTAATTTACACTTGACGTGTATCAATGTCAAATAACGAAATTTCTGCTCAAATTGTCTATTCACTTGATGTTGAAACTGATATATGTATCGATAATTTTGGTATATTTCAAAATTTCTTATATAGATGCATGTAAATTTTCAACTGTATTTAAAAAAGGCCTGATATTTCTCGAGAAATAAATTTAAAACTGGAGTGGACTCACCAAATGGATCAGGAAAACTCGTACTTATTCTAAACGTATTTAGAATTCTGCTAACTTTCTAAATATATACAATTTAGAAAACTGGAACCACATACACTTTTTACGATGCAATTCTTATCCGAATTATACACGCACTGGCTTTATCATATGGGTTATTTATCTGATTGTATCATATACAATTTATATAATCTACCAAAAAATGGAGACAACTCTAATTCTGATGTTGTCTCTTCAAAGGATAAAAAACTACTAACTAAATTTTTATAAAATAAATAATTCTCCTTTGGTTACCGATTTTACTTGTTTTATAAAAAAAATACTAATCTATGATTTTGAATAACCAAGTGAGATTTTGAAATACTTATATTACATTTGTAATGTTGCTAGCAGAGCTATATTTTACAATTTCAAATATTTTCTCCAAATCATATTATGTTCTATCTATCATTAGATATATTCTACACAAATGTCATCGAAATTATGAAATTTCATGTTTGATATTTCTACTGAATCTTTCAAAATTTAATAATTTACATATATTACAGTGTGTATCGAAACTATGGCAGCCAAAATTAAATAAATTTCCTTATGTTTTACTTAATATTTAAATTTCAAATAGAGGATCTGTATTAATATATATATATATATATATATATATATATATATATATATATATATATATATATATATAATAAACAACGAATAGATCAGTGGGTATTGCACGCAAATAGAAGAAGGGGCTACTGAAAAGAGTGGTAACCGCAGACATGCATGTTTCTGGCTCATTAGCTGTCATCGGTACGGTACAACCAAGAAAAGATGTGAAACATGGGAGCAAAGGTGTTGAATGAAACATGAGAAAATATAACAGAATTCAGCAGGATAGTCAAACACAACATTTGTGTCAGTAATATTAGAAGATCTCGAATATTCGAGACAACAACCAACATAGACACGGAGGTGCATATAACACACCCGTCTGAAACTTCCGACCCAGATTAATGAAATAACAACAAGATGTACGAATAGTGCGTGACATATGAACAATAAACAACGAATAGATCAGTGGGTATTGCACGCAAATAGAAGAAGGGGCTACTGAAAAGAGTGGTAACCGCAGACATGCATGTTTCTGGCTCATTAGCTGTCATCGGTACGGTACAACCAAGAAAAGATGTGAAACATGGGAGCAAAGGTGTTGAATGAAACATGAGAAAATATAACAGAATTCAGCAGGATAGTCAACACCTTTGCTCCCATGTTTCACATCTTTTCTTGGTTGTACCGTACCGATGACAGCTAATGAGCCAGAAACATGCATGTCTGCGGTTACCACTCTTTTCAGTAGCCCCTTCTTCTATTTGCGTGCAATACCCACTGATCTATTCGTTGTTTATTGTTCATATGTCACGCACTATTCGTACATCTTGTTGTTATTTCATTAATCTGGGTCGGAAGTTTCAGACGGGTGTGTTATATGCACCTCCGTGTCTATGTTGGTTGTTGTCTCGAATATTCGAGATCTTCTAATATTACTGACACAAATGTTGTGTTTGACTATCCTGCTGAATTCTGTTATATTTTCTCATGTTTCATTCAACACCTTTGCTCCCATGTTTCACATCTTTTCTTGGTTGTACCGTACCGATGACAGCTAATGAGCCAGAAACATGCATGTCTGCGGTTACCACTCTTTTCAGTAGCCCCTTCTTCTATTTGCGTGCAATACCCACTGATCTATTCGTTGTTTATTGTTCATATGTCACGCACTATTCGTACATCTTGTTGTTATTTATATATATATATATATATATATATATATATTTGTAGTATTTCTTAAACCATTGTATATTTATCTTTTTTGGATTGTTCTTGGGTATAGGTTTCCTATACCCAAGAACAATCCAAAAAAGATATATATATATATATATATGTTTGTTTATTTTTCCATGGAGAATTTGTATTTGCTATCCTTTTCGTTGTAACTTCCCACCAGGGGGCGCTGCAGCATATCAACTTCTGTATCGTTAATTTTTTTCCACGAGTGCAGAAGTTGGCAGAAGCCGCAAAGCAAGCGAGCAGGAAAAGTGCTTTGCGTACGGATTATGCACAATATTTTTCTACGACTACGTTTAGTAATGAAAGAGAAAAGTAACTTATATAGGTATTTTATTTAAACTTTGAACAGAAAGAATTTAAAAAAATAAACATCTGTTAAACGCAGGTATCGTTAATAGTGAAATTTTAACAATTTTGAATCGTTATGTCTGGTTAATCTTTTTTTGATAATAAGTTATATTGAATTATAATATTAGTGTTTTTCAACGAAATTCCCTATAAAGATAATGTTAAACTGTCAGAAATAATTTTGACATTATCCTCACACCAGGTAGTGCTGCAGCATATCAACTTCTATATCGTTTACTTTTTCCACGAGCATAGAAAAGTACGTGGCACGAGCCGTAAGGCGAGTGCCGTAAATCACGCGAATGGAAAAAGTACTTTGCGTACGAGTTGTGCACAATATTTTTGTACGACTACGTTTATTAATGAAAAAAAGTAACTTATATAGGTATTTTATTTAAACTTTGAACAGAAAGAATTTTAAAAATGAATATTGATTATAGAAAATCAGTTAAACGTAGGTAATAGTTAATAGTGAAATTTAAACAATTTTGAATTATTATGACTGTTGTATCTTTTTTTGATGAGTTTTAATTATCTATAAATGTAATATTAGTGTCTGTCAACGAAATTCATTATAAAGATAATGTTAGATTGTCAAAAAAAAATTGACAATGACATTTCCATGAGTAAAAGTGCTATAGCATGTAAACAGTGACCAATGTTTCGCAGGACAACGTCTGCCGGGTTCTTCTAGTCTGTTATATAAAATAAAAATTTAATTAATTATTGAAAATACCAAGAAATCTGAGATTATTTATAAGATGTGTTTTAAGAGTGGTTATTTGCAGTTCTAAAAAGTATAGAGTATGTATTTTAAAACAAGTATGGGAGAATCGAAGAAATCTAATACTGAGCCAGAAACATGCATGTCTGCGGTTACCACTCTTTTCAGTAGCCCCTTCTTATATTTGCGTGCAATACACACTAAACTATTCGTTGCTTATAATGTATATATATATACATATATATATATATATATATATATATATATATATATATATATATATATATATATATATATATCTATATATATATATATGTATATATAAAGTAATTGGTAAGTTCCTTTAAAACAAACAGCGATTGTGACTGAATAGTAATTAGTGAGTAATTTCAATAATCACAAATGGTAAATTTTAAATTTAAGCGCAAAATAATACCAAAATACTATTCTTTTGTTTATATATACGTAGTTAAACTATCTTCAAACATTGAATAATAACAAATATTATTTGTGACAAGGATCAGTTATTAGTGAGTAGCTTTAATAACAAACATTGACTAATGTCATTTTTAAATTCTGTACATTGCACCATCAAACGCTTGGAATGCTCCATAACGCTCCATCAAAAAAATCTTTATCACCCCTCCCTCAGTTAATAGTATCGCAATGACAATTTCATAAAAAAATATATGGCAGCAGCATCCACTTCGTATGCACTATTTTGCACCATCAACAAAAACATAATCACCCCTTCAACTAGTTATTTAAACCTCATTACATAAAGTTGGTCCGGTTAATGACATTTGCCGAAGAAAGTATAGGTTAGTGGAGTCCACTCCTATTGAATTCTTTTACACCACCAACAAAAACAAAATATTCTTGGTATATAATAATTATTTTTATAATTCTCGTATAAAAGAGACTTCATTATAACATTGTTTACAGTGTCACAATGAAGCTCTTTGAACACTGTTATAGTAATTTTTAGTGTACAGTTGGTTATTGTATTCAGTTATATTTTTATTTGACATTTGACTTTAACCTTGACACAAATTACAAATAAAATGGTCTAGCGTTGTTCTAGCTAGCAAATTATTATATTAAAGGTAAATTAGAATAATGATTTATATATTAAAAATATTAATGAATAAAGTATGCTAACGTTTATTTATCAATGATTTGTCAATTGTTTATTTTTATATTGTATAGGATCAATATATAGGTATACAAAACGTTCGATTTTTGGGAAAAATTACCAGATATCTATGTGAATATGTATTACAGAAATAATTCTGTTCATGATATAATACAAATAGATCGCAGGAGCATATACGAAGAAGCTCTTTTTTAAACAAATAATCATCCTCTTTTTGCTTAAATGAAAGTTTGTTCACAATTTACACAATTATTCGGTTATAATATGTCAAAAGTCAGGAGTGTTGAATAAAACCATATGTGATCTGACCAATTAGGAATCTACAGAATTGCCAACTTAAATTGAAACCACTCCTCCTAGTTTACAAAACAGGGATTTTATGAAATTCTATTTCATTTAAATAATTAAATAAATGCGAATAATAAAATATAGTGTGTAAAACTTGTGCCACAATGACTTTCTGTAGTACTTGTGATTTGCACAACTCACCGCTTCGCGGTTCGTTGTGCAAACTTCACTCGTACTACGAAACGAGTCATTGTGACACTTGTTTTACAAATAATTATTTTATAATTTGCGTATAAAAGAGACTTCATTATAACATTGTTTACAGTGTCACAATGAAGCTCTTTGAACACTGTTATAGTAATTTTCAGTGTACAGTTGGTTATTGTATTTAGTTATATTTTTATTTGACATTTGACTTTAACCTTGACACAAATTATAAATAAAATGGTCTAGCGTTGTTCTAGCTAGCAAATTATTATATTAAAGGAAAATTAGAATGATTTATATATTAAAAATATTAATGAATAAAGTAAGCTAACGTTTATTTATCAATGATTTGTCAATTATTTATATTTATATTGTATAGGATCAATAAATAGGTATACAAAACTTTCGATTTTTGGAAAGTGTTCAATCCAAAAACCAATAGAAGCTATGTTACACTTCTGGATTTGATTCGGTAGTTTAAATACTCGTCAGCGGTTTCTGCGATGGTAATCTTTTAAAGATACGAGTAGAGAATGGGCCACTTTAGCGTGGGAACTTTTTTCCGAGCGTGGGTGGTAACCTAACATAGCAAACCCCACGAGGATGAGTCAAGGATGAGTCAAGGTCACGAAAACAAAGCAAACCCCACGAGGATGAGTCAAGGATGAGTCATTTTTGGGAGTTTGGCCCGGGCCAATTGCCAAAATTTGGCACGTGCCAATTGCCTTCGTGACCTTGACCTACTTTTCGTGACCTTGACCTAGTTTGGGGACTTCCGGGTTAAAGGTCAATGACCTAATATGACCACGCCCTATGACGTTACAGATTATACAGGGGTGTAGTCGTAAAATATTATACAGGGTGTAGTCGTAAAAATAGTAGGGTGTAAAGGTATACAGGGTTGTAAAAGATGAGGGTCGTGAAAGATTAGGGGTGTAAAATGAGTCATCTGTCATACGTGACATACGTGCCGTATGGCCATCCGTCAAATGTCTCATCTGTCATACGTGACGTGTGTGACGTATGTGCGTTCCGTCGCACGAGTCATCCGTCAAATCCTTGCCATCTATCGTCGTCGTCGTCAACCTACACTATCCAACAGGTGTCGGTAATACAGTTACCTTGTTTTGCCATCTGTCGTTGTAGTCGTCAACCTACATTATCCAACAGGTGTCGGTAATACAGTTACCTTGTCTTGCCATCTATCGTCGTCGTCGTCAACCTACATTATCCAACAGGTGTCGGTAATACAGTTACCTTGCCATCTGTCGTCGTCGTCGTCAACCTACACTATCCAACAGGTGTCGGTAATATAGTTACCTTGTCTTGCCATCTATCGTCGTCGTCGTCGTCGTCGTCATCGCCATAACGGCACTAACATATATCTATTTGTTATTCACCAGAGTGCCAAAACGGCCGTGGGTAGCTGGGGTAGCAAAGCTACTTTTTCCGTATACTGCGCATGTTTTCCATTACATATAAGCCGAAAAAGACACATTTCAAAATTCTGCGCACGTACTAAAGGGATTTCCCCATATTTCTGTTATTATTTGTCGGATTGGAGTCTAATAAACGGCAATATGATTTTTAGAAAATTATCGTATACAGGATGTACAAAAAAAGATGCCATTAGGGCACTAACGTATATCTCTGCTATTATTGGTCGGATTGAAGTCAAATAAACGCTATTATACTTGTTAGATTATTATCGTATACAGGATGTGCAAAAGAGATGCCATTAGGGCATAAGCACATATCTCTGCTATAATTGGTCAGATTGAAGTTTATCAAACGCGCTGGAAGATGGACTTATACCAATAACAGAACCAATTTCGTGACAACATAATGATTGTAAAGTTATGCGAATTAGAGGACTGCGATAGAAATCCTTAACTTGTTAAAAAAAATAAATATGTGGTTTTTTAATAGTTATATACGTGGAAAGTTTGGCTAATTGGTTTCTGTAAAACACGGTGTTAAGGCTAAGCTGTCTTTCCTCTTACTAACTAACAACAAAGTAGAATTGACGGCCGTTAAACTCGATAGGCTACTTAAAGAAATACCAAATTTTCCGACAAACAATTTTTTTAACTTTTGCATCCAAGAAGAGTACAAGGAAAGGTGCGACGTTATTGTAAACAACGATAAAACAGTTGGCAAAGATTTCCTCACTTGACTCACATCTAATACAAAGTTTGAAATATACAACAAATTTATTTGTCAAATAACCTGTCCTGGATTTAACAAGAGCATTGGAAACCAAATTATAGATATCGTCAACAGCATTACCAGATTGGAGTAAAAGTGAACAATATACGGTGGAGTGAAAAATAAAGAAGAAAAAATATTATTGAATTTTAAACAGCATGCCTTCGTACAAATAAGTCATATAGGTAAGAAAACCACATTACTCTGCTTTATAAGGGCACTTTGTTATTATTAATCAGATTAATGTTGAATGAACGGTATTATGTTAGGTACGTCACTACGACGATGTGAAGTCGTAAAATGTTATACAGGGTGTAGTTGTGAAAATATTAGGGTGTGAAGGTATACAGGGTTGTGTAAAAGAAGCAAACCCCGCTAGGATGAGTCAAGTCGGAGCATCCTCGTCTCTGTTTGATCAGCGTCCTGGTGTATGATTGGACTCGTTCTCTGGTTGGTTAGCGTCCTCGTGTCTGATTGGCCAAACTACATAATCCACCAGATGTCGACAATGCAGTTACCTTGCCATATATCGTCGTCAACTTCGTACAAATAAATCGTATAGGTAAGAAAACCACATTACTTTGCTTTATAAGAGTACTTTGTTATTATTAATCAGATTAATGTTGAATAAACGGTATTATGTTAGGTACGTCACTACGACGATGTGTAGTCGTAAAATGTTATACAGGGTGTAGTCGTAAAAATATTAGGGTGTAAAGGTATACAGGGTTGTGTAAAAGAAGCAAACCCCGCGAGGATGAGTCAAGTCGGGGCATCCTCGTCTCTGTTTGATCAGCGTCCTAGTGTATGATTGGACTCGTTCTCTGGTCGGTTAGCGGCCTCGTGTCTGATTGGCCAAACTACACCACCAGATGTCGACAATGCAATTACCTTGCCGTCTATCGTCGTCAACCTACATTATCCAATAGGTGTCGGTAATACAGTTACCTTGTCTTGCCATCTGTCGTCGTCAACCTACATGGTCCACCACGTGTCCTTAATACAGTTAACCTTGTGTCATCTTCTATCTACCCGTGACATCACTGGAAAGGTCAAATGGCGATAACCTAACATAGCAAACCCACGAAATCTTGTGTAGCGGAAGTAAACCCAAATTATTATCGGATTGGACTCGTTCTCTGGTTGGTTAGCGTCATCGTGTCTGATTGGCCAAACTACACCACCAGATGTCGACAATGCAGTTACCTTGCCATCTATCGTCGTCGTCGTCAACCTACATTATCCACCAGGTGTCGGTAATACAGTTACCTTGTCTTCCTATCTATCGTCGTCAGCCTACATTATCCACCCGATATACAACTACTCTATTGGAAATTTCCATGTAGAAAGCTATACTCCTTTTAGAAGATTGCATAACTCTGCTACAAGATAGTAAATTGTACTTCCAGAATTCTCCGTTATACTCTGTGTCGATTGCAAAAATGTGGGCAAAGTTGTCAAAAAAAAGTCTGCAAAACAGTTGCTGTCTTGTGTTTAACAATATGTTACAGTTACCTTGTCTTCCTATCTATCGTCGTCAGCCTACATTATCCACCCGATATACAACTACTCTATTGGAAATTTCCATGTAGAAGGCTATACTCCTTTTAGAAGATTGCATAACTCTGCTACAAGATAGTAAATTGTATTTCCCAAATTCTCCGTTATACTCTGTGTCGATTGCAAAAATGTGGGCAAAGTTGTCAAAAAAAAGTCTGCAAAACAGTTGCTGTCTTGTGTTTAACAATATGTTGCAATATGTTTATAGTGGGTGATAGCAATACAAGAAAGTTGACGGCCATACAAATAAATTTACTACTAAAATAAATCGACGCAAGGAAGAAGGTTATAAATTACATTCTCTCTGCATGCACCTTTAAGAAAGGAGAACAGAGACAATGTTCAAATTATACAAAAGTGTTACATTATAGCTGGAGAGACTTACTTGTCTAGAACCAAACAATAAAAAACAAATATATATTTTCTAAGTGTTTACAACAACAATAGAGCAGTTCTTATTGCAGATGGTTATGTTACAATACTTTATAATAAATGTATGGAGATAATATGTTTTCCTACAGAAGAAACATTTTTTAACATTTACTACAAATGGTATTACGTCTTACCTAAGACAACACATTCGCTAAGATAGAAAATATTTATAATTTTGTGTAACAGAGTAAGATGGAATGTATCGGGAGAATTGTAACGTAATTGTAAATAATAATAATAAAACAGTTGGCATAGATTGCCTTTTTCACTTGGCTCACCTCTAATACAAGGATTAAAATATACAACAAATTTATTTGTCAAATAACCAGTCCAAGAGCATTGGTAACCATATAAAAGATTCCGTCAACTACCCCAGATAAGACTTCTTACCTATTAATTATATAGAGATCGTAGAAGATACGAATAATAAGCAGAAAAATGTTCGAACCTCTCAAAAATTCTATATTAAGGTTAGATATACATTCTTTACATACAGGAGCTCGGACGGGGTATATACATGTAATAATATACCCAAAGTTCTAAGAAAGAGAGAGTGAACAAAAATAGTAAGCTAATGCCTTTTGTGCTAGAAGAAGTAACACCAATTTTCCCCATATTTCTGTATTAAAGAAAAGGAAGATGGAGTATTTAGAAAATACAGCTACCGTTAAAAAGGAATATAGACAGATTTTTACCTTTCGAATTACTGGTTAGAACGAGAATTAGAAGAAATAGACTTAGATTGAAGGATTAAAATAAAAATTGACGTGGTAAAATATACACTCGACAGAAACAAAGAAAGAGTTGTATTTTGTGTATATGTTTTGTTAAACCTGTATTAATATTCTAATAAAAACTTTTAAAGATATCGTTGTTTTACAAATTTTTTTTTGTCCACTTTTGACTTATTTAATGTTAAAGAAATATATAATGAACCCCCATATTTTAATTGAGATAATGAAATGCAGTAAGACTTTGCAGTGACCTTTCTGTTATAAAAAAAACCAGCCCACCCTGAGGCACTCGGAGCTTGAGTCTTACGCAATAGTGGAAATATGTATTTAATTTTCTAAAAAATTTTAACATATGTTTCTATATATATATATATATATATATATATATATATATATATATATATATATACCAATAAGATGCATTTTTTATCGAACAAAAACATCAGGTCAATACATCGATCGGTCAATATACAGGGTGTCGACATAAAGATGTAAAAAAAGACACTCTGCTATTATTGGTTTGATTTTCATCGAATGAAAACAATACGTCATTACGACGTTCGATCAATATACAGGGTGTCGACATAAATATGTCAAAAAGGCACTACTACGTTCGATCAATATACAGGGTGTCGACATAAAGATGTCATAAGGGAACTCTGCTACTATTGGTCGGATTGAAGTTGAACAAACGGTATTATGTTAGATACGTCACTACGACGTTCGATCAATATACAGGATGTCGACATCAAGATCCCATTAGGGCACTAGCACATATCTCTGCTATTATTGGTCAGATTTTTCCACGACCCCCACCCCTATCGCTTCCCTCCTTTTTACCATCATCAACTATCCTCCCATCCAGATAGATGGTTTAACATTACATAAGAACAAAGGTGGGAAAATTTGTGAAACAACGATGCCTTTAAAAGATTTATAGACAAAATACAACTCTTTCTTTGTTTCTGTTGGGTGTATATTTTAACACGTCAAATTTTATTTTTATCCTATAATCTAAGTCTATTTCTTCTAATTCTTGTTCCAACCAGTAATTTGAAAGGTACAAAACATCTATATTGTCTAGTTTTAATATGTAGCGGATTCTACCTCTATGCATAACTTCTTTAATTCCACATATTACCAGTTCTGTACCTTCTGCAAATTCTTCTAGTCGATGACAATCCCTAAATTTCATGTTATCCGCAATTTCTTGTATTTTAACAATGTTAACCCTCTCCACCTCCACTTGGGTTAATGGAACGTCTACATTTTTCCATGCGCCTGTGTAAAATTGCAAGTTTTCGATTTTGGCAAATGTGTTATCGTTAAAACTCATATATCCATTTGTAGTAAAGGTAGCAAATGGTTTTTCGGTTGGCAAACATATTAATTCCATTCCATTGTTATATGGTAATGTGACATAACCGTCTGCAACAAGAGCTTCTCTATTATTGTAAACGCGTAAAAACGTATTTTTGTGGTATCCCTTTATGTAGTAGACGTCTCTTTGCCCTTCCTTATCCGCCAAAACTCCTACATAGGTATATTTATTTTTGTTGTTAACGGTGAACGCGTATACGCTGTACTCTCCAGAGGATTCTAAGTTTTTCCACCTGGTGCAGAAATAATGTTCTAGTCTCCCCTTTAATTCTGCTATCTTCTGTTCTTTCTCCAAAAAATGTTTATATTCCTTTTTAATCGTAGCTGTATTTTCTGAATACTCTATCTTCCTTTTCTTTAATTCTGTTTCCTCCATTTCTAATTTCCGTTTCTTTACAGATAATACAGAAATATGGGAAATGCACAAAAGGCATTAGCTAACTATTTTTGTTTACTCTCTTTCTTAGAACTTGGGGTATAATATTACATGTAGATACCAGTCCTAGCTCCTGGATGTTGATATCTTCCGGCATAGTGCTAAACAGTGTGGAAGACCGGGTAAAGAATGTTTCTCCAGCCTTAATATAGCATTTTTGAGAAATTCGAACATTTTTCTCCTTATTATTCGTATCTTCTATGATCTCTATATAATTAATTGGTAATAAGTTAAAACTAAATGCAGAAATACAATAATTTACAACTTTTTTTCTTGCGCTGGGTTCCATTGGTAAACTAATCTGTAGACCAGTTAATTTTCTTGTATTACTGTTACCCCAATATACATATTGCAGTATATTGTTAAATACAAGACAGCAGCTGTTTTGCAGACTTTCTGACAACTTTGTCCACATTTCAGCAAACGAGATAGAGTAAAATGGTCCATTTTGGTAATGAAGTTTGCTATCCTCCAGTAAGGTTAGACAGTCTTCTAAGCAATTGTATTCCCTTATCTTGTTATCGACTATGGAATAATTATATATGGTTGCTTCTAATCTTGTGATTCCATGTTCTCTGGCTGAAGTGTTGGAAAATGTGTCTTTTAATCTCTTATCTGGGCAGTTGACGAAATCTATAATATGGTTACCAATGCTCTTGTTAACACCAGGACTGGTTATTTGACAAATAAATTTGTTGTATATTTTAACCCTTGCATTAGATGTGAGCCAAGTAATGCAATCTATGCCAACTGTATTACGAGTATTATTATTTACTCCCGATACATTCCATGTATACGAAAATTAAAGTTACTTGTTAAGTAGTTTATCATTTCTCCTTTCTGGAACACCCCACAGAAGTCTTGAGTAATATCGAGGTCTAGAAGATAATAGTCTTCTTTTTGTAATTGTTTTAATAATTCGGGTAATTCTTTTGACAATGTTTCCACATTTACATCTGCTAGTTTCACTTTATATGGTATACATATAGGTTTATCATATTTTTTCGTAATTCTTTCCATACTTTCTCCAAGAACTTCTCGAACACCTTTGGCCATCTGATTGTCGCTGTGTAAGAAGAAGGGTAGCTTGGCTTTAACTCCGTGTCTCGCAGAAACAAGGTCACCAAATTTCTCTCGAAGGTAACTGTTAAACGAGCCACAAATTTCCTTTTTTACAAGTACACTTCCTCCATTACAGTCCTCCGAACCGCATAACTTTACAACCATTATATTGTCACAAAATGGATCCGTTATCGGTCTAAGCGCCTCTCTCAGTGGCTCTTCTCCTTCCGTGTAATCGATATTTCCAATATCCGTAATTAGATTGTCTATATTTTCTGTTAGTAACCATGTTCCGAATCTTTCGTTAGTCGGTTTAACCTTTCTTCCGTATAACTCGCTTACAATGTAAACTTGGTTGGATGACATGTTAACACTTCTACGATCTGGCGATCAGTAAACTGGGTATTGCTTTAGACGCTCTTATTATTTATAGCAATCCTGGAAAGAAGTTCGGTTATTTTCGCTTATCATCGGACAGTATTGTATAACAAAAGTTACTTAATGTGACAAACTCGCGACTTAAGCTGCGGAAGGTGGCAAAAAGGGTGGGGAGGCGAAATTAAAAACATTACTATGCAGAAGATTAAAGATCGTATTAAATTAAGGTTTTGCCAGCGCTTAGAAGAAACGTCGTAGTGACATATCTAACATAATACCGTTTGTTCAACTTCAATCCGACCAATAGTAGCAGAGTTCCCTTATGATATCTTTATGTCGACACTCTGTATATTGATCGAACGTAGTAGTGCCTTTTTGACATATTTATGTCGACACCCTGTATATTGATCGAACGTCGTGATGACGTATTGTTTTCGTTCGATGAAAATCAAACCAATAAAAGCAGAGTGTCTTTTTTTTACATCTTTATGTCGACACCCTGTATATTGACCGATCGATGTATTGACCTAATGTTTTGGTTCGATAAAAAATGCATCTTATTGGTATATATAAGTATATATATATATATATATATATATATATATATATATATAGAAACATATGTTAAAACTTTTTAGAAAATTAAATACATATTTCCACTGTTGCGTAAGACTCAAGCTCCGAGTGCCTAAGGGTGGGCTGGTTTTTTTTATAACAGAAAGGTCACTGCAAAGTCTTACTGCATTTCATTATCTCAATTAAAATATGGGGATTCACTATATATTTCGTAAACATTAAATATGACAAAAGTGGACAAAAAAAAATTTGTAAAACAACGATATCCTTAAAACTTTTTATTAGAACATTAATACAGGTTTAACAAAACGTATACACAAAATACAACTCTTTCTTTTGTTTCTGTCGAGTGTATATTTTACCACGTCAATTTTTATTTTAATCCTTCAATCTAATTATTTCTTCTAATTCTTGTTCTAACCAGTAATTCGAAAGGTAAAAAAAACATTTATATATTGTCTGCCTATATTCCTTTTTAACGGTAGCTGTATTTTCTAAATACTTTATCTTCCTTTTCTTTAATACAGAAATATGGGGGAAATTGGTGTTACTTCTTCTAGCACAAAAGGCATTAGCTTACTATTTTTGTTCACTCTCTCTTTCTCAGAACTTTGGGTATAATATTACATGTATATACCCCGTCCGAGCTCCTGTATGTAAAGAATGTATCTCTAACCTTAATATAGCATTTTTGAGAGGTTCGAACATTTTTCTCCTTATATTCGTATCTTCTACGATCTCTATATAATTAATAGGTAAGAAGTCTTATCTGGGGTAGTTGACGGAATCTATTATATGGTTACCAATGCTCTTGTTAACACCAGGACTGGTTATTTGACAAATAAATTTGTTGTATATTTTAATCCTTGTATTAGAGGTGAGCCAAGTAAAAAAGGCAATATATGCCAACTGTTCTATTATTATTATTTACAATTACGTTACAATTCTCCCGATACATTCCATCTTACTCTGTTACACAAAATTATAAATACTTTCTATCTTAGCGAATGTGTTGTCTTAGGTAAGACGTAATACCATTTGTAGTGAATGTTAAAAAAACGTTTTTTCTGTAGGCAAACATATTATCTCCATACATTTATTATAAAGTATTGTGACATAACCATCTGCAATAAGAACTGCTCTATTGTTGTTGTGAACACTTAGAAAATATATATTGGTTTTTTATTGTTTATGGTAATGGGTGCTGGCTCTAGACAAGTAAGTCTCTCCAGCTATAATGTAACACTTTTGTATAATTCGAACATTGTCTCTGTTCTCCTTTCTTAAAGGTGCATGCAGAGAGAATGTAATTTATAACCTTCTTCCTTGCGTCGATTCCTTTTAGTAGTAAATTTATTTGTATCCCCGTCAACTTTCTTGTATTTCTATTACCCACTATAAACATATTGCAACATATTGTTAAACACAAGACAGCAACTGTTTTGAAGACTTTTTTTTGACAACTTTGCCCACATTTTTGCAATCGACACGGAGTATAACGGAGAATTCTGGAAGTACAATTTACTATCTTGTATCAGTTATGCAATCTTCTAAAGGAGTATAGCCTTCTACATGGAAATTTCCAATGGAGTAGTTGTATATCGGGTGGATAATGTAGGCTGACGACGATAGATAGCAAGACAAGGTAACTGTATTACCGACACCTGGTGGATAATGTAGGTTGAGGACGATAGATGGCAAGGTAACTGCATTGTCGACATCTGGTGGTGTAGTTTGGCCAATCAGACACGAGGACGCTAACCAACCAGAGAACGAGTCCAATCATACACCAGGACGCTGATCAAACAGAGACGAGGATGCTCCGACTTGACTCATCCTCGCGGGGTTTGCTTCTTTTACACAACCCTGTATACCTTTACACCCTAATATTTTCACGACTACACCCTGTATAACATTTCACGACTACACATCCTCGTAGTGACGTACCTAACATAATACCGTTCATTAAACATTATTCTGATTAATAATAACAAAGTGCCCCCCTTATAAAGCAGAGTAATGTGGTTTTTCTTACCTATACGACTCATTTGTACGAAGGCATGCTGTTTAAAATTCAATAATATTTTTTCTTCTTTATTTTTCACTCCACCGTATATTGTTCACTTTTACTCCAATCTGGTAATGCTGTTGACGATATCTATAATTTGGTTTCCAATGCTCTTGTTAAATCCAGGACTGGTTATTTGACAAATAAATTTGTTGTATATTTTAAACTTTGCATTAGATGTGAGTCAAGTGAGGAAATCTTTGCCAACTGTTTTATCGTTCTTTACAATAACGTCGCACCTTTCCTTGTACTCTTCTTGGATGCAAAAGTTAAAAAAGTTGTTTGTCGGAAAATTTGGCATTTCTTTATGTAGCCTATCGAGTTTAACGGCCGTCAATTCTACTTTGTTGTTAGTTAGTAAGAGGAAAGACAGCTTAGCCTTAACACCGTGTTTTACAGAAACCAATTCGCCAAACTTTCCACGTATATAACTATTAAAAGAACCACATATTTCTTTTTTTCAACAAGTTAAGAATTTCTATCGCAGTCCTCTAAGTCGCATAACTTTACAATCATTATGTTGTCACGAAATTGGTACTATTATTGGTATAAGTCCATCTTCCAGCGCGTTTGATCGACTTCAATCTGAACAATAATAGCAGAGATATGTGCTAGTGCCCTAATGGCATCTCTTTTGCACATCCTGTATACGATAATAATCTAACAAATATAATAACGTTTATTTGACTTCAATCCGACCAATAATAGCAAAGATATACGTTAGTGCTCTAATGGCATCTTTTTTTTGTACATCCTGTATACGGTAATATTCTAAAAATCATATTGCCGTATATTAGACTCCAATCCGACAAATAATAACAGATATATGGGGAAATGCCTTTAGTACGTGCGCAGAATTTTGAAATGTGTCTTTTTCGGCTTATATGTAACGGAAAACATGCGCAGTTTACGGAAAAAGTAGCATCGCTACCCCAGCTACTCACGGCCGTTTTGGCATTCTGGTGAATAACAAATAGATATATGTTAGTGCCGTTATGGCGATGACGACGACGACGACGATAGATGGCAAGACAAGGTAACTGTATTACCGACACCCGTTGGATAGTGTAGGTTGACGACGACGACGACATATGGCAGGATAAGGTAACTGTATTACCGACACCTGTTGGATAGTGTAGGTTGACGACGACGAAGATAGATGGCAAGACAAGGTAACTGTATTTCCGACATGTGTGGGATAGTGTAGGTTGACGACGACGACGATAGATGGCAAGGATTTGACGGATGACACGTACGACGGAACGCATATACGTCACACACGTCACGTATGACAGATGAGACATTTGACGGATGGCTATACGGCACGTACGTCACGTATGACAGATGAGACATTTGACGGATGACACATACGACGAAACGTACGTACGGTACATAGACAATGTGACGTCATAGGGTTTGGTCACGACGGAACGCACATAGACAAATGTTACGTCATAGGGCGTGGTCATGTTAGGTTATTGACCTTTAACCCTGGCCTAGGTCAAGGTCACGAAAGGTCATTGACGTTTGACCTTCCAAATTTTGGCAATTGGAGTCATTGACCTTTGACCTTCGAAATTTTGGCGGCCCGAGCCAAACCCTCATAAATAATACTAATTAAAAAGACATTAAGAGAAAATTAAAATAATAAGTAGAAATGCCTGTGGATATGGTGTACACACTATATGCAAATTGAGTGAATGAAAACGACGAATACTCAGTGTGTATTAATTTATTACTTTTAGGCTAAGCGCTTTCGGCTGTTAAGCCATTATCAAAGCCGTCGTCATTTAAAAAGTAATTGTCAAAGACATCAAGCTGATCAAAAACAATACTCAATACTCAAGATCTATCCAACCATCGTTATGATTGAGTCATTCGAATAAAAACTTTAAATACCCTATTATAAGGGTGTAAAATTATATTCACAAGATGTAAATGCCAATTATTTACATCTTGTGAATATAATTTTACACCCTTATAATAGGGTATTTAAAGTTTTTATTCGAATGACTCAATCATAACGATGGTTGGATAGATCTTGAGTATTGAGTATTGTTTTTGATCAGCTTGATGTCTTTGACAATTACTTTTTAAATGACGACGGCTTTGATAATGGCTTAACAGCCGAAAGCGCTTAGCCTAAAAGTAATAAATTAATACACACTGAGTATTCGTCGTTTTCATTCACTCAATAAAATAATAAGTGTCTTAAACAATAAATTTTTCAAGTCGACCATATTATCTGTGCGAAAAGGAAAAATAAAACGGTGTTGTTAAGGACTCTGTATAAAGAGTGATACATGTTCTAAATTATTTGAAACCAATACATAATATATATTATTTTATAAATTTTCCTTAATCCTGCTTGCAGTATGTAGATCTTCTTAATATTTATGCGTAATCCTAGGATTAAAAATATAATATGTTTATATCAGAAAACATCTAAATTTTAATATCATTAATAATATTCATTATCAACCTAAATATTAATTTTAGAGTTTCTATATGTGCTGACAATAAATTATGTTTGATTAGGATAAAATTATGTAATGTAATTTTATTAAGATACTAAGTATTTACTTATTTTCATTTAGATAATAGATTGTATTGACAGCTAACCTCTTAACTACAGACTAATTTTGCCTTTTTGAGAACGTCCATAACACTTTAACCATATTTTATTGTTCACAATTATACGCTTTAACTGATTTGTCAACAAGTACTGCACCATCAATAATTTGTTTTCATGATGGATTTGTTTGTGGAGATAATATTGCATCTCCACCCATTATTGTACAAAACAGTACGAAACTTTTAAACTCCCGCCCTTCCAAGATGGCGGCTGCGGTTGTCATGTGAGGAAAAGTACTATTAGTCAGAAAATGTATGGTGGCAGCTTCGTAATGGCTACTAGGCCGTTACGTAGCAGAATAGTGGCTGCTACTATATTGCCACATCAAAGCAACAAATATAGTGGTAATTATATTAACTGGGACCACCCGTCACACTACCCAACTAGTCTAAATTTCTCCCCATTTTAGAGGCGGCTACGTGGCCGCCTATAGTAACCGACCACTATGGAGTGGCTCATATCGTCGCAAGAAGGGTTCTGCGACTATGTGTGTTACTTGGGTGTTATTTATAGCAAATGAGGTTAACGTATCAGTAGAGGATGGGTTACCTTAGACCAAGGTAATTGTGTGTGACGTCACATGACCACGCCCTATGACGTAGCTGTCATCTGTCACACGTGTCATCTGTCAAAGGTGTCATCTGTCAAATGTGTCAACAGTCATGTGTTCTGTACCATATGTCAGAAGTGTCATCTGTCAACAGTCTTATGTTCTGTGTCGACTCTTATGTGTTCCGTGTGTCATCTGTCAACCCCGTCACGTGTACCAACTGTTAAATGTGTCGTATGTCTGTTCTGTGGTTTCATATTCTCTATCATTTGTCTATGTACCGTATGTGCGTTCCGTCCTGACCACACCCTATAACGTCACATTTGTCTACGTACCGTATGTGCGTTCCGTCGTATGTGTCATCCGTCAAATATCTCATCTGTCATACGTGACGTACGTACCGTATACGTGTGATCCGTCTGACGTAACTCTTGTCTATGTGCGTTCCGTCATGACCACCCCCTATGACGTTACATTGTCTATGTGCCGTACGTACGTTCCATCGTATGTGTCATCCGTCAAATGTCTCATCTGTCATACGTGACATACGTGCCGTATGGCCATCCGTCAAATGTCTCATCTGTCATACGTGACGTGTGTGACGTATATGCGTTCCGTCGTACGTGTCATCTGTCGTACGTGTCATCTGTCGTACGTGTCATCCGTCAAATCCTTGCTATCTATCGTCGTCGTCATTAACCTACACTATCCAACAGGTGTCGGTAATACAGTTACCTTGTCCTGCCATCTATCTTCGTCGTCATTAGCCTACATTATCCAACAGGTGTCGGTAATACAGTTACCTTGTCCTGCCATCTATCGTCAACTTACATTATCAACAGGTGTCGGTAATACAGTTACCTTGCCATCTATCGTCGTCATTGCCATAACGGCACTAACATATATCTATTTGTTACTCACCAGAGTGCCAAAACGGCCGTGGGTAGCTGGGTAGCGAAGCTACTTTTTCCGTATACTGCGCATGTTTTCCGTTACATATAAGCCGAAAAAGACACATCTCGATGTTCTGCGCACGTACTAAAGGCATTTCCTCCATATCTCTGTTATTATTTGTCGGATTGGAGTCTAATAAACGGTAATATGAATCTTAGAAAATTATCGTATACAAGATGTACAAAAAAAGATACCATTAGGGCACTAACGTATATATCTGCTATTATTGGTCTGTCAGTAACGAAAACAGCTTCTAATATTAATTTTGAAAATTTACTGAACCATATTGAAGACGTTGTTTTCTCAGATCAAAACGTAGACATACACGGTACAACTTTAAACATACAAATATTTAAAATGTACTAAGTATATAAGAAATTATTTGCGGGAGGGTGTTTCATCGTGATAATAAATAAAGGAGAATATACCAGTATCTGTTGCCCATTGAATAATAAAAAAAGGAGTCATCATCACATTCAATAGGTATTGAGCGAATCTTTTCATATAGGTAAGAAAACCACATTACTTTACTTTCGGCGAAGCAGTTTCGGCGACCCCCACCCCTTCTCGCACCCGTTTCTGCGATAGCATAACTACGGGAAATAACATTTTTTAACGCTCATATAGGTAACAAAACCACATTACTTTACTTTCAATGATGCAGTTTCGACGACCCCCACGCCTTCTCTCACGTATCACTAAGAATGAGTCATCGAACATATCGGGTCCTGGACCGCCACCTCCTTTCGCCCATATCATTAGCAAAAACGATTAAAAAAATAGTGTTTTGTTTATCCGCACCAGTATTTTATTCCTATTTGCTAAAGATATGAGCGACAGGAGGTGGGGGTCTAGGACCCGATATGTTCGATGACTCATTCTTAGTGATACGTGAGAGAAGGCGTGGGGGTCGTCGAAACTGCATCATTGAAAGTTAAGTAATGTGGTTTTCTTACCTATATGAGCGTTAAAAAATGTTACTTCCCGTAGTTATGCTATCGCAGAAACGGGTGCGAGAAGGGGTGGGGTCACCGAAACTGCTTCGCCGAAAGTTAAGTAATGTGGTTTTCTTACCTATATGAAAAGATTCGCTCAATACCTATTGAATGTGATGATGACTCCTTTTGTCTATTAATCAATGGGCAAAAGATACTGGTATATTCTCCTTTATTTATTATCACGATGAAACACCCTCCCGCAAATAGTTTATTATATACTTAGTACATTTTAATTATTTGTATGTTTAAAGTTGTACCGTGTATGTCTACGTTTTGATCTGAGAAAACAACGTCTTCAATATGGTTCAGTAAATTTTCAAAATTAATATTAGAAGCTGTTTTCGTTACTGACAGACCAATAATAGCAGTGATATACGTTAGTGCCCTAATGGTATCTTTTTTTTGTACATCTTGTATACGATAATATTCTAAGATTCATATTACCGTTTATTAGACTCCAATCCGACAAATAATAACAGAGATATGGGGGAAATGCCTTTAGTACGTGCGCAGGACATCGAGATGTGTCTTTTTCGGCTTATATGTAACGGAAAACATGCGCAGTATCATTTTTTAATTTTCCAAAAAAAATAAAGTTAACAGGACGGTCTGTGTGCCTTGATAGAGTCGAGCCAGCTGTGTGGCATTTATTTTGTTGCTATGGAGGCAAATATATTGAAATAGTGTGACAGTCCTGTCAAGAGTAATAAAATATACTTCAAAAAAATGAGAGCAGTGTTTTTTTCATAAAAATAATATAGTTTCTCACGAAGTTCTCGTTCGTTCAGAACCATATAAGGAACTGACGGCAAGGGAACGCAACATTGGTCCTTCTCAGCCGATAGTTAACCAGAAAACAAAGCTTTGCCGAAGCGAAAATTGAAATCGATGAGCAGATGTCAGGCACACGTGTATGCAATCATTGAAAACCAAGCTGGAAAACAGATTGAATCGACGCAGACGATAAGTATTCAGCAGTTCAGCACCTTTTTAGTTGTACCATTGTGATAACACGCCACATAAGAATACCACATCCACCAAATCAAGCTCTTGACAGAACAGAAATAATAGAGTATGGGGGCGTTTGGCCTGGGAAAATTTTGTTGAGCGTGGGAACTTTTTGTGACGTCACATGACCACGCCCTTTGACATTTTGGGGGTTTGGCCCGGGCCAATTGCCAAAATTTTTGGGGGTACATGACCACGCCCTGGGTGGCGGGGGGCCCGGGCCAAAATTTTTGGGGGTTAGCGACCACGCCCTGGGTGGCCCGGGCCGGTAGCGTGGGGGATGGGGGTTTGGCCCGGGGGTCGCGGCTACGAATTTTTGGGGGTTTGGCCCGGGCCGCCAAAGAAGAAGCGAAGAGGGTTTTAAGGGTAGCGTCTACGGGGATTACGGTACGGGGGTTATCAGGTGTCGCTTGCCATCATTGCCATAACGGCGCTAACTATTTGTTACCAGAGTGCCAAAACGGCCGTGGGTAGCTGGGGTAGCGAGGCTACTTTTCCCGTATACTGCGCATGTTTTCCGTTACATATAGATCTATAAAGACACATTTCGACGATCTGCGCAAGTGTTAAGGCCTTTCTTCATATCTCTGTTATTATTTGTCGGATTGGAGTCTAATAAACGCCAATATGATTGTTTGAATATTATCGTATACAGGATGTACAAAGATGCCATTAGGGCACTAGCACATATCTCTGCTATTGGTCAGATTGAAGTCAAATAAACGATATTATATTTGTTAGAATATTATCGTATACAGGATGTGCAAAGATGCCAACACTAGCACATACTAGCAAGTAATGACAGTAGCGTCTACGGGGGTTATGCAAAAAGTGTGTATGTTGTTACGTGTATAAGATAGAGGGTGGTTTAGAAGCGAAGGGGTTTGGGTAGCACGGGGGAGGCGTCTACGGGGATTACGCAAGTAAGGGTGTACGGGGGTTATGCAAAAAGTGTGTATGTTGTTACGTGTATAAGATAGAGGGTGGTTTAGAAGCGAAGGGGTTTGGGTAGCGTCTACGGGGATTACGCAAGTAAGGGTGTACGGGGGTTATGCAAAAAGTGTGTATGTTGTTACGTGTATAAGGTAGAGGGTGGTTTAGAAGCGAAGAGGGTTTGGGTAGCACGGAGGAGGCGTCTACGGGGATTACGCAAGTAAGGGTGTACGGGGGTTATGCAAAAAGTGTGAATGTTACTTGGCAACAAAATTCCAAATTTACAATTTAAACACCAGTCTAAAGGAACAGCACTTCTTACTCATGTACTACTTATGAAACTTCAAATCGACGTAATAACGTTAAAAATTCTTGAAAACCTGTGGGGAAGGAGCTAGGATAAATAATCAAGTTTCAAGATTATATGAATATTGTTTTATTAATTGTATTTATATACATATTACATCAAATAAAAAAACAGTACATATTACATTAAAGGCAAAATGAAAATTATACATTTGACAGTACATATTAAATATAGTTATACAGATAAAAGATACAGTGAAATCAGTAGGGTGAATCTGCTGCAGCCTCTAGACACTCAAAATATTCGCATAATATGAAAACAACTGCCTCAAAATCGTTTTGACACCAATAGTGTTCAGAATTATAAAATCCTGTTAAATGCTCACACTAATTTCTTCGTGAAATGTGTAATTTATATTAGGCATAAGTTTAAAATATTTCTGAAAACACTCTTCGCAAACTTTTAGACCCAAAGGAGAAATGTGGTAATATTTACTAATTAGGCAGTAGAGATCGTGTTCAGTAAACACATCTAAATAAGTGAAATTTAATAAGGTATCTCGAAGCTCTGGTGAAATTTTTGTTTCATATTCAAAATCAAGCAATATAGCATCACAGTGGTCAGATTTCTCACTTTCTTCTTTGATCTGCAACCATTTATAGGTACGAAATTCTCGGACGTCAGACTAGAAATAAAAATTTATTAGTCTAATATTTTACTAACCAAATTTTTTAACAATTGACAATCAATTAAACTTTTTTGCATAAATCTATCTACATCCCATCACTTTTTATAACAAACAATTACTTAAGATCTTACCACACAAACTATTATATCGTCGCAGACTAGTGAAATTACTAGTAAAAACAATTATATATGGGTGTATATTTCCATATTAATTAATTTTTTATGCAACTCTAAATAAAAAGGTTCAAAATATTCATAAAAAAAGATCTCCTCAGATGTCTATTCTACATAAGAATCAATGCATATTTATACTTTTCATCTAAGTCGATGACGTCATACATTCTCGTTACTAATAACATACATTATCAACGAAAACCGACAAGTCCAAACAAGTTCATATTAAAACGGATACATGATTTCAAAGAAAAAACTTGGGTTATGATGAAAAATTATATGATTGTAACAGTGATTTTTCATTATGTCCAAAACATAATATTCCACCTAGTTCAAAATATAAAAAGTTATTGTCTACCCATTATCGTAAAAATAATTATAAAATTCACTACTGGACACTGAACGATTGACATTGAAAAAGATACATAGGTTTCTAAAATTCGAGAGGAATTCTTGGTTGAAGACATATTGATTTAAACAACCATTTGAGAAATTTAGCAAACAATGATTTTGAATCTTCATAAACTTATTAATAATGCAAGCACTAGTAAAACAATGGAAAATTCTCGAAAGTACCGTTATGTTAAATTACTTAAATCTTGAAACGGCCGCTACAGCATAAAACATTTCATTGCAATTCCTTTGTTACATTATAGTACAATTTTTAATGATAATCTAGTAGCTATTTAATTAAAAAAGGGCTGAAATAGTTTTCGGTAAACCTCTTTATATAGGTGTGACTATTTTTGATTTTATGATACCGAAATTGGATCTTAAAGACGTAAATTACTAAAAAACAATATGTACGGCCTTATCTTCCTACATCAACTGATACTTTTTTGGTTCAAAGACATATTTTAACCCCAAACTCACGTATACGTTAGAAGCGTAAATAAATTATAATCTACCCCCCATCCATCGTTCGTATAAACTTTTTAATGAAATTTTTACTAAAAAACAATATGTACGGCCTTATCTTTCTACATTAACTGATATTTTTGATCCAAAGACATATTTCAACCCCAAACACACGTATACGTAGGAAGCGTAATTAAATTATAATCTACCCCCATCCATCGTATGTATGAACTTTTTAATGAAATTTTTGCTAAAAAACAATATGTACGGCCTTATCTTCCTACATCAACTGATATTTTTTGGTTCAAAGACATATTTTAACCCCAAACTCACGTATACATTAGAAGCGTAAATAAATTATAATCTACCCCCCATCCATCGTTCGTATAAACTTTTTAATGAAATTTTTACTAAAAAACAATATGTACGGCCTTATCTCCCCGGTTGTTCCCTTAAAACGTGAGTAATAAATATTTTCTTGTTGAAATATGACACATTTCTTTAGATGTTTTTTCAAAAAAGATTAGTTAATGTAGGAAGATAAGGCCGTATATAATGTTTTTCAGTAAA